>JARGCV010000023.1:0-600000 GCA_034064705.1 Bothrops alternatus | reverse complement strand
CAAAATGAAATTCAATGGTGAAAAAAGTAAGGTTCTATATTTAGGCAAGAAAAACCAAATGTACAGTGGTACCTTGCTCAATAGTAGTAACTGTGAGAGGGATCTCGGAGTCCTAATGGACAATCACTTAAATATGAGCCAGCAGTGTGCTGCAGCTGCCAAAAAAGCCAACACAGTGCTGGGCTGCATTAACAGAGGGATAGAATTAAGATCACGTGAAGTGTTAATACCACTTTACAATGCTTTAGTAAGGCCACACTTGGAATACTGCATCCACTTTTGGTCACCACGATGTAAAAAAGATGTTGAGACTCTAGAAAGGATATAGAGAAGAGGAAAAAAGATGATTAGGGGACTGGAGGCTAAAACGTACGGTTGCTGGAATTGGATATGTCTAGTTTAATGAAAAGAAGGACGAGGGGGGACATGATAGCAGTGTTCCAATATCTCAGGGGCTGCCACAGAGAAGAGGGAGTCAAGCTATTCTCCAAAGCACCTGAAGGCAGGACAAGAAGCAACGGATGGAAACTAACCAAAGAGAGAAGCAACCTCGAACTACTACTATTATGACAGAGGACATCAATCCATGGTACAACCAGGTGGAGATAGAAAAATATCTGCCCAACACTCTAGAGATCCTCTTGCCAATCTGAATGGATAATACTGGATCAGATGAACCAATTATTGGGTCTCCTCATTCATTCTGGGGCAGGTTTTTAGATTCTGCATGCAGCTGCAGCAGCAACAACAGCAACAATAGTACCGGTAGCAGTTCTCTGGGACTTCCGGTGGCTCCGCCGGCGTCGCTAGAGTCTCCTCTGTGAGGCTCCGTTCCCTGGGTATGTAAAGCCGCAAAAAATAGCGAACATCAACTGTTTTTTGCGGTGAAAAATCCCCTCTTCGGGCGAAGAAGAGGTGTCCTCTCAGACAAGCAGCAAGAAGAAGATTTAATTGAGAAAAAAGAGAAATTGATCCAGTTTAAGAAGCAATTTATCTATGGTGCTGAGGACCAGGAAAAGCAAAGACAGAGATTTGAAATGTTACCTCAACGAAAGTCTATGGTCAAGAGAAACAGAGGACTAATGCAAAGGTTAAGATGGTTTATATGGATTCAAATGATATTGCAAGTAAAAAAGAGAGACTTATTATTTGGAAGGGAGGCCTCGTTATGGAGATTTACCTGGCAGAAGAAAAAACCAAGAGTACGAATGAAGAAGTGAAATTTAAAATTGTATGCAAGGAATTATGGGTAATTCAAAACTATGGACTGACTCAAGGACTAAGATTATGAGTAAGATGTAAGAGAAGATGATTAATGGAAGATATAATATTAAGATTATGAGTAAGACGTAAAAGAAGATGATTAATGGAAGATATAATTAAATTGAAGAAGAATGTACTTGCTTTGAAATGATCTAGGTTTGACATTAGATTGATTGATTGATGGGATAGATAAGCATTATGCGATTTGATAAGGTTGAAGGAATTTAAGTTAGAAATGGACTAAATAGATTGTATTTATTATTTAGGTTTACTTGACATATGAGAAAGCCCAGAAGTCGATTGAAGAAGTGGAAGTGATGGATTGATTGTTAGATTGATGGTTTAGATATGTAAATGAAAATTAATACTCTTAACAAGATGATTTGTCTGTTTTGTTTAGTGGATTGAAATGATTTAAGGTTTGATATTAGATGGACTGATTGAGGGATTAGATATGTATTAGAATTGATAAGGTTGAATAAATGTTAAGTAGAGATTGTATTTAGTATATAGTTTAAAATTCTTGTTAGGATTATATAATAATTTTGTTTGAAGTAGTGGGTTTTCTTTTGTTTTACCCTCTACTCACTCTGGGAAGTCAGGGGGGGGGTAGGGAGGGTTTATAATTTTATATACTATGTTTTCTCAACTGCAATTGGGGTTGATGTAAGAATATGTAATTATTGTTATTAAGGGGTTGCTCGGGTGGCCTCTGGGCACCACATCTGATGGAAAGAGGAAGGAGGAGTGAAGGTTGATGTAAGTAGAAAGTTGATAAGAAGGGGGAAGAGTAGGGATAGTTGGGTGGAGTAGAAAGAGGGAGATAGAGAAGGAGGGAGGAGAGTAGGTAGTTAGTTGGTAAGTGAGGGGGGAAGGTTAGGGTTAGGGGGATGTGGTGGTGGGGGTACCGAGCAGTAATGTTAATTGTTTGGTAAATGTGGTCTATGATTATTTTCAGTTGAGTTATTATTATTAGATGTATTGAAATAAGTACTTATGTTTTGTTTATGGATGATTTTGAAATATGTATTTATGTTGCGATTATGTTTATTGTTTATTTCAACACTATGATTTGATTTGAGCATTTTTCTTTTTCTGTTAAAAATTAAAAAACCAATAAAAAAAATAGTAGCAGTTCTCTGCACAACAGAACAAGAGACCTAGGCTTGTAAACACAAGGTTGGACAAACAGGCAATATATCTTCTCTTGTCCTGAAGTTGCAACTAGATATGGATCTCCCTGTGATTTCTGCTTAAAAAACAAAACACAAAATTGGAACATCCAAACTTCATTTATTTGAGATAAGCAGAAATATAAATTGAATGAATAAATGAATAAATTAAACAAACAAATAACAAACTTTGATCAATCTTATTTCACACTTAACTTTTTCAAGCAGTCTTTGCTAAAAACAACAGCACAAACAAATCATGCTTGCTGAATGATCTCATTATTTCCTGGTGATATTATGGCTCCCCCCTGAATTTTATTAGGTGGAAAGTTCTACCTGTTTAGCAGCAAATCTGTCAACTAAGATTCCAAAGCCACTCCCCTAATATTTCAGAGGCTGCCTTTTTTTTAATTAGCAGAGATAAAAGTTGTGCACTGAGCTTCCAAAGGTCATCCTGGGGCTACATCCAGATTGAAGCCTCCCTCTAATATTACACCAGCAGGTTTCCTCTCCTGCAACAGGATTTCCTCTGGTGTGTGTGAAAGCAACATATTTGTTCAGGAAGCTTCCCCAAACTCCCAGAACAGATCTGAGGAAAATGCAACAAGTCTTTCTGTTCCACTGACAGGCAGAAACAGACTAGATAGTATGCAGTGCATTATCAATCCTTCCTGTGCTGAATCTCAAAAACAGTGCTCAGAAAGGAATACGACTCTATTTCCTGCAACAGCAAAGTTTCCCTTGGTCCCCCCCAAGCTACACCACTGGAAACAGAAATTCTAAGGCAAATATTTTAAATCGAACTGCATACTCATTTTCTCAACCTTGGCAACTTTAAGATGTGTGGACTGCAACTCCAAGAATTCCCCCACCATCCATGCTGCATATAAATCTCTGTAGCGCCTGTGGACAAAAGATATCCCCAGAGACATTTCTTGGCTATTTTTGGCAGAACAGATTAGCTGTGAACAGAGGTCCTACCATGTCCCCATCGCAAGGCAATTAATAAGCAAGCAATTTTCTCTCTCAGACTGGACATTGTATGCTGTACATAATTTGCAACACAGAAATTGAATGCCACTAGAGGATGGAAAGACAAGGAACAGAGGGAAGGGGAGAGGACAAAGAGAGGAAACATGTTTTTCCTCCTTTCTCTTAGGGAGGGTACAGCTACAGACAGATATCTTCAAAGTTTACAGCTTTTAAAAAATACAGCAGGCGAGCAGATGCTGGAGAAACACCGCTACGGCCTATATATAGCTCTATTGTCAAACTTCCATGTTGCAAGGAAATTCTGCTTCTGCCCCAAGACAGTGGTTTTTTTTTTTCTTAATTCAGATGGTGAATAGGATAAGACAAGGTTCCCTTCTATCTCTAGTTCTGAACTCTTATAGAAACTTTATTTCTTTCCATATGCAGAAGAGTCCTTAATTTGAAACGGCATTTACCTTTCTGGTAGAGGTTTCCCAGAAGACAAGATGTATGGCTTCTCAGCTTCTAGTCTGAAGCCTGATGCAGATTTATTCTGTTGAGAAATCTGTTTGAAAAACAAATTATTTGTGGAAAGTACAAATAACAAATTATTTGTGGAAATGCAATAAAAGCATTTAGAGCAGCGGTTCTCAACCTGTGGGTCGTGACCCCATTTGGGGTCGAACGACCATTTCACGGTGGTCGCCAAACACCGCAGTCCGCCATTTTTTTTGGGTTGGCCATTTTTTTAAATTTTTTTTTGGTCCGCCATTTTTTCCCCTTTGCAATGCGGGCCGTCGCGCCGCGCATGCGCGATGCGGGCCCGCCATTTTTTTTTGTCGACCATTTTTTTTGGTCCGCCATTTTTCCCCCTTTGCAATGCGGGCCGTCGCGCACGCATGCGCGATGCGGGCCCGCCATTTTTTGGGGGGGGTCAGCCTTTTTTTTTTGGTCGGCCATTTTTTTGGGGTCCGCCATTTTTTTCCCCTTTGCGATGCGGGCCGTCGCGCCGCGCATGCGCGATGCGGGCCCGCCATTTTTTTTTGTCGACCATTTTTTTTGGTCCGCCATTTTCCCCCCTTTGCAATGCGGGCCGTCGCACGCGCATGCGCGATGTGGGCCCGCCATTTTTGGGGGGGGTCAGCCTTTTTTTTTTTTTGGTCGGCCATTTTTTTGGGGTCCGCCATTTTTTTCCCCTTTGCGATGCGGGCCGTCGCGCCGTGCATGCGCGATGCGGGCCCGCAATTTTTTTTCCGTCGGCCATTTTTTTTGGGTCCACCATTTTTTTCCCCTTTGCAATGTGGGCCGTCGCACCGCGCATGCACGATGCACCCGTCGTGTCGCGCATGCGTGATGCGGGCCGGGGTCGAGCCCCGGAAAAGGTTGAGAACTGCTGATTTAGAGAGAGGGATTACATGACATATTGAAGAGGAACTACAACCCCAAGGATAATAGTTGTATACTCTAGAATAGTGCTTTCCAACCTTGGACATTTTGGAGTGCATGGACTTCAGTTTCCATAATTCCAACAGCCTGCAGGGCCATTGGTAAGAGTTCTGGCAGTTGAAGCCCATACCTTGAAAAAGACTAAGGTTGGGAAACACTGCTGTAGAAGAGGCAAGACATCTGAGTGCTAAATTCCTTCAGGAGATATAGACTACCTGCTGAAGGATGAAGAGTAAAGATGACACCATCATAGAGGCAGAGTAGGAAAAAAGGAAATCTGCCAAGGTCTAGCCTCCCAACTCAGGTCTTCAAGAAAGGTCTATCCTCTATATATTGTTTCCGTTTCATTTTTCGGTAAGACAAAAAGAAATGGAATAAATCTATGAGCAACTGGAATCTATTTGTTGAACAAGAAAAGAAGTCGCTGCACAGTTTATCCCTTGGCCTAGGGCCAGGGGTAGGCAACCTTGGCTCTTTTATGACTCGTGGAATCATAGCTGACTCAGGAATTCTGGGAGTTGAAGTCCATGAGTCATAAAAGAGCCAAGGTTGCCTACCCCTGCCCTAGGCCTACCCCTGGCCCTAGGCCTTCACAGTCAAGCAATGTTCTGTGATTTGAAGGCATTCACAACTCTTAATCCCAAAGGCTGTTACAAGGATACAACTGGGAGGAGGAAAGATAATATACTGTCATTAGCACATTGACATTCCATTTTACATTTAAATTGCAATGGATCTTCCTGCATTTTCTTTTTAATGAATTGAACTCAGGGATGTGCGGGTCAGGAGCAGTTAATTAGCTCAGAACAAAAGAAAAGGGTAATATTTTTGATGAATACAGACCCACAGACCATTGACATTTAATTCCGCTATTGTTGGCTAAACATTTTAGACCTCTGCTACAAAGATTCAGATTGAATTATTGGAGCTACTTGAGTGGCTTCTGAAGAATCAATTTGCTGCTGTTTAACCAACTAGATCTGCAACAAGACTAAAATGGAAAATATCACACTTCATCTTGAGAATTTTAGCGGTGCCTTCTAAAATTCAGTAAGGGCTGCCAAAATACAGAAAATGCTGTTTCTTGGATACAGAATTTCTCTAAGAAGGGAAAAAGGCACTTGATGCAAGCACAGGTGGTGTTAGCTGAAGGCATTGGGGAGTACCAGACAAGATGCCACCACACCACACCATTTTTGGTAGTTAGATTATTTATCTAGGTCAATGTTTCTCAACCTTGGGATGGAAATACTGAGAGCTGAAGGTCACCCATGTTAAAATTGCCAGGTTGAGCAACACTCATCTATGTTAACCTGCATAGCCAATTAAAGGAGGTAGTTGAAGAGAGTGGTTTTCCTACCATCGTTAATCAGCCCGTGGAGATTGATGAAAACACAGGGAGGGACAGCAAGATGAGATCAACCAGGCCAGTGCCAACATTTCTTGTTTAGCTGATCCTCAGGCCCCTAAGCTCATTTCCACAGATGCCTACACTGCTCTCCTTAACACATGCTTAAGCACTAAGCACTATTATGGAGCATTATTTTGGGGATGGAGACAAGTCTTAAGTAAAGCTCTGCATGCACAGACATAAAAATGTAAACATTTGAGGAGGGAGGGAAATAATACCTTCATTAATAATTCAGCTGATAATTTAGCCTGGTCATAGATAGATTGGGACAAATGTGGTTGAAATCCAGACTTGTAAAATCCTGAGCTCCGGGTTCCACTTATCCAAGGTGGACGAGCTTTGAATAATTCTTCTGAAAAATAAATCCCATTCAACTATATTGTATGTTACTTTCAAAAGGTGATTATTTATGCTCCCTTTTTCATTGTCAGGTTATACTATTAATTTAAAAATCTGTTTTCATTTACAGCCAGTTCTAGATTTTAATAAGCTGTGCAAGATTCCTAAACAGAAGAGAATTTATGTACGAATCCACGGGCCACCCACAACTAGACTCACATTTTGATCTTTATAGACATGCGGGCACACAAAAAATGCAAATTGCTCTACTAAAAAGGGCAAACCTTTCATCATATTTGTCATAACAGAAGATTGACATGAGTTGTTCAATTTTGTCTCCCTATTTTTTTTTTTATCACAATGCCAGTAATGGGAACCTGCCATGGGGTACAAATAAAGGATTTGGCCCACAAAATTCTGCCCAGGTTGGTTAAAAAAAAAAAAGAGATTACTAGGTGTCAAGGGTGCAGCTACACTCTTTGAGGGAGGTGGACAGTTCAGAAATGTGAAAAATAAATAAAGCTAAAGGGGGAACTACTGGCATCCAAAGAAAACTGGCACAGGTGAAGAATCAAATTCACAGGAACAACAAGGGACAGAGGGGAAAGAATAACTCATTCTATAAACTGCATTCCACTTCTGCAATCATTTGATACTACTTATAGGAATAATTGATTAGAGTATTTTACATTCAAGCTCCACGGAAAATAATTGCATTAATTGAGGAAGGCATCCACATACTTCAAAGAGAAGACAATGTCGTAATATTCCTACCACTTTGCTGCATTTGTGAAAAGAGGTCAGACTCAGCTAAACATTTTCCATTTTTCTGTCTAACATAATTATTTAAAAAGCTATTTATTTCAGATTTTAGTCCTTGGGGCTTGCTAGGCACTCCTGTGCATATCATATATTCCTGAGAACTTAATGATTGCCAGCTGCTAAAGTCAAAATATGGGATCCACCCTTACTAATAACTGAACCAAAACTTGCTTTTGTGTACTGCCAGTCTCCCTCGAATAAATTTCCGAAGATAGTTTGCTTGCCCTCTTTCTTCTTGCTCTTCAATTTTTGTTTTGAGATCACTGGTAGTCCTGGGGTATGCAGTTCTCCTAGGAGTTAGATAATCCAGGTTGGCTGCACAGGCAATATAATAATGCTTCCAAGCGCCATATTCATTCTTTTCAGGAACATATGGAAGAAACCATCCTAACTTAAGGCATTTTGGCATCCACAGACAGTCCTTTAGTGAAGGAAGTGAAAACATGCTTTATTTTCAAAGAGAAGTTATTATCACAGCTTATCAAATCAAGTAAAGCATGACTTAATTGTTGATGACTAACGTCAGATATGTAAGAGAAGCAGATCTATAGGAATGAGGTACACAAATTCCAGCTTCTCCCTTTTCCTTGATTTGGAAGGTACATGCAATCTGTTTTATTTAAAAGCAATTTAAAGATAATTCCTTGGATTTTAACTCAGGAGCCGCATCATTTGGTTTAATTATAATGATCATAACAAGGCATGGAAATAGAAGAGATCTAGAAAACAATAAGTAAGATTGATAAATAGTACATAAATAAATAAATATAGAAGCAAGGTTATATTTAACTTCTGCTATTCCATATGTGTATTAATTGGTGAATGGATCTGACAGATGCCACCTGAATGTAAAATTAATTATTGCCAATTTTTGTATTGGTATCAAGCGCACAGACATGAAGTTTTAAGTAAACTGATTTATTATTATTCATTCCTATGCACAGCAATCTACTCAATTAAAGGTTAGCACTATTCTAGCAGTAGATAAAGGGTCACCTAAATTCAAGAAGGGTTGGTCTTAGCCCATTTGTGGCTAAGTAGACTCTAGGCTGATTCCTTTTTTGACTCTGCCCCCCAGATTCTACCACTCCTCCTCCTTCTCCTGACACTCTTTCTCCTACAATTGATAGTATTCCACTTTAAATTTGAATAAGGCCAATGAATTTTAATCGTTGAAAACAGGACTATTTTCCTTCCTTATGGAATAAGAAAGATACCTTCTTCATCTAACGATTCAAGATTAGAAAAGAAATGGCTATAATTAAGAGACAAGTAACACAAATGGGAAACTTCACTAGAGAATGTTACAAATGTTCATGTCATTTCAAATCAATGAGCATAAGAACATTTAACTTGGTGTTTAATTGGGATGACTACAACGTGTAACCCTCAGTCTCAGTTTTGAACTTGGTGGGGCTTATTCAAAGGGTGAAAGAGGGATAAGGAGCTACGGTCTTTGAATGTTGCTGAACTGCAATTCCCAGTATCTCACCATGGGTCACATAATCTGGAACAGCTGAGAGTTGAAATTCACTTAGATCATGGGTGTCAAACTCGCCACGTCACATGACGTGTCGCGATGTATCGCAACTTTTTTTGCATTGCCAGAGCTAGGGTGGGCGCGGCCTCCATATGGTGCAACCGGCCCGCAGGCTGGCAGTTTGACACCCCTGATTTAATGGACCACGGTTCTACAACTCCAGCATGTAGCGTTGGCTTATCTGAAAAAAAAGGCATATGCTGATACTACCTGTTCAGTTAAAAATTTCCAGTGCCAATTGATTTGGGCTGCAGCACAAAGATCCCTCGGATTGAGAAAGGAGAATATATATAAAGATATGAAACGTGGCAGCAGAGTGGTGAAATCTATATGGCTCAGTGGGATATTTTCTACAAGCCATTTTTCAGCACACCTATGCAACAAGGAAGTAAAACACACACAAAAAGAACAACCCAAAGTAAATTATCGGATCTAGGGAAATGTTTACATTTATTGCCAGGAAAAGAAGATTATATAAATGTGAACTATGAATATTTAATGGGTAAGCCATGATTTTGAGATTCTCCCCCCTTCCCTTTGCCTCATCTATTCAGTTTTTCTTGTTCACTTTCATGTTCATGTGGCAGCACCTCCTAAGGCAGGGCAACACTACTATTTTTGTCACTGTCTGTGAATTGACATGATTACAATCTTTAGGTTTATAAGGAAGCTAGTGGACAGATTCAACTTTAGAAAAGGCCTGGCTTAACATTAGATATCTAGAGGCCAAGATCTTAGGCCCCAGAGGCAGATCTCTATCTGATGTACTTTTCCCATTTTGGCCCACCTTCCCCCAACTTTTTGGAAAATAGGGCTGTGTATGGGACAAATATATATTTTACATCTCCTTTAACTCTTTTGCTTCATATTTTATAAAATAAGCCTACATTTTGTCATGAATACAGAAATAATATTAAGGTGCTCGTGTCACTGGTTTCCAAGTACATATTTTATAACACCCATGAACAAAGTTGCTAGAGCCACCACTACCCCAAAGACCCATAACTAAATCACAACTGTTAACTGAACAGGGAGAATTATTAAATGCCTAGTAAATAACTATATTCACAACGTTAAATTAATTTGAAATAATTTTACAGTATATTTAGTTTCCGCTTTAGCAGCAGTTACTTTTTTGAAGTCTAGATCCCAAAGGTTGAATATGCCTTTTGGTCCACTCAATTTGTGCACCCACATTTTACAAAACTTACTACTTCTAGATTTCTGTATGGAGATCTCAATAAGCTCCAGCTGACTAGGATTGGACTCCAGAAATGGCAAACAATGTGGAGTAAATAATTCATATTATAGGAGGTACCCTTGCATAATCTACTTTTTATTTTCACAAAGCGTGGTATTAAAACAAGTGGCTCACTTACTTCAGCTGTGATTTACTGCACTTGTTCAATATCAAGAGGAGAAATTGCTTGCGTTGTTTGTCTGTCCACAAGTCAAACCAGTGGCTTATAAGTCTGATTCTTTCCTGATAAAGCTAAACAAAGCCACAAGTTTTTTTAAAATAAAAAAGACAGTTTGATAACATACAAGATTAGACCATTCCATGTGCAGTACTGCTAGTTTTTCACTGCAGGGTCATTTTATAATCTTATTAAAAGATGCAACTTGGGTAAGAACCTTAGACATTGGTTAACTTCAGCTTTCAACAGCCCTCAACATCGGCTGCGCTAATGACTTCAGCTACTACATCTAGAGGGCCACAGATCCTCACATATGCTGCAAAATCAAGCTTTTGAAGAAAATCATTTATTAACAACAACAACAACAACAATAACAACCAACAACAACAACAACAACAACAACAACAACAACAATAATAATAATAATAATAATAATAATAATAATAATAATAATAATAATAAAGTTGGAACGGACCTTGGAGGTCATCGAGTGCAACTCCCTGCTCAGGCAGAAAACCCTACACCATTTCGGACAAATAGCTGTCCAGTCTCTTCTGGAGGCAGGTTGTTCCATTGGTTAATTGTTCTAACTGTCAGAAAGTTTCTCCTTAGTTCTAGATTGCTTCTCTCCTTGATTAGTTTCCATCCGTTGCTTCTTGTCCTGCCCTCAGGCGCTTTGGAGAATAGCTTGACTCCCTCTTCTTTGTGGCAGCCCTGAGATATTGGAACACTGCTATCATGTCCCCCTTCATCCTTCTCTTCATTAAACTAGACAATTCCAGCAACCGTTCCTCATATGTTTTAGCCTCCAGTCCCCTAATCATCTTTGTTGCTCTTCTCTGTACTCTTTCTAGAGTCTCAACATCTTTTTTACATTGTGGTGACCAAAACTGGATGCAGTATTCCAAGTGTGGCCTTACCAAGGCATTGTAGAGTGATATTAATACTTCGCATGATCTTGATTCTATCCCTCTGTTAATGCAGCCTACCGGTAGCACTGTGTTGGCTTTTTTTGGCAGCTGCAGCACATTGCTGGCTTGTATTTAAGTGATTATTTCCTAAAAGCTACAACTAGGGGCAGGAAATCTTAACGGTCTGGGGACCTCATTGGAATTTTCAAAATAAATCATGTCCACCCTCACAAACGGATGTCAATCACAGAACACTCATTTACTTTCTACTATGCTGTTTTTTCATCATATATAGGCAGTAGCAGACCCTCTTTCAGCTGAGCTCCATCTTGATCAATTGATTGAGTTAAATTTTGAACCTGCCTGATTCTATACAACTCACTGTGGCTTATGTTATAAATAAAAATAAATAAATAAAAGCAGGAAGGAAAATCATTGGGGGGAAAAACCTGAACACCCTGAAGAATACTAGATAGTCAACATTATAATTCTACAGGCAAGATAGCAGAATTTGGAGACCATCAGAGAAATGGAATAATGTTCCGACTATAGGTACTAAAGACAAAATAAGACTGTATGGATGTCCTTATAGACAATACAGTGTAAAAAAATGGATCATTCTAATGTTTATATGGGTTTTTCTTAGTGTTTCTTTTATTGTACAGTATGTAAATATACAGTAAACAGTTGCAATTCTCTATATATGATGCGCGAATGTTTATGCCCCAACATACCTTTCACTTATTTTTTAAGTACTCCTTATGTATTTTTACAATGTATTTTTGAGTTTTATTCCTTTTTTCTTTTTTGTTATTTTAAAAGCAATAAAATTATTTTTTAAATAATAATGTTACATTGTTGTGATTGTGGTGAGAAAAAGGTTTTGGACGTGAAACTAATTTAACAGATTTTTTTTTATGTTAGCAGCCAAAAAAAAAAAAAGGAACAAGAACTGTACTAAGAAGCTGTATTTATTTCAGATTTATATAAGAGTATAGAAACCGCAGGTCAAATATGCATCAAAACAATCTTTGTGTACAAGCAGTAGGTTTTTGCTTCAGGCAGCCTGTAGATGAGCAAGTGCTAAAATAACAAACTTATTCTCTTGGTCGAAACCAGGAAGCAAGAAGCAGAACTCAAATCAGTTTTTATGAAGGCTTATTATGATACTCTTCAGTTATAGGCAGAACTAGATGCCACAATTTCATGGAATGTATATGCTTGCTACAACTGAGCACTTTTTTTCTGGAAACATTTAAACAAAGTATAAAACCAGCCTGCTGTTGATGAACAAGCGAGCTATGAAAGTTTTGGAAATATTAAATTATAAAGCAAATTATTTAGCAGTTTAAATGTTAAGTGTTAACATTAACTCACCTGATTGTTAAGTGGTTTGTTTTCAATTGGTGTCCAAGAACTGAATCGTGTATGCAGGGTTTCCATTGTCTGACTCCGATGCGGACTTTGATTGTCTCTTGTAGGGTATCCTAAGCTTTTCAAATGTCACCATGAGGTATATATATTATATGAACTATAATTATTCAGGTAATAGTCAGTCTTGTCTGCTGTTAATTCTACTGTAGACATCAATTAGATTCCTATTAGTGGCTAGAAGTGGAATAATGGTATAACTTTCATATTCAAGAATAAATGCTGAGTTCTAAATTCAGTTAAATTCTACATCCTAATTATAAAACCCCTAAAAACAAGCCAAACATTTGGACTGTGTCTTCAGTTTCTTCAAATTATTCTAGGTCCCCTATATCATTTTTGTAATATTTATGATTATAAAATAAGAAACACATCACATTTCATATGTATGGTATTAATGTTATGTGTTATTATTGGGGCGGAAACAAATAATAATAATAATAATAATAATAATAATAATAATAATAATAATAATAATAATAATAATAATAATAATAATAATAAAAATAATAATAAAGTTGGAAGGGACCTTGGAGGTCATCGAGTCCAACCCCCTGCTCAGGCAGGAACCCTACACCATTTCAGACAAATGGCTGTCCAGTCTCTTCTTAAAAACTTCCAGTGTTGGAACATTCGCCACTTCTGGAGGCAGGTTGTTCCATTGGTTAATTGTTCTGTCAGGAAGTTTCTCCTTAGTTCTAAGTTGCTTCTCTCCTTGATCAGTTTCCATCCGTTGCTTCTCATCCTGCCTTCAGGCACCTTGGAGAATAGCTTGACTCCCTTTTCTTTGTGGCAGCCAGCCCCTGAGATATTGGAACACTGCTTTCATGTCCCCCCTCGTCCTTCTCTTCGTTAAACTAGACATACCCAATTCCAGCAACTGTTCCTTATGTTTTAGCCTCCAGTCCCCTAATCATCTTTGTTGCTCTTCTCTGTACTCTTTCTAGAGTCTCAGCATCTTTTTTACATCGTGGTGACCAAAACTGGATGCAGTATTCCAAGTGTGGCCTTACCAAGGCATTGTAAAGTGGTATTAATACTTCACGTGATCTTGATTCTATCCCTCTGTTAATGCAGCCCGGCACTGAGTTGGCTTTTTTGGTAGCTGCAGCACACTGCTGGCTCATATTTAAGTGATTGTCCATTAGGACTCAGAGGTCCCTCTCACAGTTACTACTATTGAGCAAGGTACCCCCTATATTATACCTGTACATTTGGTTTTTCTTGCCTAAATGTAGAACCTTACTTTTTTCACCATTGAATTTCATTTTGTTAGATAGTGCCCAGTGTTCAAGTCTGTCCAGGTCCTCCTGTATCTTAAGCCTATCTTCTGGAGTGTTGGCTATTCCTGCCAGCTTGGTGTCATCCACAAATTTGATGAGTTCCCCATCTATCCCCTCATCCAAATCATTGATGAAGATGTTGAAGAGCACTGAGCCTAGAACAGAGCCCTGGGGCACCCCACGACACACTTCCCTCCATGTAGATGCGGTTCCATTGAGGACCATATGCTGAGTACGGCTGGTCAGCCAGCTACGAATCCATCTGGTGGTGATGCAGTCTAACCCACATTTTTCTATCTTATCGAGTAGTAGGTTGTGATCTACTTTATCAAATGCCTTACTGAAGTTCAAGTAAATGATGGGCTAGTATTTGATTAAAGTAGGGCAATACTATAAAATAGAGGCAGTTTATTGTCATAGGCACCAGGATAAAAAACCCAGGAAATTAGGAGTACCAATCCTGCCTTAGATACAATGCCTGTTCTGTAACTCTGGGCCAGTCACTCTCTCAGCCCTAAGATGAAGCAATAGTAAACCACTTCCAAACATCTTGCAAGGAAAAACACAGGGACTAGTCCAGGCAGTCAAAACTGCCTTAAAAGCACACACACAAACACACACAGAGAGCTATAAAACTTGGATTGATTTGTGTAGTTCAGCTGGGTGACTCCTGGCCATCATTCTCTGTCAGCCTCACAGGGTTGTTGTGGGGAAAACAGGAAGGCAAAGGTGTATTGAATATGTTCACTGTCTTGAGTTATTTGTAAAAGTAGTAAAGACTGGATAAAAATAAAATAAATAAATATTGTAATCTGAGATGGTGGGCCTACAACACCCATTGTCCCCCTACCAAAAAAGGCATTGTTTGTGCAAGCTGTGGGAGGGCTATAATGTGCAGAAGGGGTTGAAGTATGCATACTGAATTGGGAATGCTACCTCATGGGCAATCTCTAGAAGCTAATAACTTTATCAGAATGAGCATATTTATACATATTTATATTGTATAAATTAACCTTCTCTACATCCTTCATTTTCAGATATTATTTGGATCCCCATCAATCCATGTTGAGCAGGACACCAGCATCAATTAATTTACATTATTATGATTTGGCAGCATGAGAAACTGTAGTGATATTTTTTTTTATGTAAACTGTGTACATGAGTGTTGGGACTCTTTTCATTCTTACACAAAATGTTGGGGGGGAACCACTGTTTAAAACAGGGGGTTAAATGCAGGAAATAAATCAGTGACTACTGTCTGTGTGTAGAAGGGGGAAAATAAAATAATAAGCTATTCAGGTTTTTTTTTATTAAAACATACACTTTTCTTTTTCAAAAGCTCTGTTGTGGATTTTGTGGTTGCATTTAAATGCAATTAGACATGGGAATCTGAGTTAGGATAAATTCTATTAACCTCTAGAATTATACTACAAATTAAACTTTTGTGCATCAGTCTCAGGATTCAGTATTGTGTTTTGTTCTTTTTAGTCTACGAGAATACCAACTCTGCAGTTGCCGAAACACAACACACACACTACGCACCCCAGACCCTTCAATATCCTACCACCAATTTCACACTCTTGAACAAATAAGTAATCACAGGTAGATCTACTACTTTACCTTAAGAAGTGGTGGATCTTTCCCTTCTGAGAAAAGCCAGAAGTACTGTTGGCTGAAGGTCTTCTCCACATCTCCATAGAAACTCATGTACACAATACAACATACCTTGGGCTTTCAGCCAACATTGCTGACTCAGGACCAGAGGAAAATATTCTTTGTCCACTATGAATCTATTTACAAGGGCAAAGTCACCTTGGATTTGTGGGAGCACTGTAGCACTAAGTCTATCAACCTGTGTACTTATATGACAGTATTTCTTCTGGTGCAGCTTTGATTAAAAAAAAAAAGAGAGAGAAAGAACAAGAGAGATGAAGCTCTTCCTAAAAAGGGAGGTCCATTAAAAAAAAACCCTCCAAATTTTCATACATTGTTGTTGGTACAGAAGAACAAAACTTGGCAATTCAAAAGTGACATAAAAGGGTGATGTAGACTTTTACGGTTTCCCTGCTATTTATTCATAATATTTATATGGACATCCATCTCACAAAATATCACTCTAGTTGGCATACAGTAAAAAACTATAAAATTGTACTATGAAAGCAAATAATTAAAAAGTATTATAAAATAGTACTATGAAAGCAATAATATTAAAATTAATGTTATGATTACAAGTCAAGGAGCAACAAATATTAACAACAATGAAACTACCTCAGCACCTCCCCTTTCTTTTAAGATCCCCAAGCCTTTTGGCACAATCAAGTTTTGAAGGACTTATAAAAATAGGGATGGAGCCTTCCTTGCTAAAAAAAATCCAGAAGCAAACATCTGCAAATTCCTTCCACTTTTTCCTTTTCAAACAATAGCAGCTTGGATTGAAAAAGCCCCTTGAATTAGTGGAAACCTGCTAAGTAGAATTGAGACTTCTCCAAATAATAAACCGTGAACATATGAGTTCTTGTATTTTGTAGTACACAGGCAACAAAAGCAGTGGCTGCAGAAAAAGGTATGGAAAAGCAGGGAGAAGTGCTTAGGAAGGGCTGTTCTTCTAGTGAGTTTAATGTTCTTTGTAACTTCTAAGCAAGGCTACTCCGACTTTTCCCCTTTCCTATCCAGTTACTCCCCCCTTCCCATCTTATTTCAGTTTTGTTTTCAGCTTCTCTTTCTCCTTCTCAGTGCATCTATCCTTTTTTTGTTGTTGTTCCAATTCCATCCTGTTCTTTTGGGTCCCCTATGTTAAAAAGGAATTGCATGTGTGCTTTAAGTGGGGAAGCTGTGTTCTATCCAGGATTTTTGGTTTGTGTGTGTGTATTGTTTATCAACTCTACTTAGCAGTTGAAATCATTTAAATATATAGCATACTATATATCACAAATGCAATCCTATATATCTTTCCAGAAAATCTCCTGATTTTCAGGATGAACAGAAAGGTTTTATAGAGATATAACAGGTAGGGAGAAAGCAATCTTAAGAGTCATCTTGACTACTTCAGTTAGATTTAATGTGTTCCTTGTCTTACCTGGACATCAGCTTCCTCTATTAATTGACCACATCATCTATTAAGATGTGGCACATTTGTCATGGAGCCACTATAACATGAAGAGGTTTCACATCTGTAGTGGCGATTTCCATGAATATCAAGTATGGGAATAGAAATCCATATTGTTAATTTTAACACATGAAACTGCAATACAAAGTAGGGACTCAAAAAACAATTTTCTAGAAAATTAAAACAACTTACCACTGAAGTAACACCTCAGAAACAATTAAAACCTGCCAATACTTATACTAGTGAGAATTACCGTGGTCCCCATTTATATGGAAGGGACCAGATCAATAAGGCTCAGCAGAAAAAGGGTGTTATTACGCTGAGAATCAAGCTACGATGCTAATCAGTCATCAATATAATGATCTCCATATGAAACCACTCACTTTCACATTTTAATTTCTTGTTTGTCAATCATCTGAAAATAATAAGACCACAGATATAGAAGGCTAATTACCTGAAACTAGAAGTGGAAAATTTGAACACCACACCCTCACACTTTCATTACTTAAAATAAATATATATATACACACAACAGAAACCAACGTGGAATCCTTGGTGCCCTCCAAGCTTGGTTGTGTGCTTACAGACAGATGTCTGAGACTGTTTTCTCACTCAAGGTTATTAAATGGGTGAGATCAATGTACAACTGCAAACTCATTCTTTCTAATAACAAGGTCTCCCAAGTGATAAATGAAATGTGAAGCTGTAATGAAAATGTAGTGCAATTCCTCCCTTGCTCCGAGGGCTGAGTTATACGCAGGATATGAGCCCATCTTCAGCCGTTTCTGCTCATCCAACTTAGCCGCCCAAAGTAGATATGCTTCAGGTTCCCAGAGGCAGTTATCTAATGGAACCTAGGCTCCATGCCTTCACTGTTGCAGCATCTGCTCTTTGGGATGAGCATCTTCCCCACCCCTGATGTGCAGGCACCCTGATCCTACTACTCTTTTGTAACGCTGAGAAAAGATGCTTTTCTCTTGTGTTTTGGGCCAAGATGGTAACTGAACCCATTTGATTATGAGAAGGAGTGTTTATTTGAGCCATGAGGGCATATTGGTTAGAAAGCAGTATTCCAAGCTAATTCTGCTGACTGCCAGGAGTTCGATTCTCACCAGCTCAAGGTTGTCTCAGCTTTCCATCCTTCCTTGGTTGGTAAAATGAGGACCCAGACTGTTGGGGGCAATACGTTAATTCTGTAAACCACTTAGAGAGGGTTATAAAGCATTATAAAGCAGTACAGAAGTCTAAGTACGATTGCTATTGTTTTCAGCCTTGATTATCTATGTACTGGTGTAGTTTATTATGTTGGTTTCATATTTATTGGGCATTTACTTATATCTGCGGCCCAGAGTAATAAATTATGAATTTGGCAGCTTTATAAATTCAATAACACATAAAAAAACACTCAGTGGTAACATAAATTCTATAGAAAACAGAAATCTTTAAAATTATTTTATTGCTAAAATAAATTAAACATTCATTTAATGGCATCACTGAGCATGTGCTGATTGTCTACATTGTGGAAAAGGAAGCAGGCACACCATAGTTCATTATTAACTTAATCAATACCGATTTTCTTTTCCATTTTAGAAATGTTCTTTCAAGTTTCCCCACATTTCACAGAGGATAAGGCAACGATACAAAGCATAGCAGCAAAACATGGCCATACTGTACCCTAAGCTTCAAGCCTGACAAGGCTACAACAATGCACGTCTGCTAAGAGGAGTATGTGCACATATTAATTATTTTCAACATGTTGTTTCAGAAGCAAGGAACAGTCTGCTGGAAATTAAATACAAGAACTTGGATTCCCCCATACAAGCAAGAAAATGGCACATTTAGCTTGTGCTGGTTTTCGGAAGATCTTGAACATCTGCTAAGTGAAGTTTCTGTCTGAAGCAAGGAGTCAAGGAATAGCATTTGATGAGTTTGAGCTAAAGGTAAAACCCTTTATGCTCTTCTAGGATTCCATGCATTTCAGGAGAAGCAAGTTTTGAGCTAATGTCTGGAGAGGTTTTTAAGAGGCTGCAGGATACACAGAACTTGTCTTTTCATTTATTCTGAAAAAGGACCCTGAGTAGCAGGTGAGCATGAGAAAAATGGACAAGTTACATTTCACATAAAACATGCAACCTGGCATTGTAGTACTACTTCACTAAAATTTAAATCACAGCCACAGACAGAAGTAGTATTTAAAAAAGTATGTAAGTGAAGCATTTAAAAAAATAAATGGCTTCTTTCTCTGTGATAATCCCAGAATAAGTTCTCTAAATACTGCAATTCTCAAGTTGCCGATTTATTTATTTCACTTACACCTGCCTTTTCCCTGGGAGCTCACAGTGGCAGACATGGAAGCCTTTTCACCTTTTATTTCTCACAAAAAAAAACAAAAACAAAAACAAATGAGGTAGGTTGAGTTGAGAGCAAAAGTCGCCCAAAATCACTCAGGGAGTTACAGTGGTAGTAGGTGGACCTGAGCCTGAGATTCCCTGGATTTAATTCAGCATCTTAACTACCACACTGAGTTGCTACTAGGTTATATCAAATGGGGCTTTGGAGGGTAAAATTGGGCACATTATAGCCCCAGTTCGTACTATCTTTAACATTTTTAAAAATAACGCAAAATCAACATTATGTTCCTTAATTAAATTTCACACTGGGTATTAGGATTGGGTCTTCACACCCTTGGTGCAATATTCTGTCTTATCCTTTCACTATTATTATCTTTACTACCTTTATTATTATCTTGAGCCGTGGTGGCACAGTGGTTAGAAAGTATATTGCGGGCTAATTGTGCCAACTGCCAGCAGTTCGATTCTCATTGGCTCAAGGTTGACTCAGCCTTCCATTCTTCCAAGATAGGTAAAATGAAGATCCAAATTGTAGGGGGCAATATGCTGACTCTGTAAACCGCTTAGAGAGTCCTCTAAAGCACTATGAAGTGGTGTATAAGTCTAAGTGCTCTTGCTATTAGAAACAATAGGAGTAAGGCAATTAAGTTGGGGGTGGTAGGTATTAGGAAAAATGATATGAAGTAAGCATATCATCTTTTTTTAAAATCTACATAGTAACAGATACACAGAAGAGAGCGCTCACCCCAAATTATAGTTTATTAAGCCACGTGGAGAAAAGTATTACTGTGCAAAAAAATGACACTTCCCACTATTATTCAGGTCTATATTAAGAAGAGTTTTGTGAGAAACGCATGAAATCAAATTATAGCCCAAACATGCAGTAAATTACAGTTTCTTATCAAACTCTTAAGTTCGTTCATATTTGATACAACCAATTTTCATTCCAAGCCACTAAGGAAATATTGCTCTGTTCAAAAATTGAGTAGAAGGCAAAGTAACCAGGTAAAGTTGTAGATGTACAAAGACAGGAAAGTGAAAAGAAATGGAAGGAACAAAAGGGGGGGGGAGTGACTTGCATGCTATTTAAAATAACTTGTAAATCATGAAGAAATGTTAAATGTTTCTGGATTATAGGCTTAAAAAGATAAAACAGATCAAATTGTTCTTAGATTGAGGTGCAGTTGCATCGCATGCACTGAATTTTACCCTTTGTATAAAATGAGCTATTACATTTAGACAGCTATTTGGTCAAGACTGGACATTTCACAAAAAGGATACATAGAAGAATTCAGTTCTTCCAGCTACAGTAGAAGGAAATATAAAAAATTGCATTTAATATATTAATTGTCCAGATAATTTATCAGTAAGGCTTAATTGCATTTATAAAAGAGACTGAGATCTACTGGAACCCCAACTGGGGAAAGAACTGGACGTCAATTTCTCACAGCAATGTCCCACACTGTTCTGCAGTGTTTCTAAACTCTCCAGAACAGCTTTTCATCAATGATAGAAAAATAAACTGAATTTGCTTTTTCTGCTTGAGACTTCTACTTTGGAAACAACAGTGGACCACCAATTTAATATTTTTTGTTATTCAAATATTTGTTACAGCACTAAACTAATCTTACAATCCACATTAGATTCAACTTTCATCCTTTACCAAATTTCCAAATGCAAATGTTAATGGTACCACAAAGACAGAATGCAAAACAAATATTTGAAGCCTGTCAATACCTCTTTTGCTGCTTCCAGAGATTGTAATGCTGAAATTTATGAAAATTTAATGGGAGGGGTTTTCTGTTTTAAAAAAAGAAAGGCTGCAGTGTTTTTTCTTTATCAATAGAGGGTAGTATAATATTGGGAAAATGTCTCATTGTCAGGGCACACTCACTTATGAAGGAAAAGGTTACAGTGTGAACAATGTAATTTTGTTATTATGCAAACACTACAGAAATAAGAAAGCCATATATTTTTATTGAATAAAAAACAGAACTGAATTCGGGAATTTTTGCATTCCTGCTATCAAGTAGGAGTGTGCAAAATACTTCATTTTGGATAATTCTGAACATAAAATTCCACAAAAGTACAGGGTTGAATGAAAGGCAGGATGTTTTGAACACTGTGAGACAGTTTTGCTGTTAAAATGGGTCACTCTTTAAAATTTGGTGCTCACAATTGTTTGAAACAAACAGAACTGAAGGAGCTTCTTGGATAAGAAGCAAAACGTCTTCAAGGAAAAACAAGGCCCAGTTGCCTTTTGAAAAAGCACCTTTGGGGCATTTGAAACCAACCTTTTGCAAAATTCTATTATAAACTTCTTGTGCCCTGTTTATACTTACATCTGACAACAATCTATCGAGATTAGAGTCACTAGTTAGTTTTCTCTTATCTTCAGGGAGTTCTTCCAACTCTCCATAAAGTTCCAAGTTCAAGCGGGCCAACTTCTCTTGCATTTCTCTTACATGCTCCATTTGCTCAATAGAACATTCATTTCCTGAAGTAAACAAAGGTATAAAAATGCATTAAGTCAAAAAGATTTGATAATAATAAAAAGTATTAACTTTCCATCATGCTAACAGACAGATCAGAACTGCTACAGGAGGCTTAAGAAAATGATCAAAGTGCAATGTCGCAGCAGTGCTTTACTCTTCAGAAGTGCAGGGCAACATTACCTCACAAAACAGCTTCAAAAGAGTACTTTACTTGAAACAGCATAGAAGCAATGTTCCCCTTTGAAGATCTGATAACTCCATAATTTAGCTCCTCTTCACAGTAATTCTCCCTGAACCTGTCCTTCCATAAATCTTGCAGGTGGTTTTCTGGTTTCTTTAGGCGATCGCAAGCTAAAGATGTGGCATCTCTGGAGATTTTGACGCTACATGTCATTTTTAAAAAGTGGTTTTGTGGGGTGATGAATAAATATGATTTATTGGGTTTACCTCACCACATTCAAGAAGGCTCTTGTCAGTTTACCCTTTCCATCAATATAACACCATAAAACATTCACAATAAAAGAGAGAGAAAAATGACAGTCAACCAACCAACCCTAAGGGAAGTTTATGACACCAACTCAAATCTCAAAAGCTCTGTAAAGCTCCACTTTAATAGCTTACAGAAAATCCGAAGTGTAGGGGGTTGACATAATTTCCAGAAAAAGGCTCTTCCAGAATGCAGGCATACCAAAGGACAAGCAAGCTGTGAGTCACCAACCCTGTTAACTTCGCAGATATGAGTGACCACCAGTAGGTTCTACTGTGACATATGGGTCAAGACTAGTCAGAGAAGGTAATCCTGAAAGCACCTTCACGCTAAGCAATGTAAGGCTTTAAAAGTTAAAAACA
Organism: Bothrops alternatus; assembly: GCA_034064705.1. Classification (NCBI taxonomy): domain Eukaryota; kingdom Metazoa; phylum Chordata; class Lepidosauria; order Squamata; family Viperidae; genus Bothrops; species Bothrops alternatus. The sequence continues at coordinate 577,191 of JARGCV010000023.1, read as the reverse complement.
GCATTTGAATTGCACTTAGAAACCAACAGGAGTCACTGTAGGGCCCAGAGCACCGGTGACACGTGTTCATGTCAGCATGTAAAACTAGCACCTGGGCTGCCACATTGACAAGACCAACAGAAGCCTCCAAGTGATCTTCAGAGGCAGTCCCATGTAGAGCAGTCCAGCAGCACAGACCACTGGCGGCGAAGTCATACAAAACTCATTTTTACTCTCTTAGCGATATAGGTTCATTTTGCTATTTTCAGAAATACATTGTAATCTGCATTACTTTACTAATACATCAAGTTTGGTATGCTCATTAAGTGGGAAAGTATACTTTAATCCATTGCTTCCAAAATGTTTTCCTTCGCTTATCAGAAAGTGTCCCTTTTATCCATTGCAGGTAAAACACTTCAATTTCAATGTCCCTGTGGTGATTCAGTAATAGATTCGTGTGGCATTATCCAAAGAGCCTGAATAATTTATCCAAGTTTGAGCAGCACTTCAGTAACATAGTAATTTTATTTCTAGGTCTTTCTTCTATCCTTTGAGGCTTATTTAAGGCTTTAAACAAAAAGTCAGCAGCAGACTTTTCCACAAGCAAATCAAGCACTGAATCTTCTTCCTGCCTTCCTCGTTCATGGAACAGAAAAGCATCTCAGTGTTGCCTTTGAGAATTGTACTGCATTGCTTGTCCTCTACATACAAGAACTGAATATTCTGTTGCCCTAGATAAAAGCCTACTTATTACAAGTCAACAGAAAGTAGGATTGTGAACAATGGCAAAAAAAAATGCTTTGGACAATGCAAGTATGCTTACAGAACAGCTCTCTGCAACTCTTTAAAGCAGGGATATCTTTTCCTAGGGTCAAATACCTCCCTCCAGTTTAAGGATTATTCCAGAAAAACACATTTGATTTTCTGAGTTGCAAGAGGGTCTACAAGGGTCTAAACACAATGCTTAGCCATAACCGGAGACATTTGGTAAAACTAAAACAACAGCTTTTTGTTACATTGTGTTCTTTATTCTAAAAAAAAAACCCATTTCACTGGAATTATTTTATTTCTTCCAATTTGTTTCAGCTTTCCCAATTTTTCTGGAAAAAAAAATCAAAGATAGAAAATAATGTAAAGATTCAAATATCTAGCTATAATTCATCTAGCAAGACTCATTCTATTCTCCCCATACCTGAATATGTAGCAAATAAAATTTGTTTCATTTGGAGGATAGTAATTTATTTTATTTATCAATATTTGCTACCCATCTTGTGGCTAATTGAAGTATTTATTACGATCACTTACACAGCTAACGAGAATGTAGGCCTGTGAGTGAAGTATGCTGAAATATGTATGGTATATACTCTATTTTCCAGTATTAGAAGGTGAAGCCACAGCCACTGTGGACAATTCACCCAGGGTGCTAACTTATTTTTTAAAATCTCTTTCTATTCCAGTCCTCTAAAAAAAACACATTCTAAAGGAAGAGTTCGGACAGCAAATATGTTAAAAATGGAATGCCAGGCTCAGAATTGTTAAATATCATTATTGTCTATTTTAGTGTTAATTTTTATCTTTTAAAAACTTTTTTAATTATCTTGAGTACTCACCACAGTAGAAAACATAAATCCATTAAGTAGCACCATAATAGCAACAGTACCTTGATTTAAACAATTTGTTCTGCCTCGAAAAAACAATTTAATGAAAACATTTCCCAATTAGTATGACTTCAGCAAATCATGCAGTTGGTTCAGTTTATGCTTTCAATGTCCCCCTTTTTCAGCAGTGGTCAACATGAGCATTTCAACATGTAATTTATCTAGGGGAACAGTCAGAATAAAAATACCAAATGCTTGCAGTTTTCCAGAATGGAAGTCATTCAGAAGACTCAGAAGTCCTTTCTCCATTTCTTGAACATCTGATACATCTGTGAGAAATGAATGCTGGATTGGAGCTGACTGGGCTCCTTTGTTTTCCACTCCTGATGTCTTTGATTTCTCTTTCACACCTCTGAGAAAAAGACAGAAAAATTGTCATTTAGTTCCTTCAGGCTGCTTGCTAATTTGAATGTCTCACCTCAACAAAAGCTTTGAAGGAAGAACTTAACCCCCTTGTCTCCCAAACGTAACTCAATGATCACTTATTACAGTGTTTCTCAACGTTGACAATTTTAAGGCATGTGGACTTCAACTCCCAGAATTCCACAGCCAGCTTTGCTGGCTGTGGAATTCTGGGAGTTGAAGTCCACATGCCTTAAAATTGTCAACGTTGAGAAACACTGACTTATTATATGAACTGGGGTGATGATTTGTAGCATTCGTTTCTAAAGCTGCTAGTGAGGAAATGTATTTATCATAGGTCTCTAGAGCAGCGGTTCTCAACCTTTTCCGGGGCTCGACGGCCCGCATCGCGATAGGGAAAAAAAATGGCCGACCCAAAAAAAAGGCAAGCCCGCACCGTGCATGCGCGGTGCGACAGGGCGCATTGCGCATGCACAGTGCAATGGCCCGCATCACGATAGGGAAAAAATGGCCGACCCCCCCCAAAATGGTGGACCCGCACTGCACATGCGCAGCTCGACGGGGCGCATTGCGCATGCGCGGCGGCCCACATTGCGATAGGGAAAAAAATGGCTGACCCAAAAAAAAAAAATGGCGGACAAAAAAAAAAATGGCGGACTGCGGTGCTTGGCGACCCCCGTGAAATGGTCGTTCGACCCCAAATGGGGTCGCAACCCACAGGTTGAGAACCGCTGCTCTAGAGTTTGCTTTTCTTTATCAAGAGGGCTAATGGAAAATTGCTTAAACAGCTTAGGAAGGTTTTTCAGTCTCTGGGAGAAGCCTCCTTTTCTTCTCTAATTGGTATGGAACAACTGTTTCAATTGCTCCACTAAGTGAAGTTATCCCATTGTAGTGTCTTATTTGGACAAATCATGGTAGGATTTAGCTTTGTTCCAACCTCCCCCCCCAAAAGATTTTGCATCGTATACACCTTCACCAACACATAATCCACATTAACTACAGTATGTTAATTCCATACTTAATAATAATAGTAAAGTTTGAAGGGACCTTGGAGGTCATCTAGTCCAACCCCCTGCTCAGGCAGGAAACCCTGTACCATTTCAGACAAATGGCTGTCCAGTCTCTTCTTAAAAACTTCCAGTGTTGGAGCATTCACCGCTTCTGGAGGCAGGCTGTTCCACTGGTTAATTATTCTAACTGTCAGGAAGTTTCTCCTTAGTTCTAGGTGGCTTCTCTCCTTGATTAGTTTCCATCGATTGCTTCTTGTCCTGCCTTCAGGCGCCTTGGAAAATAGCTTGACTCCCTCTTCTTTATGGCAGCCCCTGAGATATTGGAACACTGCTATCATGTCCCCCCTCGTCCTTCTCTTCACTAAACTAGACATACCCAATTCCAGAAGCCGTTCCTTATATGCTTTAGCCTCCAGTTCCCTAATGATCTTTGTTGCTCTTCTCTGTACTCTTTCTAGAGTCTCAGCATTTTTTTTTGCATCGCGATGACCAAAACTGGATGCAGTATTCCAAGTGTGGCCTTACCAAGGCATTGTAAAGTGGTATTAACACTTCACGTGATCTTTTTTTTTTTAAGGCAAGTTTTATTGGTTTTTTTATTTTTAAAACAAAGTACTTAAGACACACCGTGGTGTTATGGTGGTCAAACATCTGCAAACAAAACATATATATATATAATTCAATAAATACATCAAGTATTCCCTCTTTTTCCCTTAAGTACTGTATTTTATTTAAAATAATCCAATTCTAGCTTAAATTCATTCAACCTAAACCTGTTTTTAAAGCTTTATAAATTTACACTACCATAATCAAAATAACTTAAGTACAAACATCAGTAACACTTCACGTGATCTTGATTCTATCCCTCTGTTAATGCAGCCTAGCACTGTGTTGGCCTTTTTGGCAGCTGCAGCACACTGCTGGCTCATATTTAGGTGATTGTCCACTAGGACTCCAAGGTCCCTCTCACAGTTACTGCTATTGAGCAAGGTACCCCCTATACTATACCTGTGCATTTGGTTTTTCTTGCCTAAATATAGAACCTTACTTTTTTCACCACTGAATTTCATTTTGTTAGATAGTGCCCAGTGTTCAAGTCTGTCCAGATCCTTCGGTATCTTAAGCCTGTCTTCTGGAGTGTTGGCTATTTCTGCCAGTTTGGTGTCGTCTGCAAATTTGATGAGTTCCCCATCTATCCCCTCGTCCAAATCGTTGATATAGATATTGAAGAGCACTGGGCCCAGAACAGAGCCCTGGGGCACCCCACTACACACTTCCCTCCATGTAGATGCAGTTCCATTGAGGATCACACGCTGAGTACGGCCAGTCAGCCAGCTACGGATCCATCTGGTGGTGGTGCTTTCTACCCCACATTTTCTATCTTGTCAAGTAGTAGGTTGTGATCTACTTTATCAAATGCCTTACTTTACCCTAAAGAGCTGAAAGAACAGATTTGGTATCTTTCAGTTCCAACCAACTGTTCTTATTTGTACTCTACTATTCTTGTACCAAGTAGGTAATGAAATAGCCTCCCAGCTAAAAAGGAAAATGGTTATTATGGCTGAAGTACTAGCCCTTTTCAGAAATCCAGACAATATTTGTCAGAACATGCAAAGCTTGTCGCAACATCTAGGTCCCTCAATTTTTAGCCTTCTTGTATTGTACAGGAATGTTTGAAGATTCAGCTTTTAGTGAGACAGCTGACTTCCTGTAATAGCTTCTGGCCTGTTTGGGCTTATCTCTTGAGAAAATAATTTAGGAAGAGATATAATATACAGGTGCCACCTTATCTTGACCAGCATGACCTACTATCTGATCAGTAAGAGTAGCAGAATCATTAGATGTCTCCTGAAGAACTTGCTTTTTCACTTTCTTGTATTTTGGTTTCAATTATGCTGTATTTAAGTAGAACCTGTTATTTTGATTATTGTTTTACAATTGCACTCTGTCCATTGAACAGGAGATTTCAGACGTGCCTGGAAATTTGCTATCAAAGCCTTGGATGTATTCCTGGATGTATTTATCAAATTTATATGCCGCTCATATCGCAGTTTGAGGTAACTCTGAGTGGCAAAGTAACTATCTCACAGTTACTAGGACCTTCAAAAGAAAAGAGTGTGCTTGCATTGCATATCACTATTCCTGAAAGAGAAATATAAGCCCATTTAAGGGCTGAACTTCACAGTAATTCCAGACAGGAATGTACACTTTTAATATATCTTTAGCAGCCAAGAACTCATCTTTGGAAATAGCTTCTTTGACTGCATTTTTACATTCAGAAATACTTTTATTTACAGAACAACCACTTCAAATCCAGCAGGGAACACATTTTTCCATTCTTGAGTATTTAGGGGGGGAAAAAAGAATAAAACTTAGGGAAATGTTCCTTGGTTCAAATAATTAGCAGAACTTGAAGTACTTAGTCCTACTGCCTTCATTCTGAATGTTCATTAGACCTTGAAATGTTAATGCATTTGTTCTAGAATGGAGACATTTCAGGACCTAACCAAAGGATGCTCTCTTATCTGGACATATCTTGTTCCATTTTCTGGCCAAAACATTCCTTGCCAAATCTAAAAAAGAAACAGTCAACAGAGCAGCTGAGATATTTCTCAGACCGTATCTGAATTGCTCTGTAGTTAATTTTTCTTTATCCAGTTCCCTAATCAGAAGCAAGCAACTCTGCGAAACATGAAGTCAGATATAGAAATGACAAAAACAGCAGAACAGAGTATAAAATGTTAATGGCGTGGCTACTTCTATTCTTTGTCTCAATGGTTTTTGGAATTATTGCCTCCATCTGCTGAAAGGACTGCCATAGCGGCACTATTTTTTCAAGCAGTGTTGTGTTGATTGGGTTTTGTGAGAAACTAAGAGTAAAGTTTACTTGAACACAATTAAAGTCTGGCCTCTTGATCAGAGTTTCTTTTTAAATATTATTTTAACTAACAGGCTTCATAGCCTGAAAATCTTTTTAAGGTATCCATCCTTGGAACCTCTAGCAATGCCACATGTTGTCTGATATCTTTATTTTTCCTTTGAAAGTATTGTTCCACTCTGCTTTTCATGCTTTTTGAAAAAATCTGGAAAACTGTAGCATCTGAGGATTAGAAAAGCCCTGAGGAAGAACCTCCTTAATTGTTTCAAATTACAGGGATGTGGAGTCCCTGATGCTCTCAAAGCTGAACTGTCTCCTTGCAGATATTTCATTACATTCATTCTCCTTGGTAGTTCTTTGATTAAGAGAAAACTACACCCCCACCAAAACTGGCAGGGCAAACTGTTGTATGAAAACGGAGCAAAGTCCACACTTACACACGCTGATGATGTCATCTAGTTGGGTAATGAAACATCTGCAAGCAAACAACCAGCTCAGAGAGCACCAAATACTTCACTGTTCAGTTCTGAGCTGCAGATATTATCTCTTATTGGAATTACAGGATTGGCAGGAAATGTCCACTATTACTAATACCTAAGGGCTGGAAACATGCCAAAGGACATACTTTCCTTGAGGATGGGGGTACATGTGGTACATTTGTTTTTGTGTGGATATATTTTATCCCACTTAAAACCCTTCAAAAACTATGTTCTTGCCCCACCCACTTGAGATGTCATGCAAAGCTCCACGAAGCTCTTTGAGCTTATGGAAATTTGTATCAAAATATTGTACTTGACAGGAAGAAAGAAGTAATTGCTTCTTTTATTTTTATGCTGACCTTTACAGAGTACAGTGATGAAAGGCGTCAGGGAGAGAAGTCCCTCTCCTCAGAACTACTCCGGTTGTTAGACTTTGCTTTTTCAACAAAAAGGGTTTAAGCTTCCAAAGAATCTGGTCTGGTCTCTCTGATCAAGGGAGAAGGTAGTTCTATTTCCTGTCATGCACCATTTTCACGACTAAAGATCACACTCCATTTTAAAAATACAAAATTCCCATTTAGTTAAAGAAGCATATATGTGTTTGTATGTGTTTAATTAATCTAGCACAATAGAACCAAAATTAGTTTGGAACCAAATACTGGCTCTAATGATTAAACTCATACATAAGAGTTTGGATGATTTCAGAAGGGGCCAGCAGACTTAAGCTCGACTCTGTCCAACCCATAAACCTCTCCAAATGAGAGGGGTGGGAAACATCACACCAAAGAGTTCCTGGGGGAAAAGCTTCAAAAAAGGGGATTCTACAGATGGCTTAGCATGGCAAGCTGGATGGTTTGTGGGCCAGGTATTCTTTATCCTTTAATGTTTCCCTTCCTGAAAACTGTACAGCCCTCAAATCTGACCAGCTTTGATAGCTAGTAGCACATTCCATATAAAACCTTACCTTTTAAACTTTGATCTTTGTAAAGGAACCTGGGATGCAGAATTGGTAAATGCTGTACTTTTGCTAGAAGGCACAGTGTTTTTCTTATTGTTGAGAACCTGACTGACATGAGTCATGGATGACTTGGGACTCCTTCTTTTGTTTTTTCTCTCTTCCATTTCCTGGTTCTTTTAACTTTTATTATAGAGGAAGAAAAATAGCAAACAGCATTTATACATGTGCTTATATCATGATTTCAATGGAAAAGTAATTTTGCACAGTATGTATTTTTATATTTCATAAACCAGCTTGATTTTGTTTGCTGCCCATCTTGCCACAAGCCAACTCAGATATACTAGAAATCAGAATATAAATCATCCAAGTTAAATTGGAACATATTTGAAAGCTATTTTCGGGAAAAGAAATATTATTAATCAAACCCTATGACTATATATTCAAAGCCAATAATTCATAAAATATTTTTCCAAGTAAAAATAGAACCGAAGCTCCAAATTTCTAAATGGCTATTGGGACAGATGAAATTTTTATTGACTATGTCCTTCAACTCCTTGAAAAGAAGGGTATACCATTGGATAAATAACATACATTTAAATAGTCCCATTTTACTGGAGTAAAATCAGTTCTATTCTATTAAAAAAGTGTTGTAAAATGTATTAATACTTTGGTTAATAAGTCTTCAGAATTTCATCTTCAAAAATGGGTCTAATGTCATAACGAACCTGTAACCCACAGAAAATGTATTAAAATATATATTCCATTAGAACTTTGGGTATTAGAGAATAGATAACCGTTTTCCCCTCCCCCCCAAAAAACTAATTCAGCCTCTCTGAGGTATTTTAAGACTCCAATCTGTTCAATAAAAGCTTTGCATGGCTATCAAATTGGTATACTGTATATGCATACTCATCACAAAGTTCCTGAAAAACCTTCTGTGCATTCCTTACTATTTCAAGCACTGTGGGAGTTGTAGTACAATTGCATTCAAAATGGCAAGTGTCCCCCCCCAGATTATGGTTAAAAAAAAAGTCAAGTTAGTAACCACACAGTTATATAATCCTTGAATTCTGGTTAATTTTTATATTTTATATTGTCTATTTTATGTATTCATTTTATTGTAAACTGCCTAGAACTAGATGGTCAGCAATTGGATGAATACAGGTAGTCCTCAATTTACAACCATTTGTTTAGTGACCACAACAGCACTGAAAAAAGTGACTCGTGACCAGTTTTCACTCTTGTAACCATTGTAGCATCGTCATGGTCATGTGATCAGAATTTGGATGCTTGGCAACTAGTTCATATTTATGATGGTTGCAGTGTCCCAGAATCATGCAATTGCTTTCTGCAACCTTCTCAGAAGAAAAGTCATTGGGAAGCCAGATTCACTTGTTATTAACTTAACAACTGTGGTAACAAAGGTCATCAAGTGGGGCAAAATTCAATTGCCTCGTTTAGCAATAGAAATTTTGGGCTCAACTGTGGTCATAATTCGAGCCCCTATATGTAACACTTGCAGTTTTTACCATACCATCATGGCTAGCATTTTTATTTTTACCATATCCTGGATAATATTTTAAGGAGGGAAATATCTAGTCCCACGACGTTAAACCTAAAACATAATCTCTTCCCTCTCAGCTCTTGCTTGATTTGTTGCTCAGGAAATGAGAGCCTCCTAGTTCCAACTGACAAAACCATTTTTGAAGATTCCTGTACTTGGATGGCCCTTTGGTAAGTAGGCTCACTTGGGTCTGGTCTGGCTTTGATTCCAGCCCTCTGATGGGTCTTTGCTACTCTTCTGATGCAACAAATAACATCCTCATTTATTCCAGATGAAACAGAGGCAAAGTAGACTGAAGCATCTGCAGAAAAGGATGCTTGTATAAAAAAAACAACAACCCAACTTCATCTCGTGACTTTTCCTATTTGAAATCCAAAGTCAGGTCCGCAAACCCTTTAATCCAGGGGTTTTCAACCTTGGCAACTTTAAGACTTGTGGACATCAACTCCCAGAATTCCTCAGCCAGCAAAGCTGGCTGAGGAATTCTGGGAGTTGAAGTCCACAAGTCTTAAAGTTGCCAAGGTTGAAAACCCCTGCTTTAATCGAAAGGGGCCCGTATTTCAACTACAGGAGTGGACTGTCTGTTGAGCTGTATACCCTGAATCAGGTCTGACCTGAATCTTAAGCTGATCGAGGCCCGGGGCTCAAGTTAAAACCTACGTCTTGTTTATACGGGATCCCCGCAACCATTTTCTCAGTTGACCGAGCTGTCCGATAACGGTTAGGCAGGTTCGCGTTTCACCGGGTGGTGGAAGCGCTGCTATTCTCAGGGGGCGGCGAGCAATGGGGGGCCTTAGACCTACCTGCGGTGGCGCGGAACTGCCCGGTATCTCCCAAGTCAGCCCAGTCCGATTGAACCCCGTAAACCTGCCCTGCCTTATATCTTACACCCAATCGGCAGCCCTTCCGAATGAGCCGGCAGAACGAAACTTCCGGGCCCGCTCCAAACAAGAACCCACGTGCTCTAGGAGACGAAGCCAAGCGGGAGAACCCGGAAGATGTTGGTCACGTGACCGCGCGCTTTTCTCGAGAGGGGCCGCTTCCACGTCGCCGAGACGCGCAACCGTTCGCTTAATCCTCTCTTCTCCCGCCCCCCCCCCGCCTTCTCGAACCGAGAAGGGATCGAATGTGCGGTTAGCAATCGTGGATTCGGCTCTTGATCGGCTTGTATTTGTTCCTTTTACTCGACGATAAAGAGGCTCGACTGAAAGCCAAAGCACTAGAGTGGCTAGCATCCTACTCCTTTTAGTAGGATGCGTTACTTCGTAACTCCGTCATCTCCCAGCTACAATAGATGCTGCCGATGGGAAATTTTAAGCAGGGGTTCTCAACCTTGGCAACTTTAAGACTTGTGGACTTCAACTCCCAGAATTCTTCAGCCAGCATGGCTCAGCTTGGAAACCCCTCCCTTTCCCCTCAGCATGGCTGGCTCAGGAATTCTGGGAGTTGAAGTCCACGAGTCATAAAAGAGCCAAGGTTGCCTACCTCTGGGATAGACAATGGTTAGACCCACTAGGACAGGGGTCTTCAAACTTGGCCCTTTTATGACTTGTGGACTTCAACTCCCAGAATTCCTCAGCCAGCTTTGCTGGTTGAGGAATTCTGGGAGTTGAAGTCCACAAGTCGTAAAGTTGCCAAGGTTGAGAACCGCTGAAAGTGGGAGCCAGGTTGGGGAAGAAGATTGCCATGAGGAAGGGCAGGCATTGCTCTCTTTTTCCAACTGGGGCAATGAATGCAATCCCAAACATCTCCCTTATTCCTTTTTTCTCCTCCTTCCCCCCCCCTCAATTTTTTAACATTGAATTCAGCTTGATGGCAAAAACTTTCAAAAGTCTTTCGGCTGCAAAAGTGTTTCTGCAATAATGCAGTGGATGGGGGTACTCGTATACAAGAACTTTTTTTTCTTGCATAATTTTAACTGCTCTAAATTTCCCACAGTCCTGGTTATCTGGTGGTATATACATTTAGTAAAAACAAGTTGTTATAAGCCAGTCGCTGTTTTTAGAAAAAAGGAAGGTGACATAAATAAGAACAGATGTGGCTAGATTCGTCCATCTTCTACACTGGCAAGACAGTGAATTACCGATTTGCCCAATTCAATGTTTATTCTGTTACAGACTCAAAGGATTTGTACTGGCCAGTGATTGCAATTTGATGGTGATTGCAGTTTTCTGGGAAAATCAACAGAGTCTTTGTACTTGGAATAGTGGCAGATCAAAATCCAACCAGCTTTTTGAATATAGTAACAAACTCTTGAGCTTTTTTTTAATGCTGCAATCATTCTATTTTAAATTTGTCGTTCTTATCCATTGCTGCTTGCATGCAAAAGTTTCCATAAAAACTTTTGTTTTTATGTAATAGAATGAGAGATAGGTAGAGAGAATCCAAATGAAACTCTTGAAAACTCATTAGCTATATTGGATTTCAAAGTGGGAAATACAACAACCAATACTACATGTAGTCCACAAAGATGGCACCAATGCAACTTGAACTGAAATAAATACAGAGATAATTCTTAGTTGCATACATTGTTTCTGTGAGTAAATGTTTATTTAAATTGCTTTAAGTGGAATGCAGCTCAACTTTTCCCGTGCAGCAACAGTTAATGGAACTTTAAACGAGGTGTATTCATCAATATTGTGCTGGTTCCTGCAGTGAGTCACTGGAGTACAATAATGGGGTGTTTTTTTTAAAGAACTGAACTGCTATGAATAGTTGCTGAAAAAAAGATCAGTATTTATTGTATGTAGCAATGAGGTAGGCTTTTTCAATCAGTTTTTACTTTATTGAAAAGTTTCACCTCTCCAATACATAGCAAGACCAGTGAGAATAGTGACGCTGACATTCCCTAAATGGATTGCCTCTTTCAAGGGACCTTAATATGCCAAGTGACCTACATACATGAATGCCCAAATTAAGTCTGTTAAAGTATCTTCCACAGTTTTGTTCTTATGGCACTACTCACAAAGGCAATACTCCTCTTGGATCTAGCACAAGATGAAGTACAAATTGTGTCCAGGAGTGGCACAACATGATACCTGCTTTTGAAGTTATGCAGAAACATACCAAAAGTGATACACATGCCCAGATACCGGTACCACATTTTCTTCCACAATACTGTAGGCAACTTTACATTGAGTGCCATTCTACCTTCTTGCATGTATGATTGCATTATGCCTCCTGTTGACTGAGAAGCCTGAAAAATAGCTGTCTAAGCCACTGATATATTTAGTATATGCTATCTCTGGAGGTAATTAATGGTGTAAAGACACCTCCATCAATCACCATGGAATTTCCAGCAACAAATAGAGTTCTGAAAAACAAAAGGCATTGAACTCTTATATAGTGCAGAAATCCCATTTCACCAAATCATTCATGATTTACCAGAAATGTGAACTCTCTGCAAACTGTTTGACATTCATACTCAACTGCACACCTCAACCATTATGGTTGTTCCCACTAGGGATCTTCCCAGATGAGACTGGTGCACAACTTCATGGCAAGTAACCAGTCCCCACATTATTATAGTCCTGTCCTCCATTGTAGCTTGTAAAGTTTTGTTGCAACTGTGGACCTTAGGAATTGTCATATTGAAGTAACAGTTGCATAATAGGAAGTGGGGGAGTCAAAGCTAAAGTTGGGTGCAGTCATGTTAATGGTTGAGGGGAAATTTGCACAACAATGCTTTGTATAGTCACATCAACATTTGTACAACCCCCTTTTCTCATTTTGTTCAAAGTGTATAAAGGGAAATATAATCCCTGGTACCATGTTTTGCTTGCATGGCTTTTTATTTCCTATTATGGAAGATGGGCTGTGGTTATCCATTCTATGCATCTACTCATAGCTTGACAATATTTTTATGTGTATACAGATGTCCCTAGACAATTGCAAACCGCTATGTTTATGAATACTTGGAAGAAAACATGTGTATGACCCAGATATTTGTGCACTGTCAAAAGAACAGCTGGTGAGGGGATTCCTGCCAATTTGTGGAGGGAAAACCCTGTAGAAAACCATAGGCAGCCAGAAGGACAGTGATTAAAATTAATGTAACAGAAAGCTAAAAAAATATTATTGTTTGTTTCCTTCACTGCAGTCTTTGTGGTTGCTGCTCCCCCCCTTCCATCTTAGACTATTTTATCAATGCATTAGTTACTGTTGTATTCTTGGTGTGCTGCCAAATGCTGCTTTGAATTTGTGTTATTGTGTTTGTGGAACTGCCACATTTGCAGAGACAGAACTGTGACCTGAATGGAAAAAAAAATACTGGAAATGGGTTTGCTATGTAGCAGATTCTTTTCCTGTAATTAAATGAAGGGAGCAAATTTATCCAGGGTTTTAATGCTCTGTCATACCCCCCCCCAATCTACTGGAGAGCAGCATGAAATATTCTAGGCTAGGGCCCTTCAAGGAATTCAAAATTATTCCTTTAAACAATCTTTCTCCAATTTCATCTCTTGTTTTTGAGCAAGACAGATCAAACAAAGACTGAAAAAGACAGGGTAGAATGCAGGGAATAGGGACATACTGTTCCAGGCCCCTAGGTTACTGACCAGTATAACACACACATGCAGAGAATCTGCATTCCTACAACAAAGAAAGTTATAAAACAGGTGCTTGAAGCACATAAGCAGTTCAGTTATTAAAAAAAACCAACCCACTACTGTACTTTCCAGTGACTCAGTGCAGGAACCAGTACAATACTGATGAATACACCTCGTTTAAAGTTCCATTAACTGTTGCTGCACGGGAAAAGTTGAACTGCATTCCACTTAAAGCAATTTAAATAAACGTTTACTCACACAAACAATGTATGCAACTGAAGAATTATCCTTGTGTTTATTTCAGTTTAAGTTGCATTGGTGCCATCTTTGTGGAATACCTGCGAAAAGCTTATACAATAGTAGTTAATAGAAAACTGAATATGGGTCAGCAGTGTGTTGTAGTTTAAAAAAAATAAAAATCCAATTTAACAGAATAACAGAGTTGGAACGAACCTTGGACCTTATAGTCCAAGTCCCTGCTCAGGCAGGAAACCCTACTATTTCCAACAAATGGTTGTCCAATCTCTTCTTAAAACCCCAAGTGTTGGAGTACTCACAACCTATGGAGGCAAATCATTCCACTGAGTACTGTCAGGAAATTTCTCCTTAGTTCTAAATTAGTTCCCTCCTTGATTAGTTTTCATCCATTGCTTCTTGTCTTGCCTTTAGGTGCTTTGGAGAATAGATAGACCCCTTCTTCTTTGTGGCATTTACTTAGATATTAGAACACTGCTATCATGTCACCCCTAGTCCTCTTTTCATTAAACTAGTCATAATCAATTCCTGCAACCGTTCTTCATGTATTTTAGCCTCCAGTCCCCTAATCGTCTTTGTTACTCTTCTCTATACTCTTTCTAGAGCAGACATGTCAAACACAAGGCCCAGGGGCCGGATGCGGCCCGCGAAGTGGTTTCATGCGGCCCGCGGAACCATCCTGGAAACAGTGAGGGAACGGCCCCCTCTGCCTTGGCCCTGGCCCAGGCCAGCTGGGAGCCAATGTACAATTTTGTGGTGGCCATCTATGGGGTGAAACGCATTCAGTCTTAGCTCCATAAGCCCCCTCCCTGCATAGTCTGAGAGGAACAGCGAGGCTCCTCCAGTGGACCATGCCTTGGCACTTGCCCTGGTCCTACCCCCTTCTGCCAGAGACCCTCAGATCTATCCCACTCCTGCCCAGGCCCCCACAGGCACCCTTGACGTGAACAATGTAGAGCTGGCCACACCCGCCCAATAGGCCACACGCACTCCATCCACGCCCACCCAGTAGGCTGCATCCACCCTGGCCACACCCAGGCGGCCCCGAGGGCAACCGCAATGCTGATGCGGCACTCAATGAAATTGAGTTTGACGCCCCTGTTCTAGAGTCTCAACATCTTCTTTATATTGTAGCGACCAAAACCAGATGCAGTATTCCAAGTGTGATCTCACCAAGGCATTATAAGGTACTAACTTTATACTAACACTTCACGTGCTCTTTTTCATAGCCTGAATTTTAGGTTTCCTTCACAGAAAGATAATACTATGGTGACCAGTAATGTTATATCATTATCTCCCCCAAAGCAGTTTGGTGACAGGTTTTTTTTGTCTGCCCCATATGAGGGGAGCATGAAGATGCTCCTCCTTGTGCCTGTCTGGATGGAATGTGTCTCTGTCCTTTTGGGCATGCACACACCAGAGCAACTTAATCCCTCTCAGAAAATTGGATGAAGTATCATGCATAGAGCATGGATGCCTCAAGTATGAAAACTGGCCTGGCAAGCTATATTGGTGTAGAGCAGGTAAAACAGAAAAAGAGGAAGGGAGGGAGGGAAAGGCAATGGTTGCAATTTGGGGTCCTGGAACCACTTTTTACATCGGTGGGTTGGCCTGAATTAATATTATCATGGTTCATCGCACAGTCAGCCAGAAGTTTAGATAAATTTGGCATTTTTGTCCACCTATCAAGTCCTTTCCAAAGACCCGGGTAGGCAGATGTTAAATGTATCATGGCAGAAAATAAGCTGTTCCTAGTAAAATTGTCTTTTGCAGTTGACTGATGGTGGATTTGTCAATGCCAATAGTGTTCAAGTGGTGATACAGATAGATGTTTGGGGATTGCACTCAAAGCATCTATTACTATTGGCACTACCTTTGTTTTATTTTGTCACCGTTGTTCTATTTGTGTTTGCAGGTCTTTGTATTTTGTTGTCTTCTCCAGTTCTTT
The DNA here is from genome assembly GCA_034064705.1 of Bothrops alternatus. Classification (NCBI taxonomy): domain Eukaryota; kingdom Metazoa; phylum Chordata; class Lepidosauria; order Squamata; family Viperidae; genus Bothrops; species Bothrops alternatus. Next base: position 561,552 of record JARGCV010000023.1, on the reverse strand, counting down.
CTTTTCCTTTCTCCAGATACTGCCATGTCCACTATGCAGACTTTTTTTCTTTCTTTCTTATTAACAGTTGTTAAGTCTGGGTTGTTAGGTGGTGGGTGCCTGTCTGTTTGAATTCTAAAGTCCCGGAGCAATTTAATTTCTTTATTTTCTATTACCTCTATTTGATGGTTACACCAGTTCTTGCTTGCAGACAAATAATATTTCTTGCAGATCTTCCAATGCACTTTCGTCTTGCCATTGTTTATAGGCAGTCTGGGCAAACTTTTTCCAGCAGCTATAGAGGTGATCCACTGTTTCTTCAGCTTCTTCACAGAGTTGACATTTGCTGTACATTGCTATCTTCTCAATTCTGGCTTTGTATGCATTTGTTCTTAAGGATCAATCTTGTCCAGTCAGAATTAGCCACTCTGTCTCTTTCTTCAATTTTCCTGCTTTTAGCCATTGCCAGATCTTGATGTTATCTGCTTTGCCTGCTATTAGTTTATGTACTAGCTTTGCAATACTTTGCCTTGCCATGTCTCTTTTTCTATTCTTCCTTTGCTTTTCTTATAGACTAGTTTTGTTTTTTCAGTACTCAGTAAGTCTTCATCGTATACTAGGTTCATCTTGTTCACTGTGCTTCAAATATTCTTCCGATGCCGTTTTTCTTTTCTTTTTTCTTTTTAAACTGACTGGTGTACTTGCAACATTCCACGCCCATTTATTTTCCTTGGCAAGTAGAGTCTATCAACATTGCTTTGTGGGTGAAGGGCATGATTCATTGTTGTTGTTTTGATCTTCTAATCCAGGACTTTTTATTCTACTTGAGTCCATTTCAATATTCCAACTGTGTGTCTAATGACGAATTGACCAGATGTTAATTATCTTGATGGTAATTCCTCCACTCTGTTTGGATTTTAAGATCTTCTTCACTTTTATGATATATTCACTTGTAACCTCCTTCTTGACTTCAGTGTGCTTGATGTCATCAGCTTGAAGGATGCCCAGGTGTTTGTAGTGTTCGTCTTTATCCAGACTCTTAATGTTATTTCTGTAGGGCATCTTGATTCACTCACTGTTTCCCTGTTGATGGTGAGAGTGGCACATTTGTCCAGTCCAAATAGATGTTCCAGTGAATCATTTTGGTGACTATGTTATATTGTTGTTTATAATCAGCTTGTGATCGCATGAGCAGTATATATGGTCTATTGTTCCTTCTGCCTCTTTGCACAATCTGCAATTTGAATCATTTCATGAGTTTTTTTATCTTGGCCTTTACTAATTGTCATTCTCTTTCTCCTCCTCCTTCCTCCTCCCCTGGTCCTCCCTCTCCTTCCTCCTCCTCTTCCCTCCTTCTCCCTCCCTTCTCCCTCCTTCTGCTTTTGGAATTTGGGTTGGAATCACTGAAAATATCAAGACAAATTGCTACCCTGTTCTCAAAGATAGCAAGGATTGGCTGTCCTTGTTGTGACACCCCATGGCTAAGACTATCTTCACCACAACATATGGCTACAAAATGTATTTTACAACAATTAATCATTTAGTGATGACTAAATACCAGGAGGATATAAGAACAGTGTGCTCATTTTTCCACTTAATTTGCTATGAGTACACTTTCTCATTAATCTATTTTAGATTAGTTTATTTTTAGTCACTTTAAATCAGCTATCTGCATCTCTCCCTCTAGTTTGAAATCTGACATTTTAAGATTTTGGTGGTATAATTTATATCTGGAGGAGAAACCCAGCACCAGACTATAGGAAGATAACAGACATTATTTGGTAGTTTACTATACTGGTATGCTGTCCATTCCCAGATTTTTTTAGGAGAATAATATTTTTTTAAACAATAGAAATGTCAAATAGGTACGAAAACAAAACTCATATAAATATACCAAAGATACTGCAGGCACTGCCTCTATTTTACAAAGCCCTATCCTGTGGCAAAAGGAAAGGTTTTTTTTTTTTCCTAGTTTCTTGAAGCACAGGACGGATAAAGCCTACTGAATCTTGTGAAGGAGTTCCAGAGGATGGAGATGTTGGTGGAAAGAAAACTTGCTTCTGTCCCCCTCTGATGACAATTGCAAAGGGAGGAAGCCTGGAGAGTGTTGGTCATATGATACCTATTTGGACAAGGAGGTGAATGGGCAGACAAGATAGCCTCTGAAATAATCAAGACTGGAGCCAAGTAGGACCTTTGAAGCGATAACCAGCTCTTTGAATCACATTCAGAACCCAATGGCAGCCAATGGGGCTTCTAAAGCAAAGGGTACAGTGGGGTGTCGTCCAAATATATCAGGGCATACCTGAGCTGATGTAGTCTACCTGTACCTTTGGAGCGTTCTTCAAGGGCAACCCATGTAGAATGCCTTAGAGAAATCCAACTGAGAAATGATACAGTATGAGTGATCATGAACCTGCCTTTCTGATCCAAAGATAGTTATAAGTGGTGCACCGGATGGAACTAGGCAAAACTCCTATTTAGCTGCCGGTTGTACTCATTGCCATGAGTCTAGGGCTTCCAGATTGTGGACCATCTCCAAGTGGGGTAATAGAGCCCCATTCAGAGAGAAAGGTGCCATTTCTCTGGAATTGTTAGATCCACAAATCCAAATCTTGGAAGGATCCGAGTCTATTCCTCCTGGCCTGAGAGCCTCCAGGCACTTCATCAGCATCATCAGATAATGATGAGTGCCCTTTGGCCATCTAGGGGCTTGTACTTTTTCGGGCCTTCTAAAGTAATTTGGATGACACTATAACAGTTCAATGCTGCCCTAAATTTCCAGCCGTATAGCCCTAGTCTGAAGCTGTGCCAAGATCTTTGAGTTGTCTATTCTTGCTCTACTAATTATCTATGACCCCTAGGCCCTAATGTAATGCTGGTGTATGCCGGATCATCTAATCCAACTATAATGACCACCTGAGCCATTATTCAGGAAGAACATAATTAGCTGACATATGTAATTAAAACTTGGTTGGATAAAATGGCAGGTGTAATTCTTTTCTATGTGCATTCACTGGTTATTAAGTAGCACCAAGCTTGAACTGAATGTCCTTTATAAATGATTTTTTCTTCTTCTTCTTGGTTAGATGTTCTAAGTAACAAACACCTGGTTTTTAATTTTTAAACTCAAGATTGGGCAGGGATTCTAACATCTGCTCTGTAGCCTAACAGTTCCCCTGCCTGAAGTACGGGAGACAGACATGCATACACATGTTTGCAGAAATACCTAAAGTAGGAACAGAAGTTTTTAGTGATTACAGCTAAAGTAACACCAATGCATTTTTCTTTTGTATGTGCCTGCTGCTTATAATTGTATTTTATGACATTGAGAAACTTAATCAGACTCAGAAAATCCTTGTAATTTAGTAACTGTGGAGCCAGAAAGATATAGAAAATATTATGCATGACTAATATGAGTGAGCTAACACAATTCTAGGCAACACAACAGATTGAAGTATTTTTATAAATGTTATTTACCTCCAGAAGACGTGAGCAAACTTTTTTTTTTAAAAGTATAACAGTTCTATTCCTCTGATGGTACAATGGTTAAAATGCAACATTGCAGGCTAATTCTGCCCACAGCCAGGAGTTTGTTCTTGACTGGCTCAAGGTTGACTCAGCCTTCCATCTTTCCGAGGTCAGTAAAATGACCCAGATTGTTGGGGCAATATGCTGACTCTTTAAACTGCCCAGAGAGTGCTATAAAGCCTATGGGGCGGTATATAAGTCTTAAGTGCTATTGCTATGTCTGCTATATAGATACTTGTTTTCTTTCCAAGTGTATCAGCCAGATGGTCTCACAAGATTCAGAGGTTTTATTTAAAATGCCCATATTTTCAGCAAGCTAAGGCGCTACAAGAAATAATATATGGTTAGTATTTATTTATAAAAGTTATTGGCCACCAATCTTATCACAAGGTAACTCTGGATAAGTTAGTATGCATCTGGCCCTTAGAGATATCCCCCAAACTTCAAGATTTATGGAAAAAAACCAATTATCAATGAATAGTATAAGAAATTCTGCCTAAATAGTTTGCCACATATCAGTCCAAATGAGCACGATGTGACATGCGTGACATATACTAGAATGTCACCTGAATAAAAGATCAAAACAGATATCAATATTGACTCTCATTGAGACAAAATTGACCACAATTTAGCTCCCAGGGTTCTAGTGCTATGGAAAAAAGTCTTATCTCTTGGCTAGGAATATAGATAAATGGAAGATCCTCTGTGCGTGAGGGGTCAAGAAGTTCATCATGTTGCTTTGGGCCAGTATTTTCTCTAAATTCAAACTACCTCAGAGAGTTGTGGTGGCAGAGCATAAGAGGAGAGAACCCTAGATGCTCTGCCTTCTATTCCTGATTGAAAAAAGGGATATAAAAACTACCTCGCAGGGTTGTTGTTGCAGAGCATAACAGAAGGGAGTTGTAGATGCTCTGCTTTCCATTCCTGATTGAAAAATGGGATATAAAAGTAATAAATGAGTGTTGCAAGAAAAAAGATCAGGGAGCCCACCCTTAAAACTGCCACAGCAACGCCATTAGGGATTCAGTCCATTTTACCAAAAGGTCCCAGAAAAATCCAATTCCCCATTTATACTCTTGTTCTCCTACCCTTACGCTTCTGTGAAAAAGAACGGGCATTGGAGACCTAAATACCGGTAGCAAGGCCGAGATTCTCCTGGGCCCTTAAAGTAGGTGAAAAGGGTGGCAGCTGTAAAGGGACGGCTCCGCTGGGCAGCTCAGAGTGAGAGAGGAGGAAGTTCATTTTTGAGGCAAAGAGCCCAGGAAGATTCCTCGGGCGAGCGACTGAACTGAGCCAAAGCTGAGATTCGCTGACCTCCAGCGGCAGAAAGAGTTAATGCGAAGGCGGAGAAAGAGGCGCTCCACCTTCGGCTGGCTGGGGGGCAAGGAGTAACTCGGGCAGGGAGAGCCACAGGTAGGCGGCGGCCTTGGTTGTTGTCATTGGGATTGCTTAAAGCACTCGCGCCAGGTTTCTGGTGAGACGGATCGTCTTGCGCTCCCGTCCCCGTCTTGTCGGTTTCCCAGGGCGGAAGAGCGGCTGTTTCGGGAAAGCAACAAGAGGGGGATCCCCAGGTGACCGGGCGAGGGGTTCAAGCGCCTTCGGGGTCCGCCGAGCAGAGCCCCCCCTTTTCTTTCCAGCCCGCTTCCTCGTTGACTTCCAAGAACATCAGTTCTCCCTCTGGTTTTTCCGTTCGGAGCTGCCCGGCGTAAAGCTCTGGACTCCGCTTCCCCCCCCCCCGCCACGCTCCGCTCTTGCAGCGCCTTTTCGGCTAAGCGGCGGGGCAAGCGAGGCAACTCTTTCCAAACGCTCGCATCGGCGTAATGTACCTGTGGAGATTCCCCGGCGGGCCCTGGGCTAACGGGGCTGGCGGCCACGCGAGCTCTTTGCTCCGGCCTTTTTAATAACAAGCGGCGAGGAGAAGAAGAAGAAGAATTAGAAGGAAAAGGAAAGCTCGGCCTTCTTTGGGAAGAGGACCCAGCGCGAAGCTTTCGCTTGGGTTGGATGCGTGTTGCTTTCCGCCCAGAGAAGCGGAAGCCCAACGATGCCTTTCCCTCTGAGGACCGTGGCGCCCCTCAAGCTCTGCCGCTTGGAAGAGGGCGCCGCCGCCGTTCAGAGGGACAAAGACGGGCACGCCAGGCGGAGCGGCGCGGGGCTTCGCCTCTTCGACTCTTTGGAAGAAGTCTGCTCCCACTCGCTGGTCTCCCTCCTCTGGCAGCTCTCTGATCTCTCCCGCTGGGCCAGCGACATCTTCAGCGGGATCCAGAGCGAAGCCGACAGCCTCGGGCGCCGGAGCGTCCGGCTCCAGTGCCGCCTGGAGTCCCTCAAAGCTCTCGCCGGTTGCTTGGATCACCGCAAAGTCAAAGTCCGTAAGTCTCGAGCTGTGGCTGCGTTTGGCGGGCGAGCTAGTCGGACTGCTTGGCTGGAGGGCCACTCGCAGCGGCTGCGGGATGGGGAGGGGTGTGAGTGAGTGAGTGAGTGAGTGAGTGAGTATCTATCTGCCTGCCTGCCGCCCAGGAAAGAAGAAGGGAGATCTGGGCCGATGGAAATGTTTGAAGTTTGCAAAGGAGCAAAAGTTCCCCTCGCTATCCGTTGGACCAACGGAATACCCAACCTTCCCTCCTCCACTCGCGAATGAAAACGGGGCCGTCTCCTCTTCCCGTCCAAACCGGAGCTCGGTCTGGACCGGGAGGCTGGTGGTTCTGAGCGGGTTGCACGACAGAGTTTAGCGGTTATTGAAATGGGTACAGGCTCCACGGGTTGGGTCACATTGTTGAAATGCTGCCTTGCCTCTCCCAAACAGGGACCCTTGCGAGTCCAGTGCTCAAAACAAAGCCTCGGGTTTCTTCCTTCTCTAGGTAGCGGTCGTTAGCAGAACAATTGGCCACTTAGGAACCCTCCGTGACAGTGCACGGCACATGTGTTTGGCCTGCCTGCGCTGAAATACAGATGTGTGTCCATCAGATGGGATTATTTCCTTCTGGATTGCATGCCTAAAATTCCAGAAGGGTGTGAAGCAGGTTTGGGATTAGGTCCCAGGCTGTAAAAAGTTTTCTCAAGATAAGAGAAAACCTTCCACATCTATGTTTCTTTGTGCATGTTTTTATAAACAGGACAGTAAAGAGGGGAAAAAATGGGAACACTAAGAACTTAAGTTGAAAAAAATATTTCTGGGACACTCTGACAGATTTCTTTACAATGTCATTAGTTAACTTCTCCCATGGAAACATGAGATTGTCTGACTGAATTTGTTCAGATGAAAGCTATTCGATAATACTAAACTCTGGGAATGGTCTCTCCTATGGGTTCCTTAATTAAGTAAATTTGAATATTATACATTTTTTTTGAAAATAATGCATATAAGTTTATAGAAGCCCTATTAAAAGTGATGTGTTATTATAAAATCTATTGGTATCCCTTATAAAAGTCATTCAAACAGAGATTGGCTTTGGATGACACCGATAGACACTTGAATTATCAAACCCTCATTGAAGAGATATTGAAACTTGATAAACATTCGAAAGCAAGTTTTAATTTAATTTTTAATAAAGTTTTTTTTGATAAAGTTAATAAAGTTTAATAAAGTTTTAATTTAATTTTTTCTTCTGAACAATATCGTTCTTATACCCAGAGTGTTTTTATGGATTTGACTTTAGTATTGGATGCACAAATGGTACCTTCAGGATGAAAAGCTTTTATCAATTTCATTTCATTTGGAAAGAAAAGGACATTCTTCCTAACTGTAGATGTTATCAGATTCATGTTGTTCCATAAGAACACAAAGCCAACACCTATGTGTACCAAAATAGCACAGAGGTGACTCCTACTAAAGAAAGTTGTACAATAGCTTTTAAATGTTGCTGCAGAATATATGAAGTCCTAGTGCAGGGGTCTTCAAACTTGGCCCTTTTATGACTTGTGGACTTCAACTCCCAGAATTCCTCAACCAGCATGCCTGGCTGAGGAATTCTGGGAGTTGAAGTCCACAAGTCATAAAAGGGCCAAGTTTGAAGACCCCTGTCCTAGTGGGTCTAGAGCAGTGATGGCGAATGTATGGCACGGGTGCCAGAGGCAGCACTCAGAGCCCTCTCTGTGGGCACACGCATCGTCGCCCCAGTCCTAGGCCTTCAATTGGGTTTTGTAAAACCTTTTTGCTTTAGGCCTCCGCCGCCATGTACAAAAAAAAAAAAAGTTCAATCAGTCAATTTCAACTTCTCACAGGAAAAAAAAAGTTCTTGCAAAGTTGGAATTGATTGATTGAATTTTTTAGTCCCACCCAGTCTGCCGTTACCACTGCAGCTATGCCCACCCTATTGGCCATGCCCACCCAATTGGCCACATCCAGCCAATGGGCCACACACACCCAGCACTCAACGATGCATAAGTGGGTTTTGGGTTGCAGTTTGGGCACTCAGTCTCTAAAAGGTTCGCCTGGTCTAGGGAAAGTGTTTATGAGTGGTCCTTGGTACTCTCTCAGTTTGGTTGTTTTCTTGCAGACGTTTCATTAGACCAGCACTGATGATGTTACCTAGTTTGGGTAATGAAAGGTTTGCAAGAAAACAACCAAGCTGAAAGAATATCAAGGACTCCTCATTTCAGCCCGGAGCTACAAATGTTCTTTATTGAGAAGTGTTTATTTATGAGCATATATTGAGATCAACAATTGACACTTTTGGGGAGACCTTCTCCTTGACTGATGAGATACTGTTTGGTAAAGATGGCATCTTCTGTGGTAGCAGCTGTAAATGCTGCTAGAAAATTAGCCTAGCATCTGGCTAGTCTGTTTTTTGGAGAGCAGCTGAAGTCTGGTCTCCTGAGCCTTTAAAGCTAATTAAAGCAAAATTTGCTCTTGTCATTGGTTATTTACCTTTTACATAACAATCTGCTTCTGTTGTTTTATCCTTTGAAAATTGGAATCCACTTTGACTACTGTTCAAAGTGTGATAAGAATATTTTATAATGAACAAAATACCGGTACATCTTTCTTTAAAATGTCCTTGCCTGAAAAATGTGAAGATTTTTTTTCCTTAGGAGGGAATTCCTTAACTTTTGCTGAGTTATGTCACAGTATATAAGAACATAAGAACATAAGAAGAGCCATGCTGAATCAGGCCAAAGCCCATCGAGTCCAGCATTCTGTGTCACACAGTGGCCCACCAAATGTACATGGGGATCTTGAGCAGAAAGAGAAGGCAAAACCCTCCCTTTCCCTTGACCCCCAAACAAATGGTACTCAAGGGAATCCTGCCTGCCTCAACCAACATAGAGGCGGCACATGGACATCTGTTTTAATAACCACCAATACACTTTGCATCCATGAATCTATCTAGCCCTGCCTTGAAGCTGTCAAGGCTGACAGCTGTCACGACCCCTTCAGGAAGTGAATTCCATAAATCAACGACCCTCTGGGTGAAGAAATATTTCCTTTTATTTGTCCTCACTTTCTTAGCTATAAGCTTTAGGGAGTGCCCCCTTGTCCTGGTATTGTGTGATAGAGAAAAGAATTTTTCTCTATCCACATTTTCTATCCCATGCATGATTTTATACACTTCGATCAAGTCACCCCTTAAACGCCGTCTTTCAAGGCTGAAGAGACCAAGGCGTTGCAATCTGGTTTCATAAGGGAGGCACTCCATTTCCTTCATCATTCTTGTTGCCCTTTTTTGCACCTTTTCCAGTTCCATTATATCCTTCTTGAGGTGCGGTGACCAGAACTGTACACAGTACTCCAAATGTGGTCTCACCATCAATTTGTACAGAGGCAATACAACACTTGCTGACTTATTTTCGATTCCCTTCCTAATCATGCCAATCATGGAATTTGCTTTTTTTTTTTTTCTTTCCTTAATTTTCCCATGGGTAAAATAATTCTAGTCTGGTATCTTTGCTCAACCTCAAAGTACTTTAAAGTTAGACAAAGGAGTCTAATCCTTAAGGGTTATCTTTCTGGGAGAATACTGAATTCAACAGTACACAAAAGTTATTTGACTTCAGCTTTCACTGGCGTCCACTCCAAGTGCTGGGAGTAAGCTCTAGTGAGTATAAGATGTTTAATTTCTCTTTATGCTTATGAAAGCATTGCTTTAACACTTCCCATTTTATTCCATCTGTCTAAACATGGAAGTGCTTTACTTTTTGTACAATATGTTCCTTTTTATTCACCCCCGCTGTCCGATTCAATTTTACTTACAATCTGTTCTAGTAAAGTAACTTGTTTTTATTTATAGTATGTGTTCAGCTTATTCAGAGATCCAAGGCTAAAAAAAAATTGCTGTCACATGATCTGTTCATTCTGAATTAAAAGGCTTCCATATAAATAATATACAAGTAATATTGGAATTGAACTTTAGGCATGGGCAATCTACCTTTGACTGTTTAAAATGAATGGAAGCAAAGCCAGGGGAAGTATGTTTCCTTCCTTCTGTCTTTTCCTTATCCCAGGCCCTGTCATTGAAGGTTCAGAAGCATGTTATGATTTTCCCTCTGTAAACTTACATACATCCTTTTCCCAGAAACTTTGTTAATTCTTTCATGGAGTGTTTGGAATTTCCTGCTGGCTCTCTGCAGTGAAATATTCTCTCGACCTCTCCTCTTTTTTCAGTTTTGCAGTTTGTCTCACTCTGCACAAAACAAGGCTTATAATGTATGATGTACAGACAATTCAGCAGAGTAGAGAAGCTTGTTTGTCAGCATTTCTGATGGATATCAGTTTTCAGCTTTCATTTGGCACATTAGCCTTAGGAGAGTAATTGGGGTTCTTGTTTGCTTACACTAACCTTTTTGTTTCAATTCATCTTTTTTGTTTAAAAAAAATAAAACCCTTTTTAAATTCTGTCCACAATAGATTGTTCTGTTGATATTATATATTTATTTATGTGTGTGTGTGTGTATGTGTATGTGTATGTATATGTATATGTATAATTTACAATATCTAAGGCTTATTCTTTCAACACTACATTCTATTTAGATTGGATCGTAAATAGTGTTCTGAGTTTTCATTGAGGAATTGGGAAGCTATGCAATATTTTTTCCCTGGTTTGCGTTAAAAATTGCACAGGTATATAGAGCAGCTTTTCAGAGGGCTCATTAGCCCAAGAGTTTTCAATTTTTTTTCAGGCCACAGAACCAATTAATTAAAAATAGTTCCTGTGAGCCTCTGATCAAGAAGCATAATTTTAGTAGTGGAAGACTGCATGAGGGTATTGCCCCTGTTTTCTCAAGGAACATCATCAGATTCTTACAGCATGCTACGGTTTTCAGGAACACAATTCAAATAACCCTGTGTTAGGTAACCAATGTCTTTAGCAGACGTTTGTGCTGATTGTTGCGTTTTAAGCTTCTTGATAATGTACAAGAAATAATAAGCAACCACCTTAGCATATTAAGATGAAGTAATAATTTATGCACATAGCTTAACATGAGTAAATAATTTCTGCATATAATTCCGAGAACAAAAAAGAATTTACATTGTGTTAATTTATTTCATTTTGCTTTATTTGCCCGCTTGATTACTTACCGGTAGCAAAAACGTTTAACAATTTCTGCAAAATTCTTTCCTATTTTTGTCAGCTTGGGCTTGCTAGTTTTTTCTTTCATTGTTTGTAGTATAAGTCGTTTTTGCCCCCTTCTCTTCAATTGTATCTGATGTTCAGAAGTGGTTTGCCATTTCCTCCTTCCTAGGACTGGAAGAAAGTGACTGGTGAAGATTATCCAACTTTCTTTGTGCTTAAGGTGGCCTGGAACTCTCTTCCAGTTTCTAGCCTGATGCCTTAACAACTAAACTGACGCTCAGTATAAGTCCTGTGCCATAAAGGATATTTGGAGATATAATATTTCCGGGAATTATGAAACCACTGAGATTTTTTTCCAGTTTTTTCAGAAGAAATGTTGGGAATATTTGAAATGTATGCAGTATTTCTTTTAATGTTATCCTTAGTGTTCTGAGTTCTTTTTGCTTCTTTTGAGAACGTTCAGTGCAATATACATAACTTTGCTCATACAATTATAAAGTTTGCCATGCTTATTATATGCAAAAATAGACACTGGTCACATAATAATTATGTCTAGTAATTGAATTTACTTTAATATATTTCAAAATTTTCAATTTGGTGTTTCTTGATGCTGCTTCTGTCCTTTGAAGCCATATCAAGGCAGATCTACCAACCTTTAAAAGAAAAAATAGCAAGAGGCCTGTTTTCAGGCAATGAACCAACTTTCCTTCCTTCCTTCCTTCCTTCCTTCCTTCCTTCCTTCCTTCCTTCCTTCCTTCCTTCCTTCCTTCCTTCCTTCCTTCCTTCCTTCCTTCCTTCTTCAGTGGCATTTGTGGCGGAACTGCCTCTTGCCTTTGATTTGAGAGTCATATTACATACAGGAATTATATTGCTCTGGTACTCTGAATAAAAAGATCCAGGAAAAAAGCACTTTGCATTGTGGAGTTCCAGATAGGTAGTATATATCTACTGTTACATATTCTGAAGCATCTTTTAATTTTTTAATCTCAAGCACAGCACGGTCCTAATAAGATATATTTGGAATATAAAGGATAGCAATATATGATCACCCTGTTTTATTTCATCCATTATGCCAAACAAAACATTGCATTGGAATTTTTTTCATCTTTCCCCATTTTTTCAAGTTTTGAAATTTTCAAGCTTTTTATTTTTTTTCTGCAAGCTTTCATATCGCCCTATATATCTAATAGCTTCAAACTGCTATGCTATACAAAGTCATTTTGAATGGTAAACCTGAAGCAAAATTTTGCAAAATTTAATTTACAGTATGTACCATCAATGAAGGATGTATATATGTATTTACCTTATTTCATGCAAAAGACCTTAGAAATGCCTTTAGAAATAAAAATGAATACAGGTAGTCCTTGATGTATGACCACAATTAAACCCAATATTTCTGTTACTAAGTGAATTTTGCTCCATTTTACAACCTTTCTGGTCATAGTTGTTAAGTGAATCACCGCAGTTGTTCAATTAGTAACACAGTTGTTAAGTGAACTTGGCTTCCCCATTGTGAAAAGGTCGCAAAAGGGGATTTCATAACCCGGAACACTCCAACTGTCATAAATATGAGTCAGTTGCCAGCATGCAAATTTCGGCCAAGTGACCATGGGGATGCTGCAAGGGTTGTAAGTGTGAAAAATGGTCACTTTTTTTCAAGTGCTGTTGTAACTTTGAACGGTCACGAAATGAACTGTTGTAAGTTGAGGACTACCTGTACACCCATATATATATTATTTGATCTTGGGGATCTTTTTTATGGTTGAGAAATGGAAAATGAAATTGTAGGCTTTGCTGAAAGCCAGTTAACACCAAATAAGATATACCCGTGTTTCCCCGAAAGCAAGACAGCGTCACACTTTCTTTTTATCCCCAAAAGCCCCACTATGTCTTACTTTCGGGGTACGGCTTATATTGATTGGAAAACAATTGTCAGTTTTATTTTAAGTATTTTAAGTATATTAAGTATTTTAAGTATTTTAAGTATTTAAGTATTTTAAGTATTTAAGTATTTTAAGCAGGAGGCGGAAGTGGGCAGGAGTAATATGTCTTACTTTCGGGGTACGGCTTATATTAGCCGACCCCCTGAAAACCCCGATACGTCTTACAATCGGGTAGCAATCATGGTTAGAAAAACTTATAAGTTTTTATATATGCTAGCATTTAGCATCCTATTTGTTTATTCAGAGGACTTGTTAGCCATTGAAAGAAAAGATTGTTTGTATTTTTTCCTTAAGAATAATGAATAATGAGTTTGAGTTCTCATTGAGAAATTGGAAGTAAAGAATGAAATCTACAAAAAAAAATACCATATGAACTGAGAATTTAAAGATATATTTTTTTAAATCTCTCTTTCCTGAAAAACTTTGCAAGCCACTTGGAGGCTGTTTAACCATAGCAGCATAAAAATTATAGCTATAAACAAAAATAAAATGAAATGTTTTCCTTGTATTTGAAGCCTGGAAAACTAGCAATTTACTGCATGCTAGGTAAGACAATATACTTCTTCTGGATTTATATAAAGACTGTCTGGCTTTGGTAAAAGTTAATGGTTTTACTTTCTGATTCCCTTGACACACGATATTATAGAATTGTTATAGATAAGGTGGAAGAGATTCTTTGTAGAAATTGCTAATTCCTTTCCCATTTATTCTGATCATTCATACAGTTGGATGACTGCAGTTCATGTCTTCTCCAGAGCCATCCAGGAAATACTGTGCAATGCAACTTGTGACTGTTTTTGTTTTGTTTTGGGTCAGCTGTTTCCGTGGGGAACATCTCATTTGGCTCACTCACCTCCTGCTGCAACAAAAATACTCTGAAAGGGCTTTCCTGTGTATTAAAAAAAGAAACATATGAATGGAAGAATCTTCCATCCTTCACAGCACTTCCTGCCTTGAAAGAATTTGTTTGTAAAACATTGATTCAATATTGTAATCACTTCTATGGCATATATAACACTGCAGGATTGTGCTAGCAGCTTTATTTTTCTTCTGTACCTATGCTTTTCCACAAGTGAATATCATAGTTGTCTTATCTAGTTTTCCGAAGAAACATTGCCTGTCTTGTTAAGATGCGGTCTGAGCCATCGGAGCTTTTTAGGAACCAGATAAAAAAAAGCAAAACAGCCTAATTTGATTCACTGGATGGTTTCAGCTGTTTATTCTTAAATCTTTACTAAGCACCTAAGGTTCTTCCTCTTAAAATCTATAGCTCAGACCAAAATTTTTCTCTTCTTTTACTTTATCACAAAATTACCTGAAAAACTGTCAAATTTCATTCAATAATTTACCGCAAGACTATTGCAATACTGGCAACAAAAGGTACACTGGGATTAATACGTTGCAGCCATAATTCTGTAATTTAACAGAGAATAATAAAAAACAAGAATTTGTTTCAGAAGTTTAGCCTTTGCAGTATTAATGACATACTTTATAAGAAGTAAAAAAAATGCAGAAGGATTCATTAGAACATGAACCCTTTCCAACCAGAAATACACAAATCTTTGCTGTGCTAAAGCAAAATCTATTTGAATAAGCAATGGATTTGCACATAAATAATTATTGTCTAAAATTTGATTTTTTTGTGTATGATATAGACAAACATCCTTGTAATAAAATTTATCCTATTATCAATGCTTCTAATAATCTTCAAAAGAGTAACTACATATAAAGAACAATTAGCAATGACCAGATGTAGCTGCAAAAAATCTGCCTTAGTTTTGGGTAACAATTTCTGATTTATGTTCAGATCCGGCATGACTTGGAAAGAACTGTTTGATTTTTTAAAAGCAAATAATACCAACTGGGAAATAAGAAAAATAACAGTAATTAACATCTTTTCTCTTTGGCAGTCTTGGAAAAAAATACTATTCTTCGGTCTGTTGTAATGTTTGGAAGTTCTCTATTGCAGCCATTGATTAAACTCTGTGCATATTATAGTAATCATAATAATTTAATCTTGTCACAAAGCCATTTGCAGTTTTATAAGCCTCTTTGTTATATAAAAATGCATATAAAGTCCCTTTCAGTAAATGATTTATTATTTATTTAAAACATTTTGTTTTCTCGTTACTAAAAGCAATTCCTTTAGAAATCACTCTAATAGATATTTGACATTTTATACCACTGGTAGTATGACTTTTTTCCATCTGATTTAGCAGCTATATCTAGGAGTCACAGAGATATATTGTAGAACTGTAGTTTATGTACTGCATAATCTATGTACTGTAGTCTGTGCATCAGTTCTGCATTTCCAATAACTAATATATAAAGTTTGCAGAGAAGAAAATCTAAATATTTTGAGCTTGAAACCAAAAGTAGTATTAAAAGTAATTTCTTTATTTTATATTTGGTCAGTGAATATTTATTAATTAGAAGGTATAAAAAGCGTGCGACATTTTTGGCTACTGTTGGCAAATTAGATGTCTAATTACAGTATTAATTAATGGGTGTAAGACTGTGGACTTGCAAGGCAGGCATAACAGGTAAGGTTTTATTTTCTGCTATGTTTTACTTGGAGATGGGATTAATTTCAAAGGATAATGTTGTGTTTTTTAAAATTAGTAGTATTATACAATACTGTAGTATGGTACTTAAATCTGATGCATGAAGAAATTGGCTATAGTGACAAATATCCTTATTCCACTCACTTTTAGTTTTGTAGTCAGTTTTTATTTTTGGCCATGAAGAAGTGCTTTTACACAGTCAAATGCAGGAATGGATATATTTTGCTTCATGAAATTCCAGAGTAGCATGGAATGCCAATTTGCGGTCATCTTATGCCATATTCCTGGTCTCATTTGAAAGAAGGGAAATGGAATAGATATGGTCATATGAAGATATACTGTACAGCAGGGGTTCCCAATCCCAGGTCCGTGGACCAGTACCGGGCCGTGGCATGCCAGCAAATGGTCCGCACAAACAAGCAAAGGCCCATCCGTGGGATACAGTCAGCACACAAAACCATGCACTCTCCAGTCTGTGGAAAAACCTTTTTCCATGGTGCCCAAAAAGTTGGGGACCTCTGCTGTACAGTAGCGCATTGGGGAAAAATAATTTGTAATTTAATATCCTTTTTCCACCTAAAGTTTAAGCAGGAAGAAATTATCTGCCCCACGTTTAAAGGTGAATTACATGTATAAAAAACTCTAGTTCTCATTGTTCCTCCTGTTTTAAAGTATGCTATCACCTTATATCCTTCTGTTACTGACTCATAGCTGCCAAGTGTATCAACCAGTAATAAAGGAGAAATTACTTGTAGTTATGTAACTGTTTTTTTTGTGTAGTTGTAGAAATGTCACCTGTATTTAAAGTATATGGTAAACTGTCCAGAGTCTCTGGGAGTTGGCAGGGAAATAAATTTAATAATAATGAAAATGTATATTCAGACTTAATGATATGTAATACAATCATTGAATGCAATTGACTAAAGTTATTCCTAAGTTTTGTTGATGTCAGTGCTTCTATTCTATATATAAATAAATCTGGATGACTATTGGAAAAAATCCTTTTCATTTGTGATACTTAGAATTTATTTTGCATTAAAATATTACTTTATTGAATTATTTCTGTGTTATAATTTGGGATTCTACCATTTTCAGCATAGATTAACAGTGGCCTTAATTATTCATTTTTTATATCTTCAGTTCATATAGCCAACTATCATACAATAATGACTCAGGGCAGCTTACAAGATTTGTTTAGAGGAGGTTCATAAGGATTTTAGGAAAGTGATTCTGTGCTTTCTTTCAGATTATTGATTTATAGTGAAAAAAATGCTCAAAAGTGTTTGTATTCTTTTCATTTATTGAAAATCATGCTATTGTATGATGAAATAGACTGATGCTAATTTGAATCTAGTGAGAAAACTCTGTTCTTGTCTTGTTTAATTCTTACAGATATAGCAATAGCAATATCACTTAGACTTATATACCGCTTCACAGTGATTTACAGCACTTTCCAAGTGGATTACAGAGTCAGCATATTGTCCCCAACAATCTGGCTCTTGATTTTACTCACCTCAGAATCATGGAAGTCTGAGATACCTATAAATAGATACCTATTCTGTTCCATTTCAGGGTAAGCAATATCATATAAAGTGCAGAAAGGATTAAGATACCAAGCCAAAGAATTAAAGGTATGAAAAAGCAAAAGCAATGGAAATTTAGCTAAATCTTTTTTACATCAACATCAACCATTCTGTCCATTTCTGCCTTTGCAAATGATCCTCTTCTGTTATACTTGTCCATTGCCCTTTGTTATTTAAAATTCTCACTTTGATCCTATTAATTCCAGTAGTGACTGGGATCTTCAGCTTCCTCTTGACCCATTCATTCTTCCTTTATTTATTTTTTATCTATGTGTGGGAGACTTATCCTCAGTCATTATTTCCAGAAGATCTAGCCAACTCAGCATAATTCTTTTGTACCAGTCACCACTTTTGTATTCAAACACATTCATTTGCCACTCATTCCATCCCACTGAGTTTACTTATATGTTTTCCCAGACATTAACAATCTTCACTTCCATGCAACAGTGTGGGCAAAAACCATGTTATTTTATACCTCCACTTTGTCTTTTAACAAATATTCATTAATCTTTATCAACTGCATGCTATCCATTACTTTTCTATCTGCATGTGTGCATCTCTTTACTTCTCAAATGGCCCAGTCATTTTCTCTGTACTGTCTTCTGATTGCCCCCATCCATTTGAATTATCTGACAGAATAATAGTTTGGGTGAATTGAAGCATGAGGATAGTAATATAGTATTAATTTGTTTGATATACATTCCATCTTTATTTGTACAATTCAGGTTGACATTTATAATGGTCCTTCTATTTTTATAACAGCAGTGAGTTGTGGTGGGGTGAGAGAAAGTGGCTGGCCCAAAGCCTAAGACAGGACTGTGATCTCATGCAGGTATACCTACCTGCCTTAGCTTACAATACCTGTGTCACTTCCCTGCCAATGATGAAAATATTGGTGGTTAGCTTTGGCACATTTTGATCAAAGAGCATGCCCAATTTTACTTCAAGGATATTCGTACCAGTTTATGCAAACCAGGATCGCTAGCAGAAAGCACCCTGCAAACCAGTATATTTACATTGTACCATCCTGGAAATTCATTCATTGTTTTGACAGTTTCTATTCTTCATAGTCTTTATTCTTCATATTCTGTATTTTTTCATTTGCTTCACTTGGTGGCCGTATATTTTTATGAGAATGGTTTCCAGACTTGAATGATGGTTGCATGCAAAATTCACTAAAACCCATACAGAATTAATTTGATTGAAAATTTGTACTCTAAACAATTAACAAACTGCTATAAAACGCATTCATTAAGCTTGTTCTAGTTAAGCATGGCAGATTGCCAGTTTTGGAGGAGTGCCTCAACGGAGCCTTGTTTTTGTTGCTCCACCTGTTAAGATGAGCACACCAGTGAATACCATATGAAAGCAGGTGCAGCTGGAGATTTAGCAGGAATGGAAGAACAATGCAGATATTCCATGGTGTCTGCAGATTTCTCTCTCTGCCTTGTGACTGTCTTGTGATTCAAAGCACAGGAACCACCAAAGGAGAGAGAGAAAGATGAGAGCTGCACAAGTCTTTGCTTCCTTGCATTACCACTTTAAACACTTATATTGGGAAGTCATCAGGGTCCTTTATTGTCACCTCATGAGACTCATCTGTACAGAAGCACTATACTTTGACTACATTTAACTGGATTAGGCTCATTCTGTGATACCACATTAGAGTTAAAATTGCCTCGTTCATAGAACTTAACACAGAAACAAAATAAAGCTCTTATTTTCAAACAATTTGAAGACCATTGCTCAGCAACACATTTTTTTCCAAATAATGTTATTTGAGATTATATGATACAAGCAAAGCTTGTACAACTACAGAATAAAAAATATATTTAAAAAAAATAAAATTAAAAAGGGGAAGCAAAAAAGAAAAAAAATGAGAAAAAGAGAGAAAGCTCCCCCTTCGTCCTTAACAACTTTAATAATTTCATCACTATCTCTTAAATTATAAGCAAACATCTCTTCATTCCATATGTCATCCCAATTTCTATAAACCCATGTCTAGAACTCTATTAAACAGAAGCCCAAAATATTACAGATTATATCTATTACACCCAATCTAAATCCTTATTTTCCCTTTAAACAAATCCCCATTTTCTCTCTTCAAAGTTTAGTCCCACTCCAAAAAGAATTAAATGTTAATTGAAATAAACCATCATCCAATCCTAATCAAGCATCTGATAAATATTTCCCAAAATAACAACTCATTATTTTCATCTTGATGGAATAAACTAATTCTGTATTCTTTTTTTCCTGTAAACAATCTTTCTTTCTTCAGAGAAAGTTCTAACATATGTCTTCTCATACCCCCTCTTCTCACAAAATACTTGTTTTCATCTTTATGAAGCCCCTTTTGTACTTCCAATGTAGCAACTCAGCAAATCCCTTTTGCAAATTCAGTACAAGAAAATAATCCATATTGCTAATATGACTATTTTTTTGTATTTATTTATCAGTTTTTAAGCCATAATATTTCATTTGTAAATCCCTTATTTCCATCTTCTTTTTATTAGCTCTAATTTTTAATTTTACCCGTATGTCAGTTTCAACCAACCAATGTACAAAAGAGTTAAATAGTTCAAAACTTCCTGTCACCATACTTTACAGTAGATCAAATGTTTCTTTTAAGGTAGCCATCTGGTGCCCTCTAGTGTGTAATCCTCAATGTTTTGTTATCAGTTTCAAAATGTAAGCAAAGGATCCTTTGGGAGAGGAGCCTTTCAATCAATTTTAAAGTCTTAAATCAAGTCCACTTGAGCCCTTAATCTGTTTAAAGCTTTCAAAGGCCAACAAAAGTTTAAGACTTTAAAATTAATTGAAAGGCTCCTCTCCCAAAGGATCCTTTGCTTACCTTTTGAAACTGATATCAAGACTTTTGCAGTAATATTAATTTTAATTTTATTAATTTGTAATAAAAAATAAAAATCTTTAAACTTATAGTTAAACCTTTTTTAAGAATTGAAAGAAACTTACCAGTGATTTCAATAAACCTTGCCAGTTTAAACTTTAAAAAAGCCAAAGAAATATCAAATATAAAGCCCAAAACGGTTAAGAGAAGACTCCAGTTGAATATAGTCCATATAGATGACATTAGCGATTGTGATGTGGTGGAATCTGGTGCTGTTGCAGCATGGAGCGGGTCTTTCACAAGAGCTAAGAGACAAATCAGCCTTGAGTCCTCAGTATGCAGAAAGAGGCCCAGGAGGGATTCTTCCTAAACCTTCACAGAATTTATCTGATAGTTATACAGAGTATACCTTAATCTGGAAAGATTCCTGTGTATCGGAGAAACAACAACAAAGAAATTTCTCTGAGCAATTCATCAGGTTATTCTTGGTTCCTTGCACCTGATGTATAAGCAGGATAGAATCCCATGACTTCTGGTTAATTGCAAGCTGACCACAAAAATGTAGTTCCTGCCATCTACTTGAAAAAACATAGCTGTATGGAGTACATGTAAGATGATAGTCTCTCTTTAACTGCAAAAAGATTTCAGCAGCCTGATCCCTGTATTCAAGTACCATTCCGTGTTCCTCGCTTATAGAATAATTATGGCTCATTGGAAGTTCTGCTCATCAACACAGTTTTAATGATATTGTAAAGCAGGGGTCCCCAACCCCCAGTCCCTGCACAGCAAAGCCTCATCCGCGGGATGCAGGCAGCACACAAAACCACGAACCCTCAGGTCTGTGGAAAAACCTCTCTCCACTGAACTGGTTGGTCCCTGGTGCCCAAAAGGTTGGGGACCTCTGTTGTAAAATATGTTCTTCATATTAATTCTTTTTCCGATAAGCTTAGTTGTTGTTGCATTTAATATAAACAGTGAGGAAACCTTATATCAAATAATCATAGGTACAGTAGATTAATAATGGGCTTGGGAAACAGATGAAAGATGTAATGGGGGGGGGAATAGCTAGAGCAATAGCTTTGCAAATAAGAGAACCAGCTTCCCGCCCACTTTTCCCAGGTACTCATTTTGGACTAATTAGCACTTGTATAACATAACCTGTCAGGCAGGCTTTGTTAAAATAATAGTTTTTTCCCCTGCTTTTTAACTTGGGTTTAAAAGTTTAAAATTAGGTTTAAATATACTGTATGCTACAATTGCTGCAACTTCTTTGCTAACTTGATTTCACTTTAAATTATTATATACATCATAAAAAATACCTTCGTAGTCTTTCATGACAGGTTAGCATCCAAGTATACTTTCTGGGAAACATTTAAAAGATTTTCTTTTTTATCCTTACAGATACATCAGTGATAGATTTTTTTCATTTTTATTCCTTCCACAATTCCTTCCATAAGACTGGTAAATGATTGATACTAGGTGTAGATATTTGTGTGAATAAAAAAAAAATCTGCTGTAACAGACCTATTTTTAAGATCAAATTTTAAACATAGGTGTAACTCAATATTATTCCTTCATATAAAATGTTGAGTAGTCTATGACATATCATGTCGGTATGAATGGTGAAGAAATGTCAGTATTGAAAGCTGCAGCTGATAATTGTCAGTCATAGGCTCCAAATATTTATTTAGTTCATTATTCTTATCCTGGTTATTACTAATCTAGCATATTTTTATAACCTACTGAAAAGTGGAGATATTTCAGTCTGTTTCAATTCTAATCTGTCATTAGAATTTGTGTGTTCTATGGGTGTTTTTTTTTTTTTTGTAGACATGCTTTAGAATGATATCTTATGAAATGCTGCATGAAAGGGCCAGGTGTGGAGGAGAGAGATAAGTCACCTGGGAAAGAAGGATTGAGCTTTAGTATGACCCCATTCTGGCAATTAGCAAACAAACAGGAACATAAAACAAATGGGAAAGTCCAAAGGTTCACAGAGCCCTTTAGAACGTTGATATGGTTAACACAATTAATGCAATTAAGTGTAAATCCTGATTTGACAAGTCAACTGTAGGATCTCTTTTGCCAAAAAGTTAATATCTAGAAATAAGAACTAAGGATACACATTTTACCAGCTGGAATTTTAAAGGCATTGGCAAATAATTTAAGTACTAGACATGATATCTTAATTATTCATGCAGATGATAAACTAAATAATATTGCTTCAAGGAAGGACGCATATATTTGAGTGAGAACATCTACTATATGTATATGCAACTGAATAAGACAGTTGTTTTATCGCTGTAGGAGAATTTCTAATTAATAGTAATTTGCAATGTATTGTTAATGTGCAGAAAGAGTAAAATAAGGAAAAGTCATAATTATGTTTCCAACTTGAGTTGTATGCTCTGTGCTTGCCAGATTATCCAAAAGTTAATACCATATCTAATTCAGAGAAATAACTTCTCTGTTTTACTTTTTTTAGGTGATGATTATTTTCACATACTAATTTAGGCTATTTAATAGTACTAATAAAAACATACATTGCTTATGTATTTGAAATAAAACTGTACAAAGCATTTAAAAAGTGCACTTGTGAAGCATATGAGCATGAGCAAAGGCTTGGTGTGGCTGCTTCACAATCTTTCCTCAGTATCAAATTATATGCATGGAAAATACTTCCTCTGGAATTGCATTTCGGTTTTCCTTAAACTTGCTAAGTATGTGTGTGTATGTTTGTGTGTTTGTATACATGCACATATATGTTTGTGTATATACACACACACACGCTTAATAAGTTTAAAGGAAATAGAAATGAGAAGCAGCTAATAAAGAAGATTGATTAAATGTTTCCTAGAAGCACGAAGCCAAAAACACCAGCCTGAAGATGACGAATGGGACTTCGTCAAAACATCACCAAGACACTTCCAATTTTACGCGGGAGAAAACCCGAGTAACCAAAGACCTACCTACCTACCTACCTACCTACCTACCTACATACATACATACATACATACATACATTAGCTATCTCTCATGCCATTCATTTTGATCTGCACTTATAAACAAAAATATAATGCATCATACATTTTAAAAAATTATTTGAAAACATTTGTCTTCTGCCTTACATTATTCTTCCAAACACATCCCTCATTCGCTATTCTTAAATCTAAATCTACACAACAAAAGTCCACTTTATTGCGGTCAGTTGTAAATTGATGCAGAACTGGAAAATGTCTCCCTGAAACCTTAGAAAGAGATTGTTCTACTGGCTTTGATGGATCAGTGATCTCATTCAGAATAATGCATCTTCTGTCCAGAAGCTTTTACCCATATACAGTAAACTAAATATTTGTGCAATATTTAAGATAAAAGTAGAAAACAATTAAATCAACTTTGCATTTTTCAGTATCTAAATGACCGTTTTTTAAAGGGCATGGAGCCCAATTATTTCTTGTAATTTTTACCCATATGCCCTTTCATATTTAGCAATCCACAAACCCAACTGGTATCCCACTAAAGGACAGTGATTGTCCTTGTTAGACAATATGATCAATTTTTCCTATATTATAATGATACAGAATTCTCTTTAGCACAGAATTCATCATTTTCCCAACCTGATCCACAAAACTAGCTTCTTTGATAACTTGATGTAGTTCTATAAAAAGTAATAGGCATCTTGGGTGCAATCCCAAAACAACTGGAACACCATTTTAACACCATCAACATCTGTCTAACCCAGATCCTTGGGAAAGACTCAATAGGTAGATAAAAATGCCAAATCCATCCTAAACATCTGGTTGACTATGTGTGACGAATCATAATAATAACAACTTTAATAGATTCATTTGCATAAACAAATTACAAAAAGCACTTCATTTCATTGCCATTTTTATACACTAGAGCTTTGCCCCTTGATCAGGGATTCCAATAATTTTTTTTTTTTAAACTAAGAAATTCTACATTTGAAAAACCCTGCTCTAGCACTCTAGTTGTCAGGATAAATTAGATGAGGCCTGTATCTCCATGTGCTCATTCTACTTGATTGTTTGGAAAAGAGGCATGACATTTTTAATTTGTACTGAGCTGTGGGAAAATAGGAAATGGCTAAAATAATTTCTATGATTTCTTTTCCTTTAACATCAGCACATTTTTAAAAAGCAAACTGTTTATAGCATCCTAACCTGAGCCCAAAGTGTGTGTGTGTGTGTGTGTGTGTGTGTGTGTGTGTATACTTCTTTGTATCTGTTATTTAAGTACTTTAAAATTAATTTTTAACTGAAAACCCTCCTTTCCCCGTGCTGTGCCAAACTTTCTCTCCTGAGTTTGGTTTCAGAATAGCTCTCGCAATGACACAGTTACAGATTTATTCCAATTAATTTTAGATATAGATAATTGCCCCAGATTAATTTTGTATATATTGGAATTATCTAGTGATTTAGATAGAAAAAGAAAATCTAATGTAATTAATTTAGATATTAATTTTTTACTTTCTGGTGTCTGTATTTTGACAAATTGCACAAGTGGAACTTCCAAAATTATATTTAAAAATTAAAAATGTCTGTTGTTTATGATAAGGACAGAAAAAAAAATAGAAACCAAATAATTAGTGCACAATCTGGAACAGGGAGTTCCAGTGAAAAATGAATCCAATCAACAGAATTTTCGATAAACATTTTAAAGTCACTAACAGGGACTGCCAATTAATACTACTGAAAGATTTTAAACATAGAAAAACAGCACTGTTTATTATACTTATTAATAGAAGCATATTCTTTATGTTTGGAATGCAGCGTTAAAACATGAAATAAATACCTAATAGATAATTTTGATTTAACTTTACTATAAATTAAGTTAATGTTGATCATGAAAATATTTCTCTAAATCTATAACACATGCTGCTTATAATATTAAGTGCCTTTAAAATCATAGAAGAGCTGTTTTGTAATATGGCTTTATGAACTTTCTAATGCCAAAAATTTAGCATAGTCCAGATTACTGTGTAAATACACATATGCATGTGACAGTAAATTACAAATTCCACATTAAACAACATGCTGCACTTATGTTTTTGTATATGTAAAGAGCTTGGGGATCTTAAACTACTTTTCTGTTTATATGTATCTAGAAATGTCGCAGTTATACTATAAATGTGACTTTGAGACTTTAAGTCTGAACTACATGTTAACATTAAGGGAAAGAGGAAACAGGTTACTGTAAAGGGCATTGAATACTATTATGTTTTAAAACAGTGGTTCTTAACCTTTTTGAACGAATCACCCCCTTGAGCCAATGAGGAAGTTGTCATCGCCCCCTCCCCCAACATAACCTCTCAATCACAACATAGGAAATAATTCTTCAATTTATGCAAACCCTTTTTTGTTTTCTTTAAAATTGTCATCAGGACATATCGATGCAAATAATTTATTTCCAGTCTTTTTCCCATATCTCAACTGTGTGAAAAATTTTGGTGCCACCCGTCACTTTATTCTCAAACTTCGTGATACATGTATTTCATTATTATCTTATTTATTCAAGACACTTAAATGTAATGACCACTGAAAACAAAATTCAGTTGCAAGAAAGTGAAATGCCCGAAAAGAAAAACAGTAACATTTCATGATTGAATTACAAGTGAAATTTAAGACGCAAAAAGAAATATGAAAAGGGCATAAGAACAAACCACAATGCAGGAACTAAGAATTTCAAGACGAAAACTTTGAAACTAAATTAAGATTCGACGAAAGTATATATAGTCACGCACACTGTAAAAAGGATTAAAAAGACACAAAGAAAATATAATATCAAACTGGAGTGCACGCTAAAAAAGTACAATACAAAGAGACACACAAAATGTTTTACAGACCACAACAAAAATCCAAAAACTAAACCAAAAACTCAAACTGGAATGTGAAATCCAATGCAAGCAAATACAATGATAAAAGCTGAGACAATTATTAACAAAAAAAATGTATGTACACAAAAAGCAAAAAAAAAAGAACATCAATGGCTGCCTTATGCTTGGTGAGCTGATGCCAATTTCTTGATGTCTGGAACCATTTTTGTTAATCGCATTCTTAAATCACCGCGCTCAGAGATCTTCAACATGTTCCTTGACTTAGAAAGGATCTGTTGGACAGCGCTGAAGCCCCTCTCTACTAAGTAAGTGTGTCAAAAAGTTTGTGGAATTGCCGCAAACACTTTCCTTTTGAAAACCACCTTCAGTGTGCAAAAGGAGATGTTCAAACTCTTCATCATTTTCTTCACAAAGCTTGTGAAGAAGTCGGTTGTTGAAGGCATTCGAATTAATTTTATTCACAGCATTAATGACATAAAGTAGAGACTTGTGCAAACGGCCATTCAATTTTTTTGAGACAAGGTGCTGTCTAATAACAACGCAATGGACAGTCATAACTCCAGATACAACCAATTTTAGATGAGCTTGAAATCCGCGATATCGTCCAACCATGGATGCAGCTCTGTTGGTTGCATATGCCACAGCATTTGTCAAAGGGATGTTTTTCTCATTAAAATCTCTTCAACCTTTTTAAATATTGAAGAACCTTTTGTGTCGGTGGCTAAATTTTGAACAAATAACAGTTCTTCCCCGATCTCTTCATTTCCGTTGATGAAACAGACATAAGCCAATAACAAGGCTTCATTTTCAGAAATTGTTGACTCATCAATCTGCATCACGAATTCTGTATTTTTCAAGGTGTCAATAAGCCTTTCTTCCACATCAGCAGCCATTTCATCAATTCTTTTGGATATGGTGTCATTGCTCAAAGGAATCGATTGTGTGATAGTGCTTGCGCTGGGCCCCAACATGGTGGCAACAATCTGGTTCACTGCTGGTAAAATCAGCGTTTCTCCGATAGTGTGAGGTTTGCCAAATTTTGTTATCAACAAAGATACTTCATAGGAACAAATGAGCCCATTGTCGGCGTTGAGTGACGATTTTCCAAATAACTTCCCAACAGTGCTGCAACCCTCAAACTTGGCCTTTAAGGATTGGAAAAATGATGCCGGTTTGTCAGCTTTATCTGAATGAATTCTTACCAAATGGACTTTCAGTCGGGAAGGCTTCATCGCTTCATTTGAAAATGTTTTCTCACAAAGAAGACAAAATGGAACCTGTACGTTGGAAGGAGATGGAATGAATCTCAATTTTAGGTATTCTGTCAAATATTGGCGACACTTCCTCTTCTCGGCCATGTTGAGAGGTCTTCAAAATGAAAGGCACTACCTGCAAATTAAATTTTCGACTGCACTGGAACACTAGAAAAACACACGTGGATGTCGATAAACTTAGTTTCAACAGTTACGTTGACATTACAGCTGACATCACAGGGGACAGCCACTCAGCATGCGATGTTTCAAAAGAAGCGCTCCCCCCTCCATCACTGCCCATTCTGGCCAATGGCGCGCCACTGTATGGGTAGAACTTGCTGTGCAACACGCATGAAGATAAGCGGTGTGTATTCACATATGTACGGCGTTCTGTACTGAAGCTAGCTGGAGGAACATTTGAAAACACAATTCAATCCACTAATAGCGAGCAATCTGATGTTTTTGTACGACAGATATACAGCGATTCATTGTATGAAAAAGTCTCAAAAGTGTCCCCAAAACTTCTCGCTCCATCGCCCCCATATCGCCCCCTTTTCATTACTTTGCCCCCGCATTGTCCCTTTTCGTTCCATCGCCCCCCTGAAAAATGAAATCGCCCCCTGGGGGGCGATATCGCCCAGGTTAAGAACCACTGTTTTAAAACATAAAATAGTATTAATATTATTGGTTAGCATTATTATCATTGTAATATGTCTGCATGTTCAGTCTGATTCCTAAAAATGTCTTGATTGCCTATCTCAGTAATCAAAACTGATTTTACTACAGTACTCATGAATTTACTATTCATGAGTAATAATGAATCATATGAAAAGTATGCATATGTTTATAAAAACAACATGAATTTATAATGACACAAAAGTTTAAATCACATAAATCCCCAATTATGCTAGGCATAATGTAGTTGTAACTGGAGAGGGAAAACTCAATTCACAACACAAGATTGAGCTCACATAAATGCCTTTGTGCATGCAGCTGTACACACAAAGGTTTCCTCACAGCAGATTTAATTATTATATGTGCCATTGAAGATTAGATTCACTAGTATGACTTCAGAGGAGTAGGTCTCATTGTATGAAGAGTTTCTTCTCTTGTGAGGATGATTGCAAAGGAAAATAATATACTTTGGTTTGGCTTAGCATAATACACAAATTTATCCATAGAAAGAAACTATGGCTTACAAGCAAAGTAGTGGCATTCACACTTCCCTCCAAGTCAAAAACAAACCACACTATGGCTATTGATGTAGAAGTAAAATTCAATAATAATAGTAATCCTTTGCAATGCATGTGTGTAATAAATGTTGATCATGCAGCACTTCTATTTCTATCTCCTTTTTTCTTTTCTTTTTAAAACTATTTCTTCATGATTTATTAAATGCGAATATTTAATTTCCTAGTTCTAAGCGTACTATCTTCCAGTTAGTGGAAGTTTAGCTTGCTCTGGAGGAATGTGAATTGAACTTATTCTCCTCAGTCCCAATGAGATTTCTCCTATTAATGACATTGTTTTACATGTGATATTACAGTATATTTAAAAAAAAGCTTCATGGGTTTCAGTTTACTAATGAAAACATAAACTCACTCTCAAAAAAATGGCTTATTTGAAATCCTACTTAATCTGATACTTTAAGCTTATTTCACTAAAAAAAAAATTCTGAGTAATCATTAAGCTTGTATGAAGTTCATTTATATTAAAATATATCCTTGTAGGAAATGATGGAAGAATTCTTTCTGAGTTACTGAATCGTGAAAAATCTGTTTCCTAGAGTGTCATCAAATTATGTTAGACAAAAATTTAATTTCTACCCAGCTCAAAGAATATTCAAATGTTTAATCTTGAATGTCCACATAAGTTAACATGAAGATCTATTTTTGAGAAGAGCGGAGAAAGAAGGCCTGCAAATTGCACCCAAAGCAGATTTTTGTAGGGCATTCCTGTGTTTGAGTTGTGATGAATAAAAGGCTGTAGGGTTTAAGGAAAAACTATGTTGCCTGAAACGTCTTTTTTGGTGGCTATGCTTATAAGCATTGAAAAAAAATGACTGAAAAAGTATGTCCGTGTTTCACACAATCTTTGCAGAATCCCCATGGTCATGTGATCACAATTCGGGTGCTTGGCAACTGGCATGTATTTATGACAGTTGCACTATCCCAGGATTATGTGACCACCACTGTAATTTTCACAGCCAGGCTTTGACAAGCAAAGTCAATGGGGGAAGCCAGATTTGCTTAATGATCACACAATTAATTCTCTTAACAACTGCAGTGGTTCACTTAACAAATGTAGCAAAAAAAGTTCATTAAATGGGGCAAAACTCACTTAACAACTACCTTACTTAGCAATGGAAATTTTGGGCTCAATTGTGTTTGTAAGTTGATGAGTTCCTGTAAGGCAGGGGTGTCAAACTCAATTTCATTGAGGGCTGCATCAGCATTGCAGTTGCCCTTCGGGGGGTAGGTATGGCCAGGGTGGGTGCAGCCTACTGGTGGGCGTGGAGGGAGTGGGTGTGGCCTACTGGGTGGGCATGGCCAGCTCTACATCATTCGCATCAATGTTGCCTATGGGGGCCTGGGCAGGAGTGGGACAGATCTGAGGGTCTCTGGTAGAAGGGGGTGGGACCAGGGCAAGTGCCAAGGCATGGTCCACTGGAGGAGCCTCACTGTTCCTCTCAGGCCATGTGGGGGGAACTAATAACATTTATAAAGGGGAAGAGAGAGTACAGTAACATACAGTAACTTAAAGCTTAGTATGGAAATTTGCATTTTTCATTGCTTATATTTGTGTATTGTATGAAAATATAGGCAAACAACTGCAAATATCTATAAGTACATTTAAATGCATTTGGCTCCAAGAGCAAATAACGTCCCAAGCATAATAAATAAGCATTCTATTACTTCTGGGTAATTGAAATACTCTATAGGGATTTATTCCTGCAGTGCGGATGTTTTAGTCTTAAATGCAATAAGTAGATCTGAAATTGATCTTTAAAGTCATGCTTATCATATCATTTCAATTCAGAAATGGACTACTAACTTATTTATCATACCAGTCAAATCACCAAAATAACTAGGTGGTTTATGTATTAAGGTTTATTTAAAGGGGAAAAAAACGATCTCATTTTTATAGTTGTCTGTATTTGGCACATTGCAGCACTACTACAGTGATAAATCACCATTTATTCCATTCAGAATTCTGTTGCTGGTTTCTGTATTTTTCATTAACTTTATAAACTATATTATCCCAAGCTTTCCCAGCAGAAAGAACAATATATTTATTACACTCAGTGTCCAAATAAGAATAGATTGATCCATAAATTTTACGATCTTAATGAGGTACTTTCTTTTAAATTACTAATCAAAGTTAACACTGTAAAGGAGCTAATTATTTAAATGTGGTCAGGCCTGAGAGGTAATAAATTATTTCTTTGTTTTAGTGCTAACTGGCTATTGGTCTTTTATTTCAAGACAGATTTTACCATCTTTTAAAAAGAATATATATAGTTACAGAACTTTTCATGTTCTTAGGATCTGTTTTTTCTGCTTGTACAATGAGCAAAGTATCTTGAATATTTAAAAGAAAGATTTGTAATCTTTAACTACACATGGCTACCTAGAAATACATTCAGCTGACCATGAATCTTTAAAAATTAGAGGTACTGTAAGAGCCCTTAGAGAGGCAGGCAGCTTTTGGCTATGTTTGTTGTGGGATAAACTTTCCTTTAGCAATTAGTACAGGCAGAATGGTTTGATATATTCTCTCCCCAAGTTGTCTTGATCGCTATCAAGTGATAGCTGGGGACTGAGATATAAAAAGGAGGAAATGAGCAAGATTTCCCAAGATTCTGCAGACTGAAAATCTGAGTTTTATACAGAAATACACTGAAGAAAATACTAACTTACGAAAATTCTCCCAGGAGAATGACACAGATGTTTTATAGGGCAACTATACTGTGTCTAGAACAGGGAGAAATTAGGTAACATGAAGATTGATTTGTTATGGAATTTGTTATGGGATGAAATGAACATTGCCATAACATTGCCATGCTTGAATTGGGACTCAGAATGTTTAGGTAATTATGCATAAAATCCACAAAGATTTTAGATATTAAATGGCAACTGATAGGTATCCTCGATATAAAGGAGCCTAATTATGAGTTCATTTGGGATTTATTGGAATTTATATTGTAGTAAGGATTTTTTCCCCTGGGCTCTTAAGATTCTAAAGACCAAATCATTACTAGTACTAAAAATATTGATAAAAATGCTTTTAGGAAAAAAAAGACATATAACTTCAATAGAAAAGGTTAACAGATATTTTCATGCAGTAGGCTAAAAACTATGAACTTTACCTTTAAAATATGTAAAATACCTTAATTCCTCTTCTTCAGAATGAGAAATATTAAATATGGTAAGTAGCCTGGACCTTATAGCTTAACAGGGAAATTTTGTAAGGTGTTTAAAGAAATTCTGATCTTAGAATTTTTGTTAATTAGCAATTTCTTCCACCAAGAATATTCTGGCCATCAACATGGGAAATATTCAAAATAACTTTAATTCTCAAATCAGGTAAAGGTTTACAAAAGCATCATCTTATAGACCTATATCTCTTCTTAATATAGATTATAAATTATACACTAAGTTTCAAATCAATTTGAACCGGTAAATAATACATTCTGTTCAATCAGGATTTATCCCCAAAAGGAATATATATCAGATCCTATTAGGAAATTGTTGAATATCATTAACCATTGTAAAATTAATACATGATTTGTATTATTTTGCTAACTAAGCATTTTCAATACTTTTGATTGTGTTGAAAAGATCTTTTCAAAGCAAACATTACAGAAACTTGAATTTGTTGATTATTTCTTCAGTCTCATATGTCAAATTTATAATCATACTTTTGCTCAGGTAAGAATTAATAGCCATGATTGATAGCAATGTGTACTTTTAAGAGTCATAAAGCACCTGTTTATCGCCACTGTTAATTGAATTTGTTACAGATATAAGGTAGCTAACAAGGAAATAAAAGTAAGAGGAAAAAAGTTATTTATTAACTTGTTTGCTGGTGACACAATTCTGACTTTTTCAAATCCTAAACATTGTTCAAAATTGTAGAGGACAGAGAGAATGGCCTTGAAGACAGGGACAAACTGCTGCTACCAAGGCAACAGTCAGATAAGCAGGGCTTGAGCCCATTCTAAGAAACAACTTTCTGTAACTGTCTCAGACATGCTCTTTCTTAGTTCTGGTGAATTGAGAGAGTGGGAAAGCACATTCAGATTTGCAAGATTCTGTTACTGTAGCTGTCACAATAAAAATAGTCCTGAGTTATATGTCATTAATGTCTTAGTCAGGGGTCTATGTTATAGGGCAGGGGTCTGCAATCCCTGGGCCGTGGCCCACTACCAGATCATGGTCTGTTCAGAATTGGGCTGCACGAGTGGCTGGCCGGAGCACAGATACAAATACACAGCTCAATTTACACAAGCGGCAGGCTGGTGGGCACTTGTGTGTGTGTGTGTGTGTGTGTGTGTGTGTGTGTGCTTGGCCTGTCACTCGCATGGCCTGGTTCCACTCTTCCCCCCCCCCCCAGCCAGGCCACCAAGTTGCAAAGGTTGAGGACCGCTATTGTAAGGTGTATTGGAATTTACAGAGCTATTAAGCTAAGTGGTATGGATCATACCTACTGTTAACCCATACACTTTCAAACTAGAATGATCAGGTTCAAACCTCATCTAAGTCTAAACTAAACAAACCATATCATGGTTTATAATAGTGAGTGAATTCAGCCACTGTGAAACTGTATTCTGTTAAATATTAAAAGGGTATTGGTTTGGCTTAGCACATGGAGAAGAATTATAAATTTTTAATTGTTAAATGAGCTTTGTTTCTTCTATATATTTTTTCTCCTGGCTGTTAAAACTCTGGAAGACCAAGCTATTGCACAAAAGCAGGAAACTGACATAGAAACAATAACAGCATTTTTTCAGAAGCCAATAGATTTCTGCTTCTGTTGAATTATTCCCTGTTATTCAATTGGTATTTCAAGATTACTGCCTGAAAATTGCTGCGGCTTGACTGGTTCCAACTGTTTTAAGACGAGAACATTAGTCTTTAAATTGGTACATAAACTGCCTTTTAAAAAGAAATGAATGAGCTTGTGAAACAGCGTATTGAAAGCTTAAAATAGGTTCTTGTCTATTAGAGGCCCTTCTAACTCAGAAGAAGCATCAACATAATTGTCACGATTTTCATTTTACAAAGAGCACGAAATCTTGGCAAAAGTATAAAAACTTTTTGTGGCTTGTCTGGCTTGTAGCCTAGTACTAAATCTTTGCTTCATAGATTTCTCTACTAAAGACAGGAAACTGAGTAATAAATAAAATGTTATTCAGGTTGACTGTCATGACGATGAGACACACCTTCAAGTCCACATGATTTAGATGAAGAATGGATGTAGAACAGCACATTCTAAAACAAGGATTAATTTTTAAATTTAGGATAGGCTAACCAGATAATTCTTTAAGTTTTATTATAATCTAATAAATAATGTTTGTTTTGTCACTTCCTTATATCATGTAACCACTGTCATTGTTTATTTGTCAGAATAAGCGTCTAGTAAATTATTAAACATATTGGATTTCATAGAAAAAATATGAACTGAAAGAATTGTAGAAAGTATTCTTACATAAATTAGCTTAATTATTTGCATTAAAATCCATTGGGCTGAGAAAATGTAACTGGCCCAATGTCACCCAGTTGACTTTCATGTTCTTGAATTTCGGGCATTAGGTAACAGTGGGAGTTGAAATGAAAGAGGTTTGATTGACCAATTCACGGAAGAACAGTCATATTCAATATAGATAAGTTCATTTATCAAGAGATCCCAGCCACTAAGACAGCACTAAATCCAGATTTGCTACGGTAGCATTTCAAAGACTTGAATTGAATTACAGAATGGGTGGGAAGGGAAGATGCAGTCTCATCCCTGATGCCTCCCTTCCACTCTCAAACTTTCAACTTTGAAAGTTGAATCCATATAACTGGGAGCCAGTATAGCTCCATTGTCTCCATGAGAATGATTGCAAGGTGTATACCTCTATTATAGAAACCATGACACTTTGAATGTGGTTCTCACTTTTCTGAGTAAGGCAAAAACCTTTTGCAAGCTGATGCCTTATATGCTCCAAATCATAATTTCTCAGGAATCAAGATGGCTTCAGACTGCATCCTATGTGCTAGGTTT
Organism: Bothrops alternatus; assembly: GCA_034064705.1. NCBI lineage: Eukaryota > Metazoa > Chordata > Lepidosauria > Squamata > Viperidae > Bothrops > Bothrops alternatus. The sequence continues at coordinate 527,218 of JARGCV010000023.1, read as the reverse complement.
TAAGCCGTGGACCAGGGTAGATTGTGCAGGTTAGGAAGGATTGTAGGGAAAGACGTATTTTGGCATAGATAGCAAAATATCATGCTACTTGTTTTCTAAGCTTGGAATGTAAAAGATTTTAAATTTAAAGACTGTCAATGTAGAATAAAATTAACTTCACCAATATAATTGTCCATCTTCATTCATTCATTCGTTCGTCCGTCTGTCTGTTCGTTCATTCGTTCGTCCATCCATCCATCCGTCCATTCCAATATGACGTTCCCAAGGGAACTTGGTCTTCCCGTAATTTGTCTAAAATATGATAACTTGAACCTGTGTGCCTTGATGAGAACTCTGGATTCATCTATACTATGAACCATGTCATACAAAATACCTCTCAAATATTCCCAAATCATGGGATATAAATAATTATAATTTAATACAATAACTAGATAACAGACTTGTCACTCACTACACATAATGTTTCTAAATAATTTCTCATAGGGTAATAAAAGTTCTTAGCAGCAAAGAATGTTTCATCTCAGGTTTGGAGAAGAAATCAACTTCATTTTTATTATAGTTTAGCCATTTAACATTTTAAAAATAATGTTTGATTTTTGTTACCTTCTAGGGAATGAGGTGCCTTTCTACGTCAGTGTGTTTAAATAGTTCGATGTTATATGGTTTAGATCAGGGGTTCTCAACCTTGGCAACTTTAAGACTTGTGGACTTCAACTCCCAGAATTCCTCAGCCAGCTTTGCTGGCTGAGGAATTCTGGGAGTTGAAGTCCACAAGTCTTAAAGTTGCCAAGGTTGAGAACCCCTGGTTTAGACTGATATACTTGTCCCAAAAAAAATTTGGACATAGGACAAAATATGTGCCCTGTTTGTATTTTGTAGGAATACATGACAGCCATTATTACATACAAGAGAAAGTAAAGAGATACCCCTCTGGCTTTGCCGTGTTAAAATATTTTCTGTATGTATTCAGCCATTAACAAAGAAGCCTGCTATTTCCTGCAAAATCCCATTTTGAATTATACAGGTGACAGCGGAGCATCCTCAGGAGGGCTTCTCCACTGTTGAAGTAACCAGGCAGGAACGATCACCGGAGACTCTCGAGCCATAATTGTGTGTACTGTGACATACTGTTCACGATTTGCAGCTATCTGCAAATCCTGTGACAACTGGGAGTGTAAGGATCACACCCAAATGATGAACCTGCTTGTTTCTGGTTGAGTGCAGTCCCATATCAAGCAAGCTTCATCTTAATCCCAGAGTACAATATTCTCTTTACTAAAAGCATCCCCGTTTGTTTGTTTTTTGAATTCAGTTTTTTATTCTTGCTTATCCAGACTATTATCAAGAGTATTCAGTGATAAATATTAGTGGTTGCTTCCTTGGAGATAAAAGATAGTGAGCAGCATAACTACGTGTCATTAGCGTACTCCAGAGTTCTGAAGGATCTCCCTGAACGGTTTCACGTACAGTAGATGTTTATAATGAATGAGCAAGCATTTCTCCCTGTCATTCAATTGTTTATTGTAGTTTTTCAGTTGACTGTTGATTCCCAGAGATGGCATTAGCATCTCATCCTCATCCTGAACTTGTGGTTATCCTAACTAGGTCTTCATCAAATCCAAAAAAAGATCCAGCAGGAGAACAGATAAAGAAGACAACAACAAATGTAGCAACCTTGTCATTCCATATGTTGCAGGAATATCTGAAAAGCTGAGGAGAATTTTCAACCAACACAACACATATGTACACTTTAAACCAGCGGTTCTCAACCTTTTTCAGGCCGCGACCCTGACCTGCGCCGCACATGTGCGGCACGATGGCCGCATCGCGCATGCGTGGCGCTACCCCGCGCATAAGCGGAGCTGCCCGCTGTGCCGGCCGAGGGGAAAAGGGAAAAAAATGGCGGACTGCGTTGTTTGGCGACCCCTGTGAAATGGTCGTTCGACCCCAAATGGGGTCGCGACCCACAGGTTGAGAACCCCTGCTTTAAACCCAAGAATACACTAAGGTAGAAGCTTGCCCACCCAAGGATAAAATACCCAGACAAAAATTGAGTAATGTAATATATGCAATACAATGCAATGAGACGTGCAGATCTGCACGTTGGTGAAACAAAAACCCCTTCACAAGCGCATGACACAGCATAGGAGATCAAATCAAACCCATCAGGACAAGATTCAGTAGTCAGTCCATCTGCATTTGAAAGACAAAGATCACTCTTTTGAAGACAGCAAAGTCTACATTTTGGATAGTGGGGATCATTGGACTGAAAGAAGTGTAAAAGAGGCTACTTATGTTAACATTGAGCAGCCCTCTCTCAACACAGGGGGAAGGATAAGACATCACCTATCTCTAGTATACATTGCAGCACTTGCAGAAGTCCAAGAAGATTCCTGGATTACTGAGAAATATCCACAGGCATTCCATCTACAGTAAACACACTTGCAAAGATTAGGAACAGGTAGACAGGCAAAGAGTCAAATTTTATTTGCCTAAGTGAGACAAAGGGAATCATCTTAGTTCCTCTTCTTTCTAAAGTTAAAAAAAAAGAGAGGCTTGTCTTAAATCCAAGCCTGGAAGTGGGGAGGAAGAGCAAAAAGAGCAAGATGGATGGGAGGATGAAAGAAGCTGGACTCTAATCTCCCTTAAGCCGCAGAAACTAAGCTTGAAAAAGCTAAAAGCAATTCAAAGTATCACTGAATCAGGAAGAGAACTTTGGTCAGGATTTTATGCTTTATTGTAATGGGTGTTATATACTTTAATGTCTCTGAGTATTTGCGATTAATATCTCTAGTGCCATGCTCTCTGCAAATTCTAAGTGAATTGTATATTGTTTGTTTTTATGCTCCTCAGAACTCATCGACCTCAGAGTGCAAGCTGGTGAATCATCATATGATCTGTTCAGAGATCTTTCTTCTCTTTCGTACAATTCCGTGGGAGGTTAAACATAAACATGCTGTGTGTGATTTTAGTAATGCAAGTGGATTTTCTCCATAGTCGTTGTTTTCGCAGTAAGCTACTTAAAACAATAGAAGAATACATATTCTATTTCCTTATTTTTAAAATTTAATTTAATTCCTGGTTAAACATAATTTACAATTAAACTTATTATATTGTTCTGACTTAGGAAGCATGCGTGCAGTGACTTTTCCCTAGCACACATATCAAGCTCATGTTACAATTACAGGAGATGGCATTATAGATGTTCACTCTTATCATTCTTGAATTTCTGTGATTTCCTACTTAGAGGCTGTGGGATTTCTATCCATTCCACACACAGAGATTAAAGTACTATGCACAGGGAAATAATGGCAGAGAAAGTACTTTAAAGTTGCTGTACCAACTGTAGGGTTGATAATCCAGCTTGTGTAATAATCTAGAGCAGTTCTTTTCAACCTTTTAACAGAGTGTACCACTTTTAGGACATGACAATATTTGAGTACCACCAGTGTAGCAAAGTGTCAAAAAACTTGATGACCCGAAAAAAAGGAAAAAAGTACCGGTTTTAATTTCTTTGGTAGCGGTTCCTTTGCTGAATCACTGAATCATTGCACTGACGAATGTATGACAAATTTATCCATATTTATTAATATGCACCATATCTTGGTGGTCAGGTGGCTGGTTGGCCCTTCTTCCTCTCTCTCTTTCCTCTCTCTCTCTCTTTCACAGCCTTCATTGATCCATCTGCTTATCTCACAGAAGCTTCTCCTCCTCTCTTTTTTTTCACTACTTGTCTCATAGAAGTCTCTCCTCTTCTCCCTCTCTCTTTCTCTGTCCCCTTCTCTTTCCCCATTGTCTTTTTTTTCTCCCTCTACTACCAAAATCTCCTCCTTTTATATCCCCTCTCCTCTCTCCCCTTCTTCCTCCTTTTCTCTTCCGGGTGTGCCAATCTCTGGGGTTCAGGGAGAGCTCCAGCGTCGGTCACACTTCCCCATGCAGTCACCCATTCACCGACTGGCCATGGCACACAGTGCTGATCTGCTGGAGCTGTACCCGCCGATCCTGGGGCCTCTGCAGTTCCAGCTGACTCTCATCCCAAGCCCAGTCTACGCTCCCAGTAATAGCAGAGGCTGCTGGAGGTGCCAATCATCTAGAACTGCGCACACCAATACAGGGCCCTCAGCAAAGTCCCGGCAACACCACAGCTCCAGCTGATTCTCTCCCAGGCTTCTCTGGTGCTGCTGCCGCTTCAGCTCATCCGCCCACTATACTCGCCTAGGTCGCGTACCATCGGCCAGGTGCCGAAGTACCACCAGTGGTACGCGTACCACTGGTTGAAAAGCCCTGACTTAGTGGATAACTGGGAGAGAAGGGGGAAAACACTTCCTTGTTCATTCTATAGGCCCAGCCCTTGCCATTGCATCAGTATTAAACAGTATAGGAAATAGAACTGTGTGGAGCACTATAGATAATTGACTTAGGTGTTTATTTTCTTTTATTTTGAAATATTTTAAAAACTTCTTTGCAATAATAATATATAATTATCAAAGAAGCAAGAAGAAGTATGAGGGAACAATCATTTTATTGTTCATGATTTATGGAATAGATACACACACAGAGAGAAATATATAGGTAAATTACATTTAAAAAATGATACTGCAAAGTTCACAAGCATTTTGCAATTATCTGTTGTAAAAATCTGATACAGACTAATTTATTCTTCTTTCAAATGTGGAATAAAACTTTATAAACTTCATGTTTTTTTGGAACATACTTGAGAAAAAGTAAACTCAAGATCTTCAAGGTCCCCATCTATGCACCCTAATCCAACAAAAATTTTATTGAATTCTTCTGTCAAGTTGTCTCTTTATCTTGATAACTGAAAAATACTATCCAAGTAACTGTGAGAATGGAAATTTCTTTGCAGGCATTTAACTATTTGCAAGAGCAGAAGTTATTCTGTAATATAAATGTCATTCAGTAACTTTATTCACCAATGTAATTTAATGAACAGTATTCTGCTTAAAATATTCTGATAATATTTTACATATTGTGGTAATGTTTATTTAAATAATCTGTGTTAAGTTTGGGACATTCAGTTTTTTAGTATGAATTTGGACTGTTAAATTTGAGGTATATTTTTTTTTAAATAAAAAATTCCTTTATTAAAACAATCAGCATTGTACACAAAATCTTTGTATGCATCAAACTTCATAGCATCTGATACACAACATTACGTATTATTCTTTGTAAACGTCTGGTTTGGTACACATTTTTCACTCCTCTCTTCAACCCTCTATTATACACCTGTTACATTTTTTAATTCTCTATGATCCCTAACAATAGGTCTTGAGGTAGTAGTTAAACCTTAAATATAAGATCATATTAATAATCAGTCATCATAGATCATTACATATAGCACTAGGTATTAATCTTTGTAAACGTCTGGTTTGGTAAATATTCTTTACTTCTCCCTTCCAGCCTCAACTATATGTCCGTTGTATTTTATCTTTTATGCTCCCTAGCAAAAGATCCTGAGGTAGAGATTCAGTAGCAACACATTTATTTTCATATTTATCCTATAGAATAGTAGCCTAAACAAGACTATGCTTGTTATTCATCTATATTTGTCAGTGCTTTTTAAAAAAAAAAAAAAAAAAGTGCCGGAACTCACACACGTCATAAAACCCACCTTGCCTATCCTACAAGGTTCCATCCAAAAAAGGTGCCGGAATTCCGTTCTGGGCGTTCTATGAGAAAAAAAAGCCCTGATATTTGTAATCAATATTTTAAGCATCTGAACAATTCAGTGCTGACTATGATGAGGGTATGTTCCCTAGGTTACAGTTTTTAAAAATACATGTACCCTTTTTTCTAGTTTTGTAGAAACCCAATCACCACAATTGCTTTATGTTATCTGAAAATGACTGTCTAAAGTAGATTAATCCTAATATCACAGAAATATTGGAATAATTTGTAATGGCTTTTTAAAATAGACATTCATAGTTGGAGCAGAAATTCCTGGCACATAACAATTATCTATCTATCTATCTTCTGTGAGTACTATGATTGGGACTAAGATAGCCTTGCTAAATTAATGCAGCACATTCCATAGTTTGTTTTCATTGTATCAATTACAAATGGTTTCCTGACTATACTAAACTTTAGCAAATGTAATACTATTGTAGACTTTTTAAAAAAATGATTTCAGTATGAGTGAATAATCCCAACAAACAGATTTAATTTGTTTGAACATTTCATTCTCCGTGATTCATTATTTTTCATATGTTTAATAATAATCCAGCTAATATTTTTAGGCTGAAAATCTTAGCCTGTGTGGCAATAACCTCAAGAACATCACCATTCAAATTAAATATTGATAATACAGAAAATGTAGAGAGGCAATGGGGTGTAGTGATTAAAGCACTGGCTAGAAACCAGGTGATCAAAAGTTCTAATCCTGTCTGAGGCACAAAGCCATTGGTGTGACCCTGAGCCAGCCATTTACTCTCAGTCCTAGAAAGAGGGCAAGGACAAACCACTTCTGAAATCCTTGCCAAGAAAACTGCAGGGATAGTCCGGGTCAGAGTTCCCCAACCTTTCCAGTTTTACAAACCGCTAGGGGAGAGAGAAGGAATGGTTCCATATCAGTGGCCAGCAAGCACACGTGCAGTTCCATTTCCATGAGCCGCAGCCACACGCGCCCACCACTCACGTAAGTGAGGATCCTCGTCCGCCACTTCCATGGCCCAGTTCCAAACGGCTCATGGCCTAGTAATGGGCTGCAGCCTGGGAGTTGGGCACCCTTGGTCCAGGTAGGCATCAGGAGTCAAGACTGACTCGAAACCACCAAAGAAGGACAAGAAGGAGAAGGAGAAGAGAATGTGGGAATGCTATACGTAGTATGTGCTTGTTATATGGGCTTGAAAAAGTAAGTACTTGAAGAAACCATTATAATTTAAGAGATCTGTATATTCCTTCCCATTGAATCATCACAGCAATCTTGTGAGGTAGGATAGGTGAAAGAGTTACTCAAAGAAGTTGATTGTTGAATAGAGATTTGAATATGTCTTTCTAATCCTGAACTAACATTCCAATCATGATATTTTACTGCCTCTTATAATTAAAGTATACATGGAAAATGGTATTTAAAAGAACTTCAGATAAATCCTCCAATTATAGCCAAAAACGAGTATGCATAACTAAATTGAGTCTATAGAAAGGAGATTGTCCTTTCCTGAAAAAGGTTATCCATTCCTGTCATTGTTGAAGGACTTTTCAGAAGCTTCCTGCAAGTCTGCTTGTTTGTTTCCTTCAGGTCCATGGTGCCTGCTAATCCAGAACATCTTATTCTAGTTAATAGTTTGTTTCTTGGGAATTTACTGATTGATAAATAAGTATGATATTGTTGCAACTCTTCTGTAATTTTACGTTGGTTGAATTCATAGGAAACAATAAGTACAAATTGCAGAGAATTTGTGTTTGCCAGGAATGATGGCATTATAGTTGGGAGTAAATACAGTTTTGAGAGCCTTGCCAATAAGTTCTGGAGTTAAAGATTTATAAAGGAAATGGTTTCAAGAAACTGGAAAGGAAATGATTTCTTCCTAAATTTCAAGAAACCCTCCCAGCAAAATACAGTATTTAATTGGTTGCCTTATAATTCTTTTTTTCAGTATTTGTCTTGGCTTCCTTGTGCTCTATAGTGGGGAAAGTTCTAGTTCTGTTTGTTTCTTTGCATTCATTTCTTGCCAGATATTTGGATACAAAATAAAAGCAGTCAGTATAACAGAAAAGAGAAAGAATGTTCTTCAGCATAATAGAGCTAACTACCTCAGAGTTGCTTAAAAACAAAGTCAACTCTCTATTTTTGAAGAAAATTGTGGGGAGAAACAGAAATCAGAATATTATTACATATTTAAACATTCTGATGATGTTGATATGAAACTAGAAATACTAATGCTGTCCTGTATAAGTTACCTTGTTTGTTGAATTTCTTTGTTATTAAAAATATAAAATGCTTTCAAAATATGTTAGCATACAAAAAAGGAAGCTTTTCAATTCATGATTATAAAATGGGAAACTAGACCTGAATATATAAGTTATATTGGCCTAGATTTAGCAGCTTTTCTCATTTATTCTCAGATAAATATATAACAGAATAAATAAACTTGTTTATAACTAGACAGTGGGTATTGTTTAAAAAATTTCTTACTGATTTTTTATTGCTATATTTTATATAGAGTGAGAACAGGTTTTGAATATTATGGAATGACTGATTTCATGATACTCTTCACAAATATATAAGCTATGTACTGTATTGTAATGTATATTTCTACAGATATGTATATTTTTATGTAGATGTACAGATAGTCCTCAAGATATGACAGATCACTTAATGAACTTTCAAAGTTACAACAGATGTCCCAAAATTACATATGACTCTGTTTCAAAGTTATGACAGCTACAGCACCTCTATGTTCATTCTCCCTTCTGACCAACCACAGGGATGCTGCAGTGCCCCCTCCACTTCTCTCCCCCCATCCCACCCTGCCAAGAACCCTTAACAAGGTCTGCATAGCACTGGACCTGCTCCCCACATGCCCATCACTCATCGCACTTACTTTTTGAAGCTTACTGGACCTTATGTTAGGAAAGGTAGGAAGGCAACATGTCCCTGGGTCATGCAGAGATGACCTGGAAGTAGCCACCATTTTATCCTGCCCACTTGTGGACAGGAACAAAATGGCAGCCTCCAGACAAACTGCTTTGTTTTGCTGCCTTAACGAGGTCTAAATAGTACTACAGAAGTTCTAACATGGCAGAAAACTTCTGTAATACTGTGCAGACCTCATTAAGGCATAAAAACTGAGTACTTTGTTTTTGAGCCGCACAGCAGCAACCTCAATGCAGCTGCCACTTTATGGAGGGGATATCTGGAATTGCGCCATGCAGTTGCACAATTTAGCAATCCGTTCCACTCCACTGAAAGAGCTCCAAGCTCTTCATAAGATAAGTGAGGAGGTAGGGTGGGAATAAGTCAGGTTCCATTACAGTAGTATCTCGAGGACTACCTGTATATGTATATTTTCTAGCCGTGATCCCTTATTTCTCCACCTTCTACATTCTCTCCCCTTTTCTCTCTACCCCTTCTTTGTTTCCCCTTAATATAAAAAGGCTCTAGAATTATACATTCTGATTCTAAGTCATACTCTGAACGTACTTAAGAACTACTTAAGAAAAGACTGCTTGAGATAAAGTGTTTGCACACACATGGCTGGCTGTTATATCAGAAATTGTGAATGTGTGTCTTACCTGACTTAATATTTCGTGTTTCTTAGTGGAATTGATTCAGTCATCTTATTGTAGATCAGATATATATAAAGTAGTCAGATGAGACATGGCTGTTGGTGCATGTCTGAACCATCATTTTCCCCTTATTGAGTACATCTCTTTGTTTTTGTTTTTGTTTTGTATTCTTCTTTCAAGAAACCATGATAATTGATGAGTAGTTTGTTAAAACTTATTTGTGCTTAGTATTATGAAACTGCCCTATACATTTTAATTCTTTTTTTTAATTTATGTTTTGCTCAACTGTTGAAAAACATTTTCTACTTTTCTCAGAGGTACTTATTTTCTAATTGGATTACCCCAAATCCTCTGGATTCAATCACTGTAATGTTTTGATTTCAGACTAATTGGAAAACAACAATTGTATAAATCCGTGGCTAATTGAGGAGAAAAAAAAATAAGAACTTCCATGGCTTAGTATAAAATATAATATGAGGGAATTATATTTGTCTTTACTGTTCCTCAAAGAATGGCTTTATTAGTAGGGCCTCCGTATTCCATGAATTGAATAACAGCTTTTGATTAATACTAAGGTGACCAATTTTTTTACAATGAGAAGGAGGACACAAATAAATTGAAGAAAAAAAAGTGAGTCTAATGCGTGCGTGAGTGCCGTGTCATGTTTCGGTAAGAAGTAAACAAAGTCACTTGCGTGCGGCGCACTCTTGCATGCGGCATACTCAAAACAATTCTCCTGTACAGAGCACATGCATCTCATAATCGCGTCTCGCCGCACTGTATCGAGCCTTGACGAATTGTCATGTCAAATACAAATACGTCACATCACACACAACGGATCGGATTGGCATTGGTAGAATACGGAGATTTACAGATTAGTCTTCAAATACCGAAAAGGAGGAGATGTAGGAGGACACTTTTCGAGAGAGGTCAGAACTTACAAAAGAAGGACTGTCCTCCCTAAAGGAGGACGATTGGTCACCTTATTAATACATACTTTCCCCATTCATATTTATAAGCAAGCAAAAACATTGAATGACTTTTAATGTGTAAAGGTTGCTTACCATTTTTATATGAGGATTTAATAGCTATATGAAGTAATGGGTCTGTGAAAAATTCTTGGTAGCAAGTGAGAAAAAAATAAAGTATTAATTTTGTTTCTCTGGTCTCCCCTCCTCCTTCTCCTCCTTGGATTTGTATCTTATTAGAATTAGTGATCATTTATTTATATCTGTCTCTGCCACCACACCAGTTGCATCCACCTTGGTATACATTTTTATTGATTGAGCTACTTGCTGTCATACTACAAATGAAAACAAAACTCAGCGTTTAGAAACAATCTAACTTAGTAAACTTTGTCCCTCCAAGCGAATTCTTTCTTAACCATTAATGTATGTTTTCCGCATTCTAATGTTAACAATCAAAGGAAATTTGAGATGAGCTGCTAAATAGATTATATTATTGTTTTTGAATACATTGCAAAAGGAAAACAAAGAAATGTTTGTAATTTAAACACTTCAGTATCTCCAATCAGTATTTCATTGCAGATATACAAAGAAGTACAAAAGAGACAGAATAATGCTAGTTCTCTAAGGCAGATTGGTGGACCGCCTAATAAGCAGATGCCAAGGACACATCAAGCGTCTTGTTTTACAGGTCTTAAGTAATACTTTTTGTAAGGAGTTGAAAAAAAAAAAGTTGAAAAGATCCAAAATAATGATCTTTGTAGCTTTGCAGATTACATTTTTTTTAAGGAGTAGACTAAGCTACTGCTAGTGCAGTAATAAATTGTTGCAGTGCAGAACTGCTTATGTACTGAATACCTCTGTCTATGTTTAGGGATTACCAGATATTGATTCTATGATCATATGAAATTCTATTGAATAACTATAATTTCTGAATTATATCCCTATTGCTAGTATATTAACACATGAAGAAGTGGTAAAGATAAGCTGCTTCGCTTTTGCCTTAAATATTGTATCTAAATCTAGATGCATTGGGGCAAATGTAGAAATCCTGATTAGTGCTAATCCCACAGAGCAGCATTTCCTAGTTTGTGATGTATAACAACTGCTACATCCTTATGAATCAAACATATCTTGTAGATCAAGTTGGAAAAGCTACTATGGAGGATGCTAATATGTTTACTGTGCTTTTATATTCCACCAATGAACAGAAATCCCAAGAATAGGTGATATAAAATAGAAAGACTACTAGCCCTCACCTGGGGCCAATGTGGAAAAGTATGCTTTTATTTGGTTGCATCATAATATTCTTGATCATGTTATATTCCCTTCCTCTTGTTTTTGCGCATTCATAGACCTTGTGAAAATCCTTGAAAATATGTAGATTATCTGGAAGCAGGAACTTATCCACCAACAGGATATTTTACTGGAGATATTTAATAGATTCTTGACAGTAAACAAAATTTGACTTTCTAACAACATATTGGCTAGTTGACTTATGACTGGCTGCTTAGTGACTATTTTAAATTATGATGGCTTATGATTGGTTGTTTAGTTCAAAGTTACTTATGACCCAGTTTCGAACTTCTTAATGACCGGGCCCCCTCTGATGGTCATTTGATCTCATTTAAGGTGCTTGGGAATCGGCCTGCATTTGCAACTGTTTGCAGTATCCCTCAGTCATATGATCACATTTTATGACATTTTTGCTGAAAATTGGTATTTACTTCTGGGTTTTGGCCAAATGCCCATAGCACACAATTGGTTTGCTTAAGGACAGTGACAAGTATTTAATGACCATGGCAGTTGCTTAACATTCACTGCAAAAAAGGTCATAAAATTGGATTGGTCATGTGGGCAACCCATTTTAAAACTATCATGACTTATCACCATAATGGACAGGGTCCATTATGGTCATAAGTCAAGTAATACCTGTAGATGCGATTCAATTGTTAACCTGCTTTACCTTTCACACAGAAGATAAAAATTGACGGGTCATCTAAATTAATTCATTTTCTTTGGGAATAATTTGTTTAGCTTTTTTAGAAATTTCCCAGTACTCTAAATTTTGCTTTAAAAGAAAGAAATAGTTGTTTATGTTTAAAACACTGCAGAATAGCTTGTCACAAAAGATTTATTTTCTGTGAAGCCACAACCTCATCCGTACCCAAGCTTAAAAAATACATGGGAAGATGATATACTAACTCATCAGAATTTTCAATGTGGCACTTTCTTTTTGAAATATTGCTGAAAAAAATCTATACTGGAATGAAAAAAATCCCCAAGAGGGATCAGATCAAATGTAATTACTAGGCTATGTTGAAGTGGTTTGGAATCAACTTCTTGTTGAGGACAAGGTCACTGGCAAGAAATATTTTTTAAAAAAATAATATATAATTCCATATTATTACTACAAATACAGGCTTCCAAATATACCTCTACTAAAATTACAGAAATATGGGACAAATACTGACTTGCCTGTTGATTCTCTTCTGCAAATTCCTCCTTAATCCTGGTTATTCCACTCAAGCCAGACTTGCTTCTACATTTACAGCCTAATCAGGTATGGAGAGAGTGGGGGAAATAAATTGCCCAGAGTGCCAAATATAGATTGTTTAGCCAAAACTCAGCTGTTTTATTTAGCAGTGGACACAAATATTGCAGACACTTTATTAGTAAAGCAGTGAGAATGGCAAGTATTTATTATTACAACCTTAGTTCCCATTTAGCAAATGGTGTATGTTATGGCCATATGTGGGTTAGAAAAATTCAAATACCCAGTACTTACAAACTGTGGGTTCATAGTTGGTTAACAGTTAAAAGTATCCTATATAAAACTGAAAAAAAAATGCCTTTGGCTGTATTTCATTGCTGTGATTTTGGAGGCAACAATTAAGCTTGTTCATTGATAACTCATATGGCTTGTGTCGTCGTATAAATGTTTTCCTGTATTCAAGACAGAATCTATTAAAAAGCTAACAATGAATGGAATATTCTTTTTGAGAAAATGTTTAGTAGCCTAATTGTCTGTACAAATGTAGGATATGAGAGTTCATGTTCACACATGACAGATTATTTTTTATCGATATTGATAGATCAGATTATGCATCCATGTTGTAAACTGAGCTGCAAAGACAAAAAGAGAGAAAATAAAAACTTGAATAATAAAGGAAAATTGTGAACAGATTCCTTGCCTCCAGTGTCATTTGTTTCTGGTGACCTTATAAACACGGGAACAGAGAAACACAATTTTCCCACAAATTCAGTTTCGCAAATTCCCATTTCAACCTGCAGGATTGTTTCAGCCCTGGGTGCAGTTCTGCTTTCAAGAAGGTTTTAGAACAGGGGTGTCAAACTCGCAACATCACATGACATGTCACGATGTATTGTGACTTTTTTTCCATTGCTGGCAATGGAGTGGGCGCAGTTTCGCTGTGACGCATCTGGCCCACGGGCCGGCAGTTTGACACCCCGTTTTAGAAAAATGCAGTGCTAGTTTTTAAAGCAATGGATGAGAGTGAAGGCAGAACTTCCTCAATGCTTAGGGAATACTGTTTTAAAAAGGGATATTATAGCAAAAGAAATTCCTACCTACTGTATGTTAACTAAGTTATTACTATGTTCCTAGAGCTAACATTTTACCTTCTATGTGTTCCCTTGTATTTTATCCCATCCTCTTTAACAATCTGTACCAATGCTGATCTGGAAGAGAATTGATATATTAATATATTGGTCTCTCCAGAAGAAGACATCAGAAAAAGGCAGCATTGTCTAGATTAAGGAGACAATCAAAGGAAAACAAAAGAAAGAATAATGGCCAGTGTTTCAACAAACACTCAGTTTTAACTAAAACATTCCTGCCAGATGAGTAATGTACAATACAGTTTTGGAACATTCTTTCTATATTCTCCACTGTTATTATGCTTATGGCCTTATCTACTGCTCACATTTTTAAAGTTGCTTTAATTTACAACTCTTTAGGTGCTTGGAGTAGTAAAAGCATATTAATTATTCCATACTGCCATCTTGTGGCTATATTTTATGTTTTGAACTATAGGGCCCTCCCTCTACATTAGTTTTAAAATATTTATAATTAGGCTTTTAATACAATAATCTAATTAAGATAATTTTAAAACACTAGCACTCTGACTTGATTATATCTGTTTTATTCCATTTGTATTTTTATTTTCGTTTGTGGACTGATACAGTGGAAAAAGAAGGGAAGTCTTTTTTCCTTCCCATTCCTGTAGTCCACTGATAGGAATTTGTAACAAATAACAGAGGAAATAATTGTTCATGCTCTCAAAAATTGCATGAAATAACTATCTGATTTTACAGAGAATAAAAAGAAGTTAAGAAATAGTTGGATAGGACAGTTTAATTATACAGGTGGACATACTTGAAGAACAAGATTTTGCTAGGGATATGAACTCGTAAATTTCTAGTTGATCTCTACATTGTTTTACATAAAACAGTGTTTGAATGTTGGTAATGTTGGTTAAGAATTCAATATTTACAGGCTATTATAACATTTGAATGGCACAGTAAGCCATAGGAATTGTTTGTTAATTTAATGGCTGAATAATTTAATGGGAAAAAGCTAACAACAATTTCTTTCCAGCCTACTGATTTTTCTGCAGGGTTCCTCCAGATAAAATTAACTAGAAAATGTCTGCATGGTTTATTTTAATTTACTTATGAGTTTTTTTTCTGGTTAGCAGGGCCAGACATATCCTACACATAATTCAATACAAATTACTTAGGGCTGTTCATAGCTGTGTTGTTTGAGGTCAACAATTAAACTTGTTTTAACTGCTGTATGCTGCTTATTCTTTTTAATTATGGATTGTCATGTATTTTGAAGGTTATTTTTTGGCAGAAGGATATTAATAAATTTACTAAACATACTAAACATAAAAATTTACTATTTTAAAACTTCCTTAGTATATAATAGTTGTGAATGTTTGAAAAGTTCACCAGTTGCTACACCGATTCATTAAAAATTAAATTATAAGAATTGCAAAGATTAAATGTTGATGAGAACAGTTCCAAAGGCAAATACATACGACCTTCTGCCATTTCTGGCTCTCTTTATTATGTTAAACTCAAAATTTGGATTCACTTCCTTAGTGAATCTGAAGGCAATTACTTCTACCCACAAGCAAAGGAATTTTTTCCCCCTAACCAAGAAAATTTTTTTTTCAAAGAGAGCGGTTTATAACTATTCTGCCAAGTAGTGGCTTAAAACACTGTTTCCTACCTTTTTCTTTAGGCAGTTCACTAATTTCATCTAGATCTAACAAGGATCACCAGGGCTTCACAACTTGGTGCCTGAACATTATATTTACAGCACAACATTTTTGTGAGGTTTTGGACGAAACGTTAAAATCTTGCACGAATGCATGCTAGAAACAGGGGTTCTCAACCTTGGCAACTTTAAGACTTGTGGACTTCAACTCCCAGAATTCCTCAGCCAGCACTGGCTGAGGAATTCTGGGAGTTGAAGTCCACAAGTCTTAAAGTTGCCAAGGTTGAGAACCTCTGTGCTAGAAGATCAACATCTGGTAAGACTTAGTGATCTTATATGACAAGAAGTCAGGAATCATTGAATTAAAGAAACCCTCCTTCCCCTTGCATTTCTCAGGAACGGAACAAGATAAGAATTGTGGGCCTTCAGACACTGCTTTGAGATGAGGTCACTATCTACATAAACGTCTTCACCTTGCCCAATTTCTTTTTCTGTCACTTTCCAAGGAAAGAGTGGTGGCAAGCATTCAGTTCCCTATCAACATTAGACTTAAGCAGAAATTAGAGAGGAGATGACCTCTACTGTCTTGGAATCTTCAAAGCTGGAAGCAAAGTATTTTGCTAATCTTTAGATAACCAGCCCTTTTCATCTTGATGAGCATGCCAAGTGGGTTTGCTGTTCACTGTCACGTTTTATAAGGTTTTGACATAAACAAATCTTCAAAGTATAATATAAAAGGAAAATCCTTTTTGCAGTATTTTAACTCTTTTGGAAATGTTTCTAAAATGTTAACATTCCATTTCTTAGGCACGTATTTTACCAGGCAAAATGTAGCATTCTCTTGTTTCTGACAAAGTCTCGCCTCTTTTATGACCCTGGGCAACTTACAAGCATTAAAAACACAGTATAAAAATAAAATAAAAAAACAATAAGCCCCCAGCCCTCCTGGCAAAAATATCTAGTTAGATGAGCCATTTGATGAGCTCCAACCCACTCTGGGTTCCCCAGGCCTGCTGGCAAAACCAAGTCTTCAGGGCCTTATGAAAGAATATCAAAGTGGAGGCCAGTCTAATTTCTGCAGGGATGATATACCAAAGGGAGGGAGCCACTTTGAAGAAGGCCTTGTTTCTGGGTCCCACCAGGTGTACCTGCTTAGGGGACGGGACCCGCAACATTCCTTCTCTGCCCACTCTAGTGGGTTGGATGGATGTAAATGGCAAGAGACAGTCCCTCAGATAACCCAGTCCCAAGCCATGAAGGGCTTTAAAGGTGACAATCAGCACTTTGAATTGCACCTGGAAGCAAATTGGCAGCCAATGCAACTCCTGCAGTAGAGGTGACACATGTGCACTCTGAGGTCTGGACAAAAGCATGAGGGTTGCTGCATTTGCTGGAATTGTTGGAATAACATTACTATTATTATTATTATTATTATTATTATTATTATTATTATTATTATCATTATCATTATCATTATTATTATTATTTTGAACCAACTGGAGCTTCTGGATGCCTTTCAAGGGCAGTGCCACGTAGAGCACATTGCCATAGTCAAGATAGGAGGTAACTAGGGTGTGAGTGACCGTGAGGAGGGATTGTTGGTCCAGGAAAGGGTGTAACTGATGCATAACCGACAGTTGTCCAAAGGTCCTCCTGGCCACGGCTGCCAAATGCTTCTTGAGGAGGAGTTGTGAGTCCAGGAGAACCCCCAGATTGCGCACTGAGTCTGTTTGGGGAAGTGCCACCACATCCAAAACCAGAGCTTGCAATTCTCTTACATGTTCCTGGATTTAGAAACTCAGGACTTGAGAACAGGATATAAAAAAGAAATACGTATCAGCCACATCAGTTTTCGTTGATAGTAAGACCTGTGATTACAGGAATCTCAGTCCTTGGTTATCATACCAATCTCAAAATGGCAACAAATAAAATGAACAAAATGTCATGTCAAATTTATAATGCAATGCCTAAAAAATCACTATTTTTCATTTTTAATTCAATATATTCTAGAAGTGTAAAAATATTTTTTTCCATCTTAAATTAAGTAATTCTATTTTAAAATAAAGAATATATTAGTAGCAAATTAAAAATACCTATTTTTTTTTACTAATTTATAAATAATTGGGTTGTGTCCAAGCCTGCTAAATAGTAGGGCTGCTTTTTGTTTATTGAACTGGGCTGGATTTCAGAAAGGTTCCTGTTTTCAAACTGGATATTCCTACTAATAGAAGGAGAAAGAACACACTTTCCTTTTTTCTGAAGACCCTTTTGGAGGTTGTTGGAGGTTTCCTAAAATATCAGAGGACATAGAAGAGGAATAAATTAAAATGACATATTTTTCAATCACAGATATTTGATTCACAGAAATCTATTCTGCCCTACTTAGCACACAATTCATTACTTATCTTCCTTCCTTCTACTACAGCGGTTCTCAACCTGTGGGTTGCGACCCCATTTGGGGTCGAACGACTATTTCACGGGGGTCGCCAAGCACCGCAGTCCGCCATTTTTTTTTATTTTGGTTGGCCATTTTTTTTGGTCAGCCATTTTTTTCCCTATTGCGATGCGGGCCGTCGTGCCACGCATGCACGATGCGGCCCGCTGCGCACGCGCTATGTGCCCCGCCATGCACGCGCTATGCGCCCCGCCACGCACGCGCTATGCGCCCCGCCGCGCCATGCACGTGCGATACGCCCCGCCGCGCACGTGCGATGCGCCCCATCGTGCACGCGTGATGCGCCCCATCGTGCTGTGCACGCGTGATGCCAACCGTCGCATCGTGCCGCACATGCGCGATGCGCCCCGTCGCACCACGCGTGCGCGATGCGCTCCGTCGTGCCGCGCATACGCGATGCACCCTGTCGCGCCGCACATGCACGATGCACCACGTCGCGCCACGCATGCGCGATGCACCCCGTCACGCTGTGCATGCGCGATGCACCCCATCGCGCCGCGCATGCGCAATGCGGGCCGGGGTCAAGCCCCGGAAAAGTTTGAGAACCGCTGTTCTACTATCTACGGTACTGGCAGAGTTTGTGTTGTATATGAAGGACAATATTAGTATATCACAGTGTCTAAGTTAGAATGGATTGCTTGACTTAGGAGAAAAGTCCTTCTAAAGTGTAATCGAGATTGTTAAATTAAAAAGTTTAACTTCCTCTTCTTCCAAGGGTAACTTTATACATAAAAAATAAGGTTATGAAATATTTCTTCAGAATATAGTGCTCTTTCTTTAAAAATTGTTTTATAACTTCCCCCTCTGTTAGTTACCATTCAAAATATCTTCTTTAAATTGCTAGTCACAAGCTATTTAAAATTATGTACTTCACAGTCCTGTTAATAAATATAATTGTATGTTTAGTTTTTTCCACTGAAATATGATATTAATGTGTATTCAATTTACAAGTACATAATTCTGTCCTGATTGGGCTGGATTATGCACTCCAATTGCAGTAATTTGATTTGGGAGTAGATGTTAAAACAAACAGTGTTACTTATTTCAATTCAATATGTTTTATATTATTAGGTTGACCTTTCCAGAGAATTTAATTTTCCCAAATTTGCAAGGTTTTGCCCTCTTCATCTGTTTTTGTTGCATAAGAAATTACTTCTCCATTGATTATTACAGAAAATTGACATAATACTATGAAATATACTGCAATACTTGTGTATAAAATATTCAGTTGATTTCCATGAAATGAATATATTGTACTTTAGAATATCCAGCTGGGAAACGGCCATAATATTAATTGAACATATTTGACTGAAAATCTAGTTTCTGTCCAGTGTTCTGAAATTTAACTAGAAAGTTACTTCCATTTTCCGATTTTCTTCATATTCATTTAATCTGCAGTTTACTGCAGTTTTACACTTCCAGATATGTTAGATACTGAAGTTGTATGAATTGTATGGCTGAAGTTATACTAGCGGTTCAGTTAAGTTTATATTTGTCATAAAGCATATTTTCTTTTGCATTGGCACGTGAAAGAAAAAATAGAAGAGCCAGAGGTGCATGTGCTGTTCTTCAGAGCTAATTCAATATAAATACAACCTATTCAATTATTTACTAAAGACAGTTGGCTAATCCATTGTTCAAGTAGCTGAAAGTCAGCTGATTCATAGGTAATCTGATACAATACTTAGCTGTTTGATTCCCAGACAGAGGGTTGTATCTTATCTTTTCATTATGAGTCAGGTAACCATAACTTTTGAGGGAAAAAGCTTTGAAAGTCCTGCTCAGCTAGTTTTTTTTTCTTTTTCAGAAAGTCTGCTTCTGCATGCTAAAGCAATAATATGGCTTAGGGTACATCACTTATTCAATAATTAGTGACACATTCTGTTCTTTATATTTTTTTCTGACTTTATCACATCAGAAAAGTTGGCAGGAAATAATCCTATGCAAGTGGGTTTCCAAAGATTTCTGCAGATAGATTCAGGTGCTCTCAGAGTACGTAGTCCTAGAAATGTGTCTTACATTTTTAATATATCTTCAAGAACTGCTGCTCCTTTGGATTACAGTTTTATTATCTGAAGTCTTAACATGCAGTTATTGTCATCATGATCCTTAAAAGCAGAGAAACTAAAAATGCATTGGACATTGTCATGTTTGTTTTTGCTTTTGTACATTGGTTCGTTTCTCCCTTTTTATTGTTGTTTCCCTCCCACAATTTAAGACATATTCAACAGTGGACCCCCTGATGTGTGGTTTTCATTCGTTTTATTAGCAAAATCTTAATCTAATGATGAATCCTGAAATGGATTAAAGTACAGTTTAGTGAAGTTGAAACTCAAATACTTTGGCCACCTAATGAGAAGGAAGGACTCACTGGAGAAGAGCCTAATGCTGGGAAAGATTGAGGGCAATAGAAGAAGGGGACGCCAGAGAATGAAGTGGCTGAATCACTGAAGCAGTAGGCGTGAGCTTAAATGGACTCCAGAAGATGGTAGAGGACAGGAAGGCCTGGAGGAACGTTGTCCATGAGGTCGCGATGGGTCGGACACGACTTCGCAACTAACAACAACATAACAAAAAAGAGATCATGAATTTTAAGCCAGATAATTTCTGTAGTAATACTTATGGTAAGAACCGAGCAGAAAAACAAAGAGTCATATATTAAAAACTTACTTACCCCCATCAATAAACATAGCACTAAAATAAACAACTATGTACATGTATAATGTATGTCTGGTGTTAGAAAAAAGAATTGTCATTCGGTTAGTGAGTTTTCCTTATTTCTCTCTATGTAAATCAGCTGAGATGCCATTGTGTTATTTTACTTCTGTTTCCCGTTCAGAAGTTTGAACTGTTGTTAGCTCTCTGCCGTGGAAGGGAGGAGTCCCTATAGCTGCGCCTTTAGGAGCGGAAGCCTATCGTATTTCACCCTGATCCTAATTGATGGCTATAGCCGAGCTTATTGTTAACGAGAATCGTTCTGGAGAGCCTTCTCTGAGCCTTTTCGTTATAGGGAAGAAGCTACATGGCTGGTTTAGGGAATCAGAATGCCTTTTCCACAGAGAAAAGAGAGAGCTGTTGTAATTTATATCCTCCTCGCCTGGCAACTTGTTAGTAGCGTGCATTTCTTTCTGATCAAAGGAGCTCTTGGTTTCTCTACGTGATAGGAGAGGAGCCTGGATTACAAGCACACTGGAGAGAAGAGATGGACTTTGGATGAAAGCTGGGAAAAGCCAAAATCTGTGTATTTTCGGGATTGTACTTCGACACTCTCCTAATCAGATTTCCTGAAGGTTGTTTTCAGGGTGTCAGTCTGTTTTGCTTGCCTCCATTGTGTTGTGCTTGGCAGCTCGGAAAGTACTGTGGGCAAAAGCAGAATTGGCCGCTTGGTTTTATGTTCGATTGAGTTTTAAAATGAACAAGTGTGTTACTTATTTTAAAACACATACACATCCACTCTGGTGGTAAAGAAAAAGGAACGGGAGAAGACTTAAGAGAGTTCTTAATTGTTGCATGTTGCATCTGGGTGTTGTTTTTTAAGAGAAAATGAAACAGGAGAGCTCAAAATCACTGCGGTTTAAATCTAATCCAGGATCCCTTTCACGTGCTGTGAGCTGGATAAACTTCTCTACGCTGTCCAAGCAAACAAAAAGGTTATTTCGCAGTGATGGTGAACTCACATCCATATGTGGGCAGGAGGTGGAAGAGGACGAGAACTGGATCTACAGACCACAACACAGAAACGGTGGTAATTATTTTTATACTTAATCCAGATCTCATCATTTTAATTATGCTTTGTAAGATTGTGCTTCATTGTTCCCATGCCCCTTTTTCATTTTTTCTACAAGAGTCTCTGTTGACCTTCTGGATTCTGGGGCGTTTCTTGATAATGCAACCTGCTGTCTTATTGTATTCTCACAAAATCATTCTTCTTAAGAGGCTAGCGGATGAAAACAGTGTTTTTGTTGCTGTGCTTTTTAATGTGGCAGTTTGTGGTGACAAAGGATTTCTCTGACATTGCATGAGGGGAGGGGAACTGAAATGTAATGGGCCTAAAGATAGAAGACAGGGAAACGTTAATTGCAAAAACACATTCTTCAGTTATTTTTGGAGACATAATCAATGCATGTAACAGACATGCGTAACAAGTTTATGTAAAACAAATAGTAAGGGCTTTTTCTTGCTTCACCTGTGGTAGAATTTTTTCTTGCTTCCAGTTTCTGGAAGGTGGGAGCCTAAGGAACATGTATTTATATATTTAGTATTCTCATAAATGTATCATGCCAGTAATATACTATACAAATGTCTTTATGATTTGATTGGAACTTTTGGCTTAGCTTCATATGAGATTCATTTTCTGCTTAAATGTGTGCCATACTTATGTGGCAGTCTGGCAAGGCAGAATTATTAGCTTTAGCTAGAGTTGTTTCCAGACAGAAGGAATGGTGATTCATCCGTCTTTCTGAAAACTATACAGACGTATCCTTGAAGTGGTCAGGAGTTGAGTTTGACCTGAAAATGTCTTTACCTTATTTACTCTACGTCCCAACCTTTCTTTCTTACCAGTGGCTGTTTCATTTTTTCCCTACAAATCAAAATTTTTTCTACTTGTAAGTAATTCCATGCCTCATTTCTCATCTCTTATAAAACATGATCAGGACTTTGTTTTATGGCATCTTAAAGTAAGAATTATCTTTTTGGCCAGTGTTGTAGGAACCCCCTATAATAATCCAGTGAGTTAGCTATTGTACCATTAGAATTTATACATAAGTACAAAATCATAGCAAATGATAAGATGTTTTGGAAACTCTGCAGCTATTTAATTTATATTTTACAGAAAAAGGCATAATCTGTTTTTGAACATTAAGAAAATAACCAGTCACAAGTGTTGAAAGAGCACTTGTGTAAAACAACCCATGGTAGCTTCAAACTTCATAGCGTGGGAAAAATGAGGATGGGTATGTATCTATTGTTTTATGGCACTTGACTAGAAAACTTACTTGTGAGTTCTTATTTGGATGCCAAATTTGTTTTGTTTCCTGCTGTGGCACCCTGCTGGAGTCCCAAAGATCTTCCAGTAAAAGTAAATGGCTATTCAATTTCTCCTACAGTCAGTTAGATCTTTCTGTAGTGTATTTTCTCTTGTTTTGAAGTTCTGTTTAAAAGAGACGAGACTGAAAGATAGTGGAAGGAGGCAGAGAAGAATAAAAGAGACTAGACAAGATGAGACTATTGTAAATCAGCCGGAATTTTCAGGACTTCACTCCTGACATTAGTCAAAGTCTTCAATGTCATTTGTAAAAGTAGTAAAAATAATTTAATAAAAAAGCATTTACTAAACTATCCTCTTAAATCCAAATGTGTTAAGTCAGCCAAGATTCAGAAATCATATACCAAATTGTAAAATGCATTTCAAAATGGAAAATCTAGAATTCTGAAAAACTGGAGAGATGTTTGGTCAAATCTTTTTTTTAAAAAAAACCTGAATCATTTAGAGGATAGATTTGTAAAAACAAAAGTTTTGTGATTGATATTAAAGCAATTTAATAATTAAATAAAATTCTGAAATATAAGGTTAATATCAAGTTAATATTAGGTTAATAATCCTAACCCTTGTATATTCTGTACAAGAAAGTTCATAATAAGTCCCAGGTTGTCACAGGATATTTTTTATTTTTAATCTTCTGAAGTAAACATTAATGACTCGCTAATGCCATATATGCAATATTGGCTATAATAAACTTGGCACTACCGGTATTTCTATGGTCAGTTTTGGAAGTCCATGTTTGTATCCTATATGGACATTTTAAATTCAGCATATATTGTAAATGTCCATAACCACACCTGGAATTTACATTACCCTGTGCACTGATTCATCTTCCGAAACCTGATATGGATGAGTAATATTACCATGTTTCCACTGATGATAACTTTATAAGGTCTGTCTATGAGCCAAAAGATTTATTGGTACAAAAGTTTCAAAGCAACTCTGTCATAGTGTTAAAAACACTCAGATGTGATTGCAGTTGTAATAATTTCCCAGTCAGGCAGACTAACCTTTGGGCTAGAATTTGGAGATTGCAAAATAACCTCAGGTAAAAATGTCAGATCCGAGTAACATGAATAAAGCAAATGTAAGATGATTTCTTTTTTGAAAAATAACTAAGAAATCAAAATTCCTTTCCCTGAATTCAGATTACAAACAATGTGATAATGTAATAGCCTTGGATCAGAAACCCCTAGGCCAGTGTTTCTCAACCTTGACAATTTTAAGGCATGTGGACTTCAACTCCCAGAATTCCACAGCCAGCAATGCTGGCTGTGGAATTCTGGGAGTTGAAGTCCAGCCTAGGCATAAAGCTCAGTTACTTGTAAAATCCAATAAATTTTCATTCCTAATCTTTGAGATTTGTTCCAAGAAATGGTACCAGAGATTAGCATGACTTAAGGAAAATTTACTTACAGAATACAGTGACTGATATGCCAATTGTTGAAATTAACCTATTCATATTTCCACTGCTTTTTTTGAAAAAAAAAAAAAGCTTCTGGAACCCACACATGTCATACAACCCGCCTTGCCTACCCTACAAGGTTCCATCCAAAAAAGGTGCTGGAACTCCGTTCTGGGCGTTCTATGACAAAAAATGCCCTGCATATTTCTAAATGGTTCCTTTACTCAAAGCTGTTCATTGTAAAATCCTTATTCTTGGAATGCCTACACCTTGAGTTGAATTTAAAATTATGAAGTAAATAATGGAGAGGCCAATACCATCCTTTGTGAAACATCCTTTCCTATGTAACATTGAACGTGGCTAAAAAAAGCAAGCTGTCCTTAGTAATTTGTAACCCATTTTGTTTCCAAGAGTATTCCAAAAACTAAAATGAATTATATATTTCAACAATTCTGTGGTTTAAACTTAACATGTAGCATAGACTCTGGAGAAATGCTGGCACGTCAGTGTTCTTATTTTGCTTTTTGTATAACTGTTCAGTTAAATGATCAGGTTTACATGAAGTTGGATTAAAATCAATTTGGCTTGCATGTAAGGCTAAAAGTAGGAATCCAAGGAGAGGACATTTAATCAAAATGTTTTAGAAGCTGCAGTACCACAAGTGTGTTACCCAGATGTTAGTCTATTTCCTTGAAGTGTGTTGCTTCAGTATTTGAAACTTAGTCTTGTGTGCTGGCCAGAGTCATTTTCTTGTGAGATGAGTAACTATACAAATATAATAAACAAATTATTTAAAGACTTTTTTTGGTTGGTGGATGACTTTTTTTTTAAATTTGAAAGGGACAACAAATCTAGCAAAACAAATGTATTATGGAGAAGTAAGTAATGTATTGTTCATTTAAGATTTATGTTCTCTTTTGTTAATTATATTGTCATTAGATTTTCTTGCAAGGGCTAGTTTTTTCCTTTAATGGGAGTTCACATACTCAGCCAGTGAAGGGATGGGAGAAAGATGTGGGAATGAACATACTTCATTGATTTTGAGGGTAGGTGGGCAGCATTGTTGTGCACTTGACTCATATAAAATAAAGAAACTTATTGTACAGAGCACAGTAAGGGGTAGAATGAGAGACCATTTTACCCTGTAATTCAGCAGTTCTCAACCTTTTTCAGGCCGTGACCCCGACCTGCGCAGTGCATGCGTGGCGCGATGGCCCGCATTGCGTGTGCGCGGTGCACGTGCGATGGCCCGCATTGCGCATGCGCAGCGCGACGGCCCGCATCGTGCATACGCTGCGCGCGCGTGACAGCCCACATCACGCATGCGCGGTGCGATGGCCCGCATTGTGCATGCGCGGCGCAACAGCCCGCATTGCGTGTGCGCGGCGCTTGTGCGATGGCCCTCATGCACGATGCAACGGCCCGTATCGTGCATACGTGGCGCGCGCGCAATGGCCTGCATCACACATGCACGGCGCGATGGCCCGCATCGCGCATGCACAGCGCGACAGCCCACATCGCACATGCGCGGCGTGCACGCAACGGCCTGCATCGCGCATGTGAGGTGCGACAGCCCGCATCGCGCATGCGCGGTGCTACCCCCTGCGCCGGCCGAGGGGAAAAGGGGAAAAAAATTGGCGGACTGCGGTGTTTGGCGACCCCCGTGAAATGGTCGTTCGACCCCAAATGGGGTCGCGACCCACAGGTTGAGAGCCGCTGCTGTAATTGGACAGCATCTGTAAAAATATGAATTACTTGTAATGATAGAGATGGCAGTTGATTATTTTTTTAAAAGTTATTATTTTTATTGGAATAATGAATACAGGTAGTCCCTGCCTTACAAAAGTTCATTTAGTTACTGTTTAAAGTTGTAACATCACTGAAAAAAGTGACTTATGATTGTTTTTCATGTTTATGGCCATTGCAACATTCCCATGGTCATGTAATAAAAATTCAGATGCTTGGCATATTTATGACCATTATAGCAAGAAAAGTCATAAACTGGGGCAAAACTCTCTTAACAACTATCTTGCTTAGCAACATAAATTTTGGGCTCAGTTGTGGTCATAAATTGAGGACTACCTGTAGTGGGATAGTGCACTTGAAGTAATGCAAAAGTACCCTTGATTTTACTTAGCATATTGGAATTTTTGTATAAATTGAACTATTGAAGATTGCTTTAAGCAGTCTTGTGGATATCAAATGTGGCATTTTTAAATTTTGTATAAGTAGTATACTATTCCAACTTACCATATGATGCTGATGGGGATGTTTCTGAGTGCTTGGAGGTTGTGGGATAAGATAATCTAGGCCAGTGGTTCTTAACCTGGGCAATATTGCCCCCAGGAGGCGATTTTGTTTTTCAGGGGGGCGATGGAACAAAAAGGGGTGACGCGGGGGTGAAGGAATGAAAAGGGGGCGATATGGGGGTGATGGAGCGAGAAGTTTTGGGGACACTTGAGACTTTTTCATACAGTGAATTGCTGTATATCTGTCGTACAAAAATATCAGATCACTCGCTATTAGTGGATTGAATTGTGTTTTCAAATGTTCCTACAGCTAGGTTCAGTACAGAACGCTGTACATATGTGAATACGCATCGCTTATCTTAATGCGCATTGCGCAGCAGCCTCTACCCATAACAATGGTGCGCCATTGGCCAGAATGGGCAGTGATGGAGGGGGGAGCGCTTCTTTCGAAACATCGCATGCTGAGTGGCTGTCCTCTGTGATGTCAGCTGTAATGTCAACGTAACTGTTGAAACTAGGTTTATTGACGTCCACGTGTGTTTTTCTAGTGTTCCAGTGGAGTCGAAAATTTAATTTGCAGGTAGTGCCTTTCATTTTGAAGACCTCTCAACATGGCCGAGAAGAGGAAGTGTCGCCAATATTCGACGGAATACCTAAAATTGGGATTCATTCCATCTCCTTCCAACTTACAACTTCCGTTTTGTCTTCTTTGTGAGAAAACATTTTCAAATGAAGTGATGAAGCCTTCCCGACTGAAAGACCATTTGGTAAGAATTCATTTGGATAAAGCCGACAAACCGGCATCGTTTTTCCTTAAAGGCCAAGTTTGAGGGTCGCAGCACTGTTGGGAAGTTATTTGGAAAATTGTCACTCAACGCCGACAAGGGGCTCATTTGTTCCTATGAAGTATCTTTGTTGATAGCAAAATGTGGCAAACCTCACACTATCAGAGAAACGCTGATTTTACCAGCAGTGAAACAGATTGTTATCACCATGTTGGAGCCCAGCGCAAGCACTTTCACGCAATCGATTCCTTTGAGCAATGACACCGTATCAAAAAGAATTAATGAAATGGCTGCTGATATGGAAGAAAGGCTTATTTACACCTTGAAAAATACAGAATTCGTGATGCAGATTGACGAGTCAACGATTTGTGAAAATGAAGCCTTGTTATTGGCTTATGTCCGTTTCATCTTAGTTCCTGCATTGCGGTTTGTTCTTATGCCCTTTTTATATTTCTTTTTGCATCTTAAATTTCACTTGTAATTCAATCATTAAACATTACTGTTTTTCTTTTTGGGCATTTCACTTTCTTGCAATTGAATTTTGTTTTCAGTGGTCATTACATTTAAGTGTCTTGAATAAATAAGACACATGTATAACGAAGTTTGGGAATAAAGTGACGGGTGGCACCAAAAATTTTCACACAGTTGAGATTTGCATCGATATGTCCTGATGACAGTTTTAAAGAAAACAGAAAAAGTGTTTGCATAAATTGAAGAATTATTTCCTATGTTGTGATTGAGAGGTTATGTTGGGGGAGGGGGCGATGACAACTTCCTCATTGGCTCAAGGGGGTGATTCGTTCAAAAAGGTTAAAAACCACTGGCCTAGGCTTTAGTTCAACCCTAGCAAGACCAAACGACTTTGGGGTCTAAGGTTGCCCAATATGGTGATTTTCCATCTTTAGTTTTTGATGGGATAGCAGACCCTCAGATAGAAGTGGTGCACAATTTGGAAATTTTTTCTGGATTCAAGACTTGTGTTTGAAGAACAGATGTTGACTGTAGCCAGGAGGGTTTTTGTAGCACTCATCTGGTGTACTAATTTTGCCTTTTCCTGGATCAGCACTGTTTATTGTCACTCATGCCTTCACCATGTCCCAAGATTACTGAAATGTGCTAAACGTGGGGCTGCCCTTGGAGATCACTCAGAAGCTGCAGCTGGTCCAGAATGCAATAATGCAAGCAGTTATGGGTAAGCAGCTACACTTCCAGTAGGCTTCTGGAGGACCTCCTCTGTCACCTCTAAAATCCTTCATTGTATAGGATCAGTGGGACTTCTCTTTAGTTGTTTAGTTGTTGTCACTGAATTTAAGTAGATAGGAATGTTCCAGGTTGCAACTATTAAACAGTGCCATTTGATAATAATAATAATATAATAATAATAATGATAAAGTTGGAAGGGACCTTGGAGGTCATCTAGTCCAACCCCCTGCTCAGGCAGGAAACCCTATACCATTTCGGACAAATGGCTGTCCAGTTTCTTTAAAAAAATTTCCAGTGTTGGCGCATTCACCGCTTCTGGAGGCAGGTTGTTCTACTAGTTAATTGTTCTAACTGTCAGGAAATTTCTCCTTAGTTCTAGGTTGCTTCTCTCTTTGATTAGTTTCCACCCGTTGCTTCTTGTCCTGCCTTCAGGCGCTTTGGAAAATAGCTTGACTTCCTCTTCTTTGTGGCA
The DNA here is from genome assembly GCA_034064705.1 of Bothrops alternatus. Classification (NCBI taxonomy): domain Eukaryota; kingdom Metazoa; phylum Chordata; class Lepidosauria; order Squamata; family Viperidae; genus Bothrops; species Bothrops alternatus. The sequence goes on along the minus strand of JARGCV010000023.1, from coordinate 498,143 downwards.
GCCCCTGAGATATTGGAACACTGCTATCATGTCCCCCCTCGTCCTTCTCTTTGTTAAACTAGACATACCCAATTCCAGCAACCGTTCCTTATATGATGGGATCCAGGAAGCAAAGGGACCTTTTCTGTCACAGGATGTGCCTAGTGGAATATGAGGTTTGCATGGCCCTTACATTTTGTAAGTCCTTAATGACCTGGGTGCCTCCTTGGGGATGGGGTTTGGAGGTTCGGTGAACCTATCAGTGTGATTGTTTCTTCTTATGGTTTCAATTGGGTTTGTCCTGAAGCACCATTATTTTATTAGTAATTGTTTTTGTTTTGGCTTTTAACACTGTGTTTGCTGATTAGAATGAAGGTTAATAAGATCTGCAGCTATTTATTTGAGAAAATAAATAAATAGTCAAAATAGCACACAAAAGGAAGCCTGGTCTTTTCATGCATCTGTTATAGTCTGGCAGTGTGATCTGATTAGATTTTTTTCTCACAACTATACTGTACTTGCGCTAATCAAGTGCTTATGTTATCAGATCAAGGCAGCTTGATGGATTCCAAAGGTCTGGTTTGATTTTAGCAGTATTTCTTGGATGCTACTTGTTTCAGTATGATTTCTGAATGGAAATCTCTTTCAGCCCTAGGAAGGAGCAGTGGCAAACCACTTTCAAAATCTTGCAACAAAACTGCAGGGACTTATCCACTGGCAGGAGTAGCCAACACCCCAGAAGACAAATTCAGGATTCAAATAGATCTTGACAAACTGGAACAAATGGGCCCTATCCAGCAAAATGAGTTTCAATGTGGAGAAAAACAAAGTTTTACATTTAGCAAGGAAAAATCAAAGATATAAATACAGATTAGGCTCTGTGCACAAATCAATGGGACCTTGTTCACTGCCTGGAATGAAGAGATACCGGTAGTAACAGCCATCAATCAAATCATTGCTATAAGAATTCTCTCAATCCCTAAATCCGTGAGATTTTTGAGAGATGCACTAGCTGCCCATAGGCTTTTAGAGATAATTCAAGTTGATTACTGCCTATAAAGCTTTTCATGGCACAAGAGTAGGTTATTTGTGGGATTTTCTGTCTCTGTTTGTCTTTGCACATTCCATAAGATCTAGTAGGGAAATACAGGTAGTCCTCGAGTTACGACCAGAATTGAGCCCAAAATTTATGTTGCTAAGTGTAAAAATTGTGGTGGTTTTTTTTTAGTTTTGCCCCATTTTATGACTTTTGTTGCCACAGTTGTTAAGTGAATCGTTGAAGCTTTGCCCTCCGTAGGCCACTTCAATTCTCTGGTGGGTCACACACGTGGGCCGAATATTAGAGAAGGAAGCATGACTCCAATCAGGTTTCTCTCTGGGGTGTGAGACAACAGACAAAAGGCTGCCTTCCCCTTTTATTACCTGTTACAGTGGGTGGTTACACAATGCATCACATGGTTACAAACAGCCAATGACAATGTTATTCCTGCAGCCAATGACAAGGCTACACTGGCAAAGCCACCCCTGTGGCCAATGGATTCAAATCTTGGTACAACGTCCATCCACCTATTAGCCCCTCCTCCATTTCCTGTTCCAAAAGGGTGCATTACAATAATCATTGCATTTGTTAAGTTAGTAACATGGTTGTTAAGTGAATCTTGTTTGTCAGAAGGTTGCAAAAGAGGATCACATGACCCCGGGATACTGAGACTGTTATAAGTATGAGTCAGTTGCCAAGTGCCTGAATTTTGATCATGTGACCATGGAGAGGATGCTGCAAAGGTAGTAAGTGTGAAAAATGGTCATAAGTCACTTTTTTCATTGCCGTTGTAATTTTGAATGGTCACTAAATGAACTGATGTAAGTCAAGGACTACCTGTATGCTCTAAGTCCCTTCTATGAAACACTATTATCTAGCAGGACCCAGGAAGTGTGCCTTATTTATTGTAGCATCTGCCCTTTGGAACAGTATATCTCTAGAGATTCCAATGCCTTCCATTGGCCTTCCATAAGTCCTTGACAAGCTGGCATTAGGCCAGATACAGGGGTAGGCAACCTTGGCTCTTTTATGACTCGTGGACTTCAACTCCCAGAATTCCTCAGTCAGCATGGCTAGCTCAGGAATTCTGGGAGTCGAAGTCCACAAGTCAGAGTGTTGGGTGACCTTGACTTCTACCAGGTTCAGGTTGAATATGTTGTGGTTTGGCTTTGGTTGCATGGTTCTATGGTGTGTCTTTGTGTTGTTGTTTTTTTAATCCTATGTTAGTCACCCAGATTTGATATTCATGATTTGGGCACTTTATGTATAAAATCATATCAAAAAAAGAATGAACTATCAGCAACTCCAGATTTTCTGGTTTAATCATGATACGTCTTGTCCTTATCTTTCCTGTCTTATGGTACTACTGGTTTTGTTTTGTTGTCGTTCAATCACTAAGTCATATCTGATTCTCTGTGACCTCTTGGACTACAGCACACCAGCCCCCCCCCGTCCTCCACTGTCTCCTGGAATCTGCCCAAACCCAAGTTTACTGCATCAGTGACACTATTTAGCCATCTCCTCCTCTGCTGTCCCCCTTCTCCTCTTCCATTGCAGTATCCTTGCCAAGAAAACTCCATGGAGAGTACCAAAAGGCTAAAAGGTACTACTGGTATAATCTTATCAATCACAGTTTATTTTATGTCTGATCTGTGATTTAAATTTAATAATAACCCTGGCATGTAAATTGAATAAAAATTACATTTTACAATATAAATAAGTTTAAATCACAGTTTCTTAGTTCAGATTTAAAAGAAATTTGTTATTTCAGAAATAATATTACCATGTACAAGAGAACAGAGGATAGTATTTTTTTTATTAAAACAGCATAATTAGGCCTTGGTCATGTTTCTGACATTAGATTGGGACAGCATTTTTTGCCAGGGGAAAGAATGCTGCTGTATTAAGATGCTCCAAGAATAGACCTCATTTCTTTGAAGCTGCAGAAATTGCAACAGCTTGTCCTAAAGCAGCGGTTCTCAACCTTTTTCATGCTGCAACCCTGACCTGTGCCGCGCATGCGTGGTGCGACCCCGACCTGCATCGCGCATGCGCGGCGCGACGGCCCGCATCGCGCATGCGCGGTGCTACCCCACGCATGCGCGGTGCTGCCCCCTGCGCCGGCCGAGGGGAAAAGGGGAAAAAATGGCGGACTGCGTTGTTTGGCGACTCCCGTGAAATGGTCGTTCGACCCCAAATGGGGTCGCGACCCACAGGTTGAGAACCGCTGTCCTAGAGGTTGTGCAGTGATTGATCTATGCCACTTTTCTAATTCAAAATTGGCACAGAGGACTGATGGGTGTTTGGCAGCCATGTGGTTTAAGGAGATGGAAATCCTGCTGTAAAATCTGCAAAAGTATAAGAAGTGTTTTGCTTCTCCCTCTCCCTCCCCTCCCTCTCTCCTCCTTCCTTCCTTCCCTTTCTCTTTCTCTCTCTCTCTTTCTCTCCTCCTTACACAGACACATGCACAAACAGAGACTAAAACACTAGTAATTGCTTAAAATTCCAAAGTAATAACTACTTTTGGTTTGCTATTTGATACCATAATTACATGGATAGTTTAGATAAGGATGTTGTATTGACAACTAATGTTTACTTGGATATGCTAAAACTATAAGCTAGATATATAGTGGTTTGCAACAATATAATTCAATTTGATTTAAACTGTTATTTTGAGTTAAATTTGGAATTTGCCCAGAAAAGATAAACAAACTATAGACTCAATATTAGTACTATTTTATACTTTTTTGAAATAGGTACATTAATACTGTTTTGTTGTTTCTTTTGTAATATTTTTATTAAGCATTACAGTTAAAAAGATAAGAATGAATAAAGTAAAAGATAAAAGTATAAAAAAAATTAGAAAGCCAGAAAAAATAGAAAAATAGAGACAAACATAGAAAAGAAAGAAAAAAAAGAATATAGTAGAGAAAGAAAAAAATATAAAGAAATGATTTCCCTTCTCATAAAGTATAAACATTTTAGTAGTTTATCATCTTCTATTAAAATACAAGAAATGATCTTTTCATCTCCTGTTTCATCTATTATCTATAATCTTTATAGTCTCATCAAAAGCAAAAAGTCCATTAAGGGTTACCAGAGATAACAATTTTTAACCTTGATCAAATAAACCAACTTCATATTCCTTCCTTTTACTTCTAATAATCTCGATCTTTAATGCCTGCAACTAATATTCTAGAACTTGATTTCTTTTCAATTTTTCTTTGTCCCACAAAATTCTTTAACATGTTAGTTAACAAGCCTCTTTTGTAAATCCAATATTGAAAAATTATCCAGGTCATTTTCTTTCTTGTTTGTTATTTGTATATCCATTTTAATTATTAAGATATAAGCTGATTTCTTTTGTATGTCCAATGTAACATATTTTTTTCATTGTCTTATAGCCTCTCATTTTAAAATCTCTTTCAGAACAGTCACAATCTAGTCAGATAAAATTTGTTCGTCTTCTATAACTTTGTATATACAGTCTATCTGTACAGGCAGACACTTTTAAAATTAACTTCTGGATCCATTGTTCACAAGTATCCATCAGTACATCCAGTGTTAAAGAATTTTGTTCCATTCTGTATTAGTAAATCAAATTTAAATGATCGTCTCCTTTAATTGTAATCGCTAGTTCCTTCTAGTATTTAACTTTCAAAGTTCCATCCTAACATTTTTTTAACCATTGAAAACAGCATTTCTCCATGTGAAGGATTCTTAGACTGTCATTAATTTCAAAATCTTATTTCAGATCCATTTGGACCCTTAATCCATTTGTAACTTTCAAATTCTAATCACCATTTTGCTGTTTATTCAAAACATTTTTTTAAATTCTTAAACCTGTATTTAAAATTCATTTTGCTAAGAACTAAAGGAGACTCACCCAGTGTTCTAAAACCTACCTTTGTGGAAGTTCCTAATAGCTAAAAAGCAGCTAAAAATAATATTAGTCCATATAGACTATGTTATAACTGTGAGCTTGATTGGAATCACTCAACTCACAGCCGTTCTACTCACAAGTCAATCTAGAGGAGTCATAATCTGGAGTACAAATGGGGAATCTCCCAATTTCTCCTTTTTCCAGAGAGATATTGCTGGCCAGACTTCACAGTGTGGCTGCTGATCTCTACTACAGTGCTGTTCCAGCCCCTTCAGGAACATCTATTAGTTTGCCATGAATCCTCACTGGAAATCAATCATTCTGCTTTTCTATCTGTAATTTATTTAAGTGTTGGAAGGAATGAGTAATTAAACCTTTTGCAGAATTCAGTATTCTTGGAAAACTATTTTCAATTTGAGTTAGTGGATGCTTCTTTTGTTTCATTTATATAGCCTTAAGAATTATTATAATTGGCCAAAAAGACAATTATGTCTTTTTAAAGTAAAGTACTCTAGGTATTCTACTTTTTTTCTAACTTCTTAGCTTAATATTTTATAAAACTCAGTGCTTTCTTATTTGGAAAAAATAGTTTATCATAGAAATGGATGAGGCTTTAGACTGGAGTCAGCAGTTGTGACAAATAGTGGACAGACTTTGGATTCAGAAGTTTCTAATTATTTTTCCTCACTTTGTTCTAAATTGCTTCTAATTACTAGGCTCCCCTGTGAGTTACCAAACCTCTTTATCCGGGAGCTTCTGCTGCATACAGTATATTTTGTTTCTCCTTGTGTAGAGTCTAAGTAGGTCAATTTCCCATTGTTTTAGCTTTTTTTCTCTTTTCCTGTTCTTCCTTCCTTTTCTCTTCTTCATAAAGCAGAATCTCTTTGAATTTTCAGAACTCCAGTTTTTAGAGAATAAAGAGAAAGAAAAAGGAAGGGGTGGATCAAAATCTTTCTCCTAATTGCTGTGGAGAAAGAGGCAAGTAATGTCTGCTGCAAGTGATAACTTTGAACGAAAGGGTTGCCTTTTTAAAATCTCAGACTAAAATCCAAATTAAGGAAGAACTAAGGTGTTGTAATGTTCAAGTCGTTTTTAAGCAAGCACTCTGTGTAGCTGAAATTGGCCTTACAGAGCAATGAATTATGAAACTTGGCTTCATTTTTCTCCAGGAGATTGGCCTTTTATTAATCCCAATTCAAAAGGGCTTGAGGGAATCATTTTTCTAGCCCAGATGAAATTTAATATGTTCCAATATGTTACCCGGTTATATCTTTGGTTTGAAAAACATGATGGCCATTTTTTATTATTATTTAAACATGTTATCTTTGGCAGAACTTCAAAGGCACCTTTGTAAAAATTGTCAGGAAGTTTCTCCTTAGTTCTAGGTTGCTTCTCTTCTTGCTTAGTTTCCACCTGTTGCTTCTTGTCCTGCCTTCAGGACAATGTATGTAGTATGTGTGTATGCATGTGTGTGCACATGTGTGCGTCAGCTGAATTACGTTTTTTGGGAACAAGTGCATTATTTTGTGACAAGAAGGCTATGGGTATGATTTGTGTATGAGAAACATGTGTTATTTATTATATCAATTTGTGGACCTGGGAATTTAATTCTGCACCTGGCTAGTAACACTATTCAATATCCTGGTTTGTTTGATTAATAAGATTATTTCTGCACATTTGTTTTCAGGAAGATAAGAATATTGAAAACCTTGTTACCGAGATACGAATTTTATAATATTATTGTCCTGGGTTAAAATATGTTTATGGCAGATTTCAGTATATCCAACAAAGTGCAAATTAGCTTTGGCCATTTAGGTAAATGTATAGTTGTTTGTTGACATTCTAGATAAATGCTTTGTACAGTGTTAGTGTAATTTTATATAATTAAATGTACACCATATCTATTCATAATTAAAATAATACATTGCTTGCATCACTTAAATAATAATAAGTAGTAGAACTCCACTGCAGGAGATAGTAGCAGGCTCAGATATTAAAGCCCAATCAGAGAAATCGGTACCTTTTTAAGTGAAATATTTTAGTAGCAACTGAGGAGTAGAAACAAAAATTAATTGCCAGAGGTAACTTTAGTTTGGGTGCAGCCATGGATACGGATTTTACACACTTATTATTATCAGTCTAGTCTCAACTAGGTTTCATTTGGCATGTATTTCATTCTCCACCATCAAACCTTAAGAAAAGCGGTCCTTTAGGACATTTGAGCCCCATATAAGGTAACAGCAATTTCACAGAGTAGGAATGTTGAAGAAGGATGTAGTAAAAATGAACTTCTAAAGTTGAATACTGAAAGGATTGTAAAGGGCTTCACAAGCATAAAGTACAGTGCAAAAATTTATAGAGTCAGGCATCCCATCTGATTATTAAAGCACAATTCCAAAGCCAAGATTTTGAGCGAAATAATCATCCACAACAATTTTGTAACTCATCAATCGCAATCGTGAACCGCATAGCCTTTGAATTATATTGTAAGTGAACAACTAGCCCATTTAAACATGATGAATATTGTTTATAGTTTTTTAAACGAACATAATAATTTATATATTTCTTTGCTATCGATTGCTACATTTTATCGTTACTAACTTTGTGAAAACTCTGTGTGGTTGGTTTTTCTAATGTGAAGATAACAGTTCATTATTAAACACATCGCGATGCGCATCTCTTCGCCATGGGTTAAAGAATCATACTTTCAAATTGGCAGGCTTGATCTAATGATTACCAACTTAAATCATGTCCCCCTGCTGGAATATAACTCATTTGAGTCCAGTAATAAACTTTATCTGATTAGCTGCACCTGCTGACATCCCCAGGGCAAAGCAAATAGTTGATTGTCATTGGTATAAATCTCAAATGATAGCTGTTCTTTATTTTTCCTTGTTTGCTTGCTTTCACAGAATGAATCTTCTCCCTTTGATTTGATGGGAGCCAGTAAAGTTTTTTTTAAATAAAAACAAAACCTGTCTTTGAAACAAAGAGATTAATGCACTGTTTTAAGGCATTCATTTAGCAGTTGCTTGAATTGCTACATGATTTTTATTCTTAAAATTTTCTACTTTTTTTCCTTTAAAAATATGAAAGATTTACTTAAGAAGCTTTCTTATTGCAAAAATGATAGTTTTTTAAAAAATTATATCTGCCATAGTTTACTTGGGGAACAGCTACATTTAAATGGCTTCATTTATCTGTCGCTAATATACCCAAGTATCTTTGTTGATTTTACAAATATGAGCAGTCAACCATGGTATGACTTGGTTTATTTTCATCTGTTGCCACCACAGCAAAAAAACACGTACCCTGAAATTCTGCAATATTGAATATAAAAGCATTTCCAGGAAAACTGACTTCTATCATGACTGATTTGTATCCTACAATAGGAAACTGCCCTGCTTAAATCTGTGTAGTGTAATTTGTGAATTCACAAAGTAGGTTGGGAGGCTGACAACCACTAGAATGTTCTATAGATGTAGGTGAAGTTAAGCTTAAGTTTAAATATAACAATCGGCTATAAATTTCCTATTTCAGACTTACCACAAAAGGCAAGAAGAAGGTTACCTAAATATAATTCAGATATAAGCCTTGGAATAGCCAATGTCTGTTTTCCAGGGGTTGCTTGCTGCCCTGGAAGGGGGGGGGAGAGATACCAGTAGGTGGTAAGGGAGTTGTAGGCAGTCCCTTACTTTATTGAGACTCAGGGCTATGAGGAACCAAGCCTGGAATGGGTTGGCTTGGGTGGGTTTCTGCTTAACTACCTGCAATTCTTGTTTAATAATCTCAACAAGGCCACGATATTTTGCTTTACGAGTGCACTGACTTATGTCAGCAGTCTCAGATTCAATTGCAGTCATAACTCTGCAACTCTCCATACATATTTATATATATCTTTAAAAGCTTGCCACTGGCTTCTTATATGCCCATATTTACACAGATCTGTATATTAAGCATCTTATTTGGTATTGTAATGTAGTATGTTTACAGCTGGTGCAGAGTGCAGTGGCACAGGCACTTCTTGGGGCTCCAAGAATGGCCCATGTAACACCACTGCTCCACGAGCTGCATTGAAAGGTGTTCTGCTTCCGGGTGCAATTCAAGGTGTTGGTAATCACCTTTAAAGCTCTTCATGGCATGGGTCAAGGCTATTTGAGGGACTCTTTCATCCCACTGGGATTGGCCTGTCTCACCCATGCCGGCAGAGGAGGCCTGCTGCGGGCCACATCGACCCAAGTATTCTGGATGGCAGGGTCCAGGAGAAGGGCCTTCTCTGCTGTTGTACCTGACCTCTGGAACATCTTGCCACCAGAGTGAGGTTGGCTGCAACCCTCCTGATCTTCTGTTAGAGTTCTGCCAGTTGGAGTGCAGCTCCAACGGGGGAGTATCACCGTGGTGGTGGTTGATCGATTAACAATAGATCCTACTTCCTCCCCACCTTGCTCCCACCTTTCCCATCTTTTAACTGGACCATAGTATTTGGTTCTGTGTAGTATTTTTTTTATGCTTTTATTTTTGTACAATCTTTATTTTTTATGATTGTAAGCAACCCAGAGTTACATTGAGATAAGATGAGCAGCCAATAAATAAAATAAAATAAAATAAAATAAAATACATACATACATATTTGGTTATTTTAAATAGCTCTGGAATTCTGTACAGTAATAAATTACATGCTACAGAATTGCTTCACTGAATATGTAACAACAACAAAAAAAGTTAAATTCTACCCTGTATCGTGTGTGTAACTGGTGTGAAAGAAACCAAGTTCATTGGGAAATTAGACACATTTAAATAAAATTGTTATAATTAGGCTCATAATCTTCATTCACTTGCACTTTAGTCTTCTTATTTATAAAATTAACATACAATACTTTTTTTTCCAGGAGTGTGATAATTTACTGCATTAGAATGTCTTCATTAAAAGTTAGTAGCCATCATTTCATCTTGGGGTAGTGAATTCCTGCTTGCTTTACTCTGTTCTATCTAAATCTCCTTCCAATTATACATTTAGGAGGTGGCACCTTGTTCTACCCTTTTGCAAGACTGACAAAACACTTCTCCTTGTCCACTTTCTCCATGCAATGCATGATTTCATAAGTTCTGTTATGTCTCTATTTCTAGTACACTTTTCTTCCTAAATGTTCTAATCTTTAAAGCCCATTTTGGTTCTCTACTTTACTTTTTCCATCTCTATTATATCCTTTTTCAAATGTAGCTATTGGAATTATACACATGCTGCTAGAGCAGAGGTACCATACAAACATATAAGGGCATTACAGTGTCAGGCAATTTTATTTTCAAGTCCTTTCCTAATGAAGCCTACAATGGAATTTGCCTTTTTTCCATTCCTGCTGAATACTGAGTCAAAATCTTTATTCAGCTGTCCACTATGACCTTAGCATTTTTTTCCTGACTAGTGGCAGTCAGCTCAGACCCCATGAGTTTGAGGCCTAATATGTATCAGTTTACACCTATTTAAATTGAACCTCATTTCTTGAACTGTTCTCTTAATTTAGAGAGATTCTTTTGGTATTATTCTTGCGGCTCTGAAGAGTTGATAATATTCACAAACTTGGCCAGGTCATCATTAAATCAAGATAATTTATGAACAAGTAAAAAATAATAAGCATTCAGATCTCCTTATTTAGTAAGGTTAATTCTCCAGCATGGGTGGATTCCAAATCCACCTATGGGTTGTCTCAGTCTACCGCCCAATCAGAAGACTAGGTCCAAAATTTAGCTCCGCCTCCCGGCTTCCTTCCCCAGTTTTTTCCTAGTCTGAAGCCCAAAAACAGCTCTTCTCGGTAGCTCCGTAGAAAGAAGGTTTTTCGCTTAAATAAGGACTGGTAACGTATATTTTTTAAAGGAATTTTTTAGTTAATCAATTGGACAGACGAAATTTAGGGAAGTTTTTACCTTTTTTGGTTTTGGACGATTCGTCGGTCCACTTCTTCCTCCTCCCCGTCGGGAGCGCGAGGGTGACCGCCCAGGGCCCTGGGCCTTGGGAGAGAAACAGGGAGCCACAAGGGAAACAGTCCTGGTCTCCCGTCTGAGCCCGGAAAGCGGACAGGAACCCCACCGGATCGACAGGCCTCGAGGAAGAGGACGTCGCTGGAGATCGTCGACTGAATCGTCGCAGAAATAGCGGTGGACCGCTACAACAAACCACAAGTGGGGTTTATTGGAAGCGGGGAGGAGGCTGCCGGGCCACCGGGCTGGTGGCGAGAGGTGGGAGGCGTCTTTAGCCCAGCGGGTAGACCGGGGCCGGTAGGAAGCAGCCACCGCGTGGTCGGGAGCACAGAGCTCCGACCAAAAAATTGGCGCGGCGGCTATTTTGGAAAAGGGGAGGTCCCGGCTACTGGCACGAATCGGCATCTTGCAAGGGGGCGTCGCCGGACAGTCCCAGCCGCCTGATTGGGTTTCGGTGCTAGGGCGCGAAAACTCTTGCAAGAAAAGAGGGCGGGCAAGCCTCTTTGTTTTCCTCCTGTCGGGCCTGGGCCTAGGGAGACAGGCAGCCACCGACTGGTAGAGGTGAAGGAATTCACTGGCCTAGGTAATAATCGAGTGATCGAGAGCCGGTGGTTGGAGAGAGTGTGTGTACGGAGGAGTGTGTGGGCACCGGAACTTTTTTAACAGTTCCATAGGAGGACGGCCAAGCCAGAGGGACTCGTGGGAGGACCTACGGACCACGTCCACACCAAGGTCGTGCAAGAGTAGGGACTCAGTCCCTCTAGCGTTGCCGACCTCTGCCGGGCCAGCCAGCTACCGGGACAAGGCCCGAGTCAGAGCATGGCCATGGCAGATGGCACCTCGGCTCAAGGCTCAGCGCCTCCAACGTCGCCTCCTTGCAGACCGGAGGAACCGGGGGGAGGCAAGAAGAAGGCCAAGATGAAGCATCTAACTGAGCCTTCAAAGGCAGCTGAGCGTCAGGCCATGAGGAGGCACCAGGCCTTGGAGAAGGAGTTTGCCAAGGCCCAGAGGAGTAGAGCCAGCGGAACAGAGAGAGCAGATCTGGCTCTCATGGAGACTCCAAGCGCCTTTGGTCCCTTGGGAGCCTCCGGACAGGGATCCAGGGAATGGTTTCCCAGGGGGGAGACGGAAGGCGAGTTGTCCCCCATATCGGTGCCATCATCACCAGCACACTCGGAACCCACAACCAGCCAGGAGACTGGACGTAGAGGTAGGAAACGAACAAGGTCTGGTAAGTGGTCTTCCCAGCTTCACTCCATTTTACAGGAGGTCCTGGAACATATCCGGCCCTCGAGGAGTGAGTCGCCTCCTCAAAGGGCTCACACACCTCGGAGACAGGCCCCCCGGGGGGGGACAAGGTAGTGTTCCATGACTCTGACATATCTGAAGCTTCTTCACAGGTGGCAGACGAGGAGCTGGAGGAGTGGGATGAAGAGGGTGCCCCTCTGTCAGAAAATGAGGAAACTGAGCAGCAAGCATCTCAGGTTTCAGGTCTTTTTGACCACTCCAATTTTACCCCCCTCTTACTAAAAATATGCTCCGCACTCGATATGCCAGCTAAGACAAGAGAGACCAGACCACCGTCCTCAGAGGAGGAGGACGCTAAGGATCCCCTGATGTCCTCACCGGTGTCGGAGGTCATACAAGTTCCTTGTACAAAGGTCTTTAGGTCATCGGTAAGGGCCCAGTGGACAAACTTGGGCGCTATCCCTTCACCAAATGGCATTGAGAAGAAGATGTTTAATGTATGCAGCCCTCTGGCTTCGCTTATAGAGGTTCCACAGGTGGACGCACCACTAATTTCTCTTTTTTCTTCCTCAGCCATTCCAGGTGACATGTCAGAGGCAATGAGGGCGGAGGAGAAGAAGGTAGAACTCTCCCTCCGCAGAGTACACCACTCATCGGCCTGGGCCATTAGGGCCTCGTCCACGGCATCTGTTTTTTCCAGGGCCGCAATTAGGTGGCTGAGGGAACTACAGGCAAGCGTTCCGGCAGACCAGGTACGCATACAGCAGACGTTGACCAAGCTGCGCATGACAGCGGAGTTCACGGCGGACGCCACAACGTTTGCTTCACGATACGCGGCCAGGGCCATAGCAGGTACAGTAGCAGTCAGGAGACTCACATGGCTTAAAAATTGGAAGACAGACCTGAAGTCAAAGTGGCGCCTGGCCACATCTAAGTATTCAGGATCGAAGCTATTTGGAGCGATCCTGGATCCTTACGTGATTGAGGACAAGACCAAAAGAAAGGTGTTAGCACACCCCTCAAAAAAGACAGATAGGGCAGGCCAGGAGTTCCGTAGACAGGCTCCCCGCCAGAACGGGAGCGGGGAATGGAGACAGCCCTTTCAAGGGGGACGGTCCTGGGAGGGGCCCAGAACTCCGCGCACCTTCCCATACAGACAGGAATGCGGCCAGGACCGTCCAGCCTCTGGCAGGGGCCAACCTTCCAAACGCCCCTTTAAAGGGGGAGGAGGCCGGCCCTACAGACGCTTCAAGTGACGCCTGGGGCAGTCCCATCAGGGGCCGTCTGGCGTTGTTCAGCGAAGCATGGCAGACGACCATGACGGATGCCTAGGTCAGGGAGACAGTAGCCCAGGGCCTAACGATAGAATTCTACTCCGCTCCTCCGGATCACTTCATAAGGTGCCCGGTGTCACGCAACAAGGCCAAGGTGGGCCTTCTGGATCAGGCCATAAGGCATCTGGAGGAAATAAAGGCGATAGAGCCGGTTCCTCCAGGGCAGGAGGGACGGGGGTTTTACTCCATCCTCTTCCTGGTACCAAAGTCATCCGGGGATTGGCGGGCCATTCTAGATCTCAAACGTCTCAATCACTATGTAGTGTACAGGAAGTTCAAGATGCAATCCCTCAGGTCCATCCTGGCCAGCATTCGAAGAGGGGATCTGCTGTCATCCATAGACCTCACAGAGGCCTACCTACACATCCCGATAAGGTTGGAACACAGAAGGTTCCTCAGGTTTTGTTACAGGGAACGACACTACCAGTACAGGGCCCTGCCGTTCGGCCTGTCCTCGGCACCTCGGGTGTTCACGAAGATCCTGGCAGCCTTGGGAGCGCATCTACGCATGATACCGGTAAGAGTCCAATGCTATTTGGACGACATCCTGATCCTGTCGGGCTCTCACCAGGCAGCCCTGACAGACATCCGGCTCACCATAGACACCCTCCAGACCCATGGCTTCTCAGTAAACCACAAGAAAAGCCAGCTCACACCATCAAGGAGGCTCCTACACCTGGGGGCCATCATAGACTCAGAACAGGGAATGGTTTACCTTTCACAGGAGCGACAGGAGAGCCTGAGGAAGCTAGCGCTTCAGATAACACAGAGAAGGATGGTCTCCATAGTACAGCTCTCCCAGCTCCTGGGAAAGATGATTTCATGCCTCGGAATTGTTCCGTGGGCAAGGCTTCACTCCAGAAGTCTCCAATGGCTTCTGCTCCCCTACCAAAGGCAGAACCAGAGCGCTTCGCTCAAGAGAGTCAGGGTCCCACCCCAGGTCATAGCATCCCTCAGATGGTGGAGGTCAGGCGCCCTAAGAAGGGGCACCCCGCTCAGGGAACCCGACAGGATCACAGTCACGACCGACGCAAGCCTGTTCGGGTGGGGGGCCCACTCCAGGGACAAGATAGCCCAGGGGGGGTGGAGCACAGAGGACCTACGTCACAGGATAAATTGGCTCGAGCTGAGGGCCATACACCTGGCCCTGCGCAAATTCTCATCCCACTTGTCAGGGAGTCACGTGCTAGTCCTGACGGACAACGTAACAGCAAAGGCACACGTAAACAAGCAGGGCGGGACCAAGTCAGCTGGGCCTTTGGGCAGAACAGCACGTGGCCTCGCTCAGGGCAGAACACATATCGGGGGAGGCAAACCAGCAGGCGGACTCCCTCAGCAGAACCACGGTAGACCACGCGGAGTGGAGGCTAGCCCCGAAACTGTTCGAGGCAATCTCGGACAGGTTCAGCCGGCCTTGCCTGGACCTCTTCGCGTCTCCAACAAACACTCAAACTCAGCGTTTCTTTTCCAGGTTCCAGACGCAGGGAGCGGAGGGGACGGATGCGCTCAGATGCAGGTGGCCCCAGGGGCTCCTGTACGCCTTCCCTCCTCCACCCCTAATACAGGCGACAATCCGCAAACTGATTCTGGAACAGGCGGAGGTGATACTAATTGCTCCTTACTGGCTGAGACGTCCATGGTTCGCAGACCTAGTAGACCTATCACTCTCGCCAGTGTGGAAACTCCCTCCGAACCAGGTTTCTCTGAGCCAAGGGAAACTCCAACACCCAGATCCACAATGGCTCCAACTAGCCGCCTGGCAGTTGAGCGGGAGGGTCTGAGTAGGCAGGCTTTCTCAGAGGAGGTCATTTCGGTCATCCAGGATGCCCGCCGACCCTCCACCAATAGGATCTATGACGCCACCTGGAGGAATTTTTCCTCCTGGTGCAGCAGGAGGGGGTTAAACCCCTTGTCCGTCACTATCCCTGACATCCTCCAGTACCTGTGGGAGGGCATGAACAGGGGTCTAGCCACCAATACCATCCGTAGACAGGTAGCAGCTCTACAGACGGTGCTGGTCTGTGAAGACCGGGGAACCCTGTCACAACACCCAGCGGTGAGTGCCTTCCTAAAAGGGGCCGCTACGAGACGGCCTCCTGTGGTCCACCGTTTTCCGTCCTGGGATTTACACAAGGTGTTACAGGCGCTAACTGAGGCTCCTTTCGAACCAATGGGAACCAGTTCACTCCGTTTCCTGATGCTAAAGGTGGCCTTCCTCGTGGCAATCACCTCGGCACGACGGATCTCAGAGTTGGGGGCTCTTTCAGTTCGCCCGGACCTGCTCACGTTCACAGAGGGCAGGGTAACACTGCGGCTGGACCCAACCTTTATTCCCAAGATCAACACATGGTTCCACAGGTCCCAGGAACTGATTCTTCCGGACTTCTGTCCAAATCCCACGCACCGTCTGGAGAGACAGTGGCACACATTAGACGTGTGCAGGGCTCTGCGTCACTATGTCACTAGAACAGCAACCTTCAGGAGATCGGAGGCGCTGTTCGTTTCCTATCATCCTTCTTCCAAGGGTCTGAAGGTATCTTCCTCGACCATTGGGAGGTGGATCAGGGCATGCATAGCAAAGGCCTATGAATCGTTGGACCTGCAGGTACCATCCAACATCACAGTTCACTCCAAAAAGAGCGCGGCCACATCGGCAGCTTGGCGCACCCAGGCGCCACTGGAGGAAATTTGCAGAGCGGCCACATGGGCCTCTTCGTCCTCTTTTGTTAGAAATTACAAGATTGATCAATTTGCTGCAGCTCAGGGTTCGTTTGGCAGAAGGGCCCTGCAGCAGATAGTCGAGTCCTAGTAAGAGATAGCCTAGACCCCCACCCAAAGGGACTCATGAGGGCTTGGGTACGTCCCATAGGTGGATTCGGAATCCACCCATGCTGGAGAAGAAGCGTTGGTCTTACCTGAACGTCTTTTCTCAGCATGGGGGGATGGAGAATCCACACCCTCCTCTAACTAGTCTAGGCAGGAGTTTTCTCTTACAGGACACTGAAATGGAGCTACACGGTCCGACCTGATGAGGAGCTTCGCCTGTCAAAAACTGGGGAAGGAAGCTGGGAGGCGGAGCTAAATTTCGGACCTAGTCTTCTGATTGGGCAGTAGACTGAGACAACCCATAGGTGGATTCTCCATCCCCCCATGCTGAGAAAAGACGTTCAGGTAAGACCAACGCTTCGTTTAGTCTTCAGAAAGTGGTCTGTACTGTTTAACCCAGCGGTTCTCAACCTGTGGGTCGTGACCCCATTTGGGGTTGAATGACCATTTCACGGGGGTCGCCAAACAATGCAGTCCGCCATTTTTCCCCCTTTTCCGCTTGGCTGGTGCAGGGGGCAGCACCACGCATGCGCGGGGTAGCACCGCGCATGTGCGATGCGGGCCGTCGCACCGCACATGAGCGATGCGGGCCGTCGCATGTGCACCACGCACGCGTGATGCGGGCCACGGCACATGCGCGATGTGGGCCGCCACGCGCCACACGTGTGCAATGTGGGCCGTCGTGCCGCGCATGCACTATGCGGCCTGTCATGTGCACCGCACATGCGCAATGCGGGGCACCGCACATGCGCGGTGCAGGCCGGGGTTGCACCGCGCATGCGTGGCGCAGGTCGGGGTCACGGCCTGAAAAAGGTTGAGAACCGCTGGTTTAACCCCTTGCCATCATTAGTGTGTATATTTCTGTTTTGTTTTTTTTACTGCTGCTGTTCTTCATTGTTTTTGTTTGCCCAAAATGGTAGTTTTGTTTTATTATGAGGCAGTAATCTGTTTCATGATATAGGCTTTTTTAATCCAACTAACTTTTTTGAAAACTACATTACTGGATAGTAATTAGTTTTACTCTATTTTTCTTTGTTCTGGAGCTTAAATATAATACATTTCAGGAATATGGTTGATCATACATTGTAACCACATACTAAACCTTTCTTAAACTTGGCAGCAGCAGCAGATTTTTTTATTTTACTTGTATAATAATAACTTAATTGGTAAATAACAAAAACAAAAATTAATTCTTGTTTCCTTCTAAATTTAAATTCATTTAAAAAGAGAGCTTAAAGATTTCTCTCTTGACCTGTCACAAATTTATGAGGCATTGCCCTTTGTACGCCCTCTAACTTTTATTTGACTTGCTCTTGAGCCTAACTTGATTCATGACTGGGATTGGCTTCATGCAGAGTCTTACTGTGGTTTAACTGATTCTTTTTGTTTAAAAAGTGATAAGGAGTGCCAGACCCAGAGGTCACTTTGGAACATTCAGTCTGAGTTAATATTAAATTAAATTGCACCAATGTATCCATTTATATGTAGTTATGCCATCTTTTGAACTGACGGTTTCCCATATTTATCTTGTAGTTATAAAAATTAGATTAATTGCCCTGTGTTCAAAACAATCCAGTAATTCTACATGTGGAAAGAAGTTTTAAAATCTGTAGCATCTATTTTTCATTATGAAATGTCATTTTACTGGTAAAATTATATATAGCTTCAGTAAAATATTAATTATTTGAGAATATAGGTGGACACAAGATTTGAAATTTATATAAAATGATGTATCAGTGGTATTTTAACTTACAATGCTTTTCAGACTTACAACTGTTGCAGCATCCCCATGGTCACATGATCAAAATTTGAACACTTGGCAACTGGCATGTATTTGTGATGGTTGAACTATCCTGAGGTCATGTGATCACATGTATAACTTCTCAGCCAGCTTCTGACAAGCAAAGTCAACGAGGAAAGCCAGAGTCACTTGACTACTGCTTGATTTGTGAATCACTTAAGAACTGTAGCAAAAAGGTTGTAAAATGAGGTAAAACTCACTTAACAACTGCCTTGCTTTTGTTTGGGCTCAGTTCTGGTCATAAGTCAAGGACTATCTGTAATCAATCCAAAGGTACTTTTTATCATCTTTGGTGGACATGTAAGGCTGAGAAATTTTGGAAGATACTTTTGTTCCAAAAAAAAAAAAAGTGAAAATGGATGTTATATTGAAATCCTTTAGAGATGACAGATGGACAAGTGGAGAAAAATACAAGACTTCATTTTTATATATGACTATAGCAGCAATGCTGCTACATACCTTAGCATGGAAAGATCAAGTATAGCATCTGTTCTTATCAATTTAATATCTGATACAGATAGTCCTTGTTTAATGATTAGTCATTTAACTGTTGTTGAAAGTTACAATGGACTACCCCAAAAAAATTGCTTACAACCCATTCTTGAAGTTGCAACTGACCTGCACATGTTCCTCACAATCATACGACTGCACTTCAGGTGCTTGGCAACTGGCTTGCATTTATGACTGGTTGCAGAATCCCACAGTCCTGGGACTGCGATTTGGAATGATTCCCCCCCCCCACTTTTCAGCAAAAAACAAATGCCATTTGAGAGAATGGATTTGCTTAATGATTATGTGGCTTGCTTAATGATCACAGTGACTAGCTCTACACCAGGGGTCCTCAACCTTGGCAACTTTAAGACTTGTGGGCTTCAACTCCCAGAATTCCTCAGCCAGCTTTGCAGACTGAGGAATTCTGGGATTTGAAGTCCATAAGTCTTAAAGTTGCCAAGGTTGAGGGCCCCTGTTGTACACCATTATAAAAATGGTTGTAAAATTGAGTCAGATAATTTGATGGCTCGTTTTAACAACTGCAGTGATTTACTATAGAAATTTTGGGCTCAGTTGTGGTTGTTAAGTGAGGACTGCTTCTATGTCCTCTATTTGAGGACTATATATTACATGAAATTTTATTTTATTTTTTTATTTTATGGTACACTGCCCAGACTCACTTTGTGTGAGATGAGTAATATAAATTTGATAAATAAATTTTAAAAAGCTTTAATTTATTTTGTAGATTTGCACTTTTGATAACTTAATTTCCCCTTATTCCTTAAAAACAGAAATGTAAATAAATGCAGTGAAAAGCAAAGGAAAGTGTTTTCACATATTTGTAGGTTCTATCAAATTTAACAGCACTTTATTTTTAATAACAGGTTTTTTTGGCTTAAATATCCGAATTATGGAACAATACTTTATAAAGAGAAGTTTCAACAGAAGATCAGTCTGGAAAGAAACATTTTATGGGTTGTTTTTTTCCCTCCTGAGACTCCTTTTATATTCATTAAGGTAAACATGTTTCAGACCAGTTTCTTTGTTTCAGATTTCCTGATTATTCTGATACATATTTTGCTTGCCTCCATCCAAAACGATCATCTTAGAGCAGCATACAAGCCCTCTCTCCACATTCATTGCCCCAAACTAGACAAACAAACCATGATTCAGACATCCTTGAACTGGACGGAATCACAGCTGGGAACTTGTAGATGAAAAGTAATTCTCTTTTGATAGAAAAGTTTTGGTTGTTGCAAATCCAATCCTCAAGACAGAAGAGTTTTGGGGGAACAGAAGGAAATTTAGCTGCTATCCTCAGGGATTATCTAAAGATCAGAGTAACTAAGGTAGAAAAATCTGTTACAGGCAATAATTACCTTAAGAAAAAGGATATTGCAAATATTGTAATATTGTATCCTAGAGAAGCAAGCAGTGATTGCTTGCATGAGAGACTCTTTGTTTGTGAGGTATAAGAAATATTTGTAATGAAGAAGTTTCACTTTTGATTCACTTTAATGTGAGTGCTGGTTACAACCTTTGTCTCTGATAACAATTCTCTTTGACGCTTATTGTATTTGTGCAGTTATTCTCGGTCTGTATATATCTTTGTCTTTTTGAACAATATATCCCGCCCACCTTGGATCTGTCCCAGGTTTATATTCTGTTTGCTAATTTTATGGTTAGGTTATGATTAGGATGCTTGAGGATGCTGTTTGGTTTATTATCTGTTTGGTGTATTATCTGTTATTCTACCCATCCTTTTTGCGTGTTACTACTTGCAAAATTAAACAGGAAAACAGGTTTTTAATATATATAAAATTGATTTTGGAATTATATTTTGTGCTGTGGATTTAATTCCCAATGGAGAGAAGGCTGAATTCCCTAGCTACATGCCTCAAAAACATGCAGTCACCAGAAAGTGACCCTATAGAATTTATTTCAGCTTTACCAATTTTCCCCTTTTTACTCACAAGTAAATATAGCCTGTGGGAATCCTACCTATCTTACACGATGGAGTTAAGATCACCATTGCTTCTGTTTGGTTCACATTAGAGCAGTGTTTCTCAACCTTGACAATTTTAAGGCATGTGGACTTCAACTCCCAAAATTTCACAGCCAGCAGTGCTGGCTGTGGAATTCTGGGAGTTGAAGTCTACATGCCTTAAAACTGTCAAGGTTGAGAAACACTGCATTAGAGTCAGTATATAAGATGCTGGCCTGGAAATCAGGAGAGTTTTAGTTCTACTCCCTCCTTAGGCATGAAAAACTGGCTTGGTAACTTTGGGCTAGTCACTCTCTCTCAGCCCACTTATCTCACAGAGTTGTGGTTGTGGGGCAGATAGAAGGAGGAAGGAGTACTGGTGTGTTTGCTACCTTATCTTGTATATGAAAATAAAGGTGGAATAAAAATAATAATAATAAAGAGCTAGGATACCAGGTAAAGACCTTTCTCAAGAAGAGAGGTGGTGGCAGTAGTAACTACCAAGCAGCTACACCAGCATAAACCCTAGAGGACCTCTGGGAAGGGAGGGTTAGGACCTCCTAAATGTTATACTGCTTGTACAGTAGGTTGCAGCTGTAGCCAGGAAAGCCTTTGCACAACTCTATCTGGTGCGCCAGTTTTACTCTTCCCTAGGTCAGGGGAAGACAGTCACTCATGTCCCAGTCACTTTGGGGTTTGACTACTGCTGCACACTGTACTTGAGGACAAACCATAAGCTTCAGTTCATCCAGAATGCAACAGTGCCTCAGTAAACCCATGTGACACCTCAGCTTTGTGAGCTGTGCCAATTCCTAGCTTGCTTCTTGGGGCGATTCAAGGTGATGGTTATGACTATAAAGCCTATATAGAACATAAAGCATGGTTACTTGAGGGGCCATCCATATCCATAGTATCTGCCCAGCTGATTTGAATTTGCAAAATTGGTGCATTTCTGGTTCCTTCAGTTAAACAATGTCATTTATTGGGACCCCAGAAATATGCCTTCTCTGTGGCAGCACCTGCCATCTGGAATGAGATTCCCCCAAGAACCTTTGTGCCCACTCCTCTGGCTCTTCACCCAGGGTTTTGGTGAGGGAGAGTGGGACCTCTTACTTCATTCAATCAAATCTGTCACACTTGCCATATTTCATCTTCTATCTTTTATTGTGATATTTTTATTTGTTATGAGCTGCCCAGATTATTCTAGGGTCAGCCCCTACCACAATGATGGTGATAACACAGAGTTAAAAAGAACACTAGGAATTTAGAGTGTGACTGATGCTATTCTTCCCAATTAGCTTCAGCGTTGTTGTTGCTGGTTTTGTTTGTTTTCCTCCCTGTAGCAGATGGCTAGGTAAAACAAGACTCCGAGGCACTTATTACTCGCTATTCCAAAAATTTCTTGAATGCTAGACCAGCCTAACTTCTTATATTTCCAATGCCCGGCCTTCCTTTATTGAGAACTTTTAAGTAGACCGAATACTCTCATTTTCTGCATTATACGGTAAAATGTCTCCAAAGCAAGAGTTTACATGCAAAATTGCCTCTTTATATATCTATTGTTCTATTTCAGTTCCAACTGCTAGGAAAATTAGATAGAAAAGTTAATACCGGTAGCATTACTTCTATCTGCATCTACATAGCATGAGAAAGTATAAAGTGAGTATAAAAATAATGTTGAGGGTGTGATTGTAGATCTTATTTGGCATTACATTATTTTTATTTATTGTTTAACTTATACTTTACCTTTCTGCTTATTTTTAACACACAAGGCTGTTTTGTAATAATAAAAATATAACATTATTAAGCCAAATATTATTTGAACTGTTCAATCCAGCCCAATTTTAGATTAATTTATTTTGGTTTTTATCTTTATCACATTTATTATTAACGTTTTTATCCTCTTCCTATATAGAGAGGCAAAAGTGATTATCATACATATAGTAACTTAAAATGTTTAACTCTGTTAGGTTTCACATATTTTCCCAGTTATTATTTCTAGACACAGTTACATATTATTATTTCTTTTAATATAATTAATGAATGCATTATAGAAGGATAGAACTTAATATCGGCCTTGTGGATCTCATTCAAACATTTATTCCAGCACAGGTGTATGTTGTAGTACATGTGCAAATTACAATAATTTGAATAATTTCCCAAGGAAGCAAAGCAGCAAACAATATACACCTCTTCTTCTTAGAAAGACACTGAAACTACAAAGAATATTGTGTTTAAGTACTATTTCTTGGATAAAGCTCAAAGATGTGATTTAAAACAGGGGCCCCTAACCCCCAGTCTGTGGACCAGTACCAGGCTGAAGCATGCCAGCAACTGGTCCACCACAAACACGCAAAGCCCCATCCAAGCCACGCCCCCTCTGGTCTGCAGAAAAACCTCTCTGCACAGAACCGGTCCCTGGTGCCCAAAAGGTTGGGGACCTCTGATTTTAAAAATATAGTAAACGTTTAAAGTATAACAAATGTAACACCTATGTTTGTTTAACCAATAAGACAGAAATATGATTGAGGGATCTTTGGTACTCTCTGAGATTGGTTTTCTTGCAGACATTTCATTACCCAAACTAGGTAACCTGATCAGTGCTGTAGGATGTGCTCTGATGATGTATCCTAGTTTGGGTGATGAAATGTGTGCAAGAAAACAACCAAGTTCAGAGAGTACCAAAGACCCCCTCGTCTTAATCCTGAGCTAGGAATATTCTCCTCTATCAGAAATATGGTTGGCCAAACATTTGATTAACCATGAGCTATACTTGGTATGTTTTCCCAAAAAAACCATTTGAAGGAGATCCCATGGTTTGTTTAGCAATTCTCTTTGGCAGAATACTCCAATTAAGGTGTGATTGACCAATATATGCCAACATTATTATGTTACGTGAATGAAACAATTTATTCATTCTTCATATGAAACATATAATATCCATATTTCTCTTAATCTAATCTCCGTTGTTCACAGTGTTAATCTTCAATTTTCCAGTGCAACCCAATTTTTTTTCTTTATTCTATCTTCATCACTGTCATGGTACACAAGAATGCAGCTCTGTCATACATATTTTCCTTCCTTCCTTCCTTCCTTCCTTCCTTCCTTCCTTCCTTCCTTCCCAGAGAAATATCAGGAAACTAAATTAATTTTCATATTTATGCAATTTTGGAAGGCAAGAAGGGCATTTACATTAGTTTCTCTGAAATGCTGTTTGTGCAGATAGGAAATAGAAAAAAAGGCTGATGTTAACAGGATTTTATTTACATATCCTGATACATATTTTGATTAAATTCCATTTTTAAAATCAAACTTGTGAAATAGACCTGTGATATACTCTTTTTTATTTGCTTTTCTCAGTGCTGTCTTGTATATAGAGGACGGCATAAGTATATATCTTTATTTAGAGGCCAGTATAGCTAATCTCCTAATTAAATTAAATTAATTAATTAAATTAATTCTAATTAAATATGATATTTGTCCTATTTATTTAGAAGCAAAGTTAATTGTGAAAATCTGTTGAAGGCCCTCTCTGTACCTATTTATAACTATAAAATATTTGCGATCCAATCTGTGTTCCTAGCCGTGCTCTCTTTTAACATTTAGTTGAAATTATGCATATTTCTTGGTTTGTTGCATGCGTACGTAAATGCCTATGCGTTTTTTAAAAAGTTGCAAACTTTCTAGAATGCTTCAAAATTAAACAGGTTGTAATCCAGACTGACTACCCGAAAGTTAACCGTGAGACAGAATTCATCATTCAGAGACACAATTAAGGTAAATGAAAGGTGGTTTTATTTTTTACTTAACACTGACCAGCTCATGAGTGTGAATTGTTTTCAAAGGAAAAAACGAGCTGACAAAGGAGAAAAAAAAACGTATTCAAGTGGTATGTGATAGGCGTGGCTGAAGAGACACAATTCCCTTTTCCTTTCTCTTGTCTTTTTTTTTTTTTTGTATAGTAGTAACAGGGAGGGGGAAAAGGGAGGTGTCAGTTGTGTTGTTGAAGAATCAGTGGGTTGGGCGACAGCTTCCTAAAGCAGCAGATTTGGTCTGCAGCCAGCTTCTCGGCTGAGTGCTCGAATGGGGGGAATTGGGGAACAGCTGTACCTAGCACTGGTGTGTGGGTTTCTCCCCAAGCAAGACTTTTCCATTTCCTTCCATGGAACAGTCTCAGAATGTTTTGTCTAAAAGGTAAGGAATTGGGGCAGTGATGTGGCTTCTTTTTTTATAGAGCCAGTTGGGCTGGGCTGCTGTTTGGGAAGGGGGTAGTGGAATCTTTTTGTCCATAGTCGAGGCAATCCTCAGAAGTTTATGAGAAGTGTAATCTCTGGTCTTAGGTCTGACTGAGTCAGAGAACAGCCCAAAACCATCTCACCCTTTGTCCTTTATGATCTGAGAGAAAGCATATTTCTGGCTGGAATGCACGCAATCTTTTCCTGTACAAAGGAACAAGCTTGTTCTGCAGGTTGTAAACTGCTGACCCTATCAACCGTTTGCAAATACATTGTTTGGGTCATCGGAATGTTTGGATGGGTTTATTGAGCGAAGCGTGTACACCGGCTCAGCTGCTAAACAGAATTCATCAGATGATTCCTTTATCTAACTGTTCTCAAAACGGCACCTCCTAAATTATATTGGGGTGTGGAGGGGTGGGTAGGAAATAAGATTTATTCGAGTTACATAAATGCAAAACTGCATCGGAATGGTTTTAGGGCGGGTATCATATACCCCAAAATAATGATATGTGCTCTTCCTAAGGATGTGGAAGTGGGAGGGGGGGCTTAGGCACAAAAAAGTACCACAGTGTTGTATTTCTGCAAACTTTTTCTGAATTGAAAATAAGCATTTATTTTCATAGATAAGGACAATATGAATGTATGGCGTTCTCCTGTGAGGTATATGTTTGTATTTGCTGTTTCTGCTCATTGACCGATTGTTAAAAGGAAAGAGCTGCTTATTAATTGTATTGTGTTTTCCTTGCTGGAATAAAGAGAAGACAAACTAATATGCATAGAGTACAAGTCAAAGCATTCTACGCTGATACATCAGAGATAGAATTTATAAGATAATAAAAAAGATAGTTGTTTTAGGCTGTTCTACCAGCATTGACTGTCATATGCAGTGGTGAGAAATACATATTTGCAATAAGAAAATAACTGTTGCGACTTATTATGAGTTTTCAAATGTCTGATTCACCCTTGTATGCGCTGTAAACTACCGGTAGTACATTGGTAACATTTCTTAAATTCAAATCAGATTAGGATGTTAATGCTACCAATCTCTCCCCCTGCAGCTTTGCCACAGTATTTTTAACTGATTATTTTTAAGCACCTTGTTGTTTCAATGGAGAGATTACTTATTTGTTGCTAAATTTGTGTTTACATTTTAAATTTAAAGAGAGAGAGAGAGAGAGAGAGAGAGAGAGAGAGAGAGAGAGAGAGAGAGAGAGAGAGAGAGAGAGAGAGAGAGAGAGAGAGAGAGAGAGAGAACACAAATAGTTTTAATTGGTGTGACCTAAATTTTAGAGTCACACTCAAAACATATGAGATTTCAGGGCAAATCAAATAATTGAAATTAAATACATTTACATTGGGGAATAAGAGTACGCAAAGATTGCATTTCTGTTGAGCAGCTTAAAGAAGTTAAAAAGAGGCCAAGAAGTTATTGGGAGTTTCAGAGATAGGCAGGCTGTAAGAGGAAAATGGGATTCTATTTTTTTAAAATAACAACAAAAGGGCTCCAGTAGATAAAATACCACAGCTTGCTGTTATCTGCCTTCTCATTGTTATCTAGAGAAATACTTGAATATGTTTACAATTACAATGGGGTGACTTTTGCTTATAGTATTGGTCATGTGAACGCTTCTGCATAGCAAAAATTGTGTGGAAAAAACTGATGGACAAAGTTTTGTGGGAGGGTATATTTTAAAATTCTTCCAAAAGTTGATACTCAACACAGGAGAATCAAACAGATTTTTTTATATATTCTGTAAAAATAGTGAAAAGTTAGCAAGATATGTTAAATAAATTCCAAACATCAAAAGAGTTACTAATAAATCCCTCCACTTGGGATACAGCCAAGATATTTATATTGGATCTAACTGGCTCAGAACATGTTGACATGTACAGATGATAAAGGAGGAGCCTTGTGATTTAACTCTTACTTAGTAAATTAGACCTAATTTAGTGTTAGCAAATTATCTCTGCTTTAAAGATAAAACTTTTATATAATGTTTGTTATGGTTCCTCACCTGGTCAGCTAGATGTTTAGACTAGATTTGGCATCTTTATTCACCTATTGAGTCCTTCACAAGGATCTGGATTAGGCAGATATTGTTTGATGGTGTTAATGGTATCATTGCAGGATGTAAGCTGTACCATAAAATTGCCTTTTACAATGGACTGATAGTGATTTTTGTCCATGACTGTGGTCTTCAAGTGGTGCTCTAGATCAGACCAACCCCCTTGTCCATGGACTGGTACCGGGCCAAGGCATGCCAGCAACCGGTTTGCACAAACAAGCAAAGCCCGATCCGTGGGACGCAGGCAGCGCACAAACCCACACACTTTCCGGTCCATGGAAATACTTCTTTCCGCGGAACCGGTCCTTGGTGCCCAAAAGGTTGGGGACCTCTGCTCTAGATGCTTTGGAATTAGGAATAGGAACCCCAAGGCGCCTATCACTATTGGTACCATTTTTGCTTTCTTTTGGTACACTTGTTCTACTTTTATTGGCAGGTCTTTATATTTATGATTTATTCCGGTTCTTTCTCTTCTGTTCTCACGTCTCCAGATACTGCAGGGTCCACTATCCAGACTTTTTTGTCTTTCTTAACAATTATTAAGTCTGGGGTGTCAGGAGGCAAACACTTGTCTGCTTGAATTCTGAAGTGCAGAACACTTTGGATTTTTCATTTTCTATTACTTTGTCTATTTTGTGGTCTGTTGCTTGCTGACAAGCAAACAGTATTTTATTATTATATTATCCTACCTTTTATATATATATATATACATACATACATATATATACATATATATACATATATATAAAACTAAGGCAATAAACATACCTAATACTCCTGCCTCCTGTTTTTCCAATAATAAAAACTCTTTGAGGCGACCAGAGAAAACTGGCTGAGAGAGAATGACTGGCCCAAAGTCACCCAGCCAGTTTTCATGCCTAAGGGGGTCACAGTCTCCTGTTTTCTATAGCAAACTGACTTTTTAAAGAAACAATACAGTATATGTCTTATATTTGATAACAGCAATAGTTTCTATTCTACTTCCATGAGTTTTGTTCTCTTAACTATTGTTAGACTCCTTTCAGTAGCTTCTAGTACTTGATTTAAGTTATTTATGTATTGCTTAAGATACCATATAACAAGATCAGAAGCAAACCCTGGAAGTTATGAATAGGAGATGGGATGCTTTAGTTCAGCGGTTCTCAACCTGTGGGTCGCGACCCCATTTGGGGTCGAACGACCATTTCACGGGGGTCGCCAAACACCGCAGTCCGCCATATTTTTTTTTGGGTCGACCATTTTTTTTGATCGGCCATTTTTCCCCTTTGCGATGCGGGCTGTCGCGCCGCGCATGTGCGATGTGGGCCCGCCATTTTTTTTGGTCGGCCATTTTTGGGGGGGGTCGGCCATTTTTCCCCTTTGCGATGCGGGCCGTCACGCCGCGCATGCGCGATGCGCCTTGTCGTGCCGCACATGCGCAATGCGCCCCATCGTGCCGCGCATGCGTGATGCGGGCCGGGGTCGAGCCCCGGAAAAGGCTGAGAACCGCTGCTTTAGTTTCTTCAATGTTGCAATATATTATTTGGGCAATATGTTGATTCCACAACATCCACAGAGGTTGATTAAATTTGTTTATTTATTTTTCTATAAATACAGCATTTCAGTTTTCTGTAAGTAAGAATATGTATCTTGAGCTTTTGTTTATTCATGTCCAGTGCAGAAATGTTGTTTACTTCAGATTTTGTTTAAATTATGATGAGAAAGAGGCTGAAAGGTCTTCAAATGGAGCAATTGCAATTCACTGAATACAATTAAAATTGCTTAGTTATAGATGACAGTTCAATCTTCACTGACATACCCCTATCAGTATGCCCCTACAGTGTTTGGGTTTTTTTTTAAATCACAATTTAAGAATGAATGAAAAAGGTGGAATAGACAACATTACCACCAGATGGATCTGTGGCTGGCTGACAAACCGTATTCAACGAGTAGTCCTCAATGGCATTATATTCACATGGAGAGAAGTAAGCAGTGGGGTACCACAAGATTCCATCTTAGGTCCAGTATTCTTCAATATCTTCATCAATGGCTTAGATGAGGGAATTGAATGGGAACTCATCAAATTTGCAGATGACACCAAACTGGTAGGAGTAGCCAACATCCCAGAAGACAAACTCAGGATCCAAAAAGATCTTGACAAACTTGAATAATGGGCCCTATCCAACAAAATGAGTTTCAGTGTGGAGAAAAGCAAAGTTTTACATTTATGCAGGAAAAATCAAAGGTACAAGTACAGATTAGGTGAGACCTGGCTTAAAAGTAGTAACTGTGAGAGGGACTTTGCAGTCCTAGTGGACGATCACTTGACCATGAGCCAGCAGTGTGCAGCAGCAGCCAAAAAAGCTAATACAATCCTGGGTTGTATAAATAGAGACCTAGAATCAAGATCACACAAGGTATTAGTACCGCTTTATAAAACCCTAGTAAGCCCACACTTGGAATACTGCAGCCAATTTTGGTCACCATATCACAAAAAAGATATTGAGAGTTTGGAAAAAATTCAGAGAAGAGCAACTAAGATGACCAAAGGCCTGAGATTAAAACATATGAAGAACAGCTGCAGGACTTGGGTTTGGCTAGTCTAAAGAAAAGAAGAAATAGGGGAGACATGATAGCAATATTCCAATATTTGAGGGGCTGCCACAAAGAAGAGGGGGTCACATTATTTACCAAAGCACCAAATGGCAGGACAAGAAACAATGGTTGGAAACTGATCAAAGAGAGAAGCAACCTGGAAATAAGGAGAAATTTTCTGACAGTGAGGACAATTAATTAGTGGAATAGCTTGCCCCCAGAAATCATGGGCTCTCCATCACTGGAGATTTTTAAAAAGAGGCTAGACGGTCACTTGTCTGAGATGGTACAGGTTCTCCTGCTTGAGCAGGGGGCTGGATTAGAAGGCCTCAAAGATCCCTTCCAACTCTATTCTATTCTAAAATGAGACCAGAAGATTTGTTGTGCTGACATGGGGGAATGGTTAGCCACTGTTGCTATTAGAGATATAGAAAACGTGAAGGAAATTCTTTGGGTCCTGCATTTTTCTCCCTTCTTTCTTGCTCCTCTCTTTGTTGCCTATTTCCTTCCCTCCACACTAGCTGGAGAGCACTGGTCCTGATGACATATCTGATCGTTGCCACACCCAGGTCAATACCTTGGAAGGTATTTCCAAGGAGAGCAGCTAGTGGGGCTGCTGCTGTGGGAGTCTTAATGCTAGTTTCCAACACATATTGAGTTACAGGCAAGTTCAGAGAAGAGGAGAAGAGCAGGGAAGTATAAGATTTGTGATTGGGGGCGAGTAGAGAGGCAGACATCAGTGAGGGAGTATCAGTGGGGAAGTGCAGAAGGCAGGAGAAGAACAAGACACGGAACACTACTGTAATATAGGTAGTCCTCAACGTACAACCACAACTGAGCCCAAAGCTTCTGTTGCTGAGACATTTGTTAGGTGAGTTTTGCCCCATTTTACGAACTTTCTTGTTAAGTGAATCACTGCAGTTTTTAAATTAGTAACACGGTTGTTAAGTGAATCTGGCTTCCCCATTGACTTTGCTTGTCAGAAGGTCGCAAAAGGTGATCACGTGACCCCAGGATACGGCAAGCATCCTAAATATGAGTAAATTGCTAAGCATCACATGACTATGGGGATGCTGCAACAGTTGTAAGTGTGAAAAATGGTCATAAGTCACTTTTTTCAGTGCCATTCTAACTTTGAATGGTCACTAAATGAACTGTCGAAGACTTACCACAGAGATTACAGTTTGGAATAGTAACATTATAGTAAGCTCTTCCAGAAGAATTATATAATTTCTGATTGAAAACGATTGAGAAAATTTAATCTCTTTAAAAAAAATTAGTCTCTCTGGCAGCCAAAGTTGTAGGCACTGAGCTCACAGTTAGATGGAAGAAGGGTCTTGAGGCATATCAGTTGGAACCTTACAAATAATTAACTCTTCCTCCATTCAACATATATGTTTGCACTGAAGCTATCCTTATGTTTTCCAGTTGCTAAGACCCTGTCCTACCAGTTAATCTTAATCTTGGAAGCCTATCTTGGCAGTGGATTGGCATTGAGATGAAACCTGTGCTGTGAAGTGAGGTTTCTCTTTAAAAAAATGTGTGCTATCTAGGATCTGAACAGAGGAGGATCTGAGGAGGCACCCACAGTACACTGGCAGCACTTCCACATCAAACAAGCTTTGAAATGAGGTTTGTGTATTCTAGTTTTAATTACTTTATTTTATTTTTTATTTCTCTTGTTTAGAGGTTGCCCATCTCCCCTATAGAATGACTCTACTTGTACTCTATCCTCCAGGTCAAACCCAAGTAGCAATTTATTTACATCATCAAAGTATGGGACTAGAGCAGGGCTCGGCAACCTTAAACACTCAGAGCCACTTGGACCCATTTCCCAGAGTTCTCCCCCCTCTCTCCCCCTCTCTTCGATCTTCTGCTCACCTGGCCAGCTGGCCTCACGCTGTTCTCCAACAAGCTGACACACATTCTTATTTGGCTGGCTCTCTCCCGCCCTTGGTCTGCCAATCATCTTCCTCCACTCAGTGAGTGAGTGAGTGAGTGAGTGAGAGTGAGTGAGTGAGTGAGTGAGAGAGAGAGAGAGAGAGAGAGAGAGAGAGAGAGAGAGAGAGAGAGAGAGAGAGAGAGAGAGAGAGAGAGAGAGAGAGAAGGGAAGCGCAAGTGCCTCTTTCTGTCTCTTTCTCTCTCTCTCTCTGCAAATGGCGGAGGAGGCTGGGAGCCGCAGGAGAAAGCTCAAAGAGCCAGATGCGGCTCCGGAGCTGCGGGTTGCTGACCTGTGGACTAGAGGGTCACAAGCAGGAAATTCAATGTTTTAAGAGCTTGAGGAAAGGGAATTGTAATAGGACAAATACAAGCAAAAGCAGTTGCATGCAGCAAGGCTGCTTTTCTCTTTCAGTCTCAAGAAAAAGCACGATCCTTCTTTAGAGAAGAAAGAGGTAGGACAATAAGATTTACTAGCAAGAAATTGATAACAGAGATGGTCTATGAAGGGCCAAGAATATAAAGCTGCACCAATGCACATGAAAGTTGTTCACTGCCTAAAGAGGTCTTGAAACTGTGGGGTGGAAACATTCTGCATCCAAAAGTGCTTTTTCAAGAGGCAACTGGACTTTTTTTGTTTTTCTTTGAAGACCATCCAGTAAGAGCTGAAGAAGCTACCTGGATAAGAAGTAAAATGTCTTTAAAAAAAGAAGAAGAAAGTCCAGTTGCCTTTTGAAAAAACACTTTTGGGACAACTATGACCTGGATCACTGAGGACAACCATGACCTGGATCACTGAGAATCTCCATAGACAAACATTCTGCACATCTTTTCCCTTGTTCTTTTCAATTTTTTTATACTAAGTGAGAAGATCTGATTTTCATGTAATCTGTGAGTTTCTTTTACTATCATGTGCAGAACTGTCCTTGTGTTCAAATGCACACGAATGCATTCCCTTTTAGATGTTGTAACAGTTTGGGAACACTAATGACTAG
Organism: Bothrops alternatus; assembly: GCA_034064705.1. NCBI lineage: Eukaryota > Metazoa > Chordata > Lepidosauria > Squamata > Viperidae > Bothrops > Bothrops alternatus. The sequence continues at coordinate 465,770 of JARGCV010000023.1, read as the reverse complement.
GAGGGGCAGGACGTATAGACAAAAAGATCAAACCCAACATGTGTAGTTGAGTCCTCTATCTTGTTTCAAGTTTTGAGAACAAGTCTTGGTTCTTTGATGTGGAAATGCTACTAACATGTTGTTCATTTTATCATGCAATATGCAGCGTACACAATTCCATTTTTTATATATATAGTATATAGCCTTATTTTCTTCAAAGCTAGTCTTGATTTACAGTTGGCACAGAACTTACAGGAAAGTAATTGCTTTTGTCTTGTGACAGGTAGTCAAATCATTGTATTGAGGGAAAATATCGCCAAAACAAGATGACACATAAAACATATATGCTAATTAATTTATCAGTTCAAAGTTTAAAAAATATTCAGTGTGATACATGTATCCTCTATCTTTCCATAACGAGGATTCTGCCATCAGGAGATTAGTATGCCTTGCTTGCTTACTTTGTTTTTTACATAGGAATTACTGATGGACAGCTTCAAGGTCACTTGGAAAGTGTCCTTTGGTTTATTATTGATTTCCCAAATTCTTTTCAAGTAAGATCAGAATAGTTAATACTTGGTTGAATCATTGTATGGTATCAGCTTGTAAGAATAATGAGGAGCAGAGTAAATTAGGTATGTTACACTATGGATGAACTCTGAAAATATTTTGCCTTGTCTAATTTATTGTACAGCTGTGAATTTGGTGAAGGGGGGTAGGCAAAATAATTTCTGCTAATAATAGAATGTTAAAGACCATCTCTGAAAAATCCTGAGTATGTGCTTACTGCACTGCAGAGGAAAGTTCCTTGCTAGAAATGCCAATTTATCTTCTCTCTCTTAAAAAAAAAAAAAAAGACATCAGTGGTTTGTTCACCAGTTGTCTCTTATGTAGTGTATGTATAAAGGCATTCCTCAAATTCTTTTCTTGGCAATGTTCTTAGCAAATAAGTAAAGTGTGGAATCAGAAACAGATTTTTGGAAAGGTGTCTAAGGGAGCTGGACACTTTGAAGGATGAATTAATCTATTTCTCTTAGGAAAGAAAATAAAAATGTGTAGTTAACTTTTATAATATGCCTCTCCAAACATAATTTGAATTTGTTAGTCTTAATTTTGATTACATTGGTTTTAATCAGGCTTAACTTTGATTAGGTTAGTCTTAATCAGTCTAGTTTACTTCTGATAAACATTGTCCTTGGATTTAATTAAGGAAAATTGATTTATGGCAGCAATAGCAGATAATGTATTTTGAATAACATGGGGAAAAGTATTTGGTGTTGGCAACATATAGGGCAAACATGTACCTTGGCCATTTTTGGCTGGGGAGCAGTATTTACAAAATAGCTGGAGGTTGAGGTTGAGTTTGTGGGTAGGGTTTTCTTTGGTTTTTAACGGTGATCTATCTATTGTGTGCATTGAAATAGGAAAAAAATTGTGAAGTCATTTTTCATCATTACGATGTGTGCTTGAGGTTTTATTTTAAATGTGATGTTACAGAAAATATTTTCTTGAATAGTAGCAACTTTTATAGATAGTCCTTGATTTGTGACTAGTCACAAATGATCAATTCCCCAAAGGACACTTTTGACCTAGTTCTGAAATTGGTGCTTGGCAACTGATCTGCATTTGCAGTCGTTTGCAGCATCCTGTAATCATGTGACCATAATTGCATAAATAAATTGCTAGTTTTTGCTGAAAACTAGGATTTTATTTTATTTTTATTTTTATTTTATTAAATTTCTATACCGCCCCTCTCCCGAAGGACTCGGGGCGGTGTACAGCCTAAAATTTAAAAAACATATAAATATACAAAATTTAAAATAATTAAAAATAAATTAAATCATTTGGCCAAAATCCTAAAACCCAAAACATACAAAATTTAAAATCTTAAAAAATACTCAGTCCCCTTAAAACATTTTGACCCTATTGGAACCGAAGCTTCTATGCCAGGCCGGCCTGTCGGAAAAGAAATGTTTTTAGTTCCTGACGGAAGGTGCGTAAATCTGTTATTATACGGAGTTCGGGGGGGAGCTCGTTCCATAACGTGGGAGCTCCCACAGAGAAGGCTCTCCCCCTGGGGGTCGCCAGCCGGCACTGTCTGGCCGACGGCTCCCTGAGGAGGCCCTCTCTGTGGGAGCGTACCGGACGGCGGGAGGTATTTGCTGGCAGTAGACGGTCCTGTAAGTATCCGGGTCCGATGCCATGGAGCGCTTTAAAAGTGGTCACTAACACCTTGAACCGCACCCGAAAGACCACCGGCAACCAGTGCAACTCACGCAGGAGCGGTGTTACGTGGGAGCGCCACGACGCTCCCATCACTACCCGCGCGGCCGCATTCTGGGCAAGTTGGAGCTTCCGGATGCACCTCAAGGGGAGCCCCATGTAGAGAGCATTACAGTAGTCCAGCCTGGAGGTCACGAGGGCATGAGTGACTGTGCGTAGCGAGTCCCGGTCTAGGAAGGGACGCAACTGGCGCACCAGGCGAACCTGGTGGAACATCCTCCCGGCCACGGCCGTCAGATGGTCCTCTAAGGACAGCCGTGAGTCCAGGAGGATTCCCAAGTTGCGAACCCTTCCTGTGGGAGCCACTGTTTCGCCCCCAATACACAGCGATGGAATCAGCTGGCTGTACCGGGACGACGGTAACCACAGCCACTCGGTCTTGGAGGGGTTGAGCTTGAGTCCGTTTCTCCCCATCCATACCCGCACGGCCTCCAGGCACTGGGTCAGCACGGCAAGGGCATCGTTGGGGTGGTTTGGCGTGGAAATGTACAGCTGGGTATCATCAGCGTACTGGTGGTACTCCACGCCAAAACCACGGATGATCTCACCCAGCGGCTTTACATAAATGTTGAACAGTAGAGGCGAGAGGACCGACCCCTGAGGTACCCCACATACGAGGGGTCTCGGGGTCGACCTCTGGCCCCCTGTCAACACAGACTGCATCCGGCCAGAGAGGAAGGAGGAGAACCACTGCAAGACAGTGCCTCCTATGCCCAGCCCCTCCAACCGTTGCAGCATGATACCATGATCGATGGTATCAAAAGCCGCCGAGAGGTCCAATAGCACCAGAACAGAGGAGCAACCCCTGTCTTGGGCCCGCCAGAGATCATCCACCAACGCGACCAATGCTGTTTCCATGCTGTAGCCAGGCCTGAAGCCCGACTGGAACGGATCAAGATATGACGATTCCTCCAGGTGCTGCGGGAACTGTCGGGCAACCACACTCTCAACAACCTTCACAAGAAAGCGAAGGTTGGAGACGGGACGGTAGTTTGATAAAACAGCTGGATCCAGGGCAGGCTTCTTGAGGAGGGGTCTCACCACTGCCTCTTTCAAGGCAGCGGGAAAGACACCCTCACTCAAGGAAGCGTTGATAATTGCTCGGAACCAGCCTCGTACCACCTCCCGGGAGGCCAGCACCAACCAGGAGGGGCACGGGTCCAGTAAACATGTGGTCGCCCTAAGTCCCCCCAGCAACCTGTCCACGTCCTCGGGGGTCACAGGGTCAAACTCAACCCAGGTAACAGTCTCAAGACCAGCCTCCGCCTCTCCCATTGGACATACCCAGTTGAAGTCGAAGCCTTCCCGTATCTGAGCGATTTTATCATACAGATATTTTCCGAAATCCTCAGCTCTACCCTCTAAGGGGTCTCCCCTCACCTCCTGATGAAGGAGGGAGCGGGTCACCCTAAACAAGGAGGCTGGGCGGTTATCTGATGACGCAATAAGAGCAGTGAGGTAGGAACACTTCTCTGCTCTTATCGCCATTAGGTAGGACCTAATATGGTCTCTTACCAATGTTCGGTCAGATTCGGCACGGCTCGATCTCCAACTGCTCTCTAGGCGTCTTTTCCGGCGTTTCATCTCTCTCAACCCCTCGTTATACCACGGGGCCGGTCGAGACCCACGCCGAATCAGAGGCCGCAAAGGCACAACTCGATCCAGGGCACCGGCAGCCGCCCTGTCCCAGGCCGCCACCACCTCTCCAACCGAGTCGTGTGTCAGAACCTCAGGAATTGGCCCAAGCTCTGCCTGGAACCGCTCGGGTTCCATCAGCCGCCTGGGGCGGTACCATCTCACCGGTTCCGCCACCCTGCGGTGGGGTGCAACGGTCCGAAAGTCCAAGCATAGGAGAGAGTGATCAGACCATGACAGGGGTTCAATGACTATATCCCCTACACTCTGACCACTCAGCCACTGTCCAGAGACAAAAACCAGGTCAAGCGTGTTCCCCCCTGTGTGTGTGGGGCCTTGAATTACCTGGGTCAGGTCCATGGCTGTCATGGAAGCCATGAACTCCCGAGCCTCCCCGGACGCCCCGCCCCCGGACGGCAGGTTGAAGTCACCCATGACTATTAGCCTGGGGACTTCAACCACCACCGCGGCGACAACGCTCAGGAGCTCGGGCAGGGAGGTTGATACGTGGCAGGGCGCCAGGTACGTAATCAACACCGCCCTCGGACCCCCTAGGTCCCACTTCACCAGAAGGGATTCACAGCCTGCCGTCTGAGGAACAGTGACCTCCCTTGGCCTGAAACTTTCCCTGATCACGACCGCCACTCCCCCACCCCTGCCTTGAGCTCTCGGCTGGTGGAATGCAAGGAAACCCGGTGGGCACATTTCCACCAGAGGGACACCGCCCTCTGGTCCCAACCAGGTCTCCGTTATACCCGCCAGGTCTGCTCCCCCCTCTGAGATTAAATCTTGAATGAGGGGGGCCTTATTTACCACAGACCTGGCATTGCACAGCATCAGCCTACAGCCAGGGCCCTGTGGTTCTGAACAACCCCGAGAACAGGTTGAGCCTTGGGGGTCGGAGCGCACGACCGCTCGTAAGCAGCGGGTGCGCGCTCCCTTATTATGATACGGCCCCCTGCTCCCACCATACCTGCCCCTCCCGCTAACGGTACTTATTGGAACTGAGTTAGTCTTAATCAGCCCCCCGTCCGCACCCTCAGGACTCCGTCCCCTTCCGTCGCCTGGCCTGTCTTCTTGTTCCCTTCTGACAATTTCTTCCCCTGCCCTAAACACTCCTTCCCCACCCCTCCCCACCCTTAAAACTTTGACTAAGTACCTATTTAAAAAACCCCAAAGCCCCTTTTTTGATGCATGCCATCTCTCAGGACTCCAAAGTCCATCCTCGAGATGGGCCCTTGATAGAACAGAGGGCCATAATTGCGAGAGGGGGGAGTCTCGCAATGCAAGAAGCGTCCACTTCGAGTAAGCAGCCAGTCAAGTAATATGAATCGATAGGGTCCGGCAAGAAACCAGGCAGTCAAGTCTGAATTAAGGTCCAAGTACCAAGTTTCTATCAGGGTGATGGTAAAAATAATAATAATAATAATAACAATAATGAAGGTAGATTTTGAGTGGTCCGAGCAGGAAAAGCCCCTATGTTGTTCCATCCTGCTTCGTTTAATCCACGATCCACAGATTCGCATATGTGCTGCCAGGGGCAAGGACCAGGTCTCTGAAAAGGGGTCCATAAGGGCAGCACCAGAGTCATAATCCGGGATTCTTTCTTCAGGGCTGTCTTACTGCCCCTCCTGATAGTGCTCAGTTCAACTTTCCTTTACTTCTTGTTTTCAACAAAAATGCCCCATAGCGAACCATAATGGCCTTAATAGCTGTGACATAATTGCAGCATTTTACTTAATAACCCCCACAAAAAAAGGTTGTAAAATTGGGTCAATCGCATAAGGTCCTGCTTTATGACCATCATATATTACAGGCTCCATTATGGTGTAAGTTGAGGATTATCTGTGTTCTAGATAGCAAAGCCAGTCATTCAAAATAAAATCAGTGCCAAAAATCCAAGAAGAGACTGGAGGAGGTAGGTTTGCCTCACAACAGCTGATTCCTGATTACTCTTTGGATATAAGTTTAAGATTGTGAGCAATAAAATGAGTACATCTAATATTTCCAGACTTGCAAAGAAAACCTCTTCGGTGCCCTCTGTCGGACAAGCCAGCCCAACAACTCAGAGTTCTGTTGGCACATTGCTACAGCGTAAAAAAGCAAGCACAGCTCAAGATGAAACACAGGCCTCTGTAAAATTAATTCAACAAATTTTGCAGAGAAACCATGAGGAAACCCAAAGTAAACTGGAGAAAGTAAGCGAAGAAATTACGGATATAAAGGCACAATTTGAAGCTCAAAACCAAAAGATTATAAAAAATGAACAGAAAATCCAGGAAGTGGAAAATAAAACTGAAGACATTGACAAAAAGGTGGAAATGTTATTGCAAAAGAATGAAGGACTGGAACAAACAAATCAAGAGCTAGAACGGGCTATGGCAATGGTAGAAATGAGAGAAGTGGAACATTATTTGATGTTTCAAAATATTCCTGAAGACAGTGAAGAAAATATAGAAACGGTGATTATTGAGCTGTTGGCAGAACTCTTAAAAACGCAGACCGAGTAGATATTCAGATTGAGACGGATCAAATTTTCCATATGAATTCAAGCTATGCAAGAAAAAACAGATTACCAAGAGAAGTGCATGTGAGGTTCATGAAAAAATCAACAAGAGATGAAGTACTGAGAAAAGTGAGAGAGGAACCCTTACAATATAAAAACAAAGAAATTGTGGTCTTAAAACAGATATCCAGGAGAGTAAGGGATACCCGGAGACACTACCATTTTTTAACTACAAAATTGATTGCCAAAGGCATAAATTTCAGATGGCTAATGCCAGAAGGCATTTTAATAAACTGGAACAATACAAGATATCGACTGGACTCAGTTTGGAAAGCAGAGTACTTTGAAGTAAGAAATAGAGTAATTTTGGATGAAGGATTGCAGCAACAACAAGAGTATAAGCAGACGGGAGAGATGGCCCAAGGAGCAACAGCACAAGCAGAACAGCAGCAGGAGAAAGTGAACAAACAGGTGAAGGAGACGGAACTGTCAGAGAACAAAGGACTACAAGATCGACTAGACCACAGGTCAGCACCCTGCGGCTCCGGAGCTGCATGCGGCTCTTTGAGCCTTCCCCTATGGCTCCCTATGCCTACCTCTGAGCTTGTTGAACAGCTTGAAGCCAGCTTGCCAGGTGAGCAGATGATCGGAGAGAGGAGGGAGAGAGAGAGAGAGAGAGAGAGAGAGAGAGAGAGAGAGAGAGAGAGAGAGAGAGAGAGAGAGAGGGAGAGAAAGAGGGAGAGAAAGAGACAGAGAGACCCTTTTGACATCTAAAATGAAGATAACACTGCACATATCCTTTTTTACCTTTATTATAGGTATGTGTATATATGTATGTGTGTGTGTATATATATGTGTGTGTGTGTGCGCGCACACACACACACACACACACACACAAAATAAAGGTAAAAAAAGGATATATGCAGTGTTATCTTCATTTTAGATATCAAAAAGGTTTTGCGGCTCCCAGTGTTTTGTTTTCGGTGGGAAACGGGTCCAAGTGGCTCTTTCAGTGTTTTGGGTTGCCTATCCCTGGACTAGACCAAAATACAAGTAATGAAAGAGGAAATGAGGAAAAAAAATGAATTTTTTTTCGGTAAACGTAAATGGACTAAATTTCTCAATAAAAAGAAATAAATTTTTTAGAAAACTTCAAAAATTAAATATAGATATAATCTGTTTACAAGAGACACACATAAAAAACAAATTACAAATTCTTGGAATAATCCGAAAATGGGGAAGCTTTATTATACATTAGCACAACAAAACAAACGAGGGGTGGCGATATATGTTAAAGAGACAATAGATTCTAAATTAATATATTCAGATGAAGAAGGAAGAATTGTAATGGTTGAAATATACTTACATCAAAAACAAATATTGTTAGTGGCAATTTATACCCCAAATGATAGTCAAGAACAATTTTATCAAAGATTACACAGGAAATTAATAGAAATGGAATACCAAAATATTTGTTTAATAGGAGACTTTAATGCAATAGTAGATGGAACAATGGATTACAAAAGTAGCAAATCAGGAAAACCCGTAAGAAGAAGATTACCCAAGACATTCTTTGATATGGAATGAAATTGGAATTCAAGATGTCTGGAGAGAAATCAATCCTCAAAATCGACAATATACCTTTTACTCAAATAGCCATAAATCTTGGTCAAGAATTGATATCATTTGGATGACTCCTGAATTAAAGATGGATATACAGGAAATTGAGATAGAAATAGGCACATGGGCAGATCATAACCCTTTAAAAGCGACATGGAAAGGAATACAAAAAAACCCAAGATGGATTTTAAATCAATCTATACTAAAAGATAAAGAATTCATAGACTTGGCCAAAAGAGAAATGGAATTCTTCTTTAAAGAAAATAAAGAAGAAGATACATCACTACAAAGTGTATGGGATACAGCTAAAGCGTATTTTAGAGGTATAGCTATAACGTATATGGCAAAGAAAAATAAACAGAGGACAGCAATATTTATTATTAAAAGAAAAATTTAGAAAGTTAGAGACAGAATTACAACAAAATCCACAGAAAAAGACTTTGAAAAGAGAAATGGAAATAGTAAAAGATAAGCTGAATTTCTTGGACTCAGAAAAATTGGCGGAACAAATAAAGAGAGCAAAACAAAATTTCTTTGAAAATGCCAACAAGCCAGAAGATGGTTAGCTTATAAGTTCAAAAAAATGGAAAGAGAAGAAAATAATACATAACTTAATAGATGAGAAAGGTTGTTTACAATTTAAAAAGGAAGAAATAAAAAAGATAATTAAGAAATATTAGGAATTGTATGGCAAAGAGGAGGCTGCAAAAGAGAGAATTGCTCAATATTTAGAAGAAAGTAAATTGCGAAAGATTCCAGAGACATTCAAAACTATGTTAGAAGAAAGAATAACAATGATGGAGATATTAGAGACTATAAAACAACAAAAGAATGGGAAAACACCAGGCCCAGATGGGCTACCAGCGGAACTTTATAAAAATCTACAAGATACATTAAACGAACCACTGAAAGATGTTTGTAATGGATTATTGTTAGAGGCCAAACATCCAAATACATGGATAGAAGCAAATATTACTTTGATACCAAAAGAAGATTCAGACTTGATGTATATTAAGAACTATAAACCGATTTCATTACTCAATGTAGATTACAAAATTTTTACTTCAATAATGGCAGAGAGATTGAATATTTAGTTGAGTTTATACGTCCAGATCAAAACGGCTTTTTACCAAAGAGACAAATTAAAAACAACTTAAGGGTGATAATGGACGTATTAGAATATTATGAATTATATCCAGGGAAACAATTAGCATTAGTGTTTTTAGACGCCCAAAAAGCATTTGATAATGTTTCCTGGCAATTTATGGTTCAACAATTACATATCATGGATTTTGGAAAGAATTTTACAAATATGATAAAAACAACATATAGCAACCAGACAGTAAAAGTGATAGTGAATGGAGATTATACTGAGAGCTTTGAGATAAGAAAAGGTACGAGACAAGGGTGTCCACTATCTCCATTATTATTTATCTTTACTTTGGAAGTACTACATAGAAGGATAAGACAGGACAAAGAAATTAAAGGACTGAAAATAAAAGATGAAACATATAAGTTTACAAGCATTTACTGATGATTTAGTGTTTATCTTGGAAGAACCTTTAGAGATGATTCCTAAACTATGGGGTAAGATAGAAGAATATGGAGAAATGGCAGGACTAAAAATAAATAAAGAAAAAACCAAAGTAATAGTAAAGAACCTCACAGATAAACAAAAAAGGCAAATACTAGAGAAAACAGAAATACAAATAGTGAAAAAAGGTAAATATTTAGGTATTCATCTTTCAGCTAAGTGTTCGTCAATAAAAGAAGACAATTATACAAAATTATTGAAACAAATAAAGCTAGACTTGGAAAGATGGAAAAATCTGCAGCTGTCAATATTAGGAAGAATTGCTACAGTAAAAATGAATGTGTTGTCGAAGATTTTATTTCTATTTCAAACAATTCCGATAAAACTTGAGAGAAAATTCTTTCAAGATTTAAGTTCATTGGTTTTGAACTTTATTTGGCAAGGGAAAAAAGCTAGAATTAAGATGAAAACATTACAAGATGCTAAGGAAAATGGAGGTTTTGGGTTGCCGGAATGGACGTTGTATTACCAAGCATCTGTGTTAATATGGGTGAAAGAGTGGATAACACTCAGAAATAAAAGGTTATTGTATTTAGAGGGACATGATTTACAATTGGGGTGGCATGCTTTCTTATGGTACGGGAAAAAGATAGTCCATAAGTACTTTCAAAATCATTTTATAAGAAATGCCTTGTCAACAGTATGGAAAAAAATTAAAGCTAAAATATATTTAAAAATTCCAAGATGGTTATCAACGATGGAGGCATTTATATATCCGAACTTGGTAGACTTTGAAAAAATATGGACATATAAAGATATTTTAGATATTGATGGGAAATTAAAATCTAAACAATAATTGGAAAATCAAGGAATTAACCTGTCCTGGTGGGCACATTTACAGATACAAAGTAGATATGAAAAAGATGTAAAAATGTATGGATTCTACAAGGATCAAACTGTGTTTGATAAGATTTTGTTAACCTCAGATGAGAAATTAATTAAGACAATGTATAACTTTTTGTTAATTTTAGATATGGAAAGTGAACAAGTAAAAGAAACAATGACAAGATGGGCAAAAATTTTTGGCTACAATATAGAATTAGAAAAATGGCAAACGTTATGGGAGAGAAACTATAAATTAACAATGTCAATTTCTTACGAAGAAAATCTGTATAAAATGTTTTATAGATGGCACCTACCACCAGCAAGATTAGCAAAAATGTTTAAAAATATGTCAGATAGATGTTGGAAATGTAAACATAACATAGGCACGTATTATCACATTTGGTGGACATGTGGTAAGGCAAAGGCTTATTGGAGAAAGATACATATGTGGTTAGAAAAGATATTGGGGGAACAAGTGGATTTTAAACGTGAACGTTTTTTACTAGGTATTATGCCTGAAAAGACTAATAAACAGAAATTATATTTAATCTTACACATCACTACAGCAGTGAGAATATTTTTTGCACAATACTGGAAGAATGAAGGACTGTCATCAGAGGAAGAAATAATCAGGAAAATATTGGAATGTGCAGAGATGGACAGATTAACTATGAGGCTGAAAGACAAAGAAGATACAGACTACTATCAAATTTGGAACTTATTTTATTCTTGGTTAGAGAAAAGAATGAAGGAGTAGGAATTGAACACGTATTAGCATAGCAAATTCCAGACTTATTGATTGGAAAAATTAACATATGTTGATTAAAAAAAACCCAGTAAAATCTTTATAAAAAAACCAAAATAAAATCAGTGCCTATAGCACATACGAATGACCCTTAGTCTTCAGATATTTTACACATATATAGTCAGGTGTCTGCTTTATCTAGGAATATATTTTAAGGTTACTTTTTTTTGCAAAGAGTTGAACGGCATTATTACTCATTTTTATTGTCTTTGTATGTTATACATCACCTAGAGTTGTTTGAAAGATTAAGACAGGTTATAAATTGAACAAATAATTGAATTTAAAAAATAAAAGATTTATAATTTATATTTTAGGTTTCTTTTATCTGCTTTTGTTAATTTTGTAAATAGCTCAAGAACATATCTAATAGTCCAGGGGTCTGCAACCTTGACAACTTTAAGACTTGTTGACTTCAGCTCCTAGAATTCCTCAGCCAGCAGGAGCTGAAGTCCACAAGTCTTAAAGTTGTCAAGGTTGCAGACCCCTGTAGTCATTCCTCCTCCTATTTTACACACAACAGCAACCCTTGAGGTGAGTTGACCTGAGAGAGAGTGACTGGCCCAGGATCACCTAGCAGGCTTTCATGTCCAAGGCAGGACTAGAACTCACAGTTTCATTGGTTTTAGCCTAGAGCCTTAATCTTTAGGCCCAAGTAGCTAAATGTAAAAAAATCCATTTTTTCAAAAAATAATTAAAATAAAATAAATAAAAATGTTTAGAAAAATAAAGTTAGAGAAGCCACCCCAATCCACTGCTGCAGCTCATATTTTCAGTATTGGTTTCAAGGGAAAACCAAGACCAGATGGCTACAGTTTTGTCTACAAGAGTAATGCTGTGCGTTGCTGGCTAATTTAACTTGCCATCGTCATCAAACTCTGCATCCAGAGGTTTTTCCCAATATGGTTTGAGGAAAGCCAATATAATATGATGATGTGGACTAAGCCATAATGTGTATCAGATGCTATCAAAATGCAAAAAGTTTCTCTCAGCAACAAACCGCATGATTCCTAGCGGCAAACCTATAAACATCCATGGGAATTTGTTCTGCATAGTCTTGTATAGGATTGCATTTTTAGTTACCATATGTTCTCATCAGAGGAAACACCAGAGAACTATGGACAACTGTTCTTGAGTGTAAAGCATGAAAGGAATTTTTAGTGCAAAACGGTATGCGAAATTGCATGCACATTGTTTAATATGAAGATCTATTTATCAATTATTATATATATAACAAGAGTCTGCTTATATATCCGTTGTATTAATAATGTATGGATTTCAGGCTTTTCAAGGATTTGAACTGAATAATTAGCACCGCGTTGCATTAAGTAACTATGTTTATGGCGATTTTATGCCAGTGCTTACTTAGCACCTGGGGTCTTTCCAGTGGTGGGATTCAGCCAGTTCGCACCACTTCAGCCCAGGCCCAGAATGGACTTCTGGAAGCGGCATCCACATAGGAACCAGTTGCTTACATATTTGAATCCCACCACTGGGTCTTTCCCCTATGATATATTAAATTGTTTTTGTTTACTTTGATAGAAGAACTTTTCCAGGTAAAATGGCTATGCAGTTAGTGAACTCTAAGTTGACTATCTGAGTGATCCTCTTACTCCCATTGTTTGTGCCTATCCTGTAAGATCTGATAGAATGAGAATGTTCCAAGTCCTATCTTTAAAACCGGATCATCTGATGGGATCTACGTAGAAAGCCTGCTCTGTTGTGTCATCTCCACTGTGAAATAGTATTCCCCCAGTGGCCCTGACATTTTTCTCCTTAAAAACCTTCCCCAGGTGCTGAGTTAAGGAGTATGTGCCTGGGCAGGAATTTTATCAATGAATTGAATGTATTATTCGCTGAGATACTGCCTTTATATTGTTTTCATTGCACTGGATATTCTTTTAAAGTTATTAAGAGTTATATGGCCTATAAATACCGGTATGATTTATACGTTTTATAAGTGAACACACACATACATAAATCTTGTTTCCTCTTGCTAGTGGGGTTTTTTTGTTTTTTTGTAAATATACTGTGTGTGCAAGTGAGAGGAAAGTGAGAGCAGCAAAGTGAGAGCAGCTTTATTCTGTCAGCACCCAGAAACATTAAAGGAAAAACTTGTAGCTTTCTAATATTATACAGGTAACAATTAAGCCCAACATTTCTGTTGCTAGTGAGATAGTTGTTAAGTGAATTTCCCCCCATTTTATGACCTTTCTTGCCACAGTTGTTAAGTGAATCACTGCAGCTGTCCAATTAGTAACACGGTTGTTAAGTGAATCTAGCTTTTCCATTGACTTTGCTCAAAGTCAAAGGTCGCAAAAGGGAATCACATGATCCTGGGACAGCGCAACCATCAAAAATATATATATCAGTTGCCAAGCATCTAACTTTTGATCAGGTGAACATGGGGATGCTGCAGTGGTCATAAGTGTGAAAAATTGTCATAAGTCAGTTTTTTGGGTGCCGCTGTAACTTTGATCAGTCACTAAATGAACTGTTATAAGTCAAGGACTACTACCTGTAGCATAGTTCAAATGTGGAATGATGGGGTGATATATTTTTATTTCTACTTCCTTAATCGATAGAAAATAAATTTATGTTTCAAATAAATGCTAACATAGATAATATGTTTTAGCCTGTTAGTAACCCTAATATTATTGGTGTTTAATTCTAAAAAATACTACAATTAATAAAGTGAATGCTGCATTGGCTATTACCATGATGTACATCTGAAGGAAATACTGTATATTTTGGAACTTTAAAGTTGTTGAGGACCAGTGAAAACTTGGGGGTTGGGGTTTTCTTTCTGTTGGAGAGGTTACATATTAATCCAGCGGTTCTCAACCTTTTCAGGCCGCGACCCCGACCTGTGCCGCGCATGCGTGGCGTGACCCATTTCTGCACCGCGCATGCGCGGCGTGACGACCCGCACCGTGCATGTGTGGCATAATGGCCCGCATCGCGCATGCATGGCGCGACGGCCCACATCGCGCATGAGTGGCACGATGGCCCGCATTGCGCATGTGCAGCGCTACCCCACGCATGCACGGTGCTGCCCCCTGCGCTGGCCGAGGGGAAAAGGGGAAAAAATGCGGACTGCGTTGTTTGGCGACCCCCGTGAAATGGTCGTTCGACCCCAAATGGGGTCGCGACCCACAGGTTGAGAACCACTGTATTAATCCATAATTTTAATGTATTTGAGCTGGCAGGGATGATATGGTTGACCTTGTTCCACTTGTACAGTATCTGAATTCCCAGCTCTAGTATAGTGAACTGTAAAATTTGTGCTTTTCATCGATGCAAAGAAGGCTTTTCTCTCTTAATACTAGGATATGCCAGCTATAGCAGTTTTGTCATTCTATTGTTGCTTTAGATTAAAGGCATTTCTTTTTATTTATTTTTGGCAGCAACCTATTTTTTGGATGCTGTAGCAGCTGCATGAAAAAAAGCTAAAATCCTCTAATATTGTGCAGGATAAATGGCTTTTTTTGTCAGTATCAGCAACAACCTGTTTTGAAGAGTGAAAGTAGTTGCTTCTATTGAGTATATTCTAAAATGTCAAACCCGAGTTTAACAGGTGGAACGAGATGTAACCTCGAAAGGTGAAACTTGAAGAAAAACAGTCTTCATGCCAGGCAAATCTGTTACTCCATCTCATTTACTAAATGATAAATTCCATTGTTAATAACATTATATGACTTCCTCTAAAATTCCACATTGGAATAAACGCCTGAATATTTGAAAACTGAAATGAGGTTTACTTGTGCGGTAGGTTTGGTGCTTTGATCCTGGTGTGAGTCATCATTTCACTATCAGTGTGTTTAATTTAATCCAGTATCAGTTCTTGCTTGCTAAGCAGAAAGGTCAGAAACATTGGCAAATAATACAGAACATGAGCTACTGGGACCATATGTGATCCATTGAAGCCTTAAGATATTTCCAAAAGTGATTATAACATGACCTTTTAAATATGACAGAAGCAAAATTATTAAGTAAATGACTGGACATTAACGTCTCTTCATTTAGCAATGTAATCCATTGAAAGGGAGAGAGAGAGAGAGAGAGAGAGAGAGAGAGAGAGAGAGAGAGAGAGAGAGAGAGAGAAATTTTGTTGGTTGATGCCATCTCATGCACTTTTCTTGTGCAGCTACACCAGCTTTATTCTCACTTTGGCATTGTTGTCAGATGAAAAATTTATACTTAAGTGCACACATTAGTTGGACAAAGATTTTTTTTCCTACTGTTTATTACTCCCATATTTGCCAACTGTTGCTAATCAAGGTAGTCACTAAATGGGGAGTCGCTGTATTAATTTTTTCTTAGATTTTAATGAAATAAAAAAAGATTTATTTTATGTCCTATTATTCCTTGACCTAAAATAAAAGTGCATTCCAGAGTTAGAAGAACTGATTTTAAATAAGCTTTTAAGATAAGGCCATCTGTGTCTGCAATTGTATGTTCAGAGGTTGATAAATAATCTGGGATAAAGCTTAAGTCACGTAGCATCAGAGTTCAGTTGTAACTTAAAGAGGTATCTTGACATCGGTCTCTGTTGTATCCAGTGTAATCTCACAACTGGTCTTAAACTGGAAACCAAGGTGTTTCTTGGGCTGGTTTTTCTTGGGTTCCAGTTTAAAACCAGTTGTTGAATTACACTGGAAATATCCTTTTCATAGCTTGTTTTGAGTGTGCTACAGTGGGTTGAGTGTTGGGTACCTTTTGATAAAGTCACATGGGCATCTGTTTTGTTTCGTAGGTGGCCTGTTTTTCTTGTGTTCTGCTTTGCTGAAGTGCACGGCTACAATGCTAAAATACTGATACAAATGTTGGTCCTTAATTTCTGATCCTGGTAGCAGGTGCAGAACTGACAGCAAATGGACACAGTAGATCAATATGGAATTATGGCATGCTTTAAAGCGGTGTTAATTGTTGTACTATCTGTGCCCCTTGACCCCAGGGCTGCCGTTGGTCTCCAACATCTGCTATCAGCCTTGCATAAACTAAAGTCAGATCAGCATGCACACACGATTTTTATGTTTATTGGCATGGCTGAATGTTATTTGCTTGTTTACTTTGGGAAAGCAGTATGGCAGTGTATAGAAAAAACGCTTCCAAACTGCATCATGGGAAAAAGTGGGAGAGATTCAGTTGAGCCCACAGTGAAGTAGGTCAGTGGTCAGTCCGCTCGCTAACAAAGCTGGCTGAGCCTCATTGCTTAGAAGGGTGTCTTGTAAGCAAACAGACTTTAATGTGTTAACCCAAAACCTGTTTGCCATATATATCTATCACTGCATATTATATGCAGTAGTATATAACAGCATTATATTTGCTTGAAATGTAAAATATTTACATGCTAATCATATCATAAATAAAAGCGATTCTTGGAAATAAAACAAAGTAGAGTTAGGCTTCCTGCAGCTCGTTTCCTTGGGCTGTTACATTACACTGAAAACTACATATATAATCCCAGTTTTATCAGTATAAACAAAGATATGTGTAGCTATTGCAAACCAATATGTGGAAGGCTATTTTTTGTATACTTTTTACTATTCTTGCATATCTATAGAATGTTTGCTTCTGTATTTCACAAAATCTGTGTTAGTTCTTAACAAAGCTCTTTCTTAGTTCAGCTGCTAACTTATCACCTCTGCTCTATTTTCAGCACATTTCTATTTGCGAGGTTTAGTTTTCCAACCATTATCAATCCTTTTTAAATTATTTTCAGGCTCTATCTATTAAATTTCTTACCTTTGTTTCTTTCTTCCTATTAACAATGCACAGCTTCTCTTTCCTTATTCTGATCTTTAATTTTATCTCATTGAGCTGACTATGTCTCCTCACATGATAAAATGTATCTGAATAGCTGCCAAACCAACTTAGAAAAGTATATGCAGGTCGTTAAGTCTTTACAGTGAGTTAAAAAATAGCTTTTCAAGCAGTCCAGTTCCAACATACCGGTATATAAATTGTCCTTGATTACAAAGTTAGTGCTTGTAAAGGGACATTTCTGATTATTTAGGCTCTAGCAACAAGCACATTGCTAGTGCAGAAACAATCAGAAACGTCCATTTACAAGTACTAACTTTGTAATCAAGGACAGAATTGTAGCCATAGTCTAATAAATATTAGTTTAATATCCCTTTTGCCATTATTTACTTGCCCACACTGCTATGCAAACTCAATTAGATTGATTGCTAGCAGATGGCTGGTTTGAGTAAATAGTCAACAATATTTAAGTTCCTAGTTACAGATATTTATTCAGTATAAAATTAACTTGCCAGGGCCAAAGACTTATAATAAAATAGCTGTCATTAATTTAAGATTTTTCTGATTTGATAATAGTGTGTCAGTTATCTTAACTAAAATGGTGTAATTGCTTTATTATTTGAATGATAGAGAACTACAGTCATTAAGTCATTAATTTGCAAATGCTGCAAATTAAAAGCACTTATTATTTATGACAGCTACAAGTGAATATTAACGTTGCTTGGTCCAGTCTCTCTTTTGTGGCTTTTTCCACGTCTGTTCAATATCCTTGTAATGCCATCTTAATCTTATTTTTGGCTTTATGACTTCTGTAACGTTATATGTTGAGGAGAGAGAATGAATGGCTGCTATTTGTTTTGTTTAAAACATTTGTTTCTGAGTGCCTAGGACAGTGTTTCTCAACCTTGGCAACTTTAGTGTTGCTAGCTGGAGAATTTTGGGAGTTGAAGTCCACACATCGTAAAATTGCCAAGGTTGAGAAACACTGGCCTAGGAAAATATTTGGTAGTAGCAATGGGAACCAACATGTGCGTAAGATGGACCCTGACATAATTCATGGACCAAAAAGAATGAATGAAAGTTATAGATGTTTCTATCCATTTTTCTGAAGAAACAACTGGAATCGAAATATTCCACTGCATTTCTTCATATGTTTGTATGTTTCTCTTTGTGTATGTGTCCTACTGTAGTGGCGTTTGGCTTGCCTCTTGAGAAGAACTTGCCATTTGCCCATCCTGGCCTTCATTGAAAGACTGGCAATCTGGTGGAAATGACATGATAGTCTTCATGTAGTTCCTGACCTTCTGCTTCTGTTCTATAAGCGGTGTATTTTTTTTTCTATGAAGGTTTGTAAGGTGCAATCCTGCTCCTTCAGCTAAAAAGCTTAATGCAGATATCCTGTATCTTATTCAGTATAATTAATATGGAAAATTACTAATTGTATTATTACTTCAAAATGAAATATTAAAATATAATAAAAATATAATTATTTTAAAATGGTTAACGGTGGTACTGAAATTTCCTTTTCTGGGAACAGTGGAAATAAAGAAAATAGCAAAAATTGGTAATTGGAGATTGATAGCAAAAGTCTTCTAAGAAACAAAAGCTCTTCCATACATAGATTACAGATCCAACATTATCAGAAAAGATCCTCAGTCCTTTTGTATTTATCAAAAAATTAATTTTTATTTTTCTCTTTTTTTCTTATCTCCTCGGTAAATAATAGCCCATTGTAATTCTTACATTCCTTTATTACTTTCTGGAACGAGATAGACTATCTGGATCCATCAGTCACTTATATAAGTAATTAACTTCTGCAATACGTTTTGTCTTTCCCTTTTGTCTTCTAAGAAATCTGCTACCTCATTTTATTTAATCTACTGGCACAACCTATTAGAAGATGTAAGAGGATTGGATACAGTAAACTACCGGTATTAGTTCATCACAGGACAAAAGTGACTCATCTTAATTTGTCTAATTAGCATCTTATATATGGGCCAGCTGCCCCTTTGAACAAAACCAGATGATCAGATTATTTTATTAATTGCATATTAATTCTTGCATGCGTCAACCATATGGGGGATTGTTCCGTAGCAAATCCATTATGAGAACAGGGTAAACTCAAAACCAATTGTATCTGCAGAGAACAGAACATTGGAGCCATGAAAAATGCTTGTGTCATCCTATATACAACCCATCTGTGTCCCTCCTGTTCTTTGTTATTTATATTAACACATTTAAGAACAAAAAAAAAGCAGTGCGTTTAGTAACTGTGTTTCTGGGAATTGGTACTCCTCTCTTTAAAAACAAAACTAGTTTCTTTCCTTTACCACACTTTCTAAATTCATAAATTAATTATTTTTATTAATATTATGCTTAAGCTTATGTGTCACTAAATGAACTGCTGTAAGCCAAGGACTATCTCTAATGTAAACTGGCATCATAGAAACAGAAAAAAATAAGCAATTTCTCAAATTAAAATTATGAATTAAAATGTTTTAATCTGGCACTGAAAAAAAGTTTATCAAACTTATATCTAACCTCAAACACAGGACTCTTGGTAGAATAAGAATATACAATAAAATTTAAAAATATAGAGATAAGATAAATAAAATCCATCGTGCATAGCTTCAAGCCTCAGAACCCTCTGGAAAGATCCTGTTTCAACTTTTTTTTTTATGAAAAGCAGACAAATCACTGACTGGAGTCATTCCAGAGGGCTATTCCCATCACTGAAAAATGTTTCTAGGCTCTGGGATCCAAAGGGAAGACAGTTCCCTTTTTCTCCCAACATCATCAAAGTGGTTCTCTAATGGGAAGATGTAGTCCTGCAGGTAAGCAAGCACCAAACTACATAGAGCTTTATAGATTAAAATCAGCACTTTAAATTATAGCTAGAATCAAATAGGAAATCAACATAGGACCTACAAAGCAGGTGTAATATGTGCCCACCTGTGAACAATGGGGCCACTGCCTTTTGTACTAACTGAAGTTTCTGGTGGTCTTTAAAGTTAACCCATATAAAACTTGTAATGATAGTCTAGTCCAGGGGTGTCAAACTCGCAATATCACGTGACGTGTCCTGACGTATCATGACTTTTTTTCCCATTGCCAGCAATGGGGTGGGCGCGGTTTTGCCATGATGCATCCAGCCCGCAGGCTGGCAGTTTGACATCCCTGGTCTAGTCAGATAGTGATTAGGTCAAAACCATTGCAGTCATATGCAAAATGAAAATCAAATTTTAAGGATTGTGGCATAAACCAGCGATGATGGTCCCAGTGGTTATCAGCATATTGAGTTATCGTACCAAGAAGTCCTGGATCATACTTAGAAAATCTCAACATTGACAAAATTTCCATCTGTCAATTGCAAAAGGCCACACATGCTTGGATCCCCACACATATAGGTCAACATTACAACATTTTAGGTTCTTTGGAAGAACTCAGTGCATATGAAGGCCAATATCAGCTGAAGGGCAGGCAGCTGTGATTTCACATTGCTGTGTATATAATATTAATAATAAACAGTTTACAATAAATAAATAACTCTGAGTAGTCAAGGCTTATGGAAAGGAACTACGGTGGATAGTTTAATGAAAATACTGGTGCTCCAAAATTTGGATTCATCTATCCATGGAATCTGCATTTCAATTTTATGAGATTCCTAAATCAAAATAGAATTTTAGTAACATGGACTAAAATCATTACAATGCACAGTTCCATTCAGTGATTTACATTGTGTTGACCATGCTTTTTATACTTCGAGTGTAAGAAATGTGATAAGAAATCACTTAATGTGATTATAGTACATGTAATATTCATAGCTATTCATAACTAATTAGTAATATTTTAAAAAGCTATAATCTCTATGATATATTTACATCTTTAGCTTATCTGTATTATATTTTTTCATGTTCTCTCTTGTTTTCTCAAAACTATTCATTTTTTTAAAAGGAAAAAGAAAAAATACTAGGTTAGTCTGCTGAAGTAAAAAAAAAAAGCTAAGCAAGACTGATCTAATTAGGACTTGGATAGGAGACAGAAAGTCAACACGGACATATTCATGTGATCAGGAGTTAAGCTCTGGTGGTCTGCCAGCTCCCTACTAATATAAAACCTAGCCAGACCTGGAACAGAGGGTATTGTCCTGACCATCACAGCTTAAAGAGAATATTGTGCACAAGAAAACCTATGTAGGTTCCCTTTCTCACCTACCGTATCAGGTAGGATGTTTTAAATGGCTGTAGTATCTGAGAAGGGAACAGTAACTATTGACTGCCCACAGATGGCAGCATTTTACCTTTTTCCAGATTTTCCAAATCTGTTGTACTGTTTTGGGAAGAAGCTAATTATGCTTCGCCCATCACTACCATCTGTTCTGATTATTTTTTTTTGTTACAGAAAAATGACTATAACAGGTTACCCATATGTTAGCTTCTTTTCCATTCCCTTAAAAATCTTTCTTCTTGAGCAAAGTTCCATAGTTATCTTTTCAAAAAGTATTATATTGATCACCTAGCTTCTATTCTCCTAATGATAATATTCATGGAATAGATCAGCGGTTCTCAACCTATGGGTCGCGACCCCATTTGGGGTCGAACGACCGTTTCGCGGAGGTCGCTGGACACCGCGGTCTGCCATTTTTTTTGCCCGTCGCACGCGTGCTGTGCATGCGCGGTTTGGAGCGCCGCGCGCGCGCCACGCATGCGCGGATCAGCCTGTCACGCCGCGCATGCACGGTTCGGACCATCGCGCGCACCGCGCATGCGCGGATTGACCCATCGCGCGCGCATGCGCAGTTCGGGCTGTCGTGTGCACGCCACGCATGCACGGATCGGCCCGTCGCGCGCCCATGCGTGGATCAGCCCATCACACCGTGCGTGCGTGCCGCGGGTCGGGCCATGCATGGGCAGCGCAAGTGGGGTCTCAACCTGAAAAAGGTTGAGAACCGCTGGAATAGATAATCTCTTGTAATGTGACTAATAAAACTTTAAACACTGCACCCCGGAAACACAACCTGCTTCCTAAAAAGAGAGTGATTGGCCAAGGTTATCCACCCAACTTTGTGCCTAAGGTAGGACTAGAACTCGCAGTCTTCTGGTTTCTAGTTTGAAACTTTAATCACTACATATAACTGGCTCTCTTCTGATTTAGCTTACTGAAATTAGGGTGATAATATTCTATTCTGGAAATGGCTTGTGATAGGATTCATAGTGCAATTAAGACAGATGTTTTAGGAATGGGGAAGGTTATTTTGTTAAATTAGAAAAGGGCCAGTTTTCAAATAGGCAGGGTTTTCAAGAAAAAGATAAATCAGTTGGCCAAAAGAGGGATCTGATCGAACATACAGATAGTTCTTGACTTACAACAGTTCATTTAGTGACCATTCAAAGTTACAATGGCACTGAAAAATGTGACTTATGATTGTTTTTCCACAGTTATGACCTTTGCAGCATCTCCATGGTTATGTGATCAAAATTCAGGTGCTTGGCAACTGGTTCATATTTATGACCGTTGCCGTGTCCCAAGGTCATGTGATCCCTTTTTGCAAAGTCAACGGTGAAGCCAGATTCACTTAATAACCAGGTTACTAACTTATCAACTGCAGTGATTCACTTAACAACTATGGCAAGAAAGGTCGTAAAATGGGACAAAACTCACTTAACAAATGTCTCACTTAACAACATAAAATTTGGACTCAGTTGTAGTCATAAGTTGAAGACTACCTGTACTTAGTTTTGATTGTCAAGAAACTTAAACAATTTTTTAAATGACCAAACTCTTTAAAAAAAAAAATTCTTGAACACCTAAATGAATGTCCCAACTGGACATTTCTTGTTTTTGTTTGAAGATATTTTGCTTCTCATCCAAGAAGTTTCTTCAGCTCTGACTGGATGAGAAGGGAAACATCTTCAAAGAAAAACAAGAAAGACCAGTTGCCTCTTGAAAAAGCACATTTAGGACAACCATGACCTGGATGACTGAGAATCTCCCATTTTTGACAGTGTAAGTGGTTTACATTGCTATCTCTCAGTTATGGAACAAGCTTGCTTAGAAACATAGAAAATAATTAATTTTCATTTTTAGCTTCCAACTCTAGGTTAATGATTGAGATAACTGTAGAAATTGGTACCTATTAGTCTATGCGTTCAGCTAAGATAAATGTGCTAAATAAATGCCAGGAAGCTTGCAAGCAAAGCCCTGAGTAAATAAGCAGAGTGCTGAGCAGATGGTAACTCACTGCATTATATTTAAATAATTAAGCAAATTCAGAGATGGCATTGAGCTATCAATGGGTAACCAGAAGCAGAACTGACTTGTTGCTATTCAAACTTGGAGGAATTTATTGCGCTGAAAAATAAAGGCTTTTGTGCAGCACTTTTTTCTATTGCTTCAAAGATACAGTACATTATTAACATTTTTAGTTTACAGAGTATATTCCCCGTGTCTTCGTAGAAGGAGCTATGTAAAAATAATATTTTTTCAGCAAATTTGGAAATTAATGTGTACTAGAATGCCTATGTATGTGATACTTGTTTTGTCTAAATTAATTTCTCCAAAATAATTTTGAGTGCTATTTAAAATTCTGAAATTTGTCTTTCTGTTTTATATTTTTTGCAAAAACAATCACTGCCTATAGTCGCTTTATGAGAGAGATGGGTAGTCTCCAAATCTGATACATAAATAAATAAATAATATAAACAAATATCATTCCCTTTAATGGATATATACTGGTGATATAGAACAATAGACATTAAGGAATTTAGGACTTCAATTCTTTGTGGTTCAGATGTTCTGAATGTAGATAGAGGAGCATCAAAGTTTTTTGTATAGTCATATGATAAGCTTACAGTCTGGAGCTCCTATTGGTTGAGATTTCCTGAGGGGATTGCTAATCTATTTGTATTGACTGTAATATTGACTGTTTACACTTTAATCTCATTTTTTTCTTTTAAGATCTTGTCTTCCTTGACCTTACAGTAGATTACAGAAGAAATATATGTAGCTGTTCTGTCTGCTGATGACCTGCACACTAATTTGTTGGCTATATTATGAAGTATTTCATTAAAATATTTTGTGCATATTTTATACTTTTTAAATGTTGGTGATTTGTGAAATTATTTGTTGTAACGTTTACAGAGCACATTGGAACCAACTTTTAGATTTAAATACAGAATTTAAACTTGTAAAATAGGCAATGAAACCTGGTTTAAGATTCCCAGTTTAATTTATGGCAGTTCCATAATTTATTCTTTGAAATTAAGATTGATTGAATGACGAATGCCTACAAAATAGTCATAGTAAAGTAAAAGTATTGCAACCATGGTTTTGAGATTATATGTCCCATAAGATTGATTGATTGATGAATGCCTACAAAACAGTCATAGTATACTAAAAGTAAAAATATTGTAACCATGGTTTTGAGATTATATGTCCCATAATTCCTGAATTTGGCATGCAGGATTTGGTTTATGCAAGCTATAATTATGACTCCTGAGGCATAAGTTTACATATCAGCATCACAGACCTCAAAATAATTCTATGGAACTATGAGTATTTTACTAAATTTTTATAAATTTCGCAAGCAATGCATTTAATTTTGGTATTTTGTGTGTGTTATTTAGGTGAGGATGGGTATGAGATCTTTGACATATCACTTTCAGGGGATATGCTGTTCTACATAGAGTTACATGGTGAATGTCGGACTAAATTATTTCTATCCTTTTTCATACTACAAAAGTTGTAGTAAAGAAAATTGCTATTTTTATTCCTCAGTGTTTTCTCCTCATACTTTTCCTTTGTTTCATCAATGTGAATTGGCCATACAGAAGATCCTCACAAATACTAGTATCTTACTTTCTTATTAATAATATAATTACTATACTGTACTGTACTGTACTATACTATACTATACTATACTATACTATACTATACTATACTATACTATACTATACTATACTATACTATACTATACTATACCAATCTTATTCTGATTTGCTTGTGCTTGTAGTCTGTGGTGGTGTAGAAAATGAATCATAGTAATCAAGGATACTAAATTAAAACCCCTGCTCAGAAAGTTTTGTTATTTATGGTAAAATAAGATCATTATAAGCAGTTCTCCTTTTACTTTTTTGGCCTCTCATCATAATCCAATTTATTGTCAATCTACCAATCTCCTTCTCAGGATTTATGATCTGCCAAAGAAGCTGCCATGAATTTCTGCTAAGCAATTACCTACTTTGTACAGTAATCTTCTTCGCAAAGATGTTTTATGTATGGCTCTTGCTTCGTGTTCTATGTTGGGCTTTTGTTTTTGTTTTTAACTGCTGTTTTAAGTGTGACTGATTCTGATTCTTCTCCAGATCCCCAGTTTAATTAATTATTACTTCTTAGGAGCCAAGGCAGTATTAAGATGCATGAGGGCTGAGGCAGCCTAGTTGAAAGAGACTATTGTGAGTAGAGTTCAGTTCACGATGGGAGAGGTTGCTTCTTGGGGGAAGTTTTGTGACAAGAACTCACTTTTGTTCTGAGGGATAATACTAGGAGATGGCTAAGTCTAGATGGCTTGAAAAGAAAAGGGAAAAAAGTCTCATAAATTATAAATTATTTATCATTAATTCTTGTAGAAGTATTTGATAAGCCACTGCAGTAAAATGGTTGATTGGATTAATAGTATGAATATCAGTGTGTATGTGTGTGTGGGGGGGATTTGTTTGTTTCCTTCTTACATATTTATTATGAGATCTAATTGGAATGGATAGGTATTGTTCCTTAATGTTTCTCTTTGAGTAGGCCGTATAGTATACTACATGAGAAAGAAGATTCAGTGCTTTAAAATGAAGCCTTAAAAAGATTTACTTTTTGCTCTATCTGCTTGTATGGGAAAGCAACCAATATGTGGCAACCAAAATATATCTTTTTTTGTGGTACCTCATTTGGCAATGCTTGTAGTTTAGTGTATTTGTCAACATAGATGGGACATATGTTTGCTCTGCCAAAATACTGGTTTAACACTCTGTACGTATAACAAATGCATTTGTTATACATTAAATAGTAAAGTATTCTTAGGAGACAAGACATGTTACTCTGTGGTTGCTACTGTTTAACGAAGCCACTGCCACCATAGTATAGCCCACCAGAGCTTATGCCTTTTAATAAAATGCATTAGTTTGAATAACTGCTACCAGATTTATTCTAATTGTATGGTGAAATAATTTTCCTTTAAAGCCCTTAAAATTTTATGTATTATATTTTAACATGCCCAAACATTATTCAAAACTTTACACAAATCCCGATTAGCCGGCATTAGTTTTTATTAATTAAGTTTATATTATACCCGTCTTTCAAAGAATTACCAATCATCAAAATAAATTCTGTTTCTTTCTGTATTGGGAAATGGTTACTTGTCCAAGGGCATATAGTGGATCTCATGGTTGAGTGAAAATTGAATCTTCCCTGTCCTTCATCATACAGAATACAGGTAGCCTTTGACTTACTACTAGCATAATTGGGGCCAGAATTTCCAACAAAAAACCATTGTGGTAATAAGTTGAGTTGGACCCAATTTTATTCTGGTATATGCTGAAGCAAATTCTACAGTAAGAGAAGTTCTTTCTTGAAGGTAATTAATCAGGGAACATGCCTGTCTGCCCATTTACATTGCTGTAGTGAAACAAAGTTGGTTACATATGCTATCCCAAAGCTTTGAGTCTATCTAGCCTCTCTTAGAAAAGACTGATGGCCCCTGCTGTTGGTGTTTCTTTGGGGAAATGAGAATTCCTTTCAGGGTCAAGCTAAGACATTGCTTGGTCTTTCTTTGAAAGGGCAGCCTGACTTCTTGAGCCTCAGCATTGTGCTACAGACATGCCCTGCTGAGCACATTAATAGCGTGCTCAGCATTGTTCTCTGCAAAAATTGTGAATTGCTGCAAGGAGAGGAAAGGGATTATGCTTTCATTTTAAAAAAAACCCCTTCACTTAACCAATATCGTTTTAAGATATTTTAGATAGAAATTATACCTAAGTGGTAAGTGTAAGTTAGTTTTAACCAATCCTATGAGTGAGTCAATGAGTGAATGAATGGAAAGATAAACTGTACAGCGGTGTTTACTAGTATATAGACTCATATAAAACAGAAATGGGTAGATAAATGTAACACTGGAGAGCAGAACGATTGAAAGGAAAATCATTTTAGAAGCAGCCCAAAAGATCAAAATATACAGACGGAGGGAAAGGCACTTTATGATTTACACAAAAAATGGGTCTATAGGGACTTCATAGCAGTGCTGGAATCATACTGATTATAAAGACAGTCCTTGATAGGAAAAGAAAAACAATGGGTTTAGAAAAAAAAACTTAAGTATCTCACTGTCCCAGACAATACAAAAAAAAATCATATTTACAATAGGTTAGGTCCTGCCCATTAAAGCATCTACCTCATGTTCTGTCTTGTAAAGGATTTTGAAGATCCCATTAAGGTAATGCCGGGGGGGGGGGAGACGATGTACATTTATTGTACTCATCTTTATAAAGTACAGTCTGCAGGGGAAGGAAGAACTCTTGGTTTCCTAAGAGAAGTGGGGAGGGGAGAGAAAGGGGGGAATCTTATGAATGAGCATTGAAGCAGAAATCTCCATCTTGCTTCCATGCAAGCATGAACAAAGATTGGCTGCCCTCACCCCCTCCCCTACCTTCGCCTCAGATTGTAACTGGCTGTTGCAGGCACAGCATTATGTTTCCGATGGAGGCTTTCAGGTTCAAGGGCTGTTAATGCTTTCTAATTGGTAGGACATTCACTGCAACGTGGAGCTTGCTTTTAAAAGAAGAAACGAGGAAAAGAAGGGTGGCATAAGGACGAACAAAGTTAGCAGAAATTGTAAGAAGTGCTAGGGAAGCGCTGGAATTTAGTTTCGGCATGATACCTCTCACCCTCTATGGAATCCTGGAGTGAGTGAGGCATTTCCTAACTGAAATGGGGGTGCTTATCAATACAAAGATCAAAGCCTTAATACAGTTTTTCAAGAAAAAGAGTAAGTAGGCTATTTTTTTTTTAAAAAAAATCTGTTTAGACTTTTGGCAGAAGCATTACAAAACCATTACATAACCTGCTCTTATTTCTCCAACTGTACATAGTAGCATTGTTTAGTAGTTTACTGAGCTTTGATATTGTGTGGAGGCAGCTTATTAAACAGTGCCCTAAGCACCTGCCCTAGCTTTTGTTGAGCTTGCGAAGTTTGGAATTGCCATTGCCGCTTGCTCCCTTTTCTTTTGTGTGCCTGAATTACCATGGAGAAAGGAGAAACGCTTTTTGATGCAATAGTAATCTTGAAAGAAACTTGATACAGGCAAGAGTTGATTGTATAGAGATGTTTAACCAGGTGAAATCTTGTATAGTCCTTATAGCACCGTGCTTATGCAAAACTACTGCAGGATCCCTTTGCTTGGTTTTGTTACTTTCTCCAGACTTGTCATAGATATATTTCAAGGGTTTCAGTCTAACCAGATGCTCAAGCAGCCCTTATTTAAGATCACAAATTGTTTTAATTGGCTAGTAGTTATGCATAAATATATATTTTAACAAAGGTACTCTGCATTTAACTCGAAAGGAAACTTGGTGGCAATAATCCTGCTCTCAGTATTTGTGTGGCAAGCCTAATTTAATTCTGTATTCAGCATCGGTGACTTTCTCTTCCACTTGTTTTCTCCCTCACAGTTGTTTCATCCATTCTTCATTACAGGTAGAGATGGAAAGTGATTGAAGTGTCAGGTAGATGGGCTCATCTTTCTGTTCATTATTTGGGGAGGTGGGGGTGGGGTTTCTTCAGCAAGGCTAAAGAAGGCAGCCAAGCATTGTGTCAGCATGATCTACCTGGCTGCATGAGATGGTCCTGGTAATATATGGTGTAATAAATGAGGATGACCTTAGAATTCCTCAAGCAGATCTTGCTGACTCCCATTAGTAAGATGTGCATGAAGAACTCTTAAGGGCAAACGGTCGTATTCATAGGTTTGCCAAAATACTGTAGCCACACTGAAAGGGAAGACTTTTTTGGTCAGGTCATTTATCACGGTTGGTTATTGTGGTGAAAAAAATGCAGACAGGTTTCCCACTAATTGTATTATTATTTACCTACACAACTTCTCAGCATATATTCCATTATACAGATAGTCCTCAACTTACGACCACAACTGAGCCCAAAATTTGTATTGCTAAGTCAGACATTTATTAGGTGAGTTTGGCTCCATTTTACGCCCTTTTTTGCCACAGTTGTTAAGTAAATCATTGCAGTTGTTAAGTTAGTAACATGGTTGTTAAGCAAATCTGGCTTCTCCATTGATTTTGCTTGTCAAAAGATGATCACATGACCCCGGGACACTGCAACTGTTGTAAATATGAACCAGTTGCCATGCATTCCGAATTTTGATCACATGATCATGGGGATGCTGCAACAGTCATAAATGTGAAAAACTGTCCTAAGTCACTTTTTCTAACACCTTGGTAAATTTGAACAATCACTAAAGGAAGTGTTGTAAGTCAAGAACTACCTGTAGTTATATAATAGTTTGTGCTTTGTTAATAAAGTCCAATAAAACAGAGGTCTCCAACCTTTCCGGGCTCGTGGACCAGAGGGAAGGAGAGTAGCTTCAAAATTAGTGCACGCTCGCATGAGACCACGCACATTGGGGTGACACTAGCAGCCTGTTCGTGCATATAGCATGTGCTAGTGCCATGTGCATGCACGAACGGCCATATACGCGAATGGGCCGCACAATCCACCCAGGTTAGCGGCACATGTGCAAATGGGGCACGGATACCAACCCCATACTAACGTCTCTGTGCCCGTGTGCATACGCAAACGGGGCTACAGACGGTAGCGTGAGTGGGGGGAATACGTGCCCACTGGCAGCCATCTCCACAGCCCGCTGGCCAAGAGCCCGCAGCCTGGGACTGGGCCATGGCCCACAAGTTGGGGACCCCTGCAATAAAAGACAGTTGCTCAGTTTTGAATGTGCCTTTTAAGAGGAATACCATCCAACATTTGGTCAAGTGAATCAACCCCTTTCTGATTTTGAAGGGATTAGTGATTTTTAACACTTTATAAAATTTTATTCACTTATTTGAATGCACACACATACAAACGCACAACATAGACACACGCCATCTAATAACTTCTTCACAAAAATTATGATTTATATCAACTTTTGGATCTTTGTGAAGGACATACTTTTTAGTACATATATGGAACCTTAGTTGGGCTCTTCTATTTTAGCAAACCAGGAAGATAAAGAAAGCACTTGTGGAAAAAAAAAACACCCTATAGTGTCATCCAAGGAGACAAGGAATTCCAGAACTCATTTTATATGAAGACCATATGAAGGCAGAATTCTGTCTATTCATTATTGTATTTACAAAGAAAATGTAATATTTGTAAATCATTACATAAGCAAGTCAGTTTATTTAGTGCCCAATTTTACAACCTTTTTGGAACGATTATTAACTAAATCACTGCAGTTGTTAAGTGAATCACACAGTCATTAAGCAAATCAGGTTTCCTCCATTGACTTTGCCTGTTGCAAGCTGCCTGAGAAAATTGCAAGTAGTGATTATGACCCCAGCTTGCTGCAACCGTCATAAAGGCACGCCTGTTGCCAGGCTCCCCAATTTTTATGACATGACTGTGGGGATCTGTGACAGTCATAAGTGCAGTGAATAATCATAAACCATTCTTTTAAGTACTGTTGTAACTTCGAATGGTTACTAGACAAATGGTTGTAAATCAAGGATCATCTGTGGTTTCTTATTTGATCTTATTTGATCATACTGTCCCTTTCCACAAGCACTTTATGTAATCCTTCTCCGCTGGCAAAGTTCTCTTTCTGTAGCAGGCTCTAGATCAGCG
Organism: Bothrops alternatus; assembly: GCA_034064705.1. Lineage (NCBI taxonomy): Eukaryota > Metazoa > Chordata > Lepidosauria > Squamata > Viperidae > Bothrops > Bothrops alternatus. The sequence continues at coordinate 434,860 of JARGCV010000023.1, read as the reverse complement.
GTTCTCAACCTATGGGTTGCGACCCTTTTGGGGGTTGAATGACCGTTTCACAGGGGTCGCCTAAGACCATCGGAAAACACATATTTCCGATGGTCTTAGGAACTGAGACATTGCTCCACATCCGTCTCCGCATGGCCTCCAATACCATTTGCAGAGAGAGAGAGAGAAAGAGAGGCACTTTCGCTTCCCTTCTCTCTCTCAGGCGGACTTACCTCCTGCAGGGCTCCTGATTGGTCCTGCGCCCAGGTGCCCCACCCCTTAGGAAAAGCGCGGCCAGGGCCTCGTGGCTTTGGAGTTGCCCGGGGAAGCCCCAGGATCCCTGTTGGGAGCGGCCCGCTGGAGGCTCCGTTGAGCGGGCCAGCCCTCCCGCAAGGCGCGGCCCAAGGGAGACCAGCCCCTGCTATCCCCAGCCAGCCCGACCATTGGATCCGCTGGCCAGGAAGGCGTGCCAGAGTCCAGGCTGCTGGGAAGGAAGAAGGATATTCAGCAAAGGTAGGAGAGGAGAGCTGCCTCCTGGGGCTCAGCACTGGCGGCGGCTTCCTTGCCATTCTCTTCCTCCTCCCCTTCTTCCTCCTACTGCTCCCAAGGCAGCTTGGGTGGGCGCCGGGGCAAGAGGGGTGCCTGGGGGGAGCAGCCAGGCTGGACGAAGGGCTGGTGGGCTGCACGGCACCAGCCCCCACCGCGGCTCTATCGGATGGGCGGAGGGCGAGGCCGGGCAGCGAGGGGTGGCGGGGACGGCGGCAGCGGTTTTCTCGCCCTTCTTCCTCCTGCTGCCCCCAAGACGGCTCGGGTGGGCATTGGGAGGAAGAGGAGTGCCTGGGGGGGAGCAGCCGGGCTGGCGGGCTGCACGTCACCAGCCCCCACCGCGGCTCCATTGATGGATGGAGGATCAGGCCGGGCAGCACGGGGGCGGTGGGGACCCCCGATGATGCAGCAGTGGCCGCCGCTGCCGCCATCTCCGCCGCCCCCGCACTGCCCAGCCTGGTCCTCCGTCCATCAATGGAGCTGCGGTGGGGGCTGGTGCCGTGTGGCTCAGCTGCTCCCCCCAGGCATCCCTCTTCCTACCGGCTCCCACCTGAACCGCTTTGGGAGCAGCAGGAGGAAGGAGAGGAGAAGGGTGAGAAAACCGCTGCCGCCGGCTGAGCTGAGCTGCAGCGCCGAGCCAGTCTCCATGCCTCCTGGTTGCCTGGCCGTGCTCCACCCCCGGCCACGCTTCGCACTGCGCAGGAGTCTTCCCCATGCCTCCTAGCCCACCTCCCTCGCTGTTGAAGGCCACCTCGGCACTCTGGCGCCCAGTGCGGTTGTGGGGCTGCCGGGAACAAGCGGCTCCTTCCCGGCTTGCCGGGCTCCGGGCCTCGGAAGCGGCCAGGGGGCAGGGAAGAGGGCGAGGTGGCAGTGATACCCGCATGTGCATCGGAGACCAGCCGGCTGGGCCAGGAGGGGAGAAGTGGTGCCTTCCGAGCAGGAGCTGGCGCTCCAGCTGCACCCCTCGCGTGTGATGGGCTGCGCGGTGTGGAAAGGGGCTCCCACGACCCCGCTGCTGCGATGGCTGGAGGGGTGGGCAGGTCCCGGGGGCAGCTAGGAGAGGGCAAGAGGTGCCAGGATGAGGATGAGGGCTCCAGGTTGGCGGGTGTGAGAGGGCAGCCGGCGGCTCCGAGGCACGCCGATCATCCGCGCGACTTCCAAGGCCCCAGAGGTGCCGCCGCTTGGCTCTCCACCAAGCTCTACGCCAGAGCCTCCCCCCCTCCCCGGGCAATTGTGCAGAGGTGCTTGTGCGTCCTTGGCAGCACCTCCCCCCTTCAATCTCCTTCCTTCTCCATCGCCTTCCTTTCCTCTTCAATATTTCTTCCTTCCATCTCCATCCCTTCCCCTTCAATCTCTCTCCTTCCTTCCTTCCTTCCTTCCTTCCTTCCTTCCTTCCTTCCTTCCTTCCTTCCTTCCTTCCTTCCTTCCTTCCTTTCCCCTTCAATCTCCTTCCTTCTCCATCGCCTTCCTTTCCTCTTCAATATTTCTTCCTTCCATCTCCATCCCTTCCCCTTCAATCTCTCTCCTTCCTTCCTTCCTTCCTTCCTTCCTTCCTTCCTTCCTTCCTTCCTTCCTTCCTTCCTTCCTTCCTTCCTTCCTTCCTTCCTTCCTTCTTTCCTTCCTTCCTTTCCCCTTCAATCTCCTTCCTTCTCCATCTCCTTCCTTTCCCCTTCAATCTTCTTTCCTTCCTTTCCCCTTCAATCTCCTTCCTTCTCCATCTCCTTCCTTTCCCCTTCAATCTTCCTTCCTTCCTTCCCCTTCCTTCCCTCCCAACATTTTTGAGCAAGGAAGAGTAATCTTCTCCATCGAGCATTGCTATATTGTTTTTGTGATTAATCACTATGCTTTAATTATGTTCAATTGGTAACAATGAAAATACACCCTGTATATCAGATATTTACATTACGATTCATAACAGTAGCAAAATTACAGTTATGAAGTAGCACCGAAAACAATTTTATAGTTGGGGGTCACCACAACATGAGGAACTGTATTAAAGGGTCGCGGCATTAGGAAGGTTGAGAAGCACTGCTCTAGATGGAAATATCATTTGCGCTGTGTTTTCCTGGTTTACCTGGCAATCATACGGGCTGAGTTCTAGCAACTATGGGCTGTCCAGAACTTTTTTTGGTGGGGGAGGGAGGAGGGTAGAGATAAATTAACTAAGTATTGAGATATAGAAAAGGATGGAACTGCTTTGGAGCTGCTCCCAATCCATTCTTCTGAAGTTTTTGTCCCCATTCTTCATCTGCCTGTTCTAACTAGAAAAATGTCTGCCTCTCCACTCCAGTTTGGTATTGGGAAAATTAATCACTGAAGTATTTCTCTCTTAAGACTTGCCAGAATAAATTGGTAAGGATCCAACAGCCTTTCACAGCACAGAAGCCCTTACATTTAGAACTGCCCCACTAGCATCTTCCAGAGGGAAGCGCAAATGTTTCCAGCACACTTGAGCAGTGTGGGAACAGATTATCTGGAGGATTTAATTATCTATTTAATTCTCTGTCTGCTTGCTGTGTTCAATATTGGAAACACCGCTATGTATCTCACACTTTTAGGAGGTTGTTGAGATGAGGCAGGTAAACGTCTAACTCAAAGGAGATTTTAACTTGGGAAACTCTCGTGGAAGTTTCATTTAGACCTCAAACAAGCTGTTCTTTATAGACCTTTTAAAGCAGGCTAAAGTTTTTTTCCTGCCTGTTTTAAAGTTACATTCATCTGCCCTTGGAATATGTTGAATCATTTTGTAATTATTTAATTACATTTATAAACACTTAATCCTTAGAGAGCTTGCAGTTTACAATATAAAACACCAAATAAACTGTATACAATAAAAGCAGACAAATAAACACTTTACAAACCAATAAAAGTGTAGAATAAAATGAAATTAACAGCCAAATTATAACCAAAGATAGAATCAACCCAAAATGCCCTCTGGAAGTTTTAAGCAAATTGGGACCCAATAGAAAGGTATCCCACGTTTGGAAGACCCAGATCTGAAGTTATTTGTGCAAGCATTTTCATTTCTTTAGTGAAGAAAGGGTGGGACTAAATAAATAATTGAGGGTTCCTTTTATACCGCTCAAGGCTGGTTTTTAATCCTAAAGTTCTATCTAAATGGCTTGGGTCCCAAGAGATTCCTTCTGCTTCTGTGTTTTTGTCCTCTGAGGTTGACTTGTCTACTCCTTTCATGAATTTATGTAAATGAGAAGTTTATGTAAATGAGGGTCTGGGTCAGAGCCTTCTTTCTGTTTGTGGAATTCTTTGGTCAGAAAGAACAATTCTGAACTCTCTCTTCTAATATTTTACCAAGCTGTTCCAGACGTTTTTTACATCTGTCCTTAGTTACGTCTTCCTTTCCCAGGGAAGCAAATGACTATACATGCACAAATATGCAGAGACAATCGCTAAATGCTAAGACTTCCAGAGATGCTGGCTACCTCAATACTTTGCTTGCACTAGTACATTTTGCTACATATCCTTTTAAATCACAACCCTACTCCGTTAGAGTTGTACAACACTAATGCATATCCCTGAGGTCAGACTGAGCCTTGCTGTACTATGTTAAGTCCTGGGTCTTCCAACGGGTCTTTGGGAAATTATTTGAGTCTTTATTTCATTTTTGAAGTGTGTTATTGCTTGCTGCTGATTGCGCTGATGTTGTGTTTTGTTGTATATTATTATATTGTGTTCATTCTTTTAAAGAAAACTATATCGGGAAGTTATAAGATACTCCTGTCACCTTCAGTTGGAGTCTCATATTAGCTGCCATAAATAAACCCTTAAGGGAATAAAAAATAAAATATTTTTTAAAACATTACGTGAATACTTTATGCTGTTTTTCGAACTATTGGGCTACTGTGTTGTAGCAAACCACATAAATGCCTTTCTACATACATAAAACAGAGTGAGCAGTCAAAATGGTTGTTATTACTCCTTTCATTTCTCTGAGTTTATCAAGTGATTTCATTCTTTTAACTTTTAGTGTTTAACACAGCGTTAAATTTACCTTTGTCTTTCTGCTCTTTTACAGCTGTCTCCAATCTAGATGAAGAGAGTAGATGGACAGTTCATTATACTGCGCCCTGGCATCAGCAGGAGAATGTCTTCTTACCATCCAGCAGGCCGCCCTGCGTAGAGGAGCTGCATCGTCAAGCCAAATTGAATCTGAAGTCCGTACTGAGAGGTAGGAACTTTACAAAGACATGTTCACTCAACAAGATCACAGCTACCACCTTTTGTTTCCTCAAGGCAGGGGTTCTCAACCTTGGCAACTTTAAGACTTGTGGACTTCAACTCCCAGAATTCCTCAGCCAGCAAAGCTGGCTGAGGAATTCTGGGAGTTGAAGTCCACAAGTCTTAAAGTTGCCAAGGTTGAGAACTCCTGCCTTAAGGGATCACTTATCTTTTCAAAGTTCTTAATTTTTCTTAAGTTTTTCCAGTTTTTCCAAAATTCATTCACAAACTCATTTAATTTCACTAATAGGTTTGGGGAACTAAACAGGTTTGTTCTGTCACTTTGAAGCCTATTTTTAGTTTAGTTTAGTTTTATTAAATTTCTATACCGCCCCTCTCCCGTAGGACTCGGGGCGGTTTACAACCCAATAAAAACATATATTGTACAATGTTGCCTTTAATCCTTCTCCAAAATCCAGGAAATGAGAATTCCCGGTCTTAGAACATCCAGTAGAGAAAGAATTTAGAATATAGAAAAGGCACAAATTGCTTAGAAACTCTTATGGTTCAGATTAGTTCATTTCTAGCCTAATATTTATTAAATTATTTTGACACAGAATAAAGAAGAATGGTAGCCTCTGAGACACCCTAAAAGTAAGCGGGTGGTCTGAAATATAGCTGATAGATGAAAATCTGTGTTCTCAATGAACTATTTTCATTTTTGCATGTTTGGATTGTATTGTGGCATTTTTTTTAAAAAAAAACTCATTGTTATTTTGAAGTTCCTTTTTAAAAAAAATAGCTGATATCTTGGGTAGAGTTTGTTTTGTGCATGAATATTGAAAGCATGAAGTTAGAATATCAGGCACTACTGTTTGAAAAATTCATTGCAGCCAAAGTTGTTTGAATAATGTAATTAATTGTTCAATGTAAAAGTAGAAGTTAGTAACCAAATAACAAATATTTAATATAAAAACATTAACCCTCTTGCTTCCAGAAGTATTTGATGATATGGTTTTTAATTTGTTTTAATGCTCAATATTAAATGACATATTATTTTAAAGAGTAGATTTTAGCTGGAAAAACTGCTGCCCTAATCTCAGTATGGAAAATGTATTCCTAAGTGAAAATCTCTGTGCTCTGTAATTTATCACCTCACATGATAAGAGTTAGTTTCAAAAGTGGTCAACAAGAATAGAAATGTTCAAACATTTGCTGCTTCGAGTGAAGTGCAGCAGAATGTGAAAATATGTTGTTCTTTAACTGTGGTCAGAAAAATGGAATGCTTCCACACAGAGTTTTTAACACTACAATGAAAAGATATTGTGTGATAGTAGTAGTAGTAGTAGTAGTAGTAGTAGTAGTAGTAGTAGTAGTAGTAGTAGTAGTAGTAGTAGTAATATGTGCCTTTGGTGCAATCCCGAAACAACTGGAGCACCACTTAAACACCATTGGCATTGACAAATTTGCCATCAGTCAAGTGCAAAAGGCGGCCTTATTGGGAACAGCTTCCATCCTGCAACGATATCTGTAACACCATCCAGATCTGCCTATCCCAGGTCCTTGGTAAGGACTCGGTAGGTAGACAAAAATGCCAAACCCAGTCTGAAAATTTGGCTGACTGTGGGATGATATAATAATAATAATACCGTAGTAGTAATAGTAATAGTAATAATAAAGTTGGAAGGGACCTTGGAGGTCATCTAGTCCAACCCCCTGCTCAGGCAGGAAACCCTATACCATTTTGGACAAATGGCTGTCCGGTCTCTTCTTAAAAACTTCAGTGTTGGAGCATTCACTGCTTCTGGAGGCAGGTTATTCCACTGGTTAATTGTTCTAACTGTCAGGAAGTTTCTTTTTAGTTCTAGGTTGCTTCTCTTCTTGATTTGTTTCCATCCATTGCTTCTTGTCCTGCCTTCAGGCGCTTTGGAAAATAATAATAATAGTAATAATAGTAATAACAAATAAAAATTAAAAATTATTGGTGGGGAAGTAGAATAGTTAAAAATGAGGGCACAACAATATTTGGACCTTCATAAAACTTTGTAAATGTGGCAGGACAATAATGCAATAAAAGCTTTACCTGAACTAGGTTGATGAGCTATTCTAAGAAATGATTTAGTTTCCAGTTATGAATGTATTTTTGAAGGTAAGTGACAAAATCACACTGTCCTATTTTGAAAGGGAAGAACAGGTATTTGTATTGTTTAATTCTCTTTACTGCTATTTATTATATTTAGAGAAAAGCATTTAATGTATCTGGAGATCAGAAGGTTGTAGATTGCATTCATATTACAGAAACAGACTGTATGAGTATTTCCCTTTTGTTTCTCTTTTGCACTTATGCCTTTATACCAAAGACTCCTCTAAAGGGTTCCCATTTCTTTAGAACTTCCAGGTGGAAATGATCAGAAGATTCTGTTCTGAGGCTGGATGCTATTTCTTATGCAGAAAGATATTCTAAGAGTCTACAAACCAGAATAAACATTTGGTGTCTTCATGGGCACTGTTGTTAAGTTTTCTTAGAAATGATTTATAAAAGTTCTTCCAGGATGCTTTTTCAAATCTGAATTTACTACTTAAAATTCTGGAATTATCTGGTCAACTTCCTTCCTCATATGATCCTGGGATCAGGCAAGGTCAGTTAGAAGCTTCTAACTGTTAATTTTTATAACTAACTATGGAGTGTGTTTATACTAGAAGTATCAAATTATTTTTGTGTATAAAAATGTACTATTTTCTATTCCTAATTCAAGCACAGCTTGAATTTTATTTCCCTATTGAAGGAAATTGAAGACAAGCTAATCTAATGCAGTAAACAAAAGATAAAAGTAGTATAATTGAAAAAATATTGCTCTGTGCTGATAATCCAAGTTGAAAATAAAATTCATGCCCACAGTTAAATATTTCCCTTTTTTATTCTCCCAATCAGAGAATTTCAAGTGAAGTGCCTGGAAAATAACAATTGGCATGAGTAGAAAACCCATAAGGGGGGCACAAAACCGAAAACAGTATTTTGCAAATGGTATTTGTTAACAAGCTATCACTAGGGAGTGCTCAAGGTGATCCTGTCCATTTGTGTTTGAGTAATTTAGATATCTACACTATGCATTTATGGATAATAAGGAGTGATTGCCTCAGTCATGCCCATTTACCTCTACATTGTGAAAATAAATGTAGTGAATTGTTTGCCTATACGTAATGTGCGAAGCATGCTTCACAACATTTATTGCTTAGAACATAACATGAATAATCAATGCTTAGTTCTCTCTGGATGTTATTTGGCAAGTCAGTACTTATTAAGGAACTTAAATTATTATTAACTTTGAAACAAAGCTTTTGCTCCAGCAGTGAGCCCTCATTATAATCTACTGTAGGTATCATGCCTAATAAAAAAAACTTATCTTGTTCCTAAACCTTCCTCTTTATCTCTGCAAATTCCTACCCATCTGTTGCTTTGTTTCCTTCTCTGATCAGGTGACAAATTTATGACGATAGTTGCATTCAGTGTTCTTTCTCTGCCTGCCCTTGTGCTAGGCCAGGATTTGAAGAATTCAGCCAATGATTTTAGTGCTTTCTTGGAATGCTGAAGATGCAAGCCCTGTCTTGACTTTATGCTTGTTAGCTTAAAGTGTTTTATTTGATTGATTTCTATGGCTGTTCATCTCAAATACTTTATTTGGCGTAGCTAATGATAATAACAAGTAAATAAAAAATACATATGCAAAAAATTAAAACACACAGCAGCCTGGGGGGAAAAAAATCACAAAATAGTCATTATCATTTAAAACAGCCATAATGTTAATTCTTTCGCCATAATTAGTTGCACTAATAGACTTCCATTCATGCAGTGAACATCATTTGTCTTAGTGAGGCTTCCAGATAGACTCCACAGTATGCCCCAGTTCGCTGAAAGAGATTTCATGGGGTTGCAAATACAAAGATTATGTTTCTATCCCATTCTTCTGAAGATTGTAACTGAGTATAACTCGTTGTCCCCAAAGCAGGAATCTTCTCGTGACAGTCATATGAACCAAGAAGACGACCAATGAACAAATAAGCCAACCTTCATCTCGAAAAGTGCATATTAATTTGGAATCTATATAAATACTTCGCTGCAGGGAATGTGTATAGTCCAGTCTGTGTTTGAGGGAAGACTGCAACTTGTTATGCTGACCCCTAAAGCTAATGACAAAATGGGTCTTGAAGGGTTGAGAGCAGGATATCTGAATGTTATTTTGTGCCTTTAATATGTGTTGGTTTTGGGGGGAAACAGTTAAGTTTGTATATGCCTACATAGTGCCTTTGTACCAAGCTACTGAGAATTAAGCAGTTGTAACCATTATGCAGTATGTCATTGTCAAAAATGTAAAAATCAACCAGTCTTTTGTTTTGTCAATTTGCTTTGAGAACACATTTGTTCAAATTCCTGTCTCAGTTTAAAAAAAGAGAAGCTTTTTTTTCCCTCCCAAAACTGCAATGAAATACACTGTGGATATACGGTAGTTCATGAACCTGCTTTATATTCCAGGCTGAGATTTTTTTTCAGCAACAGCCCAAGTGCTGCTGTTAGCATTAAAAAAACAAAACAAAACTAAGCTTGATACGCAACAGTCCTTATGGCATCTCATTTCTGCTACTGATAGCCTTTTTTTTTTAAGTCTACAGAAATGGGTCCTGTTCCACTTGATGCAAACTTCATTGCTGAGGTTTGCCATATTTAGACTGTTAGACAGAAATAGATCCTTATCAGAATCAAGAGTTTGTTTTTAAAAGCCCTCTTGTGATCCAGATAGCTGTTGCAATTATATTAACCATCAGCTGCTTTGTGCTACTGTACCCATTGTTAGTGGATTTTAAATCCCTTTTGCAAACATTTGTATTCATTTTCAGCTGTTCCTATAAAACAAAAGTATAAGCTTTGATTTGAGAGGCTTTCTGATAACACAGTTCATGTGCAACAATGGTTTAGCAGAGCATCCTGACTTGTTTCTTTTCTCTTTTTGCGTGACATAAATCTGCATTAATGAATTAATTGGAAAATGTTGAAGATAGATTAGTGTTGACTTGGAGAACATCCAGGGTGTCTAATCCAAAGCTGAAGAAAAGGTTTATGCCTGGTGTAAAAGCTATCTCTTCATATGAGGGCTCAATCAATCAGTCAGTTTATTACAGTCATATGGCCAGAAACAATAACATATCCAATTGTAGGTTACTTACATACCTACATATATAAAAATGCACTGAGCATGATCTAATGATGAATAAGAACACTCAGTGATTTTCAATAACTACTAATATGTCACCAACATTCCCTTTGGGGGGGGGAAAGCTTGTTGGAAAGATGGTCAGTCTTTAATTCTGAAACAGACTAATTCATAATTAGCCAGCTTCATGTGTTCATTGCCTGTATTGTAATAGTAAAAATGCATATCTGTATATAAGCAGAGGGGAGAAATATATGTCATTAGCTACCTTTCCTAGAGGAATATCTGTACATTGTAATGGATGGGTCCAAAATGTGAGACATATTGCAAGGCCACTTTTCCCCTCTTTCTGGTACTTTCCTCCCTTTTCTGCTTTGCTCACTGGAAAGTGGTTGATGAACAGGAAATGACTTTTTTTTCACTATAAAAATTCTTTTATTGAAACAATCAACATTGAACATAAAAACATATTATGCAGCAATCATCATGGCACCTGATATACAACACTAAGTATTAGTCTTTGAAAACTTCTGAATTAGTAGGCCTTTTTCCCCTCCTCGCGTCTAGCCTCAACTATACTCCTGTTACACTTTATACTCCTGTTACACTTTATTTGTTTGGTGTTTCTCTTATCTGGTTCAATATTAATGTGATCAACATTAAGCATAAGATCCTATTGCTAAGCAATCATCCTAAAACATAGCATACAACATTAGGTATTAATCTTTGTAAACATCTGTTTTAGTAAACGTTCTTCCCTCCTCCCTTCCATCTTCAAGTATACTCCGAATACATTTTGTTTGATTGGTGTTTCTCTTATATATGGTCTATCTACTGTATCTAGTCTATCACATATTGTTTGTTTGCGCTTCTGAATTGACTTCATCCCATTACTAGTGCAATCTTTTATAGTCCCTAACCAGAGATCCTGAGGTAAAAGTTTCATATCCTGAGGTAGAGATTCAGTCTGCTTTAACAATATTAAAGCAAACAACATTAGTCATAAGGTTATGTTAAGAGGCATTAGTTATAGAACATATACATTCAACATTGGGTGTTAGTTTTTGTAAACATTTGATTTGTTAACCCTTCTTCCCTCCTCCCATCGAGCCTCAGCTAAACGCCAGCTGCATTCTGTTTGATTGGTGTCTTTCTTGGATATAGTCTATCCACTGTTTCCAGTCCGCCAAAAATTGTTCATTGGAGCGATTTTTCAAGTATGCTGATATTTTCGCCATTTCCGCCAAATTTGTTACTTTCACAGTCCATTCTTCAATAGGCGGTATTTCCGGATTCTTCCAGTATTGTCCCACCAACAATCTTGCTGCTGTAATTAAGTTCAAAAATAAATTTGTCTCTGAGGTAGTGAAATCCTTTGTGATCCCTAACAGAAAAGCCTGAGGTAGAAATTCTATACGCTTTTTGAAAATAGTTTGGAGTGTCCACCATATCTTCCTCCAGAATGCTTTGATTTTTCTGCATGTCCACCATATGTGAAAGTAAGTAGCCTCCCCGTCCCCGCACCTCCAGCATTTGGGCTGGGAGTCCGGGTAGATGAGTGATATTTTTTTCGGGTCTAGGTGCCATCTATAGAACATCTTGTAGAAGTTTTCCCTTAAGTGTTGCGATTTCGTGAATTCTACATTCCTCACCCAGATTTTCTCCCACGTGTCCATGGTGATAGAGTGTCCGAAGTCTTGTGCCCACCTTATCATACAGTTCTTGACTAGCTCGGTTTCAGAGTCCATTTCTATCAGAATGCTGTACACTCGTTTGATGTGCCTGATCCCCTGTTCTCTAATCTGTTTAATTAGATTCTCGTCGGTCTGGGAGAAGCCCTTCTTCTTGTCTTTACGCCACCTTGATTGCAGTTGTATATATCAGTGGTTCTCAACCTTGGGGTCACAACCCCATTTGGGGTCGCGCAACCATTTCGCGGGGGTCGCCGGGCACCGCCGGCCGCCATTTTTTTTAATTTTTATTTTTTTTAATTTTTAAAAAAAAATTTAAATTTTTTTAATTTTTTTTAAATTTTTTTTATTTTTTTTGTGCACGCGTGCCGCGCACGCGCAGATCCGCCCGTCCGCCGAAAAAAAAAATAAAAAAAATTAAAAAAAATAAAAAAATGGCGGTCCGCGACGGGCGGATGCGCGCATGCGCAGCGTGTGCGATGGGCTGATCCACGCATGCGCAGATCCGCCCATCGCGGCCGCCATTTTGTTTTTGTTTTTTTTAATTTTTTTTAAAATTTAAAAAAAAAATAAAAAAAAACAAAATGACGGCCCGCGATGGGCGGATGCGCGCATGCACGGCACGTGAGATGGGCGGGTCGGGGTCGCGGCGCGCATGGGCGGGGCAAGTGGGGTCTCAACCTGAGAAAGGTTGAGAACCACTGGTATATATGATAGCCAGGTACCTCCTATTCCTCTGTTTGCTAGCGTTGCTTGGGGTTTCAAGAGGAACCCATTTTCTTCTCCCAGTACAAGTTCACTGTAGGGCACCACTTCTTGCCCTTGGGATGTGTTCATATCCCCTGTTGCGTGTCCGGGGATCGTCCAGATGGGAATCTTGTCGTGTAGGAGGTGCTTGTATTTCTTCCAGACCCATAACAATGGGATTCGTAGTGGGTTCTCCTTGAAGTTCCTGTCTGCCTTTTTGTCGTATACTAAGTATGCGTACCAGCCGAATAGTAGACCATGCCCCTCAACATTCAGAATTCTATCATTTGTCATGTTGATCCAGTCACTCACTGCCACCAACGTCGCTGCATAGTAGTATAGCTTTAGATTAGGCATTTTGAGTCCCCCTCTCTCCCTTGCGTCTTGGATGATTTTTAGTTTCACCCTCGGTCTCTTGCCGTCCCAAATAAATCTGTTGATGCCCTTCTGCCAGTTGTCTAAGTCCGCATCCTTCTTGAGTATGGGTAGCATTTGAAAGAGAAATAAAAATCTGGGTAAGACGTTCATCTTTACTGCCGCTATCCTGCCCAGCAGGGACAGACGTAGAGATTTCCACCTTTCCAGGTCTGTTTGTATCTTATTCCACAGGACCTCGTAGTTATTCTTGTATAATTTCGCATTTGTTGATTCTATCTCGACTCCTAAGTATTTGACTTTCTTGACTATTTCACAACCCGTTATTCTTTCCAGGTTCTGTTTTGCTTTGTTGTCTAGGTTTTTGACTAGCACCTTTGTTTTTGATATATTTACTTTGAAGCCTGACACCCTACCATAGTCTTCCATTATCTCCATCAATTTCCTTGTTGACTGTGCTGGTTGCGACATTGTCACCAGCAGGTCATCCGCAAAGGCACATAGTTTGTAGTCTTGCTGTTTAATCTGTATGCCCTGTACGTCCTCTGCCGCTCTTATCCTGTTCAGCAAAATTTCCAGTGTTAGGACAAATAGCAGGGGTGACAGCGGGCACCCTGTCTCGTGCCTCTCTCTATGTTGAATGGGTCTGTTAGGTCTCCGTTCACAATGATCTGGCCTGTTTGTTTCTGGTAAATTGCCCTTATGGAGTTGAGAAACTGTGCTCCCATTTTCATCTTCTGGATCACTTTCGTCAGGAATGGCCAATTCAGTCTGTCGAAGGCTTTTTCTGCGTCCACAAACATAAGGGCGGCTGGTACCTGTTTGTGCCTGTCCAAGTACTCTATTATGTTCAACAGCTGTCTCACATTTGTTTTCATCTGGCGTCCTTGTATAAATCCCCTTTGGTCCGGGTGTATTGTTTTTCGTAGTACAGTCATTAGTCTATCGGCCAGAATTTTTGTGAATATTTTGTAGTCCGTGTTAAGTAGTGAGATGGGCCTGTAGTTTGCGGATTGTGTAGTATCTTTCCCCTCCTTGGGGATTAATGAAATATAGGCTGTTTTCCAGGATGGTGGAACTTGGCCTCCTTCTTGTATATTGACAAATAGCTGTCTAAGGGGTTCTAACATCTCTTCCTGGAGACACTTGTAATAAGTCGCTGTTATCCCATCCGTCCCTGGCGATTTTCCTGGTTTCAGCTGTTTGATCGCTGAGTGTATTTCCTCCTTTGTGATTGTGGCATTCAGGGCCTCTCTCTGTGTATCGGTGATTGCCTGTATCTTTTCGTTTTGTAGAAAAGTTTCTGTCACAGGAAATGACTTTTAACAGCAGGCTAAACTCTTACCTTGAGGAAAAGTTGGCAGATGGCAGCACGTAAGTGTTCATGGAAAATCTTGAAAAACCTAAGCAAGGTTGAGATGTAGATGGGATATCATGAAGAACTGAAATCTCAGCATTGTGAAATATGAGAATTTAAAAAACAAATACTCTGAGGGGAGGGAAGGCATGGCAAATCACTGCCATATTACTACCAAGAAAACAACATTGATTTGTCATTGCCACTAGGGCAGAGGCCCCCAGTCTTTTGGGCACCAGGGACCAGTTATGTGGACCGGAGGGGGCATGGTTTTGTGTGCTGCCTGCATCCTGTGGATGGAGCTTTCCTTGTTTGTGCGGACTGGCTGCTGGCATGCCATGGCCTGGTACCAAGGTCCAAGACCGGGGGTTAGGGACCCCTGCACTAGGGAACTTACTGATTTACTTGAATATATTTTTACAAAGAACTCAAGTAGTCCATTGTACTACAAAGAATTCTCTTGGTTTAATCATTTGGCCTTTAAGAAGGTTATTTTTATTCTATTGTAAACAAAATTAAAATGATCACAGGTACTTTAGCACTAATTGATCAATTGCTTGTGCTCAGATTACTAAAAAAGTGCTCTCTATAGATTTGATGGAGAATTCCTAAATATAAGCGCTATTTTTTTTAAAAAAAAAATACTGTAAATAATCCAGAAGGTAGGATTAGAGTTTTAGAGTCCTGTACCCCTGGACTCTATGTTGCTAGAGGAAATAATGAGCTCTAGTGCATTTTATGCTTTCTGCAGTACCTGCTGTTGGAAGCGTTCCATGTGTGAGAAGTGAAATAACTTCTTCCTCAAAAACATGATACTTGAAGTAATGTAAAATGAAGCATTTTTGACTAGTTGCTTTGCTATTAAAACGGCATGGGAAATAGACAACCAGAATTAAAAGAAAATATTATCAGAATTGTATTCAGTGACAAAAACAGCATGAAAATGTTACGAAGAGTCAGGGAATTGAGTTTGTGATTTATACTGTGGTTTTTGCTACTACAGCAAAAGTTCTCAATATTGTATAAATGTAATACTGCATATACCATAGCTACATGGGAACTTGGGGTATTGCATTATGATATATAAACTGTGTGACCCCATTTTCAAGGCTTGATCACATAGTCCTCTCCCATCCAGCTAAAAGGAACTTTTCTACTTTATTATTTATTTATATTTATATGGTTATCATCTCAACATCATGACTCTGGGTGGCTACGAGGAATTAAACATCACAATCAGAATCAGAATAGAGCTGTAAGGGACCTTGGAGGTCTTCTAGTTCAGCCCCCTGCTCAAGCAGGAGATCCTATATCAGGGGTTCTCAACCTTGGCAACTTTAAGACTTCTGGACTTCAACTCCCAGAATTCCTCAGCCAGCAAAGCTGGCTGAGGAATTCTGGGAGTTGAAGTCCAGAAGTCTTAAAGTTGCCAAGGTTGAGAACCCCTGTCCTATATCATTTCAGGCAAGTGGCTGTCCGGTCTTTTCTTAAAAAAACTCGAGTGAAAGCAAACTGTTCCACTGGTTAATGGTCCCCACTGTTAGTAAGTTTCCCCTTAATTCCAGGTTGCTTTTCTCCTTGATTAGTTTCCATCCATTTGTTCTTGTCTTGCCTCCTGGTGCTTTGGAAAATAAATTGAACATCACAATGTTACAACAGCATCACAGTATCGCAATAAATTCTATAAGCTATATGAACATTCCACATAATTTCAGATGCATATGAATGGGGGGGGGGAGGAATGAATACTTTGGCTGATGTGCTACATATATTGAGGCTTCCTAGTCTACAGGCAAAACCACACTTTCAGCATTTTGCTAAGTGAACAAACCTCCTTCGAAATAGACTGAATTGGGACAAACAACAATTACACCAGAAAAAAAAAAAATACAAGCAAGGTGTTTTTTTTAAGACAGCTTTTACAGTTCCTATAGGTGGCTTTCAGAACTGCATAATCTTCATAATCTATGTAATAAAAGATTCTGCCAATCTGCATAATCTTCATAATCTATGTAATAAAAGATTCTGCCAACCTATTCTTTGCTGTTTGCAATATGCTCTTCGTTAACAAAGGCAGGCTCCATTTGCTAGAAGTTTTGAGTTTCCTGCATTATTTAAGTGAGATAAGTAACTATGTAACATGATGAATTCAGGAGATGATGAGAAAACAATCAGGCTTGTTATCTGACATAGTCCTGCACCTTTAACTTAATTGCAAAGCTTGCCATTCTACTCTGTTCAGAACATTGCAATTAACATCTTTCTCAGATGGAATTCAGTTGCTGGTCTCCGTCAAAAGAGTTTTATGTTTCAAGGAATTGATTTACACCATATTTGAGTTTGCTTTTCTTTAAATCATGCTTGCTTGGCTGATTTTGTGAAAGAATACAAAAACCAGATAAGAGTTCATGAATAAACTGAGATTTTAAAAAATCCCAAATTTGATTGGGTTGGGGTATGTGTGTGTTGAGAGAGAAAGAAAGAAAAAACATTTTCTTGTTTTTAATCATCATTGATAGATATTATGTGGGAACTAGGAGCTATTTTTATGCCATAAGTTCTTCCCCTTAATAAGATTTTAATGAGATGTTGCAACACATGTACATGGACAAAAAGTGCAAATCCTATATTGTGACAAAGTTAGCAAATACCTCTATATTTATTTCACTTCTGTATCAACAATGTAGCACTGATAACTTTTAATCAAATGCAGTAGGAGAAATTTATATTTCATTTGAATGATCCCATGTATCTTTAAAGAGCTAAGTGATTTCATGTTCATAGTCATCTTAAA
This sequence comes from Bothrops alternatus, assembly GCA_034064705.1. Lineage (NCBI taxonomy): Eukaryota > Metazoa > Chordata > Lepidosauria > Squamata > Viperidae > Bothrops > Bothrops alternatus. The sequence goes on along the minus strand of JARGCV010000023.1, from coordinate 417,988 downwards.
TTTCATCTAAAGTCAGGCACTGTGCGTTTTGTAATAAAAATTTAAACTAGGATAAAAGCATAGTTTCCTCTCTTGGCTTGTTAATTAACTGACAATTAGAACAATTAACCAGTGGAACAACCTGCCTCCAGAAGCTGTGAATGCTCCAACACTGGAAGTCTTTAAGAAGAGATTGGACAGCCATTTGTCTGAAATGGTATAGGGTTTCCTGCCTGAGCAGAGGGTTGGACATTATTATTGTTGTTGTTGTTGTAACTAAAAGCAAAACAATCCACAACAATCCCAGATTTCAGAGATTATAAAATTTGGATTACTGTATTGGAAATTTGTGGCAGTGTGATTGCCTCTGTAGGCTTCATTGTGCAATTGGTTGGTTATTACATATTATCACATAATGCTATAATTTTAATACTGCAGTACAGATATTTTATTTGGGTGTGGCCCTACATTGGACTGATACAATATTTTTCTTCAACACAGATGAATCTATGCATCTATATATATATGAATGAATATACCAAAATACAAACATTGTATAAAGTTTTATAGCTGTTTATGGCTCTTATTATAGAACTGAAGAAGCTTCTTGGATGAGAAGTTAAATGTTTTTAAAGAAAAAAACCAAGAAAGTCTTGCTGCCTAGGTGGAAAAAGCACCTATGAACTGAATGATTAAGAATCTCCATAAACATTTGGATCATATTATAGTGATAAAATTAATTTTGCAGACTTTGAAAAATGTTGGTTGTCACCTGCCCCTTTCCAATATCTGGAAAGGTGAAATAAGTAGTTGGATTGGGCAAATTAGCATGTTCATCCAAATCTTGATGGTTTTATTTTCCCATATGCTCCAGCGTCTGTTATTCTTAGCAATGTTTCTCTGAATATCAGTTAAGAAAGGTACTAATTGAAAATTAATTATATAAATGAAGAGATTTTATCCAGATTAAATGTAAACAAGTTGTTGTTAGAATGTTTATGGAAAGATAATTCAATTTTACTCAGCTTCTTCATCTCAGTATATTCTGAAAAATATTTGTTAGAATGTATTATTATTATTATATACATAATTCATTTGATTTTATTCACTTCTGTTTATCCTGACCGTGAGCCCCAAAAGGGCAGTACGGCTGCATCTGGACATTGTCACCCATTTTGCACTCTCCAGGGATGTAGCTTAAGGAATGCTATAGATGCAAGTGACCATTGCAATGCGAGAGGCGGTCACCTGGATAGCTGAATTGGACATTGTTATGGTTATTATGTGACTTATCTATATATGTTTACTTCTCTTCTGTCGTGTTCTCATCATACACTAAATAAATAATAATATACACAAAAATGTGAACTCACAGCTGCCAGTTCTTTAGCTGGTGTTGGCCTTCATATACACTGAGTTCTTCCCAAGAACTTAAGATGTTGTAATGTATTAGCGTATATATGTGTGAATCCAAGCAGTCTGGCCTTTTGTAATTGACATACGGAACTATTATTATCAACAAGCAGATTTTCTAAGTGCCATCTAAGGGGTTTTTTTGGTATGGCACCATCACAGCCAGTTTATGGACTGGGACCACCACACCATAAACTTTCAACTTTGGTTTTCAGATTTTGATACTTTGTGATCTTCAATTCTTTGCCTCCTATTCTTCTAGCCTTTGACATTGCCACATCAGTTAGCCACACTTTCTTCTCTTTTTAACCATTAAAGACGAGAAAACTAGTTACAGATGAATAAGACCTCCTTGGAAATATTTGTACTTCTTGTTTGAAATGTTTGTGTAAATCAACAACAGTTAATGGTATCTTTTTCTTATGTATCCTCCACCACTTACAGAATGTGACAAACTTCGGAGAGATGGCTGTAGAAGTTCTCAATACTATTCTCAGGGTCCAACATTTTCATCTTCATCCAGCACAATCTATGGAAGTTACCAAGATGATTATGAAGAAATTGAACAGAAGGTGAGACAGCAGGCTCTTGAAAAGATAATGGAAAATATTGCAGAAATTTTTATAAGTTAAATAAACGCACAAGATATATATTACGTTCCAGATTTGAAAATGATAACTCAGCTTTTAAAATGTTCTGTTCCAAAAGGATCTTGTTTCAGTTCTGCAGAATAGTTTTATTTGCAAGAAAAAAAAAATACTGTGCAAACACTCAGGTACAAAAGCTCTGATTTAAAAACTGGCTAGGTTAGGTTTTGCTGCTTTTATGAACACGTAGAAAGAGCTATTGTTCTCTTGTAAATACCCTGACTTTGTAGTGCTCACATTGTCCCATAGAACGTACCATAAATGACAGGACCACTCCTTTATTGGCTTTCCCTTGTTTGCAGTTTGATATGTAGGGTGTGAACATAATGTGATTTGTCTTCTTTATTCTATTGTTTGAATTATTTATGCCACAATGAATTGATAGCATCATATCTTAGTAATACCTGTCCCTTATGCAGCGTTTAATTAATTCATTCATTTGTCATGTACTCCCAAATAGGCGTGACTTCTCTAAAAAAAAATCTAATCAATAAAAATATATTTTGAGATGTTTCTTTAAAAATAGTAAAAAAGAAGCTGCTCAGAGGGAAGGAATTCTAGAGTATTGGTGCCATCATGCAATATTGTATATTATATCTATATAGAGAGAAACATATAAGACACATATAAACAACAGCAGGAAGAATTAAAGAACATTAAAAAAATATTTGACACTTTTTCAAAGGTTAAACAGTTTGAATTATAAGGATGTTCTTCCTATATTGATGAGGAGGCATCTCCTCTAAATTTCATTTATTTATTTATTAAATGTATTGGCCGCCCATCTTACCGCAGGGTAACACTGGGCGGCTTACAATCTGTCTGAATCTTTCACATAACTAAGCAGGCTCATATGTTGATACCAAATTGAAGAGTAACATCAACACTTTGTACTGATATTGTTGAACAGTGATCAGTGTAGACCATTCACGATCAAAATAATGTAGTCCAATGGGATACATCAGTCAGCAATATGGCTGCTACATGTTGCAAATGAGGCCTTTACAGCTGTTCCCAAATCAGGTTGACTTATGCAGTAAATATAATTATGCCAATCCTGCAGTTAAAACTACTATCAGCTGAAGTTCTGGATACTTCAGTGGGCCATGAAGAAGTCTTTAACTACAGACAGCTTCTTCAGGCAGAATGAATTATTCTCCAGAATATGCTAAATCCAAACTAGTCTTCATCTTGATTGATACTATATATAATCCTTGTTTAGCAACCACAACTGAGACTGGAAGTTTGGAAACCGTGATTGTGCTTCTATAATCTTACTTCAGCTTCCTTTACTTTAAAGACCTATGAAGGTTGTAAATGCAAGGGTTGGCCAAAAGTTACATTTTCTTCCCCATCATAACTGAGAATGGTCGTTAAACAAGGCAGCTGCTAAACATGGACTACCTCATCTTGATTACCCTCATTCATTTCAATTAAGTGTATGACAAAAGAGATGTTTTTGCCATTTTCCTGAATGTTGGGAAAGTGGGAATTCAGGGGAGTGAATTCAATCTGGTATGCAGAACTCTCTGCTGCATACCAGATTGATAAACTTGTGGCAATGAGTGCATCTTCAAAAGGGCCTTATTGAAGTACCCAGTCAGGTTAATAAAAGTTGGTCCCTTAGATCAGACATGTCAAACTCACGACGTCACGTGACGTCGTGCAACTTATCGGAGCTTTTTCACCGTTGCTGGCAATGGGGTGGGCGCGGCTCTGGTATGATGAAGCCGGCCCGTGGGCCGGCAGTTTGACACCCCTGCCTTAGATAATCAGACCTACCTTTGAAAGTAACCTTATACTGTATCTGATAGACAGTTGTCAGCTCATGCAACTTCTCAATCTAGCTACAGCATTTTGCATTAGCAGCAATTTCTGGTCATTTTTCAAAGATAGCCTCATCAGAGCACATTGCGGTAGTCAGGCAGAATTATAACCAAGTACAAATAAGAGTTGCCAAGTACAATATACTCAAGAAGAACTAAAGGTGATGCATTAGCTATAGTTGTGCAAATATACATGTTCTCAACCACTGATAATTGTCAAGCATTATTGCACTGGGAGTTTGATCCTGAACAGATGTTACCTTTGGCTGAGATGTGTTGTCTTTGTTGTTCATATGATAAGCTACTTGTTTCTAGAAGATAAGATTTCTAGTTACCCATATGTGAGAAGCACTTAGAGATCTCAGTGAAGAAAAAGAGTTGATTATCTGTTGCTAGGGATCTGGAAGACATCATCTGTGCATTCACACAACCACCCACCTTCCCCTTTCTAGTGAGTACTTTGGATAAATTCTGGTGCTTCTTTTACCTGCTGTATTGTCTCGGGGAAGTAGAAGAGAAACCTCAAACATGAACAGCAGAGCTTCTTTCCTGCCAAAATATTTTTCACTTTTGGAAAATTCCCAAGACAGACTGTGTGAATGCACATATGACCATTCAGAGAACCAATTACAGGTAAGCAACCTGTTCATTATGTGATGAACTACATAAAGGGTAGGTATTTGCCTGAACGGTTCAGTAAACAGAATGGATCTTCTGACAAAAACATTGCAAAGGTTTTTACTGTAAAAAATGCTTTAGCTTTCTATTTCTGGGCAATTTTTCATTGAAGGTATGCCTACACATTAGTACTTATAAATAAAATTTTAAAATCTAGTTAATATGCCACGTAGTATACTTGTTAAGCTAGTTTATACATTATAAATCAGTACAGGAGACTGCCACAAAAGAATAAGCTAAAATATTGAGTGGCTCTTAGGGATAGACACTGACAAACTGGAGCAGGTTCGAAGGAGAGCTACCAAAATGGTGAATGGTCTACAAACCATGTCCTATGAGGAACGGTTAAAGGAATTAGGAATGTTTAGTCTACAGAAAAGAAGACTGAGAGGAGACATGATAGCTGTCTACAGATACCTGAGGGGCTGTCACAGTGCAGAGGGATCAGCCCTGTTCTTACTTGCTCAAGGAAGGACTAGAAACAATGGGATGAAACTGCAGGGGAAAAGATTCAGATTAGATGTTAGAAAAAAATTTCTAACAGTAAGGGTGATCAACCAGTGGAACAGGTTACCACAGGAGGTGGTGAGCTCCCCTTCGATGGAGGTCTTCAAGCAGAGACTGGACGGCCATCTATCTGGGATGGTTTAAGGAATCCTGCCTCAAGCAGGGGTTGGACTCGATGACCCGGGAGGTCCCTTCCAACTCTACGATTCTATGATTCTATGATTCTATGATAGGATCTAAATTCCCAAACTCCAAATCACAATTTTGAGTGTTGCTTTCTCTTTCAAATATTCATTTTACGGAAGGCAAACTGGGTATATGCATCACTGACTCATCCCTCCCTTCCCTCTTTCGTTAGTCAGCTGGCCCCATTCCAGCAGCTTTCTCTGTGCATCAACTATTCTTTCCTTCCCAAACATTAATGTGCATAGCTGCATGTTTTCCAACTTCAAATGCTTGGCTTTCCATTTCTAGAGGAAATCTGTTCTATTCATGTTGTGCCTCTACTTCTTCTCATTTGATTGGCAGTCAAAGGTGAAGACCAGGACGTTGTCCAGGGTGAATGTAGGCATTTATATTGCAGCAGCTCAGCAAGAAACAGAAACCGTCCAGGAAAGTCATTTTATTTTGCTGAATACATGGGGAGGAGGCGTAAATCAAGAAATATCGGCATGGAGAGAAACAGAGCATTAATGTTGTGCAGAACCTTCCTCCATGAAATAGGCAACAACCTCTTTATGGCCAAAAGCCATAGTTTACATATGGGATAGTTCAAGGCTAGGAATAATTCCATAAGTTTAGTAACCTTCCATTTTTAATGCTTATATGCCCATTTTAGAGCTTAGACTACAATTTTCATGCATTTCCTCTTCAAAATAGGTAGAAATCAGACCACTGGTTTTGAGCCATTGGATCCGAGGACCACAAAAAAAGAGGAGTTAGGCTGCCTGTAGCTCTGATGCTGCAGGTTATCTGCCCCTGACATAAATGTTCAACTTTTGTTCTCTATATCCTTTTAGTTTGTATAGTACTAATTAAAGGCTTGACAATCAAATACTGTATCCTGAGGAGTTACATAAATGCTGCTGATTGAAATATGTACGACATGTACTGGTTGATGTAACAATGGCAACCATTTTCATAGAAACTCAAATCTATACTGTAGATTTTTTATGAACTGAGACATAATTTTCAAATAATAAACATTGTGCATGGTTTCACCACATTTAAATGGAAATCTATGACTTGATTGCTCTATTAATCTAGCATTTATGATTGTTTTGAAAAACAGAGGTATGCCCCCAGTAGTTCGTGAATGGGTGATTTAAAAGAGCCATCTCTGGTTGTCAGAGAAGATAATATGGACTACATAGACAATTTTTTTTGACCTGTTATAGGCATAGTTATATATTCTTTTGGCTTAGTTCTGGATTATCATTGTGCACACACATGTAATCCCTGACAAAGGTTGAGGTGTTTGTCATGTTAAGACCTGGTTGATGATGCTAATTTAAGTACAGTTCCTACTTGTAAACACACTGAATTGGTTGATCCAAGTAATATTCCTTTTTCTGTTCCTCTCTTGCATTCATTATGTTCTGTGGAAAAGATATGTTTTCATATGACAACTTCTCCCTGTTTTTTAAATTACTTGTACTGTGATGTGCATACTGTGTCTGTTATGTCTTTTTTATGTCTGTGTGTTTTCATTATTTTCTCTTCGTCACTCATTTGCTTTCTTTTTCTCTCTCACCCAACAGTCTAGTCTGTTAGACTGCCTCCCTCAGTCTTGCTTAAGTGCCTGCTGTTGTTTGATGTCATGGACAATCAAGGTATCAAGCCCCCTCCAGAATCATCCAGCTGTAATATCCGCAGCCTGATGCTGTTGTTCTCTTCTTAACAGTGCTCTTATTTTAAAATTTCTCCTGCTGCTTTGTTTCATGTCACAGGGAAAAATACTGTGCAGTAACACTAAATTCTCTATTTCTTTTTAAAATATTATTTCATTTGTTGGCAAATTTGAACCTTTTTTTTTTTTTTTTTGCTGTCCTGTTTTCTAAATGGGCATTGTGGAAAGTTACTAACATTCAGAAAGTGTTGTACATTTTGTCATAACATTGAATTTCCAAACTAATTTAAGTACAAAACTTTCTTAAAACCTTTAATGTTAAGAATGAACGGTGACAAACTCTTAGGGTCTTGCTAACTCATACATCTTACAGAAGGAACTTATGCAGCTTCCAAATCTCCTTTTTGGCAATCCCCAAATCCTTCTCTGAATGTGACTGCAAGAAATTAAAATATTCGTATGTCAAAAGATTTAGCATGGCTTCTGACCATCAAAAGGATGTCTATTCATATTTAGTAATTCCAGCATAAATATCTGGATTCCTACAGTATAGAGATAACAGGAAAAAAAGATTTTATTGTTGTTTTATACAATTCTTGTGCTGTAATTGTAGATTTCACAAAAGAAAAGGTAATGAGAAAGCTGTTGCTTAAATGTTTTCTAAATTTGGAATTTCTAAGAAAAACATTGGTGATAGGGATAAGAACATAGCCCTGCTAGATTAACTCAATGCTCATCCTAATCCATAATTATGTTTCACATAGTCAATTGTAGGATGTTCATACCAGAACATAGTGACTATCTTCTATCATTGTTCCCCTGCAAGTATTTTGAAGCATACTGCCACCTTTCAGTGGAAAACATACTTGACCTCATTAAATCTTAAGACTAATAGTCTTTGATAGACACATCCTCCATGAATTTATTCAGTGCTCCTTAAAGTCAATCTTTCAATTCTGTGATAATGAAGAAGCAGAAGAAGACCAACATTCAGGTTCCTCTCAAATCTTTTAAAATAGCCAAATGTTTGCTGTTGCTTGGAATAGATTTTTGTTTCAATGAGTAGCTTTACATTCTGAAAAAGAATACAGTGGTGCTTAAAAGTTTGTGAATTCTCTTGAATGTTCAATATTTCTACATCAATACGACATCTCTTTATCTAGTTTTAGAGCTTGTTTGGAGAATAGATCACATTTTAGGTCATATTTATGCAGGAATATTGAAAATTCAAGAGAGTTCATAAACTTTGAAACACCGTTGTACAAAGATAAATAGAACTTGAATATATGTAAGTGTCAACATTTATTGATATGACTGCATTATGCAATGAACTTTGCATCAGAGAAATTTTGATTTAAAGAGAGCCTCAAATTAAAATATAGTTTTATGTACTACAACACCATCTTTTCTTTGATAAGACTGTGTACGACAGATGCACTCAGAAATCTTTATCAAGCAAAGAAACTATAAATACATAAGATCCTAAAGACATTGGATTAAGACTACAATTTTGCAAGGCACAGTTTCCTGAATTTAGTTTGACAGTCCAAGTTGATTTCTTGAATATGGAATCGGTTTGTTATTCTCTTCTGGAAAAACTTTCAACTGCCCGGTCTAGCATAAAACTCTGGGGTTTCCTGATTGTTTTCCATCCAAATATTAAGCATACCTGATGCTGTTTACCTTTTTTAGATCTGCCAAGCTTAACTAGGTACTTTAGATAAAAATGCACGTTGTTCAGTTGGATATGCTCCAATTAAATGTCCATAGTATTGCTGTGTAAGGGAATTAAATTATTAAACTATACAGAGAATAAATGAAATGTAAAATATACAATGTCTTCAATAGAAAGGCTCTACTTTTGCATCTTCTTTAGTTTCTGGAGTTTTTCTACTCATCAATGTGTAGAATTTTTGTATAATGGTTATAGGCATTTTCCTATTAAATTCCCTCATTTAGTGAGTACTGGATTGATTGATTGATCGATTGATTGATTGATGATTGATTCATTAAATGTCCCTGGAGACAGACAATAAATGTACAGTAGGCTTCTTCTATGCTACAATGATAAGGAATGAGTGGAGTGCAATGATCCTACAGAATAATTCCTGATACCAAAAAGTCCTTTGTCCAGTTTTATTTGTTCCAATAATCTCATAACTGGATTTAAATTTCACTCTTCCAAAATATTAAGAATTCTAGAATTGAAATTTTGGGACATTTAATAATAGATAATGCCAGTGCATTACTTCAGCTGCTACAAGCCATCCACATTTACATTTCTTTATCAGTTGCGATAACACTGAAACTGTTTCTCAGCAATGTTCAGATTGGAATGACCTAGAAAAATACCTTTCCTATTTGTTAATGCTAGGACCCCAAGTGGGATTTGGTGTACTAAAAGTAGTGGCTACTTTGACTGAATCAAAATACTTTAGTACATTAAATATTAAAACAAATTAAAACATTTTTATTAGAAGAGATCAATACCTCAAATGAGAAATTCATTTTTTTTCGGCTGGTAAATACCTTGGTATTTTGTTCTGTGGATCCATCATAGATTTCCTTCTTTATCAGCAAACTTGTTATAGTAAATATTATAAGTGCTCTTAAACAGTGTTTATTTATAGCTGCATGGTCCCCCTTTCCCAAAGAAAGTATCGTTCACTATTTAATATATGCAATTTTATTTCTTTTCATATTTGAAAAAAATTAAATTCAGGGTCCTAATCTTATGACAGTTGCTAATTTTACATTGTTAATCAGTATGTTTATGATTATGTTGAAATATGTTGCTGTGGCTTATCACATAGCAGCACCATACTTGAAGTATTATTTCATTCTCAGTGAACCCAAGACAGAATCCCTTTTGGCTGTTATTACATAATAAATAACAATCCATTCTACTATTTCTATCTTGCACTCAAAAATGAAGGGCTTCTTATTCTTATGCATTATGTATTCTTTTCTGCCAGTTATACAATTTCAAAGTCAGCACTAGCCTGAGAACATTTTTAAAAGTCAGTTTATTGTAAGGCTATCCTGGAAGTAAGCAATAATTCATGATTTACTGTTAAGATATTTGTATGACTAAGATGGCTTTGCTTTGGTGCAGCTTCATAATGTGTACCTTTTTTTCCCCACCAAGGCGTCTTTTCATATTTCAGAAAAACACTTCTAAGAGATTAAAAAATGGATATAGCATTTATTGTTCAAGTGGCCCTTGCTTAATTACAATAATTGGGACCAGAATTTTCATCACTAAAAGATGTGAACGTAAAGCACAATATCATGTCATTACATTGTTTAGAGACGGCAATCCCGCCAATCATCAGGAGGACCTCGTGTGATCACAACTTTTGACTTGCTACTGGCTTTCCCATTGACTTGGCTTGTGGGAAGCTGGCAGGGAAGGTTGCAGATCATGTGACCACGGGACTCCCTGACAGTCAGAAATCTTAGTGGGAACTTATGGAAACTGCCATATATAGATATATTAGTTTAACGTTTGAGCCATCACAGTTGTGATGATTTATGATGAAATATTCATAAATAGGCAAGACTCTAAGAGGGTATTAAGTATTTATGTTCTCACTGAAGTCAATCTCAACTTTTGACAGAGTTTTAACCCGAACTGACATAATAAGCTGCATTCCTTGATTTGTAGTTTGTCCATTGCATTTATTATAAAAAATCCCATAAATGTATCTATGTTAACATATTTTTGAGATGGACTTTGATATATCCTTAGCTTTCTTATATAACAAATGCTGTCATTTCATCAAATTAATGTTACAATGGACATTTATCAAACCTTAATGTATTAACTTTCTAAGACACGGCGTGAGACAGAAGAGATCCTGGAGAATTAATGAAAACCTGTTTAGAAAAGGTGGCGGAATGCAAAAATGCTATGAAGGAATTCTTCAGCATAAATATGAACAATGAAACACCTATAGAAATGATTTGGGACGCCAGCAAGGCATACATGCGTGGGATTCTTATGGACATGAATAAAAGGCACCGTCGCCAACAAGAACGAAAAAGAAAAGAGCTAGAAGAGGAGATAAGCAAGAAAGAGAGGCTATTAATAAAAAGACCAGAAGACAAAATCACCAAAGAAGGAATTAAGATCTTAAGAAAGCAGTTTGACATGTTGATGGCAGACCAAGTTGCGAGGAACATACAATATGCAAAACACAAGACATTCTGCAAGGCCAACAAACCGGGTCGATGGCTGGCCTACATCCTAAGAAAGAAACAGAAATCCCGCATAATTGAAAAGATAGAATATAAAGGCAAGGAGGAATTTCGACAAGTAACCATTAAGAAAGCCTTCACAGAGTTCTACTCGAAGCTATACGCCGAGGAGAAGACACAGGACAAAGAGACAGAAACTTTTCTACAAAACGAAAAGATACAGGCAATCACCGATACACAGAGAGAGGCCCTGAATGCCGCAATCACAAAGGAGGAAATACACTCAGCGATCAAACAGCTGAAACCAGGAAAATCGCCAGGGACGGATGGGATAACAGCGACTTATTACAAGTGTCTCCAGGAAGAGATGTTAGAACCCCTTAGACAGCTATTTGTCAATATACAAGAAGGAGGCCAAGTTCCACCATCCTGGAAAACAGCCTACATTTCATTAATCCCCAAGGAGGGGAAAGATACTACACAACCCGCAAAGTACAGACCCATCTCACTACTTAACACGGACTACAAAATATTCACAAAAATTCTGGCCGATAGACTAATGACTGTACTACAAAAAACAATACACCCTGACCAAAGGGGATTTATACAAGGACGCCAGATGAAAACCAATGTGAGACAGCTGTTGAACATAATAGAGTACTTGGAAAGGCACAAACAGGTACCAGCCGCCCTTATGTTTGTGGACGCAGAAAAAGCCTTCGACAGACTGAATTGGCCATTCCTGACGAACCTGATCCAGAAGATGAAAATGGGAGCACAGTTTCTCAACTCCATAAGGGCAATTTACCAGAAACAAACAGGCCAGATCATTGTGAACGGAGACCTAACAGACCCATTCAACATAGAGAGAGGCACGAGACAGGGGTGCCCGCTGTCACCCCTGCTATTTGTCCTAACATTGGAAATTTTACTGAACAGGATAAGAGCAGCAGAGGACGTACAGGGCATACAGATTAAACAGCAAGACTACAAACTATGTGCCTTTACGGATGACCTGCTGGTGACAATGTCGCAACCAGCACAGTCAGCAAGGAAATTGATGGAGATAATGGAAGACTATGGTAGGGTGTCAGGCTTCAAAGTAAATATATCAAAAACAAAGGTACTAGTCAAAAACCTGGACAACAAAGCAAAACGGAACTTGGAAAGAATAACGGGTTGTGAAATAGTCAAGAAAGTCAAATACTTAGGAGTGGAGATAGAATCAACAAATGCGAAATTATACAAGAATAACTACGAGGTCCTGTGGAATAAGATACAAACAGACCTGGAAAGGTGGAAATCTCTATGTCTGTCCCTGCTGGGCAGGATAGCGGCAGTAAAGATGAAAGTCTTACCCAGATTTTTATTTCTCTTTCAAATGCTACCCATACTCAAGAAGGATGCGGACCTGGACAACTGGCAGAAGGGCATCAACAGATTTATTTGGGACGGCAAGAGACCGAGGGTGAAACTAAAAATCATCCAAGATGCAAGGGAGAGAGGGGGACTCAAAATGCCTAATCTAAAGCTATACTACTATGCAGCGACGTTGGTGGCGGTGAGTGACTGGATCAACATGACAAAATGATAGAATTCTGAATGTTGAGGGGCATGGTCTACTATTCGGCTGGCACGCATACTTAGTATACGACAAAAAGGCAGATAGGAACTTCAAAGAGAACCCACTACGAATCCCATTGTTATGGGTCTGGAAGAAATATAAGCACCTCCTACACGACAAGATTCCCATCTGGACGATCCCCGGACACGCAACAGGGGATATGAACACATCCCAAGGGCAAGAAGTGGTGCCCTACAGTGAACTTGTACTGGGAGAAGAAAATGGGTTCCTCTTGAAACCCCAAGCAACGCTAGCAAACAGAGGAATAGGAGGTACCTGGCTATCATATATACAACTGCAATCAAGGTGGCGTAAAGATAAGAAGAAGGGCTTCTCCCAGACTGACGAGAATCTAATTAAACAGATTAGAGAACAGGGGATCAGGCACATCAAACGAGTGTACAGCATTCTGATAGAAATGGACTCTGAAACCGAGCTAGTCAAGAACTGTATGATAAGGTGGGCACAAGACTTCGGACACTCTATCACCATGGACACGTGGGAGAAAATCTGGGTGAGGAATGTAGAATTCACGAAATCGCAACACTTAAGGGAAAACTTCTACAAGATGTTCTATAGATGGCACCTAGACCCGAAAAAAATATCACTCATCTACCCGGACTCCCAGCCCAAATGCTGGAGGTGCGGGGACGGAGAGGCTACTTACTTTCACATATGGTGGACATGCAGAAAAATCAAAGCATTCTGGAGGAAGATATGGTGGACACTCCAAACTATTTTCAAAAAGCGTATAGAATTTCTACCTCAGGCTTTTCTGTTAGGGATCACAAAGGATTTCACTACCTCAGAGACAAATTTATTTTTGAACTTAATTACAGCAGCAAGATTGTTGGTGGGACAATACTGGAAGAATCCGGAAATACCGCCTATTGAAGAATGGACTGTGAAAGTAACAAATTTGGTGGAAATGGTGAAAATATCAGCATACTTGAAAAATCGCTCCAATGAACAATTTTTGACGGACTGGAAACAGTGGATAGACTATATCCAAGAGAGACACCAATCAAACAGAATGCAGCTGGCGTTTAGCTGAGGCTCGATGGTAGGAGGGAAGAAGGGTTAACAAATCAAATGTTTACAAAAACTAACACCCAATGTTGAATGTATATGTTCTACAACTAATACCTCTTAACATAACCTTATGACTAATGTTGTTTGCTTTAATATTGTTAAAGCAGACTGAATCTCTACCTCAGGATATGAATCTTTTACCTCAGGATCTCTGGTTAGGGACTATAAAAGATTGCACTAGTAATGGGATGAAGTCAATTCAGAAGCGCAAACAAACAATATGCGATAGACTAGATACAGTAGATAGACCATATATAAGAGAAACACCAATCAAACAAAATGTATTCGGAGGATACTTGAAGATGTAAGGGAGGAGGGAAGAACGTTTACTAAAACAGATGTTTACAAAGATTAATACCTAATGTTGTATGCTATGTTCTAGGATGATTGCTTAGCAATAGGATCTTATGTTTAATGTTGATCACATTAATATTGAACCAGATAAGAGAAACACCAATCAAATAAAATGTAACAGGAGTATAGTTGAGGCTAGACGCGAGGAGTGGAAAAAGGCTTACTAATTCAGACGTTTTCAAAGACTAATACTTAGTATTGTATACCAGGTGTCATGATGATTGCTGCATCATATGTTTTTATGTTCAATGTTGATTGTTTTAATAAAAGAATTTTTATACTGAAAAAAAAAGAATGTATTAACTTTTGAGAGTACAATAATAAAGGTTGCACAGTAGTTTCAATATCTTCAAGTGTTCATAGTCTGTGATACTGCAACTTTCTATCTCCCAAGATATTTCATTGTGAGAAAAAAATGGAGTATGCTATTCCATGATGAAATGCAAAACAATGGCTTTTCTAAAAAAAATCATACATCAGTGTTGCTGAAGTTAATGCTAATCAAATTTAAAAATAAAAATAAAGTCCCAAATGAGTTTGCTTTAGAATATTCCAGAAAGTGAGAATATTGCAGAAAAATTAACCTATCACTTATAGATTTATAGACTTGCAGTTGTCTGTGTCTTGAAGTGTGAATATAGAATTCTTTTAATATGCTAATAAATGATTGGTTACATATTTGATTACTTTCTTACTAAATGCTTTAGTAAGGAATTGAACCATGAATTACACTTGCTTTGACTATTAAAAATCTTCCGCAAAACTGTCATAAGACATTGAGTCAGATGTCCAAAACATTTTTTTCAAATTCTGTCACAATGTCTTGTTCACATAAGAACTGCTTTATTTAAAATAAGGTAACGTGTGGCTGGAAAAATGTCTAATTTACCTTTTTGCTGCAATTTTTGAAAGCAAATTTCATAAAATCCCTACAATTGATGATATACTGGGTTTTTTTTATAGCATTCGACTCCTTCTCCTGAAGAGGAGAAACTCATTCCTGTCAAAAGACACAAAACGACAACTCCTGGTGAATTGTCTGACATCAACACTCAGACAAATTGGACCAAATCACTTCCATTGCCAACTCCAGAGGAGAAGATGCGACAACAGGCTCAAGCAGTCCCAACTGATGTTATCCCGATTAATGTAACAGGTAGGCTTTTAATTTTACAGATTTATGGCATCTCTTTATGATATTTAGAGCAAAATCACACCTTTATAGAAAGTACTGGTTATGTTAAATAATGATAACAGATGATAAGCATCAAGGCCTTTAACTATTACAGTAACAGAATTCTCTCCCCTTCATGTTGAATGATTAAATATGCTGAAAAATGCTGAAATGTTATACTTCCAAACTTTCTGTAGTGTAATCTTTGTTGCTTCATGACTTTTTTCATAATAACATTTCTTAAGATGCTAGTTTTTTAAGAGGTTTACTTTTAAAATATCTACCTCATTTCATTCACTACCAAATACGTTTTGTAGTAGCATACATTATCATTGTGAAATAATATTTTTGGTACATAAAATGATGAGTAAGGCCTAATGACCTGAAATAAAATCGACTGAGACTGCTGTCCCATAATAAAAGAATTTAGACCTGAAGTAAGATTGTTCTCTAAGGAAGACAAAGCAGAATAATTAGCAAGCTTTCATTTTCTCTAGAATTATTAAGCAAGAGAAAAAGCAGGGAGAAGAACAAAGTTAACCTGTAAAGGCCCTAAAACCTGTTCATCAAGAATCTGCAAAAAAACTATAGAAGGAGATTGCAGGCATAGCTGAATTAGGCTTTTTAAAAATATGATAGGTTAGGTCATAATTCAGGAAGTTGATGCAAAAAAAGAAGCAATCATTATTTCCGGTTTTCTATATAGTCTATAGCTACATAGGACTGTTTCTGATCCTTAGAAAACATGACCAAACAATTGAAAACTGAATTCTTGTTTCTTTAGCAAGGGATTTGTCGTTCTTATTCCATCTGGGCTTTGTTCTTTCCTGCTTAAAAAGGAGTGTCAGACTCAAGGCACTATTTTTGAACTGCAATCACACGTTAATCTACAAGATCAGTTAAACCAACTGATTTTTTTTCCATTAATAATCAATTAACAGGTGTTTTCTTTTTCCAATGTGGTGACTAATATCTGCTTAACTATATTATTAGTCTTACCTTATTCGAGAATTTTAATATAATTCAGCAATCAGAGTTCAGTAAAAAAAATGTGAAAGAGAAATAGATAAAATAGAAATCCATGTACACTAGAAAAACAAAAAAAATGTTTGTGGAGATTAAATTGTTAATGCAAACCAATAAATGGGGTTTTTCACCCCTTATTTTCTGCCCTCTTAAAAATGTATGGTTGTATTCAGTTGGAGCTTCTTTATTGATATAGTCATGCCCTCCACTGAATCTCCTCAGTTGTGCAGTCTCTGCATGACTTCCAGATCTGCTCTGGATATGCAGAGATCCTTCCAGATATGAGGAGCACATGATATCCAAAGAACAAAGAAATTGGGGAGAGTCCTGTTATGTTAGCGGAAGTATCCTCCCATAGTCATGGGTACAGACAAGATTAAAAAAAACATGTTAGTCAAAAACATTTAATAGGAAAGATTAAATGTTTAATCCTAGTTGACCCACAAAAAGATAGACACAAGGATAAAAAAATGGACCAGAGATTAATGTGATCCTAAAACAGAAAAACTTCAACTCTGCTAAAGTGTTCATTTTTCATGCTTTATGGCTATTTATATCTGAGTAAGTACACAAAGATTGCACTATAAATTTGTCCTCCCAAATATTTGCTTTCTTGATAAAATAGCCTTTTCAGGTTAAGGGAATAAATATATCATAAAATATATATCTCTGGTCTGTGTGAGATACGAGGACTAGGTCACAAGAATCTATTGATTCTTCTTGCGTAGAAATATATTTATGTCAGTCTAGGCCAGCCACAATGGATTTTATTACAATAAAATATTAATATTGCTGAACTAATATCAACTTTAAATGTCCTATATAAAAATTAAAAGCCTGTAAAATAAAATTAATTAATAATGGACATCATATTTCACTTGTCTGCAGCACATAATGCCGTCCCATCTTTAGTTTCATCTGTCAGTGCTCTTCTAGTAAGATAAATTTTAGTGCTAAAAACTTGATATGAATGTACTGAAGTCTTAACAGGAGGAGCTGCTGACTTGTTATCAGCTTTGGGAGTAGATTTAGTCTCATGAATAAGCAGGAATTTAACTTGTTTTGGACACGATGTATAATGTGGGATATACATGATGTAGTTACACTTTTCCAGAGACCAGCAACTTTTGCTTTTTTTTAACACTGTTGTGTGTCTCTGGATGTAGTTTTACCCAAATACTTGGAAAGGGAGTAGGAGAGTTACTTGGTGATTGTTGTCTCAAGTAAAAGATAAAAGCCTTTATTTGCGCTTCATTGGGTTGCTCCTCAATTAGCAAGTGAAATTTAAACAGCTCTGTATAAATGTAAATTACAGCAAAAAAAAAAAGTGGCTCAGAAATTCAAATGAAAAAAATCGTGGAATACAAATTAAAGATAAGAAACCATTTTCACCCACAATTTTCCTAAGAGGTTTAATTTAGAGAGTGTGTTAGACAAGCTCAAGTAGTACCTTACTACTAGAATGTTTATCCATTCTAATTGATGATAGGAAATTGAAGACTGAATGAGAATGCTAGTGAAAAAAGGAACAGTGAAATGAGCCTCATAACTGTGATTATACACATTTATTATCTAATCCTCTGAACATTCTCTCTGGTTTGCAAAGTCTGATACTGATAGAAATTGGGATGAGGTATAGAGTAGGCAACTGTAGTACTACTTTTATGAGAATGGAGTGGCTTTCGGCACTTCTTCCAAGAGCCAATTTAATGACTAACAACATTGGCACATCTGAGGAATTTTTTTGTAGTTTTTGCAGTATGGGATGGAGTACTGGTGTTCAAAGAAAAGCAATAATGTAAGAGGCTCCCTGGTATGTTGAACAGAGCAGGGTTGATGATCTGAAACACTTAATCTGTTCAACTGTAAATGCTCCTTTACTCCTAACATTAGAGAGTCTCCCTCTAACAAAAACAGGATGTCTTTGGGTTCACATACAATGCCATCTTCTCAAAACACAAAAATTTTGTCCATGCAACTGAAGATGACACAATTACCTTTAGTCTATTGCTATAATCCAAAAAATATTTGTGTCTAGACATAAAACATCTCTTTTAAATCATTTGCATATCCCATGTTTTCCTTAAATCTGATCTGATGAATTGACCTGATCTAGGGAGGATCCATAAACAGCACATTCTAGCATATACTAAAGATACTTTTCAGTGAGAAATAACTTGGCTAGTCAGAAATGCAAAATATGGAACGGTTCAAATACCTGTATTTCCCCTTTGCTAGAGTGAAGACAAGATGAAAGAACATAATCTGGTTTTCTGAAATTTTTAAATCAAATATTTTGTGAATACAAACAAAAACCAAAATGTGAAGTATATTTGATTTGTAATCTATCTGAAAGAATAAAAACAATAGCAGAATATAAACATGGCTAATGACAAATAGTTAACTTATTAACTCACTGAAAAAAATGGAAAAGTCTATAGCCATCTGACCTGGAGTACTGCTGTTGGGTCCATTATGATGCAGCACATAGTCAACTATAAGGCTTACTTCTGTTACATGCAACAAGAATCATCTTAAATTACTTAAACTTCATTTTAATTCAAGGGGTTCAGCAAATATGGCATCCATTGGTGATAAATTAAACATAGCTGAGATTTCAAGTGGAAAAGCAATTCATTATAATTATAGTTTGTTTATCCATATGCAGTAATGCTATGGATTAGTATGCTTTTTTGTGAATGATCAGAATAAAATGGAGTATATTATCTTTTTGATCAGAGATAGCTGATTTAATAAGAATATTCCTAATTCCATGAATAGGCAAACACACTTATGTATTTTTTTCAAGACTTACAGAATCATACAGTTATAAACAAGTCATTTTTGACAACATGCAGTCATATACTGTATAGTTTGGTGTAATATGTGACTGTATGTATATGTATCTCAGATGTTTTCCTAAATCATTTTCACTTGAAAATCTATTTTTGGTTGTGCTGTTAGGTCTTAATTTGGCTTAGGATGCTGTGTAAACACTATGGTTTACATGTCTATATTTATGACTTACAGTGTTTTGTGAATCCAACAAGTTTTAACAGATTCTACTAAACATGACTGAGTACAAGGGTAGACACCTGATAACCCAGGCATTCTTCTTGCTATCCAAAAATCACAGGAGATCAAGTTACCAAGAGATTATCCATATAGGCATTTAATTTTTTACATTTTAAGCCTTACAGTTGCAGAGTGCTGTATCTGTTCCTGCTTTGTATGACAGTGCTAACATCATATATTAATGCCTTTTCTTCATTTCTACTATAAGCAAGTGGAAGAAAGTGCATGATGTCAGCGTGCTTGAAAATAATGGTGCTTTGCTTGTTCTACTGTACATCAGGGGAGAATTTTGACCGCCAAGCCAGCATACGGAGGTCTTTGGTTTACACAGACATTGTGGTAAGGCGGCCGAAGAAAATGAAAAGGAGAAAGACTATTACAGGAATCCCTGACAACATCCAAAGAGAGCTAGGTATGGCTCATCAGAACTGTATTCCATTTCAATTAATTGCTTATCGTAACTAAACTCATAACATTTAATTGCGCTTATGAAACCAATACAGTCTGATAGCCTCTTAAAAGTTCCAAATGAATGTATGGCTGGTCACTAAGAAAGAATAGTGAGTGCCTTCTTTGTCTTATTATTTTTCTCTCACCAAGAAATTAAAATTCCCATTTCACCCTGGAAATGCTTATGGTTTGCTGCAAGGAAATGCAATAAAGCACATGTAGATACTGTCACTAGTGGACTAGGAAAATTTGCTAATTTTCAAGGCCATTTCACAGATGATAGTTTTCCTCCAGAAAATTTCCCATTTCAGATTATGTGTTGAATGAATACATACATTTCTATTATATGGTACATAGAAAGGCCATCTGAGTAGGAAAGCTTTAATGTGAAAATTATAGTTTTTATTGAATAGGTATTAAGTACATTAATATAACTTGCCAGTTTTATTGTTACCTAAACATTTCTCCAAGTTCTAACATATAACGAGGATCATTTTGTTATAGTTATTCTACTAACTATCTCCCTTCTTAAAAGTAAAATACAGGTAGTCCTCGATTTACCTGTACAGTTCATTTAGTGCAGTGGTTCTAAACCTTTTTCAGGTTGAGACCCCACTTGCCCCGCCCATGCGCGGCGCGGCACGACAAAAAAAACCCAAAACAAAAATTAAAATGGCGGACCGCGACGGGCCGATCCGCGCATGCGCAGTGCGCGCGCGACGGCCCGAACCACGCATGCGCGGCGCGTGCGTGACGAAAAAACAAAAAAAACAAAATGGCGGACCGCGGTGTCTGGCGACCCCCGCGAAACGGTCGTTCGACCCCAAATGGGGTCGCGACCCATAGGTTGAGAACCGCTGATTTAGTGACTGTTCGAAGTTAACAACAGCACTGAAAAAAGTGACTTATGACTGTTTTTCATGCTTACAACTGGCCCTGTGATCAAAATCCAGATACCTGATAACTGGTACCTATTTATGACAGTTGCAGTGTCATATTATCACCTTCTGCACCCTTCTGGCAATCAAAGTAAATGGGGAAGCCAGATTTACTTAGCAATCGCGTTACTAGCTTAACAACTGCAGTGAATCACTAACAACTGTGGCAAAAACGTTCATAAAATGGGGCAAAACTCATTTAACTGTCTCACTTAGCAACAGAAATTTTGGGCTCAATTGTGGTCGTAAGTCGAGGATTACCTGTAAGTCTTTAAAAATACGATGCAGATTCAAGTATATATGACTATGTATTTAACCAATTTATATAGCCACCTATCTCAATAATAAATACTTATGTTTTATAAGACTGTTTAATAATAGTTTTATTAAACATTACAGTTAAAAAAGAAAACCTAATACAAACTAAAAAGAAAAAAATAAGAAATAGAAAAATAGAAAAGAAAGAAAAAAATAAGACTATAGTAAAGAAAAGAAATATATAAAGAAATGTCTTCTCCTCCATGAGAACAAGTACAAACAATTTTAGTAACTTGTCACTTTCTGTTAAAATACAACGAATTGTCTCTTTATATTTCATATCTATATGATATATATGATATATCTATAAGATATCTATTTTGTCTTAAAACTTCGTTGTTCAGTTCTGATCAGCAATAAGTCTATTAAGGGTTAGCAGAGATAATAACATAGCTATTTTAATCTTAATCAAGTAAATCAAGTAAATCAAGAGTTCCTCTCTCTGAGATGTGTCCAGCCGGGTTTCAGGTATGGCATCAGCCACGACCCCAGGGAAGGGGGGGAGGAGTGGCTATTATAGCCAAGAAGACCTTTAGCCTACGCAGGCTTGCTGTTTCTGAGATTGCGGGTTGTGAGTTGCTCCTTGTGAAGTTGGACCTAGGGGTTCAGGTGGGCTTGTTGCTCGCGTACCTGCCTCCCAGCTGCGTGTCAACAGTCCTGCCTGCGCTACTTGAGGAGGTTGCTGGGCTGGCGGTTGAGTTCCCCAGGCTTGTTGTCTTGGGGGACTTAAATCTTCCATCGCTCGGCAAATCCTCTGGGTTGGCACAGGAGTTCATGGCCACCATGGCAACCATGAACCTGACTCAGGTAGTTCAGGGTCCGACTCATGAGAGGGGACACACTCCCGACATGGTATTCCTCTCAGAACAGTTGAGCAATGATCTGAATTTAAGGGGCTTAGATATTTTGCCTATGTCATGGTCAGATCATTTTCTGCTACGGCTTGTTTTTAAGGCTCCACTCCTCCCCTGCAGGGAGGCGGAACCGATTAGGTGGTTCCGCCCCAGGCGTCTGATGGATCCAGAGAGTTTTCAGAGGACGCTTGGGGAAATACCGGATTCTCTCATTCACAGTTCGGCAGAGTCCCTGGTTACGGCCTGGAATATGGCTCGAAGGGGGCTCTTGACCGGATTGCGCCGCTGCGACCTCTCTGTGGTAGCAGACCCAGGAGATCTCCTTAGTTTACTGAGGAACTCAGGGGGATGAAGCGCCAGAAGAGACGCCTAGAGAAGCGATGGAGGAAAAGTAAATCCGTATCTGACCGAACACTTGTAAGATCTTATATCAAGACTTATCAGGTGGCGCTCAAGGCGGCAAGATGCGCGTATCATTCCGCCTTGATTGCATCTGCGGAATCCCGCCCAGCTGCCCTGTTCAGGGTAACTCGCTCCCTCCTTAATCAGGGGGGAGTTGATGCACCCTTGCAGGGTAGTGCTGAGGACTTTAATAAGTTTTTCGCGGATAAAATCGCCCAGATTCGGATGGACCTTGACTCCAATTGGAATGCAGTATCGGCTGATAATGATTCAGTCGAGATGACAGGGACTCGTCTTGATCCTGTTGTGTGGGAGGAGCACCTGATGAAGTGGACAAGGCCATTGGAGCTGTGAGCTCCGCCACCTGTTTATTGGACCCGTGCCCCTCCTGGCTGGTTTCGGCCAGCAGGGAGGTGACGCGGGACTGGGTTCAGGAGATTGTCAACGCTTCTTTGAGGGAGGGGTCCTTTCCGGCTCCCTGCAAGGAGGCAATTGTGCGCCCCCTCCTCAAGAAGCCTTCCCTGGACCCAGCTGTTTTAAACAACTACCGTCCTGTCTCCAATCTTCCCTTTATAGGGAAGGTTGTTGAGAAGGTGGTGTCACTCCAGCTCCAACGGTCCTTGGATGAGGCCGATTATCTGGGCCCTCAACAGTCAGGATTCAGGCTCGGCTACTCCACAGAAACTGCTTTGGTCGCGCTGACGGATGATCTCTGGCGGGCCCGGGATAAGGGATTATCCACTATCCTGGTGCTACTTGACCTCTCAGCAGCTTTCGATACCATTGACCATGGTATCCTTCTGCACCGACTGGAGGGGTTGGGGGTTGGGGGCACTGTTTTGCGGTGGTTCACCTCCTACCTCACTGGTCGGTCGCAGTCGGTGTTGGCAGGGGGTCAGAGGTCGACCCCTAGGTTCCTCCCTTGTGGGGTCCCTCAGGGATCGGTCCTCTCCCCTCTGCTGTTTAATATCTACATGAAACCTCTGGGTGAGATCATCCGACAACATGGGGTGAGATATGATCAGTATGCTGATGATACCCAGCTTTACATCTCCACCCCGTGTCATTTCAGTGAAGCAGTGGAAGTGATGTGCCGATGTCTGGAGGCTGTTAGGGTTTGGATGGGTGCCAACAGACTCAAACTCAACCCCGACAAGACGGAGTGGCTATGGGTTCTGCCTCCCAAAGATATTTCAATCTATCCATCCATTACCCTGGGGGGGGAGCTTTTGACCCCCTCGGAGAAGGTCCGCAACTTGGGCGTCCTCCTCGATCCACAGCTAAATTTGGAATATCATCTTTCGGCTGTGGCGAGGAGAACATTTGCCCAGGTTTGCCTGGTGCACCAGTTGCGGCCCTATTTGGACCGGGAGTCTCTTCTCACAGTCACTCATGCTCTTATCACCTCGAGGTTCGATTACTGCAATGCTCTCTACATGGGGCTACCTTTGAAAAATGTTTGGAGACTTCAGGTAATGCAGAATGCAGCCGCGCGAGCAGTGTTGGGCTTGCCTAGAAATGCCCACATTTCGGCATCACTCCGCGAGCTGCATTGGCTGCCAATTGGTCTCCGAACCCAATTCAAAGTGTTGGTTATGACCTATAAAGCCCTACATGGCATCGGACCAGGTTATTTATGGGACCGTCTGCTGCCTCATGAATCCCAGCGGCCGGTTAGGGCCCACAGAGTGGGCCTTCTCCAGGTCCCGTCAGCCAGACAATGTCGCCTGGCGGGGCCTAGGGGAAGAGCCTTCTCTGTTGCGGCCCCGGCCCTCTGGAACCAACTTCCCCCGGAGATCCGTGTCGCCCCCACCCTCTCCGCCTTTCGTAAATTGCTTAAAACACACTTTTGCCGGCAGGCTTGGGGCAGCTAACATCTTGCCCCTAGCCAGTGTATGTTTGTGGAATGATTGGTTTTTTGTTTTTTTGTTTTTTGTTTTTTTTAACTTAAGGGTTTTTTATATGTATGTAATTTCTATTATGCTGTGAGCCGCCCTGAGTTCTCCGGAAGAGGGCGGCATAGAAATTAAATTAATAATAATAATAATAATAATAATAATAATAATAATAATAATAATAATAATAATAATAATAATAATAATAATAATAATAATAATAAATCAACTTTATATTCCTTTCTCTTTTAACCATCTTGATCTTTAATTCCTTCAAATAATGCCCTAGAACTTTATTTCCTTTCCTTTCTTTCTTTCTCTGTTCTCACAGAATTTTTAACAAGTCTCTTTTTTTAAGAGTTCAAAGCAGTAGCATGTTTTTCATGGAAAGGACTCTAATAATTAATTTCAAAAACATATTCAAAATTCATCTAGACCCCTAGCCCATTGATAACTTTCCAAAAATCAACATTCTATTTATTGGTTAAAAACATGTAGCTGCCCATCTTCTAACAAACTCTGAGTAGCTCCCAATCAAATGTTAAAACAGCATATAAAATCACATTAAAACTGCAAATTAAACAGATTAAAATATTAAAAACATTATCACATGAATATGGGCATGGTGCAAATTTTTGCAATGGATGAAAGTACTTTACAGTCCATAAAGCACTCTTTTATTATTTATTTATTTGTTTGTTTGTTTCGATTTCTAGGCCGCCCTATTCCGAAAACTCAGGGCGGCTTACAACATAATCAGTAGCATATAGAAATCAAATACATTATAAAACCCCTAAATTAAAACCAATCATCCGAAACAAACTCACAACAAACATACACTGGCTGGCGCCATTGCACTTCCAAATCATTGTTAAAGAAATGGTCATAAGATGAGGATTACCTGTAACATCATTTGAATGATACTAACAGTGAACTTGGATATAGTCAGAGTTCTCACATAAAAAATTAATTTAAAAATTTTGTAGATGATAAAGCATTATGTGATTTGGGGTCTCAGACTAATTTTTGCAATGGCTTTATACTTCGTGCAAAGAACAACTGTACATATATCAAAACTAGAATTTCTAACAATTAAAAAAATAAGAGAAGATGCTTATGATTTTAGCAGAAATCAGTGCTAAATAAAGGTGAATATGAGCAAACAACTAAAACATTTAAATCACATCTACAGCTACATCCAAATTGTGCACAGCTGGAATTTTGCTTCTCTCTATCATCTCTTGAGATAGGTCCTCATGCAACATTATATTTCATTTTTAAAGTGCTTCTAACTTCAACAGAGATAGGAGGAACTGAAGTTCACGAAATCCAATCCTTTCACGCACAGTTAGCTACAGTGATTTTATAAATGAGAGCCTGTGATCATAATGTAGAGTTCTGCATGTGAAACACTACCTTTTCATCATTCTTTCCTCTTCTGTTTACTTTCTCTGTGCTAGTAACTGTTCAATTTTCTGATGACCACTTACTTCTAACCCATTTAGAATATGCATATTGCATTGGAGAAAAGATAGCTTGTAATTGCCTTTTCCAAGATACACAGCCAGTGATCCTTCCAGAATTTCTAAGACCTACCACAATGAAAGCTGAGCAGGACTTTTTAAAGCACATTTTTAAAATACACAAGGTTACACAATTATACTTTTCATGTGTGTACATGTCTTCATCCTATTTTTTTTGCCAATGGAAAGGGATCTCTAGAGGAGCATTTATATGTATGTAATTTCTATTATGCTGTGAGCCGCCCTGAGTTCTCCGGAATAGGGCGGCATAGAAATTAAATTAATAATAATAATAATAATAAAATTATTAGAACCAGGAAGTTATTTTCAAATTTCAAGAGTTAATATAAGAAACTCCAATTAAATGGACCTTATTTGGGGAAATGAAAAGAAAGAAAATTAAAGAAAGAGAAAATAAATGCACAAACATAATACAGGTATGTTATACTTAATCATCAAGAATCAGTACTTGTATGACATATAAGAAAAGAACTCTATGCATGCATTGCCTAGAGCAGGGGTAGGCAACCCAAAACACTCAAAGAGCCACTTGGACCCGTTTCCCACCTAAAACAAAACACTGGGAGCTGCAAAACCCTTTTGATATCTAAAATGAAGATAACACTGCATATATCCTTTTTTACCTTTATTATAGGTGTGTGTGTGTGTGTGTGTGTCTGCGTGTCTGTGTTTGTGTGTATGTATGTGTGTGTGTGTATATAGAGTATATATACATACACACAGATAAAAAAGGATATATGCAGTGTTATCTTCATTTTAGATGTCAAAAGGGTCTCTCTCTCTCTCTGTCTCTCTTCCTCCCTCCCTCTCTCTCTATCTGCCCTTGGTCTGCCAGTCCTCTTCCCCCACTCTCTTTCTTTCTCTCTCTCTCTCTCTTTCCTCTCTCTTTCTCCCTCCCTCTCTCTTTCTCTCTCTTTCTCTCTCTCTCTCTCTCTCTCTCTCTTTCTCTCCCCCCTGTCTCCCTCTCTCCTATCTGCTGCTCACCTGGCAAGCTGGCTTCAAGCTGTTCTTTAACAAGCTCATGGGTAGGCAACCTCGGCTCTTTTATGACTCATGGACTTTAACTCCCAGAATTCCTGAGTCAGCATAGCTGGGCTAGCTAGCTCTCTCCTGCCCTTCCTGCTTCCTGCAGAGACGCAGCAAAGGGAGGAGCTCCGCCCAATAAGCTTTTCAGCTCCTCGGAGAACACTGTGAGTGCACTCTCTTTTACACACACACACACCACACACACACACACACAGAGAGAGAGAGAGAGAGAGAGAGAGAGAGAGAGAGAGAGAGACAGAGAGAGAGAGAGAGAGAGAGACAGAGAGAGAGAGAAGCAGGGAAGCACAATTGCCTCTCTCTGTCTCTGTCTCTCTCTGCAAATGGCAGAGGAGACTGGAAGCCATAGGGGAAGGCTCAAAGAGCCGCATGCGGCTCCGGAACTGCAGGTTGCCGACCTGTGGCCTAGAGAGTGCTTAACAGCAAATTATAGTGAATATAATTTCATGTTCAGCCAAGAGGATAATTTATGAATGTAGAAAGTGAGAATGACATTCAATCCTCAGATGTTGCCAGAAAAAAAAATCTAAATCCATACACTAATAATTACAAGTTAAACAATTATTGTAATTACTCACTTCAGAAGTGTCCTGCTGGATTAAATCAAAGCACATTTTAATCCAAGATTCTGTTCCTTAGACTGGCCAATCAGATGCCTCTGGAAGATATACCCCTTTTTCACCTTCCCTGCCTCTACAAGTGGCAATCACTCAGCGGCTTCATGTAGATGTTAAAAAGAGTGGAGAGAGTATTGACTCTGTGGCATGGCACAAAGGAGAGGTTGTGAGCTGGACCTTTTATTCTCTTACTGATTGGTACTTGCCTTAGCAAAAGGAACCAAACCAGCACAAAACTACACTACCTAGTCTCAAACCACCCCGCCTGACCCAAAAGATACCATGGTTGATGGTATCAAAGGCTGCTGAGAGATCAAGAGAACAAGGATGGTTGCACTATGCCCATTCCACTCTTGTCAGACATCGTTGACGTGAATTTCAACTGGGAACAAATCCGAGTGACTTTGTCCATCAGGTGTTGAACAAATTCCTCTGCAGGTCCTGAAGATGATTATCCGAGTGCCTCCCCCATTCCAAGAGGGACTAGGTGACCCAGAACAGGGCCACAGGGTGATACCCTGTGGGCACAATCAGGACAAAAAAGTAATATGGTTTCACCACTCTTAGTGACATAAGCTGGCCTTAATAGCAGCTGTACGTCATGTCTAATCGGAGTTATCCTTTGTTTTCATCCAGCAGTGCTCTAGGAGTCTCTTAACCTCTTTCAAAGCCCACTACTCCTCCATCAATCATGAGAAGAGTCAGGAGGGATGAGTCAAGAGAGGCCACATAGGTGCAGTCTTGTCCAGAGCTGTTTTTCCAGGATATGCTACCAAGGCTTGTGCAGGGTCATGCAGCTACCCCCCCGGGATGTCCCCCAGTTCCCCTGGAATCCATTAGAGTCTATCAGTCATCAGGAAATGACTGCTTGAATGGGTTGAGCTTCTCTCCAGAGGGGTGTGTGGCATAAGAGAATCTCAAGCATACCAGAGTATGATCTAACCATGTTATTACTAGTTGCGAAGTCGTGTCCGACCCATCACGACCCCATGGACAACATTCCTCCAGGCCTTCCTGTCCTCTACCATCTTCTGGAGTCCATTTAAGATCACGCCTACTACTTCAGTGACTCCATCCAGCTACCTCATTCTCTGTCGTCCCCTTCTTCTATTGCCCTCACTCTCTCCCAGCATTAGGCTCTTCTCCAGTGAGTCCTTCCTTCTCATTAGATGGCCAAAGTACTTGAGTTTCAATTTCAGGATCTGGCCTTCTAAAAAGCAGTCAGGGTTGGTCTCCTCTAGGACTGTC
Source organism: Bothrops alternatus (assembly GCA_034064705.1). NCBI lineage: Eukaryota > Metazoa > Chordata > Lepidosauria > Squamata > Viperidae > Bothrops > Bothrops alternatus. The sequence continues at coordinate 389,234 of JARGCV010000023.1, read as the reverse complement.
CAGTTTGATCGCCTTGCAGTCCAGGGGACTCGCAGGAGTCTTCTCCAGCGCCATAGTTGAAAGGCCTCAATTCTTTTGCGCTCAGCCTTTCTTATGGTCCAACTTTCACAGCCATACATTGCAACTGGGAAAACCATGGCCTTGACTATACATACTTTTGTTGGCAGGGTGATGTCTCTGCTTTTTAGTATGCTATCAAGATTTGCCACAGCTTTCCTCCCCAGGAGCAAGCGTCTTTTAATTTCTTGGCTGCAGTCCCCATCTTTGCTGATCTTGGAGCCCAAAGTAAGGAAAATAGTACAGTAGCAACATTCCCAACTGATCTCTTGAGCCATCTTTAGAATTAGGATCTCACAACCAGAAACGTGGGGAGCAAGGCCCTGAGTTAGTTTGTTCCTGGACGTTCTGGATTAATGTTATGTTCTGGGAGTTAGTTGAGGTAGTCTTTTTAATGTTCCTGCAAAGCATTAATTCCTCCTAGTCCTCCAGTCAAGCCTATTGTTAGATCAAGATAATAGATTTTGTATCTCTTTTCCAATTCTGTATCACAACATATAAATGACACATCACTGTTGAACTCAAATGTATTTAGAATCAGGAAATCACTAGAATACAGTATCTACTAAAACCTAAATAATATTGTTTTATTTGACTGCATAGAAAGCTTCAATTAATATTTTAATTTTTAATGAATACTTCTAAATATATTTTATTTCATGTTAACTTTGATTAAAAAATCAGTATTAGGATTTAAGTGTTGTTTTGTCATGAAGCACTGAATTCTTAAAAAAAAGGATTGCACAATTTAAGTAGAATAATGTTGGCAGAAAATAATTTTTAGTATTTTAAATGAATTTAGTAGGATTCATTCTTGTTTGTGAGTGGAAACTAATTACAGTGAGGAAAGAGTTTAGAAAGTACAGGGGTTGGAAAACAACTTATATTTGATACTGTCTTTCTTGAGATATCACAAAATAGTCCATTTTCATTTCTGCTAATAGTGCCAGCTGGTATGATTTAAAATATACTTGAACTGAAGCACATAAGGAACCTACTAGACTGCTGTTGGCTGTCTTTATGCATTAGTTGATATCAAATATTTTCATTTTTTTAAAAATCCTAATATATCACATATATAATATATAATACAAATATAAGCATACCAAGAGTCTTTTATTAGGAATACCTGAACATATTGGAACTTGTATGGTAAAAACTAAATGGGAGTTCTGTATAAATTTTTTTATTAATGGACACATTTTAAATGCAATTATATCAATGCAGTATATTTATTTTTCTAACAGTTTTGTTTTAATATCTACAGTTGGCAATGGCAAATGTGACATCCGTGGCCATTCATTATGTGTCCCTGATCATTATTCTACACTAGGAAGACTTGAGGGCTATCAGTCTCCTATGCAGCAGTGTGGCACCAAAGACTCCAGCTGTCAGACAGAAGAAATTAAAGTGGTGCCACCCTCAGTTAGGCGAATACGTGCACAGAAAGGTCAAGGAATTGCAGCCCAGATGTCACAGTTTTCCAGTTCTTCTGGAAACATGTCTGTGATGAGTGATTCTGCTGGAGTCATGTCTACTTCTCGCCTAAATAATGACCTGGGCTTTCACAGTCTACCTCGATCTGGAGCAAGAGTGTCTCTACAGTTACTTGAACGTAGGCATAGCCTCTCCAAGTCAACAGAAAGTGGACCTTTGTTACATCATGTAGGTGTGTGGCAAGGAAATAAAAGAATAGATGATATGAGAAATGGCTGTAGAATAGATGGGCTACAGAGGCCAAAATCTCAAGAATTAAACTCTGAGAATGGAAAAACAGAAAGTACAGCATGTATGATCTCTCCACATGTTGCATATTCTACCATCATCACACCAAATGCTTCCCTATCATCCTCTTCAGATGTTATGAATAACAATCCGGCAGAGAGTTCTGAGACAATAGATAAGAAAATGATGAACTCTTTGTATCTAAAGCCTAGCGACAATCTTGTCGGCAATGGTATAATAAATGCAAAAGAGCAACGTCATTCTTCTAATGGCACCTGGAGTGACACCAGCTCAACACATCACTCACATTCCTCAGACACCACTATCTCATCCAATGGTGTAATGGTGTTTGTATCCTTTTGTGATACAGGAACTACAGAAAGTGTCCCCCAAAGTGTGACCTATAATTTTAGTAATGATCACCGTTTTTCAAACCATTCTCACAACATCAACAGTAGAAGTGAATCAAGTTACACTGTGGACAACACACAGGGCAAAGTTAAACAAAACGCAAAGCACTGTGGATTCAAACCTTCTGGAAATGACACCACTTTACACATGTCAAAGTGTGCCATTCCAGGTTGCTCCAGCCCTGACTCCCTTGAAAGAGTCTTAGCCAAAGAAGACTCACACTCTTTATATTCTGTGGACAATGATATCAGTTACCCTTCTATGCATGTGGATTCAGATGTCCAGTCTGTTAAAAGCTGCAGTGAAAATGGTTTTGGAAATCCCAGGCATAGTGTCATTAATGTGTTTGCTAGAACCGAGAAGAAATCTCTGGAGAATTTTGCAAGTTCCAATGACAAGTCACTCACACGTAGCATTTCTTTTAAAAAGGCAAAAAAACCACCTCTCCCACCATCCAGAACAGATTCTCTTAGAAGAATCCCCAAGAATAAACCTCAGTCTAGTGGACAAGTACTGGATGATAAGTTGATAGCTAGCCTTCAACATTCCTTGCAACTGAACCTCCAGTGCAAAAATGGCAGCTCACCATCACAAAGTCCCTGCAGTGATTATGATGATCCTTGGATGCTGCGGTCTCGTAGCCAGAGCACTGTGAGTGCCAGTAGCAGCATGATGTCTGCGACAGGACTGAACATGTATTCCATCTGTGCAGTCACACCAGCCCAGAGTGACACAAGTAGCATCAAATCAGAATACACTGACCAGTGGTGTTACTACAGTGATTATCCTGGGACTCCAGATGACCATTTAAAATCCACAGCAATTCATTCCTCTAATACTTTACCAAAGCTAATTGATTGTGTTAGTCACCTTAGTGATGAGTCAAGGGCTTCTATACTGCCAGTGCCCTCTGGAGTGGCCAAAACAAAAGCTATTTCTCCAGAAAAATCACAGAGAGTTACATCACCGTCTAGTGGGTATTCCAGCCAATCCAACACACCCACAGCACTTACACCAGTGCCTGTCATCCTAAAGTCTATGTCAACAGGAAATACTAAGTCCAAGATGAAGCCTAGAGTGCCTGAAAGAAAATCAAGTCTACTGTCTTCAGTTTCAGTGTCTTCCTCTTCCACATCTCTCTCATCAAATACATCTGCTGAAGGGACCATGAAGAAACCTGATTCTACTCTGAGCTTCCCTCCAGCTACATCATTTTCACTAGTATCTTCAGATTCCAATGATCCTCTTCTTCCTCTCCCACCCCCTCCCCTAGCAGATGTTACTGATCTTCCTCAGCCACCTGAATCACCAAGTTTTCCACCTCCTCCCCCAGATGTTGTCACAAATGCCTCTTTTCCTCAAAGTATTGGATGGTTCAATAATCAAGATATTTCAAACCATTCTTCTCATTCATTGGTTCCTGATTCTTCTCATCACCTCCCACCCACTTTTCCAACTTCAGTTCCTCCACCAGCCCCACCCTTGGATCCCAAATTCATGAGAGATGGCCGTAAACCTGTACCATACTCTTTCAAGAAACGTAATCTGGAAGCTTCTTGCAACAATGCAAAACGGTCCTTAAATAAGGATGTTCTCCCAAGGCCTGCAATGCCACTAATAACTACTGAAGCTCTCCAGAGGGTACAGCTGAGGTCAGTGAAGAAAGCTATGAAATCAGAGGTAGAGCAATCAGCTGAGTCTGCTTCCAAAGCAAGTCCTCAGGAGAAAAACCAGGATTCTTTTTCTGCTGAGTTGCCTTTCAGATCACATTTGTCAGGAGGATACAATGACACGCTGGGTGCAGTTGAGGGTGAAGCCCAGAGATCACCTGTTTGTAGCCCAAACAGCAGAAGGTCTGAGCCTACCAGTGCTAAAATGCCTAGAAATGCAATAAGCACAATTAACTCATTTGCCAGAGAATCACAACCAGACAAAGCTGAAGAAGTTTTGGTGCAGAACCAAGACCCTTGTAGTAATCTTGCATGTTCATCCCTTCAGGAACAATCTGGATTTCTCAGCAAGCCTCAGGATATATTGCCAAACAAGAAGCCACCGCCTGTTTCAAAGAAACCCAAACTGTTCCTGTTTGTGCCACCCCCACAGCCTGATGTTATAACGGAGAAAATAGCTGTGGGTGAAACAGCAAGAAGCATTCCAAGTACAACTATGAAGGATGCTGAAATTGCATGGTATAGCCAGGTTAACAATTCTCCTACAGATGGACTTGGTTCCTATGAAATGGAGTCTAGCGATCCGGTCCCCGAAGGAGGAGCTGTGAGTCCTACCTCCTGTGAAAGCGGGGTCTCTATTCTGCAGCCCCGGCAGGAGGAGCCGGTTTCTTCCTGTGAGCGAAGCAGTCCAGACAGAAATGTAGACAGCATCTCTGGAGCAGAGAAGCAGTTTTCTCAAGGGGATGAAAGTTGTAAGTTTTTTCCACTGTGTTTTGTCTTTTCACCTAGTCTTAGTCACCAATCACATCTGGAATTGTGGAGAGTCACATCGTAAGAACAGTAAAGATTTTTACATCGTATATGGTAAAGATCATATGCCATCAATCTAATTTCATACTAGTCTTAAGGAAAACCAAAAAGCTCGGATTACTATGGGTAGTGAAATTATTACCTAATTCTTTTTTTTAAAAAAACCTTATTAGATAGGATTTTATTATCTTTATCCCTATTCTAAAAAAAAAAAAACCTTGCCGCAAAGGTGTATGTTTTAAATCAAGGGGATGATGATTTCTTTATTGGGGAAGAGTTCCACTTTGATTCTATCCAAAAACTCTCAGCAGGGTTTTAAATTTAGTAATAAACCACTGAAAGCCAGTTCCTGAGAACATTATTAAAAGACAGGTCCGATTGCTGTTGTACAGTTTGTGACAGATGTACGGACTGTATTTGTTCATTTGTCGTTCTGTCAACTATTGCATTAGATTACATTTTTGCTTGGTTCTTTTCACCCTCGTATTTTAGCTGAAGCGATTGAAGCAGATGCAGCAACCAGCTTTTTGCTACAGAGCCCAAGCCATGGGGAAGGCAGTGAGATAATGGCAGTGCCAAGTCGACCAAGGACAACTGAGGATCTTTTTGCAGCCATTCACAGGTACTGCTTAAATTGTGGTTTGTTTTTTTTAAAGATTACTTCGTTGGGTGTCCTTTGCAGTTTCTTCAGTATGTTTCTTCTATCACAATGTTTGTGCTTTCATTTTTCATTAATTAATGCATCCATGTCTCACATTCCTTGTATGTAGGGGTAAACCCTTTCATTGCTTTACAATAACGTTTCATTCATTTAAAAATTTAACTCTCCTACCCACAAAATCATGTTTTATTACATGATCAGCCATGGTCTCTTCTTGGTGCCAGGTGACTCCTTGTTTGATTGTGCTCTTGTCTCAGTGTACATCATTTAACATATACTATTGCTTTTTCTGTGTATCTTTTTCTTTCTCTTCATCCCCTCCATCTCTTCTATACTCCTGGTGCAGTTTGGGACAGAGGCTCAACTCTAATGCTTCATGGCAAGCTTGGCTTAAACTGGCAAGTAAACACAATATAACCATCATAAGGGAAAACATATGACAATAGCCAGAATAAGGATTGTCATAGTCTAATTAAAGATGACATGCTGCTTTATCAACTGAAATGTGCAATACCGACAAACCCTACTCTTTCTTAATTTAAAAAGGGGAAATGATTATAGGTACACATTTCAGCTATTTTAGCTTGCCCCAAATGATTTGAATTATGAACATCTTTTGAGGGAGTTATTGTCCAACACATCTGCAGGGCTTCAGGTTCAGGAAGGCTGGGTGAAGTCAATGTAAACATTATTTTTACAGGAAGGTTCTTTGGTGATAAATTATTAGAAGCCAACACCCTCTAAAAATGCTTCAGGAGAACTTCAATAGAGAAAGTACAGGATTACCAATTTGTAGCATCTAGCATGAAGCATTGGTTCCATCTAGTGGTCATTTATTGCCATTTATTGAACTGGTTTCAAAATAAAATTGAAAGTGACTACATAACACACAACCAAGTTGTTGCCTGTTTTTATTCATAGGCACAGGAACTACAACACTTTAGTTACTTGAGGCACAAAGATTTTTCTTGTTATGTCCTAGTGTGGTAGAATGTTGACTTTCATAGGGATAGTAACCATTATAAAGATAACTTCAAATCATCTCCAACTTATATTTTGCAATCAACAGTGTCTTCCTGTGTCTACAGGGGGAAGTGTAGTTGGGGATCATTTGGTGATACAGCAGTGTAATTATGCAAGGCCCACCCTTTTACCCATTCATGATGTCATCACCTGCGGAGCCCATAAGGGTAAAGTTCTAGCACAATACTATCACCGAGCTTTCATTAATCTGGTGACAGCAGCAAGGTCCTGTAGATGTTGCTGTTTGCAATGTTAAAGCATGACAGCAAAAACAGTTTTGCTGCTGGGACTATACCAGCGGTTCTCAACCTTTTCCGGGGCTCGACCCCGGCCCGCATCGCGCAAAAAAAAATGGCGGGCCCGCACCACGCATGCGTGGCGCGACAGCCCGCATCGCGATAGGGAAAAAAATGGCCAACCAAAAAAAAAATAAAAAAATGGCGGACTGCGGTGCTTGGCGACCCCCGTGAAATGGTCGTTCGGCCCCAAATGGGGTCGCAACCCACAGGTTGAGAACCGCTGGACTATACGATTTCATGATAGTTATTTGGGTTAAATTTGGGATAATTGACACAATCGTCAGTTTTAATTCTGTAAAAGAGAATTTTTCTTACATGTAGTGAGAAAATTGAGGATCCCTGTCCCCCAAAAAAGGAAGAAAGAAAAAAGAAAACTGACTGTAATGTGATGAAGGAATAAAAGCAAGTAAACAATTTCCTTTGACATTACAGATTTTTAGGTACATAAAATAACTCTTCAGGCATTCAAGCTAATATGAATAAGAACCAGACCAGAAATAAATAAAATATATTACAAAAAAAAAAAAAAAAACCAGACCAGAAATAGAGCCAGTTTGGTCTAGTGGTCAAGGCAATTAATATCAGTTAAAATCAATTATATTATACTATATTATATATAATATATTATATTATATTGTTCTTTTAGTCATAGATTTTATACACACTCATCAGGAGAGGCTTCTTGTCAAGCAATAGAAAAAGAATGATGCATAATGGAGGCCTTAGGGGAAAAAAACTACACTTTCATAAGTGAATTTAAATTCCATGGTTTTGTATTCTTAAGTTGTTTAATTTTTTGGATGCTGCTCTCTAAGGGGGTCTGTATTGCACAGATATATAAAACAATAGGTGTTGTTTAGTTAATTTGTATAAGACAGAAATAGAGAACAGCAGTTTGCATTATTGCGGATTTTCATATTACAACATAGTGAGATTATGTGTGTGTGTGTGTGTATGTATGTATGTATATATCTGTGAATGTGTCTGTGAATGTGTCCACTGTTCAATTTGCTACAGTGATGCAATCTGCATTTCCAATCTTTTCTGATTCTGTATTAACAAATTGTTCTTCCTGTCAAACCGAATATGGAAAAAGAACATTTTTCCGTTTCTCTTAACCTTTCTTGCTGATGTGTACTACTTCACGTGCATAAAAATATACAACCTAGTTTTCTTTAGAGGCAGAATATGTAATCAGAAATATGCTGGTTAGAACCTACAATCATAGTATCACGTTTCCAAAAACCATAGCACAGCTTTCTTCTCCACCACTCTGCTACAGCTCTCCCCTCCCTTCTTTTTTTATCTGGAGGCTTAGCCATTTTGAATCACTACCCTCCTCTCCTGTCGATGGGTACTGCTTCCAGGGATGGAATAATACTGGTGGGTTGCATACCCTGTTTAACTAAATGCAAACAGTAATTCAAGTATAATGCAGCAGAGACCAGAAACTATGCCATACTTATTCCAATAATTATTTCTGAGTTACTTTAAAGATCTTTGTGTATTTGGATAGCATTAACACATGCTTGGTATTATAGTTTGTGTTGGAATACAACTCCGATAATCACATATTTGGTCCCTGTTTTAAACTATACTTTTTGAGTGTGTGTGTGGGGGTTTCCTTTCATGCATATCTTTTTTTTAATGAATATCCTTTCTATCATGTGACCTTAAATATAGTCAGTTGAATGCTAAATAGTTAAACACTCTGTTCAATTTGCTAATTGCTGTTTGATAGGCAAGTGAAGTGCTTGCTGGGTGGATAATTTCTCACAGAGCTTATCAATTTTATTTTGGTTTCATTAATTCCATTCCCTTGGCAATTTCATGGGGAAATGCATATTAGCATGCGTTTTGCAAACTGTACTCAATTTGGAAGAGATTACTCGATTGCAAATATGTGTTCATTAAAAGTAATGTTTAGCAAGATTCAAATATTTGTTTTACAAAATAAACAACAGAAGAAACTTTTAAATTGCATGCACTTTGACTTAGTTTTGTGCCCGGGAACTAAACATGATTTAAGATCTGAAATATGGCGTATAATTCCTTTTTTCAAAAAATACACTTCCACTAGTTACTGTACTCATATGTTTCCTTCTTAACAAGTCCTCATTTAGCGACCACAATTGGGACCAACAATTTGATCATCGAGCAAAGTGGTCATTAAGTGAAACCATGACTGTGCTTACGAATGTACTTCAGCTTACCCTTGCTTTACGGAAGGTTGTAAATATGAGGAGTAGTCATAAAGTTTTTCATCACTGTTGTAATTGCGGTCGCTATCTGAGGCAGGCAGAGGACTACTTTGTTATCTTTTTCATCTTGGGATGCAAAATAAGTTTTTATATGAGAGGCTAGTAACTTTTTCCTGTTTTTTCCCAACTCACAATCACAGGTCCAAAAGGAAAGTCCTTGGCCGCAAAGATTCTGAGGATGATCACGCTCTAAATCATTCTCCATCACCCCCAGTCACACCTACTGGTTCTTCCCCAAACTTGCCTTCCCTGAGACAGGCAGGATCAATTCAGAGAAATATTCGCAAGAGCAGCACCAGCAACGACAACTTCAAAGCACTGCTTCTTAAAAAAGGGAGCCGTTCAGACACCAGTTCTCGTATGTCAGCAGCAGAGATGCTAAAGAATACAGACCCAAGATTTCAAAGGGCTAGAGTAGATTCTACCGGAGAGCTGAGTGAGAGCACAGTGGCTTCTCCTACCAAGACCAAAAGGCCCCAGGAGGAATGGGCCAAGAGTGAAGGCCTGATGCCAAGGAGTCTGTCTCTATCCAGCACAAGATACAGCAGATCTCGAACCCCACCCTCTGCTGCAAGTAGCAAGTATAGCGCTCGAAACCGGATCCAGAGTAGCCCTATGACGGTCATCTGTGAGGGTGATGTAGAAGTAGTTGAATCTGCAGAAAGTAGAACTCGCAGGTTTTCAGAAGAGGAAACGCCTGATGTATTTGAGAGTGATGATGCAGATATTAATGAAAATAGAGACTCTACTGAGGATGACAACATGCTCATGGACTTGTTATCTTAATGGGTAACACAGAATGCCCTTCATTTTTATATATATATTTATACATATTAGCATTTAAACTAAAAAAAGTTTAAATGGGTTTTAAGAGGCTAGATTTTCATATGTAACAAATAAGGCACCGAGTCTAAGTAAAATTTAGGGTGAATTTGTGTATGGGATGCTGTTTAGATGATGCAATACTGATATTCTGTTCAGCATAATTGGATTGACTTTTTTGTTTGGAAGACACTAGTAACCAGACCTCTCCATTAAAGCCTTAATAACAATAATTATAGTAATGACGGTTCTTGGATTCTAGTTTGAGCATGCCTTTTTTTTTTTTTGAGGGTGTAAAAAAACTAAGTAAGCCTGCAAAAAAAAACAACACGGGAAGCTTCTGTGGTACAGGTGAAAGTAACTTTTTAAGTATTATATTTATAAAACCTAGTAAACTTTCAGCAGGGACTATTGGAAAGGAATGTGCAGCCTATTAGTTAGCAGGACTGGCATTGTCCCACTGCTGCTTCTGATGTGATCTGTGATCTCCTCTTATGATCTAACCATGTCTTAATAATATAACAAGAGTTTGGGTTAAATTTTGAAAATCCCAACTGGGGAAAAAGAAACACTTGTGATACAGGAGTGACTGCTGTGCAGCCATACTATAATCCATTTGCTTGGTTTTCAGAAGCCATTTATTCTATGTGGTTTCTCTGAATAAAGTTTTGGAGACCTAAAATAAATAGTTGCAGGCTTATAATGGGGATGTAGATAGATTCAGGGGAAACATAATAAGCAGCCATTAATGTTTCAATTTTAAAATAAATGCAACATTGGAAAAGTTACACCATAGAACTGTGAAGAATACATTTTCCTTTTCTATTAAACTGTGTGGAATTGTATTGTTGTCAACTTTTGTCAAAAGGGAGAAGTGCTTTGAATAACGTATCACTTGAAAGTTTCAACAGTAACTGTCTTTTTGTTACCAAAGAGTGCACTATAATTACTTGTACTTTTTAGGAATAGCCAGCATTTCCTTCTTCTGGGGAAATAACATTGCTCATTTAGAAGACTTTAACGTTTATTAAGAATTTATCATTGATTTACAAAATAACATTTTCTTCCTTGTAAAGAAAACTACAGACAAAATAACTGCAATTTTGCTCAGTTTTGTAAAGAAACTTTTAATTTTTGAAAAGGAATTTTGCATAAGTTGATAGTCTGTAAGGTTTTTATAATATTTGTACATAATGGAAGTTCTTAAGGTAATTCTTGTTTTCTCAGAGTTTGGAATTTCTACATTTTTAGATGTTAAGAAAAATCCTGTATGTAGATAATTTATTTTGATGAAAAACACTTGACTCCTTTTTTGCCCCCCATCTCTATATTGTTAATACTGTAAATTTCAGGGGTCTTCATTCAACTGAAGATGGACACAATGCTGTGATTCTGCTTTAATAAACAAGGCTGCCATTTGTCATTTTGTGACTCAAATTAATGACCATTAATTCTATTTCCATACATCTCCTTAAATGAACATTAGCAAAGGATCATATTGGGAAATATTATTATTATTATTATTATTATTATTATTATTATTATTATTATTATTATTATTTAATTTCTATGCCGCCCTATTCCGGAGAACTCAGGGCGGCTCACAACATGATAGAAATCACAATAAAATACATAAATATAAAAACCCCTAAGTTAAAAAAGGAAAAACCAATCATTCCACAAACATACACACAAACATACACTGGCTAGGGGCAAGGTGTTAGCTGCTCCAGGCCTGCCGGCAAAGGTATGTTTTAAGCAATTTACGAAAGGCGGAGAGGGTGGAGGTGACATGGATCTCCGGGGGAAGTTGGTTCCAGAGGGCCGGGGCCGCAATCCAGATGCTATCATTAAAATGTATTTATCAGATAGTGTTTATCTCTTATATGTTTAGAGAGATAATCCACATAACCAGAAAGATCCAAAAGGAAAAAAAGAAACCATTCCATGTATTTCACTTTTAAGTTTTTATGGGGAGAGTAGCTTTGACATTTGCAGTAATGCCCATCATTTCTGAAAACACACTGGTTGCTGTGAGAATACATCAGCATGGTATTTTTTTTTTAATAACTGCATTTTAGTTCCAAAATTTCAGATAAATTTAACTACTTTGAAATTATGTATCCACATCTGCCTGTCTGACTGAAAACTTTATTGCTATTTAGAGAATAGCTTACTTACGTTATTGTGTTCAAACTCAGCAATGTGTACCCACTCTTAGAATGCTTAGAAGTGCTTTCAAACATTTGTACACATGGGCTTATGAAAAATCTGCCTACAGTATTTGTTCTCAAACCAGGGAGTTTGAAGCAAGCATTGAAGAGGGAGAGAGTAGGGCATAGTTTACCCCATCACACTTCACTACCAGTAATTCCTATCAAAGGGATGAGTTTGCAATAAACAATGTTAAATGGAACCAGTTGTGTAGATTCTATGTCATGTTACCAATAGGGAAATATAATATAATCCAAAACAAGGTTCACAGGCTTAGAAATTGTTGTATCTGGATCAGCTGGTCTGGGGAAAACTAACATTCTGGAATTCCGTGGGATGTTCTTCAGAACAGAATATTTTTAACTACTTACTTGCACATATATCAGTCATACACAGACATGCTTGTTTTCATTATTTTTTTCCTTGTGCTTCAGCCAATGCATGTATACAATACCTATTAAACCAAGATGTTTACCAAATAGCATACTTGCCAAATAAGGATTTATTCCCCCAAAACATATATAATTAAATATGAAACATTACACCATGTGTTCTTAGTAAAAGTACAATTATTTGATTTTTAAAAGGCAGACTTGAGTATGTATTTATTAGTAAACCATTTAATTGCTTGCAAATAATGTCCAATTTCAGGCTTGCCTCTTCTGTTTAGTACAGCGGTTCTCAACCTATGGGTCGCGACCCCATTTGGGGTCGAACGACCGTTTCGCGGGGGTCGCCGGACACCGCGGTCCGCCATTTTGTTTTTTTATTTTTTTTCATCACGCGCACGCCACGCATGCGCGGATCGGCCCGTTGCGCGCGCGCGCGCACCCAGGTCAGGGTCACGGCGCGCATGGGCGGCGCAAGTGGGGTCTCAACCTGAAAAAGGTTGAGAACCGCTGGTTTAGTACTAAAAAGCACCTTTAGTGTTTGGTATGATTAAGCCAACTGTTAAAGAGGGCATGAAATTTTAAGGGAGAGTTTTATGTCTCGTTAAGTTTAGAGACTAACACGTATAAAGAAATATTTCCTCTTTCTATGGTTTTATGGCACAAAATTAGTATGTATACATTTTTCTTTGTTTGCTATTCTCTGTTATACGGGTAATCTTTAACTTACAACTGTAATTGAGCCCAGAATTATGGTAGATTATGTGATCATTCCCAATTTTACAACCTGCTTTGCAGTGGTCATTAAGATATTAACCATGGCCATTAAGCAAACATCACAGTCATTAAGTGAAATCATTATTCACGATGGGCATTTTGCCAGAAACTGTGATTTCTGCCCCCCTCAAAAAGCATAATTTGTGATCACATGACTATGAGATGCTGCAAATGGCTGTAAATGTGGGCTGATTGCCGAGCTCCAAAATGCAGTTGTGACGGAGGTGGCCCCTGGACCTTAAAATCTGGGTTGTAAGTAGCGTTGGGGAGGTCTGTTATAACTTCAAAGGATCACTAAGCTACAGGTTGCAAGTCAACTATCTGTATACACAAACATGAGGAAAAACCAGCATGCAATACAATTTCATTCAGAAGTAACACTAGTTTTCCATATTAATTATACTGAATAAAATACAGGATAACTGGGAGATCTGTGATAATAATTTTAGCTGAAGTACCAGGATTGAACTCTACATTAATCTTTTTTTAAAATATATATATATAGTGCCTTACAAACTTTCAGGGATTAAAAATGCACAGCTTATAATGCAGTAAAAGTAGGAATCATACATTAATGATGCATTAATCTAGGAGCCTGAAACCCCCATCATAATCTGACCAAGTTATGCTACTTTTCATTATAGCAACATGGATCAGCAATACTGCATATTTCCATGGTAGAAAAACTCACCGCATACTATATGGAAGATAACAGCATTGAACTCTAGTGAATTAAACTGCTAAATTCTCTGCTTTATGGCCCTCAAGGCTTCACAAATATTTTCACCCCAAAACAAACCACAAACTAATGTCAAATATTTTCACCCAAAAGGAAAGCACACAAACTAATGATAGTTGAATCTCCTTCAGGCATGAGTATTCTTGAATATTTATAGCATGTGAATGATAATTTACATACACTGTGGCGTCTAATAATCAACTGGAATCTGGTTTTCCAATTAAGGATATCCCTTCTTAGTTCTTAAGTACTTGCCTCAAAAAGCAATCTTTTGAAGTTAAAACTGTGTCAAAAATGTAACTGCGACTAATGCCTGCATTTATAACCTTTGCAGCATTTGTCAAGTCACGTGTTCGCCACAACAGTCAGCACTATACTGCATTGTTCTTTGGTTGACTTGATTTTTTCCCCAGTTCTTACCCCTTTACAGATTTGCTTAAACAAGCTTTATTTCCTGAACTGCTTTTGTCCCTGCACAGAACTTTCCTCAAAGTCCTAACTGCAAAGGTCAGCTCTGTGAACCTTAATAATTTGATTAGAACAGTCCAGCCCACTACCCTTGCTATCTGAAACTGACAAGATCCTAATCAGTTTCACATTGAAGGCTTTTCTTTGCCTCTTGAAGCAGCTGCAAGCACCACAGCCAACCTACTGCATTCCTTTCAATGTCTATTGCCCATTGTGTGCCTACTTAACTCTTGTCATCCCTCCTCCAATGAATGTAAATACAAATTACATTCTAGTTAATTATTTTAGCACTGGGATGAGTATTGCAAAGGGTGAGGGAGTAAGGAAAAAAGGGAAGCTGAAGAAAAATCATAAGCAGTTACGTGATTTTCACACAGCAACCACTTCACATAATGATTGAGTTGCCGGAACCAATTGCTAAACAAGAATTACCTATATATTCAATAATTATTCAGAAAAATTAAGTTCAAAGAATTAAGGGCCACAATCAATAAGTTAAGGAGGGGAAAGGGAATGGGTGGCCTCTGAAGCAAGCTGCTCTCATTCTCACCCTAAAAACTGCCCCCTAAACAGGCCACAAGTGCCTCCCAAATTCAGCAACCCCTGATTTATAGGACACATCAGAATTGTTTAAAAATCCCCAGCCCAGTGTTTCATTTAAGAGGCAGCTGGGGATTGGCATTAACTTTCTTACCTTTTAAATAACATTTTCAATGGGGTCCAAAAGGGCTAAAGGGGAAGCAGATAACTAAGTAATCTCTTTTTTGATCAGCTCAAGAGTACTGCCTTTTAATGTTTTTCTCCAAGGGATATGGTGGGATTTGGTAATGCAGCAGGGGTGTAATTTTCTGCCCCTTTCCCTATTCTGTGGAAGGTGGGGGGGACTTGAAATGGCTTTTTATTTAATTAGTGTATCAAGACTATCAAAAAATCACTATTTTTGATTTTGCAGCAAAGATCAGCAGTAAAAATAATGCTCTTTAGCAGTTTGCATCCTACTGAAGGAAAACAAAACTCCAGAAACAACTATGGGATTTATAGAGATTCTAGGTTTCTTTACCTGCCTTTCAAATTTCCTTTCTCCCCAAATTAGGCCTCCAATTTGGTGGAAAAGTCTTGCATAAGCATTACTGTTTTTGTAGAAAGTTCAATTAATTTACTACAAAGCAGAATTCATCCCTTTCAAGGATTATAAATATTATAAAATAATAATTATTAGCATTACTCTATTAGTCATATTTTAGCAAAAAAAGATCAGTTTTATATCAGCATAGAAATTTAGGCAATGGTAAAAGCAAAGAAATATGTTAGAAAATATACAGGAACACAGCTTTTATACATAAGGAAAATTCCCTTTTCAATTAAGCATTTAAAAGTTAATACTTATAATCTGTATTGCTGTGGAAAGAGTTTAGCTTTTTTTGATAAGCCAAACTTCATTATGCCTGTTCAGCAATTTAAATGGACTGTCATAACCAGCAGTATAATAGATCTTTTCTTGAAATGTTCTTCCATCCCGCCTTAAAGTTTCAGCAAGTGCCTGTATTTCTTCTTGGTTTTTTTTAGCTTTAGCAAATCCCCCAAATGATCTGTTAAGAACAGAAACATACATATTTTGAAAAAACAGGACGTAGACCAACCATACAAAGTCAAAATTCAAAATCAGTGTTAATGAAATATTTTTCCCAGCATTTAAGCGTTGCTTTATGTTATTCCTAATCATCTATCACTGTCCTTTGTTTAATTTTCTCACAAAGGGAATCCATCCATATTTTATAAAAGCAACAAATGAATATACCCCCGTGATGTTTTCATATGAGCATGAAATGCTGAACAAACATAAATTATCTCTGAATACAACAAACAATGAAATTCATGGATTAAAACAATAACGTGGGCCAATCCCAAAGACTGTTTTAAGAGAAAGAAGAAATGAGAAGGTACAAATGTAGCTTCCTGTAATGGCATATATAAAATACCTTTCACAGAATACAAATTTCATCCATACAATAGAGATAGTTCTTGAGGTATGAGTGTAATGGAGCCTGCCCATTACTCACTGCTTTGCTCGTTAAGACTAACATGAGGTATCTCAGAGTGGAGAAGGCCTAGTGATGGAATAGGCCCCAAAGGCCTTCCTGACCCACTAAGATACCTCATGCTTCCCCCTCTCTTCCTGCTGCGCCAGATTCACCTGGAAAAGATCTGTCTCCTTTCTGCCGCAGTTCCTGCTGCCGCCCAGATCTGAGGCTGGGGGATGTTTCCGCGGCCCTCCAGGCACCAAAAGCCTTTTCCAGGCAACTGACAACTGGATCTGAGGCCGCGGGACTTGCTCGTAAAAACTAGGGGATGCTTATGACATAATTTCAAACGAGTGTTAAGTGAATGCTCGTAACTCAAGGATTGCCTGTACTGTTTCCATCTCCTGGTTTCTTTTTAGGTTTATTATTTGTAGAACTGCTAGATCTTAAGCAAAGTTGCTCAGAAATTGAAAAACTATATATTTATAATTACTAAAGCATCTGAGAACTTCTGAAAACTTTTGATTTTAGCAGGCTTTTTTTAAAAAAAATCCTAGAATATTTTAAAGTATATACAACATATTTTATCCACCACAAGGTGGCAGACAACAATTATTAACAATGTTAAATAGCTTTTGGCCCAGATATATTCCATACAGTGTTTCTCAACCTTGACAATTTTAAGGCATGTGGACTTCAACTCTCAGAATTCCACAGCCAGCAATGCTGGCTGTGGAATTCTGGGAGTTGAAGTCCACATGCCTTAAAATTGTCAAGGTTGAGAAACACTGCTTACGACCAACTAGCTGTTGTATGCAAGAGTTATCTTTCATCCCAACTGATAAAACATTATCATACTAAGATCACTAGAAATGGGGGGAGGGGCCTTTCTCTCACACATCCCAACTGGCTAGTTAATATGCAGCAGGTAGTAATATATAGATATTTTAAACAGGGACTGTGTTACCTGTATAATTTTTTTAAAAAAATATATATAGTTCATACTTACATCTCTCCCCTACCCCCTTGCCTTTATAGTCCAAGAAACTAGAGAGGATTCCTTCGGAGAGGTCAATATTTACCTGACAAAGACTGTAATTGCTGGCTTGGTTTCGATGAAGACATCTGCTTCTGAAGGCTTGGGTGGGTTTGCCTGGTACTGAGTTGGCAAATAAAAGGCAACTGTTGTGATGGACTCGGAGAACGGGCCAGTTCCTGGCTGGACATAGCATGTCACTGGAGCTGTCATAGCTATCTTTGTTCCTGCAAAAGACAGGAAGAATCACGTCACCAGCTCCACCAAGAAGCAAACTAAACATGCTGCTAAACTTTAAGGAATGAGTCTTTAAACTAGGATGCTAAAATCCTGAAATCTCTCATACATTAAATAATAGTATCAGCCAGAAATAATGATTAAGATAGTTTTATTCTGGGCAAACATCTAGCTCAATGATGGCAAACCTTTTAGAGACCGAGTGCCCAAAAACTGGCTTTGCTCCCACTCGAACCCCTGCCCCGCCCCCACCCCGCTCCCACCCTGCCTGCCCGCAGGGCCACTCACCACCTACAGGGCCCGCCACAGATCGCCCAGACAGCCCAGCAGAACCATTGCGGCCATGCCCTCTGCTCGCACCCCGCAGCATCAACTGTGCGCGATGGGGTCTGAAGGCAGAGTCTTGTCTACGCTGCCTGGTTGCCATGTCCTTGGCTGCGCTGTTCAGTGTGGGCCACGCTCGGGGCGACTCTCCTCCAGGGGGGCTGCTGGTGAGGAGGGGATCACGGGAGGAGGCAAGGCTGGGGCAACGGCACGTGTGCCCATAGAGAGGGCTCCAAGTGCCGCCTCTAGCACGCGTGCCATAGGTTCTCCACCACTGATCTAGCTCAATATTAACTGCACACAAAATAAATATAATCAAATGACTAATCTTAAGCTAACTCAGTCAAAACAAAATATATCTACTATGCTTTCTGGGCAGAAAACCTACAAATGAGGTAACTTTAGAAATATTTAAAAATGCACCTGACTACTACAGAGGAAAAAATAGTTCTAATGCAATCCTTAAACATTTTTTGCAATTTTAAACAAAAATTTAGAGGATTGAGGCAATTTAACCACACAACCTTTGGTAAAATGAATGTCCTCAGAATGATTACTTTACTAATAAGTTTAAGAACTTACTTATTCTTTATCCATGTTTGGAAATGTTTATTGAAATATTTGTATGCGCCTTTAGCCAAAAAAATAAAGAACAACTTCCAATAAAAGCTTTTAGAATATGCATGTAAGATATTTAGAAAGGCAACACATTTTGGGAAATGATGAAATATGTCTGTGTGGCATGATTTTTTTTCCATGTGAAAAAAGAACAATTTCAAGAAAACAGCTTGCACGTTGGTGCCCAAAGCCTCTGTATATTACCTTTTTCATTCTTGCCTTTAATATAGTTAAAGAGCTTCATGAAGCCAGCATTGATGGCTGCATCCCAGTCTATGGTTTTAAGAGATGTACACACCCATTTGGCAGGTTCATACTGTCGAATTTCATAATCAGATGCCTTTAAAAAAAAGTCCAGGTCACAGATCATGACACTGTTACTAAATAATTTGCATACTATAAACTCAGAAGGAATTCATTAAATAAAACATCAATTAAACTAAAGTTTGCTAAGAGTTACAATGTTTACTGAGTTAGTTTAGGATAGGGCAGACCCACATTTAACCATAAAGCTCATTCAATAACTGGACTTTCTTGCCTTTTTTTTCTCTTTGAATACGTTTTGCTTCTCATCCAAGAAACATTTTCAGTTCTTCTTGGAATTTCAGCATCTTCTTGTATGAGAAGCAAAATATATTCAGTTGCCTTTTGAAAAACACCTTTGGGACAACCCTGATCTGGATGATTGAGAATCTCCATAGGCATTCATTCAGTAACTCTAAGTCAGCCATACCCTGTGTTGTGAGAATAGATGGGTGGGTTAGAGCTCATTGGAAGAAAAGTGGGATGTAACATAGTAAATAAACAGTAAATGAATAAAGGACAGAACACCTTCGAACAGGAGTGTCTATGGAGTTTCTCAGTCATCCAGGTCATAGTTATCCCAAAGGTGCTTTTTTTCACAAGGCAACTGGACTTTGTTTTTTTCTTTGAAGACGTTTCGATTCTCATCCAAGAAGCTTCTTCAGCTCTGACTGGATGGTGGGGAATGGAAGGATTTATACTCCTTGCAGACAACTGGTCATTTGCATTCTTTTAGAGAGTCCTTGAAGCCACCTAGAGGTTTATCTTTTTCTTCGGTTTGTGTTTCAGTGTTTTATCCTTTCCCATCTTACAGAAAACTCACACACACGGATCAATATTTACATGTTGATTCTTTGGGACTTCAAACCAGAGGCATTGTACTGACAGAAGGAATATTTAAAACCCATTTTCCAACTTTATTTCAAAAATGCTTCCTATTGCCATCCTGCCATCTGATCTTATAGCACATTCTTGCTCACAAAACAGCCCCATTAGTATTATAGCTGTACACACACCTCACAAAGAATTTGGAAAAAGTGCTTGAGGTATGCTGTGAGCACATGCACAGCACTTCTCTGCAGTCATTAAAGAAGCCTAAGTTTTTTCAGCCTTCTGAAAAAGAGCTGGTTCAGCTTCTTAAAGCCTCATGGCACTGGCTCTACACAGAAAAACCTGCTGTTTTCATGAGTCAGAGGTACTACTAGGCTCACGCAACTGTCTTTTCAAGCTTGTGAATGACCCTACTGGAGAATATACACAGATGCATTTAATGTTGTGATAGTTTAAAAATTAGAAGTAGCCATGAAAGGTTGCGATTCAAGCAAAGAAATAAGGATGAGCTACTTATCTCCCTCCACTCTTAAATCATTTCCTCAGTCAAATTGCCATCTATCTGCAATACACGCTTCAAAGGGGAAAAAAAGACATTTTTCTGTATGGTAGAAATGTTTAGAAAAAGTATTTTGAATGGCAAAAAATTGCTACAGAAGAAAGTGTTAAAGATAGTAAGGTAGAAAAGATCTATCCTCTTTCATCCCAGAGTCAAATGTCTGGTTTTTATTTCAAAGAGAGGGGGGAAAATGGACTATACATAGATTTGCTCTCTACTTTGGTTGAAACACCTTTCAAACATGTTTAGGCCATAATTCCCAGAACTTGCAGCTAACAAGGCTACCTGTGCTGCAATTCTGGGTTTTGGCCTCCATATACCTGACAGGTGTCAGGTTGGGACAGGCTAATCTCCTGACAGATATCAAAAAAGAGTAGCGATAATCTTTGGTTTATGGCTATTTGTCCAGTTGACTATTCAAAGTTATGGAACTGCTAGAAAAAAATTGATGTACATATGGTCCTTGACTTATAACAACAACTGAAACCAGAATATTGCTTTTGGGGCAAAGTGGTTGTTAATTCACTATTTTTTAATTTTTCAGTATTAATTTGATTCAAGTTGAATAGGCAAAATTAATTTAATTAATCACAAGTTGATGAAACTAGCAGTTAAATTATTTTACTTCAACATTCAATTAGAGCATTGCCCTTCCCTTTCTATAAGACTAAAAGGCTGGCTTTCAGCGCCCAGAATAGGGCAGAACAAGCACACAGCTTGCACACAACACTTTGCTCCACCTGCTCATGCATCATATGAACAGATCAAGATAGTTGCACTTTTATTGCCATCTCAAGTACAGACCTGGGCAGGATATGTCTGTGTGTCATCTCAATCACAAGGATTCATTTTCAGGAACATGGTCAATCTTTCTTTGCAAGAAAGTGACTTCATGTATTTATTTATTACATTTATATACCACCCATCTCACTAGTGAAGTGTCTTACATGAGGAGACAGCATAGACAATTAATATGCAAGGACAGCTGCTGCCCAAGTCCACATTCAAGATGGCAAAGTAACTGGGTAACTTAGACAATATGGCCAATAAGAGTTTATTTGGAATATCCTAGAGTTTCCTATCTAAAGATACCACCTTGTATTATTTAATTATAGGGCTGTTCCCAAGGAGGATCTAACTTATGCAATGCATACTAAAGACAGGAGGGCAGCAGTACAGGATGTGAAATATGACAGAGGGGGGAAGGGAGCCAAAAAAATAGAAACAATGATGATTACATAAACAAACTTTTATGCTGGCAAACAATAAAAGTGCGTTGAGAGAAGCTCAGGTTGACTCCTTCCTAATTCTGCCTCCTGACCTGACCTAATTCAAAGGGTTGACAAGGAGTAGGGGCCATATGAAATTAAGTTGGAAATTCACAGTCTCTTTAATATTGTTTTTCTGGGATATTCACATCTACAATAGCACACATCTAGTGATGACATGCAAAGTTAGCACCAGTGATGCAGATTTTATGGCATGGTTACACTGAACTAGAGGCCGTTGTGCTAGAAAACTCTTTTTATTGTTTAACTGTATTTTATTATTATAAAACCTAAGTAGTACATTGTATTATTTAGGCACAATAGTGTGCATACAGTATTGACTAGAAATTATTAACTCTAATATTTATATAATTTAAACTTTTAAAAATATTTATATCAATATTAACTGTAATTCCTAAAATGTCAGTCATAAGGTTATTTAGCGTTTACATCCAAAGGCAAAAGTGTCATTAATAAACAACTGCAACATATACAAAACTATTTGTTATACAGTAAAGGTTTCCATGTAAGCTTAATATTTAATACTAAGATCTCCACTGTATTATTATTGTTTGTAAAAGAAAAAAGAAAAACAGACAAAATAACAAAAAGTAAAACAAAAACAGCTATCTGGTTTCCAACTTCTCCCTTTTAGTGCTCCCCACCAATTTACAATGTTTATATGCATTTAGCCACCACCACCCCAGAAGCATGTCCGGAAACTCTTGCCATCTAATGTTCCAAACCACACATTATGGATTTAGCCCCTACAATCTCTTTGGTTTAATTTGGTCTGGATCCTTTGTGGTCTGTAAGTCTCTCAAGACAATTTCGAGAATCAGTTCCATTACTTCTTGAATGAGGCTAATCCTAGGCTGGAAATGAAAAGATAAGTCACCTGATTTGTTAATGCAGTCCATTTAGGCATCTCCAAGCCAGAAGAAAAAAGGGCTTGTTTTATAGTCTTCAACATCCTATATAAACAAAAGGAATAAAGTTATAGGAGTTCTTCTATATTCTGGATTAGACCTGTAAGTTCATAAAGCTTTTGAAAGAAGATCTGAAAAGTATTCTAGCTTGTCGGTCTTTAACAACTACAATATAGTTGTATTTTTATTTTATTCTTCTCTCTTCAACTTCTTAAGCTGACGAGAGGAAGAAAAGCGATGATGGCTAAGGAACAAGGAAAAGAATTGAGTAGCAAGATTGTAAGCAGATATATTTGCAGAAATGGTTAAATTGACTTGTTTGATTAAGGAACAGTTATTTTTATAAAAGACTGGAAACCCTTATGGTTATCTTGCTGAAAATGGATAAAAATGAACTGGTGATTTGGGAATTTGATTAAAATGGATTGTTTTAAGAGAAAAAGGAGACCATAATACGTAGTATGGATGGGATGAGATGGAAATTGGTGTTTGTAACAGCTGCAAATAAGATCAGAAGCCGCCTCTTTATATATATTTTCTTTTCCTTTTGTTACCTTTCACCTTATCTTTCACCTTTCCTTTTGGTACTTTTTCTTTCTATAGTTTTTAAGCCTATGTAAAATTCGACAATAAAAATAATAATCACTTTAAAAAGAAGACTTGTAAACACAAAAATGGCCTGAAAACAACTTCCTGGATAGAAGTTTGCTCCTGTTCTTTTAACTGGGGTTGTAGTGTCCTCTACAGCACCCACCCCCACACCCCCGTTGATTAATTTGATAGACCCCCCTTCAAGGCTGAAGTCCCATTCCTAAGTAAGCATTCACCATTCCTTAAGTAGACAAAACTTTGTATTCCTCCCTGAAGCACTTCTGCCTTGCAGGGCTTCAGAATGCCCCCTCCCCATTCAACCGGTATACTTTTTATTCTGCACGCCACCGAGCAGCGGGGCAAAACCGGCTCCTTTTTCCATTTCTCGCGCCTCTCAATTCCAAAGAAGAAAAGTTGCAATCCAGGAACTCTTCACACACCTACATCGCGTCCTGCCTGCTTCGCTCCGCTCATTCAGCCAAAGGCTAACCTGACTGACCCCGTTCAGATTTTTGAAGAGTTCAATTGGGACACCACGACCCAGGGGAAAGGCCTATGGGATGTGTAGTACAAAATATGGGACGGAGGGGAGGGGGAGGAGGCAGACCAAAACGCCTACTCCAGGGGTTTTCAACCTTGGCAACTTTAAGACTTGTGGACTTCAACTCCCAGAATTCCTCAGCCAGCAAAGCTGGCTGAGGAATTCTGGGAGTTGAAGTCCACAAGTCTTAAAGTTGCCAAGGTTGAGAACCCCTGGCCTACTCCTTCCTTTCGGCCAAACTCACCTTTCGGTCAGCCTCTTCTCTAGTCCCCAAGCAAGAACTTTGCAAAGGGCAACCGAGTTTGGGGGCATAACATTTCTAGCTGCCCGAGTTGTGGGGCGGGGCTGGAGAGAATAATTATTCTCCTCCGCCCCCGCTCCTGAAAATCGCACAAAGAATCTGCTGGTCACTGCGGGGAGGGAGGGGGGAATACGGAAAATTTGGTTTTCTGATTGGTTGCGAGTGGGCGGCATTTTACGCCCATGGGTGGATTTTAAGGGCGCCTCGGCCTGCTGTTTTGCTGGATTGAGAAAGGGGCGGGGGGGGAAAAAAGCTTCTGGTTTTGGTGGCGCTTGGTGTGGGATGTCGCTTGTTGTGGTGGCACGGGGAAAGAAGGAGTGAGCTCATGGCCTCCTGTCAGATGCCCAAAGGGGGGGGGGAAGGAGGAGGAGGAGGAGAGGGAGAGATGAAAAGGGCCCTTTGAAGCAGAAGGCCCGAGTGTTCCTCTCGCCAGCTCGCTCCCACGGCGTTGCGTTTCTTTCCGCTGAGGGAATGCTCGCATTTCGGCGGGGGCGCTGGCTGCTCCCGAGAACGGGGCGGCCGAGGGCTTTTCCTCGCGCTCGAGGATTGGCGGAGGAAACTTTTGGCGCTCGAAGTTTGCGCCCTTGCCGCGTTGAAGCACAAACTGGACGCTGGCTTCACAATCCCACACTCCTTTTTGAACTGCGGGGAGGAACGCGCTTGGCACTTGGCAGGGCAAAAGCCAAGGAGCGAGCGAGGTTTACTTGTTAAGAGTTTGGCTAGTCCAGCGGCTCCCAACCTTTTCTATACCCCGCACTCCTAAGAACGCTTCTGATATATTCTCCCACCACTTAACAAAAGTTCGAAATAACGGCAACGAATTATGCATATACACTATAATTTTTGAAAACCCAAGTTTTCGCCACCCCTGGAATACTGTCTCGCACCCCCAAAGGGTGCGAGCAACCCCGGTTGGAAACCCCTGGATTAGAGGGTCCTCTAATGAAATCTTGCTGAGTGTTCCAAGACTGACTTCCTTCTTGTTTTTTGTAAGAATGCCAAACTCTTCTTGTGTAATTTGGGATAGGCAATTCACGAAATTTCAGGGTAAGAACAGTGAACTTCGGCAAGGTTTCAGAATAAGAGTGCATAAATTTGAGACCTTTGGATGTGCATGAAAAAAAAATTAACCTTTGAATCATTGTGCAAAATAACACGAAAAGACTGCTGACTGCAGATTGGTGTACATTCTTCCACACGTTTCACTTGCACAACAGTTCATTGTTAGAACCGCCAGGAATAATAATAATAACAATAACAATAGACCTTGGAGCTCTTCTAGTCCAACCCCCTGCTCAGGATATATATTATGTTGCAACTTTAAATTGCTTCTGCATAAATCAATATAAAAATAAAAGTTTCTTATCTGAACAAATCCATCCTCCCAACTGTCACAAGTGTGATTAAACTCTCAAGTGGGATTAGTAATATCCTGGTCTTTTTAGGTATCCTAGCAAAGTACCATTTAGGAAGTACTGTTGAGCATATTAGAATAGAAGGATTATCATATCCCTAGTTCTCAGGCTTAACTATGTCTCAAATACTATATTTTTACTGTGCATAGCAATATATACATTTGTTAGACCTTATCTAACATCTAGAGGCTTCCTTATAATTTCCTGTTCTTTGCACCCCTCCTGAGCTTGAAAATATTTGCCTTTGAACAAGTTTCTAATGGTTTTAATGTATTTTCAAACTACTTAATTTTAATTTGATTTAATGGACTTATCCTTTTTATTGTGAATTGCCAAGAGATCTTGATAGTCATTAATATATAAAGAATGGATGGGATAGAAAGTAAACTTTTATTAGGCTAAGAAAGTAGAGACACTCTGAAAACTATTGGTTTGCAGTGTTTATTATGTTGATGCATAATCTGTCCAACTAGAAAAGCATTGTTAGTCAAGAATATTGGCCTGTTAAATTCCAGCTTGTTTCTTAACAACTTCTACTAAAAATAAATAAGCAATAGAGCTATAGTATCAGTAATAGAGAGGTTATACTGATGCAATTATTTAATTAAAAAATGTAGAATGCTAGTTCAGCATAATGATGTTAATTCATTCCTTAGTGTAGATTGCATTGATTTGTCCTGAAATGTTTATCTGGATGACAACAGGCAATTGGTGTTTTTTTGAAATAAATATGAGTAAAGCATCCACATCAAATACAGTAGCTATTTATTTACTTACTTATTTGATTTGTATGCTGCACATCTCACCTATAGGCAATTCTAATTTATCAAGAAATTATTTGTTTCTATTTTTACTAACATGTTTATATAAAATGATAGTTATCAGATAAAGAGTAAGTTTGTGCCTATTGATGGATATTACTTAAAGCATTACTTTGCCTGTTGACTTATGAAAACTATGCAGTTACACATTCATATAGATATGTTATTGATTAAAATAGTTGTGATAATTGTTCTAAATTTTCTCCCTTAGGTTCATATCTAAAACTTTGATGTTGAAATACAGCTAAAAATTCAACGTTTATTTTAAAACCTTTGTATAGTCACTGTTGTTTTACCAAGCTCCCAATCAAGAATTAAAGAATATTATAATAAAACAACAAAAAATATATTAAAACTCTTAAAACCATAAACATGAAAGCAAAACAAAACAAAACAAAAACCTGGCCCTAGGTTAAGCTTCTGGCATACAGTCACCTCATCCTATAACCAGCACTTGCGGGGCAAAGTCAAATCTTCAGTCCCTTTTAGAAGGCTGGGAGGATAGCGGTCTGCTATACCTCAGAGGGAAGAATGTTCCAGAAGGGCAAGGGAAAAGGCACATTTCCTATAAGGTGACAGTGTATAAAGAAAGACATTAGGAGTATGCCTACCCTATCTAGTCAGAACAGGTAGATGTCCTTATGGAAAGGTTGTTATCGCAAATAGATGATAGGGATGATAGATAGATAGATAGATAGATAGATAGATAGATAGATAGATAGATAGATAGATAGATAGATAGATAGATAGATAGATAGATAGATAGATAATACTGATTTCTAGTGACATAGATGTAATCTACCTGAAAAGCAAAATAAATAAATAAATAAATTTAAATACTTTATTGTTTTTAACATAGCCGTATTTAACTTTATATCTAGAATTAAAAGATTACTGGAGTTTTATTTAAAAGTAGAAAAACCGTGAAATTATTCTATACACAGTGCAGAAGATTACCGCATTGGTGTATTAAGTATCTTATTGTGCCTTCCAATAATTAAATCTCCAAATGTTCCACTTTTCTTAATCACTCAAAAAACTGCGCATTTATTGTGTGTGCCATTCAGAGACCTTCAGATACATTTCAAAAGTCATGTATAATCTTTAGTATTTTGATATGTAAACTTGTTGATTATTTGTTGAACTCATAAAATGTCTAAGAAATATTACTGCATTAGAAACGTTAAAGCCCTTTCAATTATGTATATGTGTAATTCAAGTCTAGTTGCTTTCCAACACAGCTGTTGCAATCCAACTCACTTCAGATTTGCCTTCTAAAACATCTGTATGTCATTCACTCCAGGAATTTCCTAGGCATAGTGTTAAGTTTAATCTTTCCTTCATCCAATACAGTTGGCTGGTGAGCTATTTCAATATATATTCCATTTTAAATTGATACGGTTACCATTTTAAATTAATCATTTGAAGCTCCATTGTGCTTGTACAGATTGCCTTGCTCTTAGTTCTTCTTACTTTGTTTTCAGAAGTCATAATAGACTGGGAACGCTGACCAAAAAGATTTCTGTGTGCTTATTGTTGTTTGGTCTCTTCATAAGGAGGCAGTGGCTCCTGAAATTGCTGAACATGGTCCTCTTCCATTGATGCCTTCATGGTGGCCTCCTCATATGATGGAGGCAGGCATACAGTGAGAAAGGCAGTTTCAGGCAGGAGAGTGGAGTATTGGAACCTCTGCTCATTGTTCCAGGGTAGCACAGAGAGAAAATCTGTCACCTCATGCTCCGGAAGGGATTCTGGCAGGTCAATGCTGAAGATCTGAGCCTGAGGATTGCGACGTTGGCAATGTCTGTAGAGGAAGAGCAACAGGAATGCCAGGAAGAGCATCACGGTAGCTGGTAATATGATGCATAGGAATGGCTCTATGTCTTCTTTGGTCGAACTTGCTTTATGCTGACTCTAGGAGAAACCAAGACAAGAATGTGTATCAGGCCTTAGCCAATTTCATTTTATGTGAATCCTGCCTTTCATAAAAACATTGTCTCAAGGCAATAAACAGTAATGTCAAAAAAGCCCAAACCCATTGAAATAAGCAAATTAATCAAGTATAAACGCAGATATAATAGAATGTGTTGTTTTGCAGAGTATGCACAACTGAGCAGTTATACTGCCCAATGAGTTCTCCAAGCAGGTTCTCACTTGCCCTTAGAAAAAATGCCTCCACCTAAGAGTTAATCCATCTCTCTTCCTCAAGCCTCTGAGACATAGGCTGGCATTTGCTATTATACCCTGTCACTCGGGAAAACTTCATTATAGACTGTCAGAGGTGATTTGAAAATAGCAATCGCAAAGACTCTGTAGCCTCCTTTTCTATGCCAATAATTACCTCCATCAAACCCCAAAATGATTGATTGTATCTAAGGTTTGCTCCTGCCAATAGAAACAATCCTTGAAGGAGTTCTTTTAATTACATCTCAGAAACTGGGAGGTTAGAGGGGAAGTGTCCTATACAGCACCACCTCTTAAACCCATTTTAGAGCATCCTTTAACACCTGTAGCAGCATTTCTAGAGTTCCAGGTGTTAAAATGCCCTCTTTGCCCTTATCCCATTGAAAAAGCACCAGTGAAACAGAAAGCTTCCCCAGAGGGAAGGAAATAAGGATCCAGATCAGTATGTTTATCTCTCTTACATTGCCTCTACTGCTATCCGTTGGATAGCAACTGTTTTCCTACTCTTCTATGGCTATCAGAGGGCTGATTTAACAACTCAATGACTGGGATTTTTTTAAAAAAAAAAACCTAATGGCTTTGTGCCCTTTCCCAAAGGAAGTATGCTTTTGGCAAACTACTTGGCTCTTCTCCAGTATGATTTCACTAGTAGTTATGCAGTGGATAGGTGGAGCGGCAACTATAGGATGCTCTAAAGTGCACACATGGATGCAACTGGTGCATTGCATGGGGCAACCTTTGAAGAATGTCCGGAGACTGCAGGTTGTCCAAAATGCGGCTGCGCGAGCTGTTTTGGGTCTCCCAAGACATGCTCATATCACTCCAGCTCTCCGTGAGCTGCACTGGCTACCAATTGGTCTCCGAACACAATTCAAAGTGTTGGTTATGACCTATAAAGCCCTTTATGGCAATGGACCAGGTTACTTGCGGGACCGTCTTCTGCCTCATGAATCCCAGCGACTGGTTAGGGCACATAGGGTTGGCCTCCTACGAGTCCCGTCTATTAGGCAATGTCATCTGATGGGTCCTAGGGCAAGGGCCTTCTCCGTTGCTGCCCCAGCCTTCTGGAACCAACTTCCCACAGAGGTCCGCACTGCTTCCTCCCTCCTAGCCTTCCGGAAATTATTGAAGACCTATTTATGCCGACAGGCTTGGGGCGTATGAACAGTGCTCTGCCCCCGGGCCTAGGAATGTGCCTCCATCGTTGATTGTGTGTTTGATTGTGATTGCATGTTGTATGTATGTGTTTTAGAATGAATTGAATGTGTTTTTTGATTGGGTGATTGATTATTATTATTAAATTCCTCACATGTAATTGTATTGTTGTTGTAAGCCGCCCTGGGTCCTAGGAGAAGGGCGGCATAGAAATTTGAATGAATGAATAAATAAATAAATAAAATAAACAAATTGGTTAAGAGGTTAAAGTGGTCAAGTCTCAGCATTACATTCCAGTCTCTTCTGCCATCCTATAGCTGATTTTGACCTTAGTTAGCAATGGTGTAAAGTATGAAGAAGAACACAACTGACCCTTTCCAAATCTATTTAAAACGTTGGCTGAATCATATAAACATTATCTTGCAACTTAATTTATTCTCATCTCTAACTTATCTAACCATGCTAGAAGTAACTATAAGCAGGGTTTCCCCCCCTTATCATTCTACATTCCCCCCCCCATTTAAATACCCTCTTAAACTTTGATAAGGGTAAATAGATAAGATATGTATCCTGAACATCAGATGTTTTGGGGAATTGTGACAAAGGGAATTGGGGCCACTTAAAACTAAATGATTAAACTTAAATATTAAACATTAAACTTAAATATTAATGGAAAATTAAAACCGGGAAAATTTATTAGGTTATTGATGGTCTAAAAGATGGAATATTAAAACAATTAAGATATACATAAACTAAAAATTATTGATAAATGTAAGAAAGCTATTTTGTATCTGATCGATAGAATAAGAACTATACTAATAAGAGACAGTACATATTAAAGGAAAAAGAGGAAATATTGGCTGAATAGTTGGAGACTTGTATTAATAATATCTATATGTAATTGAATCATTGTAACTTAACTGCCACATTGTTTTTCAAAGATATAATGGTAATATTAGAAAATAAATAAAAAGTTTAATAATAAAAAAGGTAAATAGATTTTAAAAAAACAGACAGGACAGATGATGAATAAGCAGTTATTAATTTTGCTGCCAAATAAATCACAGTTTTTGCTATTTATACACTATGATTTTGCTAGGGTGTTTAAATTACTTTAAGAGATATCCTTTAACATTCATTTCTTTTAAATTTATCTACCTGTCCTACTTTAAGAAATTTATCCTAACAGCCAAAGGATTTTTTTTTTGTTAAATGATCATTTAAGTGGGATAAAAATATTTCTGCTTGTGTAAGGCATACATGGAAATGGGAATTCTTCTGGATGGAATTGTGGAACTTAATTGAATGGAATAGGACATTTTTGAGAATACAAGCTGACACCTATTTTATTGTTGCATTTTGTGTTATCAAAACAATTAATCTAACAATTAAAAAAGCAATAGTGAGTTGCCTTAATACAGCGGTTCTCAACCTGTGGGTCGCGACCCCTTTGGGGGTTGAATGACCCTTTCACAGGGGTCACCTAAAACCATCAGAAAACACATTTCTGATGGTCTTAGGAACCAAGACTCCGCTCCGCATCCGTCTCCACATGGCCTCCTCTGCCATTTGCAGAGAGAGAGAGAGGCACTTTCGCTTCCCTTCTCTCTCTCTCTCTCTCTCTCTCTCTCTCTCTCTCTCTCTCTCTCTCTCTCTCTCTCTCTCTTTCAGGCGGACTTACCTCCTGCAGGGCTCCTGATTGGCCCTGCGCCCGGGTGCCCTACCCCTTGGGAGAAGCGCAGCCAGGACCTCGTGGCCTTAGAGCCGCCTGGGAAAGCCCCGGGATCCCTGCTGGGAGCGGCCCGCTGGAGGCTCCACTGAGTGGGCCAGCCCTCCCGAAAGCTGCGGCCCAAGGGAGAACAGCCCCTGCAATCCCCAGCCAGCCCGACCATTGGACCTGCTGGCTGGGAAGGCATGCTGGAATCCAGGCTGCTGGGAAGGAAGAAGGAGATTCAGCAAAGGTAGGGGAGGAGAGCCGCCTCCTGGGGCCAGCACTGGCGGCGGCTTCCTTGCCCTCCCCTTCCTCCTCCTTCCTCTTGCTGCCCCCAAAGCGGCTCAGGTGGGTGCTGGAGCAAGAGGGGTGCCTGGGGGGAGCAGCCGGGCTGGCAGAGGGGCTGGTAGGGGCTGTGCAGCACCAGCCCCCACCATGGCTCCATTGGATGGGTGAAGGGTGAGGCCGGGCAGCACGGAGTCCCAGCTAGGGTGACTGCTTCCTCGCCCTCCTCCTGTTGCCCCCTCCAGGCGGCTCAGGTGGGCACTGTCTCCACCGCGGCTCCATCGATGGCGGAGGGTGAGGCTGGGCAGCGCGGAGTCCCAGTGGGGGCGGTGGCCAGGCCAGGGGTGGCAGAGACCCCGATGATGCTGCCCTGTCACTGCCACTGCCATCGGAGCCACTGCCTCCCGTCCTGCTCCCCTCCCCACCCATTCGGCTAAAGACATGGCGGCTGGACCGGGGGCGGCAGCAAGGAACCCTGATGATGCTGCTGTGCTACCACCGCCGCCGCTGCCTCCCGTCCTGCTCCTCCTCCCCGCCCATTCGGCTGAGGACGCACAGAGGCCAGAGGCAGAGGGGAGCCCCAATGATACTGCCATAAGAGAGAGAAACAGAGGAAAAGAAAAAGGAAAGAGAGAGAAAGAGAAAGAGAAAGAGGGAGGAAACAGAGAAAGAAAAAGAGGAAAGAGAGAAAGAAAGAGGGAGGAAACAGAGAAAGAGAAAGAGGAAAGAGAAAAAGAGAGAGGAAAGAGACTGCCTTCCCAGTCGCCGAGAAAGGGGAAAAAAAGAGCCGTGAGCGAGTTCCCCTTTCTGCCTCATTGCTGAAAGCTTTTTTTTTAAACGACCGCTCATTCAGAACTCCTTGGGGCTTGTTTGCACGAGCTTGTGGCAGATTAGTAAATAAAGGGGTGGGGGAGCCAAACGGTCCAAGGCGTTTGCACCCTGAATGTGTGGACGCTGCTTTCATGACTTGCCACCACCACCACCCCCTCTCTTCCCGCCCTGCTTGGGCAATGCGCTGCTGCTGCTGCTGCTGGCTGAGCTGAGCTGAGCTGAACTGCGGCGCCGAGCCAATCCCCACGCCTCCTGGTTGCCCGGCCGTGCTCTGCCCCCGGCCGCCCACCGTGCCACACCGGAGCCTCCCCCGCACCGCCCGGCCTGCCTCCCTCGCTATCAGAGGGCATCTGTGTGTGTCTCCAGACCTTACTGGACTACGATCCCCAGCAGCCCTAAAAAGCACTGTGGAAGGGTGGGGAATGCTGGGAGTTGCAGTTCATTACCATCTGGAAAAACATGACTCTCCAAAGATCAATCAATCCTTCCTTCCTTTCCCCCTCAATCTCCTTCCTTCTCCATCTCCTTCCCTTCCCCTTCAATCTTCCTTCCTTCCTTCCTTCCTTCCTTCCTTCCTTCCTTCCATCCATCTCCATCCGTTCCCCTTCAATCTCTCTCCTTCCTTCCTTTCCCCTTCAATCTTCCTTCCTTCCTTTCTTCATTCCATCTCCATCCCTTCCTCTTCAATCTCTCTCCTTCCTTTCCCTTCAATCTCCTTCCTTCTCCATCTCCTTCCTTTCCCCTTCAATCTTCCTTCCTTCCTTCCATCTCCATCCCTTCCCCTTCAATCTCTCTCCTTCCTTCCCCTTCAATCTCCTTCCTTCTCCATCTCCTTCCTTTCCCCTTCAATCTTCCTTCCTTCCTTCCATCTCCATCCCTTCCACTTCAATCTCTTTCTTGTTCCTTCCTTTCCCCTTCAATCTTCCTTCCTTCCTTCCTTCCTTCCTTCCTTCCTTCCTTCCTTCCTTCCTTCCTTCCTTCCTTCCTTCCTTCCTTCCTTCCCCTTCCCTCCCTCCCAACATTTTTGAGACAGGATGAGTAAGCTTCTCCATCGAGCATTGCTATATTGTTTTTGTGATTAATCACTATGCTTTAATTATGTTCAATTCGTAACAATGAAAATACACCCTGCATATCAGATATTTACATTACAATTCATAACAGTAGCAAAATTACAGTTATGAAGTAGCAACGAAAATAATTTTATGGTTGGGTGGTCACCACAACATGAGGAACTGTATTAAAGGGTTGCGGCATTAGGAAGGTTGAGAACCACTGCCTTAATAGATTTGTTAAGGATGTATATATTATTTTTATTTTTTTCATCTTGTTTTTGTTAGGTTTTTATAGTTCTGCATGGAATGCATACGTAGATTTAATCTTATTTCAAACAATTGCAAAAAAATATGGCCCATGGTTTCATTCTGACTATTGTACTTGTATTAAAACATATAGGAATTATTGTAAATTATGTAAATAAGCATATCAGTTTCATGATAAAACTATGTCAGATAGCAAATCATGATTTCTAGTCATAGACATTGGGGGCAAGTGACAACACAAACTCAGTCTATTTTACACTTGCATTAAAACAGTGGGCATCCACAAGGACATAAAGACAGAGAAGTATCATTTTGACATTTGTTCATTTATTGATATGGTATGTATATGTTTGTATGTATGTTATAGTATATGTTAGTGATATATGCTGCCTATACTAATAGATATTTTCTGTGGTGTGAATTCTCTGTAGTTTTTCTGTGTTGAGCTTTGAACCAGAGCTTCACAATAAATCATAGTTCTTCAAACACTTAACCCTTTATTTAGCACTTGGCTTGATTTGATAGAAGACTTTCAGACATATTAGAATTTTTATTGCTTATAAGAATAAAGTCACACATGCATTTGCCCATTGTCATGTGCAGATGTCAGAGCTTTTTATATATATTTGTGTTCCAGAGTTTAAATTCCGGACATTTTCTTTCCACTGGTCTGAGTTAATGGATACTTGGCCAATCTTTAGATGTTCTTCAGAAACATCTGAAATGTGAATATATATCATTTCTCTTTAGCATGAAAATGTATAATTCTCATGTCAACATTTTTCACTGTTTGTATTAGAAGTGTATCATGTAAACAAGACCCCAGCTTATTGTAATATTCAGCTGGGACATTATTTAAATGGAGAAATTGTCACTAGGAAGGAAAGGGGAAATTAAAAATTTATGTTGTTCTTTAATTATATATTCAATACATATTTAATGGTATATAATATGGTAGAAAGGATTATGGTGAATATCAAATATTGCAGCACTACCATTAAAATAAATACTTTGTGACGGACAAGTAAACTGCAAACCTTTTATGTTTGATTTTATTTTACTACCACTTGAAGCCTAATGGTATAAGGTAAATAGGATGTATTCCAAATTATACTTAAGTGTATCTTGCATACTCTGATTTTTATATCTCATGAGGGAATGGATAGGTTAATCAATATTTCCAAATGCAACAGCAATGATATCATTTGTTGCAGGTTTTTAGTATGAATCATCAGTTGACTTTAAGTATTCAGCACTTTGAATACAATACAAAATGCGTATTGTAGATAGTTTGTCTATTTAAAACATTGATATTATTTTGGAGTTTTAATCTGGAGACTTGAAGGCAGTTTGAAAGAATGATTAAACTATAGAGTGTGTACTTTTATTCTATTTGAATACTTTGGTAAACCAATTTTGCAAAATGTCTGTACTGGTTTAATCAATCCACAAAACAGCATCTCTTCCAAATACATTCTGTTAAAATGTATGACTGATTTATCCTGAGTCTTCTTGTATGGAACAAACATTACCCTTTTACAGTGCTCTTTATTTACACCTGGCCATACTGTCTGTCTTATATATTTTGGTTGAGAAAACATAGAAAAAGAAAACAGATATGACTAATAATATTTTTTACAAAAATATATAGAATTGCTTGATTCATTAATAAGTAGGTACAAGAAAAACTTGTTGATTTGTATAATATTCTAACATTTCCCTAGCCAGGATTTCAAAATTAATCAATGAGAATAATACACGTTTATAGCCAAACTTACAAATTCATCACTGCAGAGCAGGGTTTAACAGAATAACAGAATAACAGAATTACTGAGTTGGGAGGCACTTCGGAGGTCTTCTAGTCCAACCGCCTGTACCATTTCACACAAATGGTTATCCAATATCTTCTTAATAATCTCCAGTGATGGAGCACCCACAGTTTCTGAAGGCAAGTAATTCCACTGTTCTCACTGTTAGAAAATTTCTTCTTAGTTCTAGGTTGCTTCTCTCTTC
This sequence comes from Bothrops alternatus, assembly GCA_034064705.1. Taxonomy (NCBI): domain Eukaryota; kingdom Metazoa; phylum Chordata; class Lepidosauria; order Squamata; family Viperidae; genus Bothrops; species Bothrops alternatus. Next base: position 353,612 of record JARGCV010000023.1, on the reverse strand, counting down.
AGTGTTTTTCTATGCACTTTTGTGAACATATGAGTGTACTTTTGAATTTTAAACAAAGGCAGAGAAAAAGCAAAAAAATAAAATAAAAATCTGGTTGATTACTGAGAATGGAATTTGGCTCATTGTGGTAATGATGTAGAAATAAGCTATTTTAATCAAGAACAGAAAAAATGTGTACATGGAATGATATTTAAATATACTGTGTGTAGATGTGAATCACCATATGCAGATTCAAAGCATGTTGACTCTAACATTAAATAGTGTTGTGAAGATGTAAGTGAGTAATCACCGATTTTTCATCACAGAGCAAACACATTCAGTATTAACTTCAACACTACTTTTTTTTAGTATGGTAATAGTTTAAACATTCAGATGAATGAAATCACATTTTAGACATTATCAATGAAAAAAATATGCATTGTGAACAATTCTATGAAATCATGCAAATGTGAAGAATCACATTTATGCTTACAGTAGCTGACATCAACACAAAAAACACCATTGCAATCATTTACTGTCATATTACTATTATTCTTCTGGTCTTATTGCAATAAGTTATTCTGTCTAACCAGGAAACCTAGAAATATTTAGAAGGAATAAATTCCATTCAATATTCCACTAAATTCAGTGGGACTTACTTCAGAGTAAACATGCAGAGAATTACATTACTAGCCTGCTATTAGTTTTATTTTTGACCCAGTGCAGTTAGGCTATTTTTTAAAGAACCAGACTAAATTACTTTACAAGTTACTGTACAAAATACTGAGAAAAATAATTTGACCCTCAAAATCTATTTTAGATTGTCTTGTCAGGGTAGTCTTTCTGATCTATCTCTCACACCTTCCCCTTTTGCCACTCACAACACTATGAAAAGTAATATAATCCAGGAAACAAAATTTGCTGAATTATCACTTATTCTAATATCACTGAAAGGGTCTGCTGAGAGAAAGATTGAGAATGAAATAGGATTGAAATAAAATGACAGATTCAAAAGCAGCCAAAATATCCATTTGATGTTAAGTTTTGAGGTAAATATTTATATCAGTTTCTGCAAACTTTTTTTCCCTGGGCTGGTGAAACAAAGGAACTATTGCATGGAGGACAGCATGCAATTTATGTAAAATAAAGCACTTGCACAAACCCTTTGTCATCCTGAAACAAGACATCTTGAAAGAACAGAAGTAAATTCAAGGAATGTAAAGAGAAGAGAAGATACAAACCTGTAGCTCTGTTTCCACCAATGGCACACCTGGTTCACTGGTTAACCAGTCATAGTTTCCCCTGTCAGCGTGTCCAAATTTCTTCCAGCTACCACTGTCCAGAAGCCAACGCATACTTTCATGGACGTATGGGTTTGTTCTTTGTTCTTCCTCTTCAATTGTGGTCTTCTTTTTGATTATTTTTAATGCCGTCACTTCCCTCTTTCTTTCTTTTTCCTGATACTAGGCCTAGCTTGGAATGCCTAAGCTGAAAACCATGCTGATATTCTCTCCTGTTCCTGGCAGTGAAGAAGGAAAGGGTAGAACACTGACCAAATGAATCTTGGACGCTATTTTGTCTTCTAACTCAATCTCTCTGGATTTGCTTCAGTGGCCTACATTACCAGGGAAGCTGGCATCAGGTATCAGGGAAGAGATAGCATTCTGATTGGATGGTTGCCTGCATTAGGATTATTAAAGGGGTATTTCCATGAGAGTCTGAGTGCACATGGTCCTAACTCTGTGGATAAATCATTGTCTACATTTATAGTTCATATACATACAATTGATATATATGAATATATATATATAAATATATATATACATAATGTGTGTGTGGAGAGGAAGGGAGCCCTCATGTTATAGAGAGATAACAAAAGGCTTACTTCTCCCTAAGGGTTAAGGAAATATTTCCACTTGGATGCAATGTAAATAGCAAAAGCAGTTGCTGTTAGGCAGGCAAGGGCATAGCTGAAAGCTGTTCTGAATTATTTAGAGGTATTAGAATGTAGATGTTAATGATAAATCCGAAAAAAAGGCTGCTGCTAGAAAAGGCTTTAGTAACTGAGAATATACGATTGCTTTCAGTGACACATCTAACGGGCTTAATTCTGCTCTTTAATCTTCCATAGCTTTTCTTAACAGATAAGTATCATTATGTTTCAATCATTTAATTTAATTATTCAAAGCAAAAAGACTCCAAATGGTTTCTATGCTCCCCTTATAGCAAAACTGTATTGATAGAGCGGTAAGATGTCAGCATGATCACTTGGTGGTTCTTATCTTTCTTTTAGTTCCCCCTTGGCTATATTCTGAACTTAACATTGTTCAGGAAACATTTGATAAAATTGTAACAACAAGAATTTATGCTCTATCGGTTATTAGTAAGAAGAAAGCAAAGGAAATCATCTAGTCCTATTAGTATCCAGGCAAGGAATTCAAATGTAAAATTGTTAAGTATTAAAGATATGTGACATAGTACAAGTAGTCCTCAACTTACGACCACAGTTGGGACTAGTATTTTCATTGCTAAGCAAGGCGTGAGTCATGTCCGATTTTACAACTTTTGTTTTTGCCTCAGCTGTTAAGCGAATAACGATAGTTGTTAACACAGTACTTTCAGCAGTTCCAAGAAGGGCTCCACACCCATTTACATTATTCAGGTGACCCTGAGGACACAGATAAACCTCCAAGTGGCCCCAACAACTCTCTAAAAGAATGTGAATGACCAGCTATCCGCAAGGAATATTAATTCTTGGGAGTACTGTAGGAAAGAACCCTTCAGGATGGTGTGACACATCCCTTTCCTTCTGGTATCTGAGCACTGTCATTCAATTTTGGGAAAGTGGGAGAGTCGATTTCTAAAATCTGACTCTCCACCTATACATGGTGCGGAGGGCGAAGGGGAGGCGGCGGAGCGCCAAACTCCTGCGCCCGTCAGCTGGCGACCTCCGGACCTGCGCCCGTCAGTTGGGAAGTCTGGCGACGGAGCCAGCTGGCTTGGAGGGCAATGGGGAGGCAGTGGCTCGGCGGGCGGGGTCCTGCCTGCCTGCAAATGTCGGGCCCACCCGCCCCATCTGTAAAAGAAAAAATCTTCCGCCCAAGCATAACGCCAGCAGTTCTGTGCCATGGAGGCTTGAGACACAGAGGTGCGGTGCCGTGGGAGGTGGCAGGATGGGGGAGGGGTTACCTGCATCCTGCCAGCCGAATTCTGGAAGCCTGCCTGAGTGAAGAAATTTAGGGGGTGTTGAAAGGAGACAGACTGAGGGCTGTATTAAGACCATAGATGGCTGCGTAAGGAGAGTGGAAGGGAGGCGAATTCGGGGTGGAGAAGATGTTAGGAAATAAGCACCAAGGTACATGGCGCCTTGCAAGGGATTCCCGAGTGTTCTGCAATTGTTTTTCCTCTCTCCTCTGCGCGAGAAAAACTTTTGCAGTGTAAATCTGAAACCAGGTGTTCCTGTGAGGTGGCGCAGGAGGTTCTTGGGAGAGGCGAGGACAAGCTTGCATTTTCTCTCTCCCAATCCCCTTCCTCTTCTTTACCCCCTTCCCCAGCCTGCCTGCGATCTTAGCTCACGGCTCCATGGCTTTTCTTTGCCTAGCCAAGCTTTCTTCCGCCCGCCCCATTCCCTGGAGCACCGAGGAGGTACGGCAGAAACACATGAATTGGGATTGACCTTGGGAAGCTGATCCTGCTTTGAACCTTAGGAGAGGAGGAGGAGTCCCTTTCTCCTTCCCTCCCTCTCTCCCTGTCAAGCCCCCGCGGGCTCGACATGAACGGGCAGGGAAGGGGTCTAGAACAATGTGCGGGTCAGCTCCGTGGGCGTCCTGACCAACAGCTGAGCGGCTCCAATTTCTGGCCGCCGAACAACTGAGTCCTCCGGGAGGCAACATGAGGCCCTGAGGGGTATTGCAAGCTCGCAGGGGGGTGGGTGGGAAGGAAAAGAAGATGGAAGAGAGTGAGGCTGCAACAGAGAGAGCGGTGTCCCGGTTGCTAAGACCATCGGAAATATGTGTTTTCCGATGGTCTTAGGCGACCCCTGTGAAAGAGTCGTTCGACCCCCAAAAGGGTCGTGACCCACAGGTTGAGAACCGCTGCCCTAATCTTTTGTTTCTTCTTCAGAGTCTTCTTCAAAAAATGCATTAGCAGTGCAGAAATTACTGCTGTCAATTTAATTTTATTTCTTTCCCAGTTCTTCAAAATCCATTTGAAATGTCTCAAGTGTCATATCTTTATCTGTCATTTTATATATTTCACTGCTCCTCTTTTGGTTCAAGAATAAAAAAACAGTTTCTCTCTCTTTTTTGTCCCTGCATAGTTTAGTTTAGACACTCCTCTGTAGTGTCTCATTTCTACAGTCACAAACTCTCATTTCATTGTTTTTTTTATTTTCAAATTTCATCTACTTCCTAATAGACCAAACAATTTAAATTCTATGAAAATATTGTTTTATTTGTTTAGTTATTTCAAAAGTATTATCAACAGTCCTAATATTCCAAATTCATCTGGTTCCTTAACTTCATTTAAGATGTTCTTGAATTAAATTCTTATTTAATTTTTAGCCATTTATTTTACATTCTTTAACTCCTTTAAGCTGTTAGTTAGTTATTTTGGGATGAAGTTTTAATTACAAGTTAATTTTTCAAACTTGTTGCTGGAGAGAACTCTTAACTTTTAAAATAATTATAAATCCAAAAGTTGTTCGAAAGTGAGGTTAATGAACCCAGTGTCCTTAAAAGCTACATAATAGTTGAAAGTTTGATGGCTTTCCTCATCTCCTTACACTCAAACCCATAAGTCAATTTTCGTGAGGAGCAATGGTCTGGAGCATAAGTGGGCAATCTCCTGTCCTCTCCTTGTTAGAAGAGCTTCTATTGAACCAGATGCATTGCCAGTCTGTCAGTCTTAGTGCATGGTTGTCTCTGCTCCTCTGAAGATGTCTTTCCCTCACCTGGAAATCCCAAAAGGTTGTCATCATCTTTAATATTGCTGCCATCACAACATGACTTTACTGAGCCCCTGAAACAGGTCTGTGCTGTCCAGATAGCTACCTCAGCTGAAATTCCAGCTCTGCTCAACATTATCCTCTGCGTGAAAAGCTTCCTCCAAAAGGCATGGACAATCCCGTAGTTATTCCATGCCCTGCCGTAGCTGTAAGTGGATGATAAGATACAGGCAGTGGCATGCAAATACATGCTTTGGAAATGATTAAAAGGCTGTTGTCACTCCAGAGCAAGAACTGTGTGGACTTGCTCTAAGTGCCAGATAGCATTTGAGTTTGAATAAATGCCTTCTTTCAGATACAAAGTTCAGGCATACGCTCACATATTCCCACAATCCTTTTCTTCCTAAAGTTTTGATTTTTTTTACAAAACAAAGGCAGAAAATTCAGGATACAAAATGAACAGTTTTCATACCTGTGCTGGGAAAACAAGTTGAGTGTACAATCTCCTCAACAGCTGTGATAAACAGCTGAAATATCCCTAAGAAGCTAGGACAAAATAGTGGAGAAAGTTATCTCTAAGGATTTGATAGCTGCTGTAGTTAGACTTGGTGCTAATTTCTTTTGTCTTGGCCTGTTAAAAACTTTATTATCTCATTCCTATAACTCTGTATAAGTAGTATATTCCATGTAATTTCAGACCGAATTCAGGATTTCCTTTTCTGTTACTTAATTTCTTGGAAGAAAGTCATCATTAATTATTATGGACCACCCTAATCTCATGGTCTGCTAAAGATGATGTATGCATTTTTTTATAAATTAGACGTCATACTTTTTTTTCTTTTGATTTTAGTTTTTAATAATAAAATCCAAAGTGGATTTTTCTTTTTCTTTTATGAGATTGATTTATTTCCCGGGGGGGAGGGGAAAGCTGAAATCACTGATTATAAACCTACATGCAACAAAGCCAGGGGGTTGTATCGTAGACATTATTTTTATTTCTGGTGGCCAAAAAGACAGTGCAGATTGTGGTAATTTAATCTCTTTTACAAAGCAGGGTTAGAGAAAGAATGCCTAGTGAAATGGTCCCTGGAAGATAAGTAGTGGGAGCAATGCAGACCACAATTGACCCCAAAATTTCTGTTGTTAAGAAAGACAATTGTTAAATGAGTTTTGCTCCATTTTATGACTTTTCTTGCCACCATTGTTAAGTGAATCGCTACAGTTGTTAAGTTAGTAACACAGTTGTTAAATGATTTGGCTTCCCCATTGACTTTACTTGTTTTTGTTGTTGTTAGTTGCGAAGTCGTGCCCGACCCATCACGACCCCATGGACAACATTCCTCCAGGCCTTCCTGTCCTCTACCATCTTCTGGAGTCCATTTAAGCTCACGCCTACTGCTTCAGTGACTCCATCCAGCCACCTCATTCTCTGTCGTCCCCTTCTTCTGTTGCCCTCAATCTTTCCCAGCATTGGGCCCTTCTCCAGTGAGTCCTTCCTTCTCATTAGGTGGCCAAAGTACTTGAGTTTCAACTTCAGTATCTGGCCTTCTAAAGAGCAGTTGGGGTTGATCTCTTCTGAGATCGCAAAAGCTGATCACTGCAACTATAATAAGTACGAGCCAGTTGTCAACGGTCCATGGGAATGCTGCAACGGTTGTAAGTGTGAAAAACAGTCATAAATCACTTTTTTTAGTGCCATTGTAACTTTGAACAGTCACTAAATGAATGGTTGTAAGTCGAGGTTTACCTGCAACTACAAAGTAGCATACCAGGGCATAAGGCAGGTCTAGGGTATGTTAACCCAGTGGCCCTCTGGAAGATGCCCCAAGCAAGCTGATCTGGAGGAAAAATATGCCTGTGTTACCCAGTGTAGATGAAGAGTATTCATAGGATATGAATGTATTTAATATACATCCAATAATTCTTACAGATAAACTTTATACCTGGTTGATGATGACAAGTACTTCAAAAAATTATCAATAGTCACAAGCTGCTAACATCACAGGATCCTTTTGTCAGCATAAATAAGTTCTGGCTTCCAAGCACTCTATCCAATTGCATAGATGCTTCCTGTATTTTGTCCTGAATGCACTAGTTTGCTTCTCCCCCACCTCCCCCAGGTTGAATACATTTTGTTAGTTCCTGCCGTTAGTCCAATCTCTTTGGGTCTGTTTCTTTAGTTACCTTGACAGGTGCAAAACATGCTGAAGGCACCTGCTAGACTTAGTTTGGTAGAGAATATTGCTGTTGACAAGCTTTGTTCTTTCTGTTGCCCAAGCAGGACATGTTGGTTAATCAGTTAAATTATTTGTCAGGTTCACACAACTTTTCCAGCCATAAATCAACCAGACCAGCTGGGGTTCCGTAATACAATAAAAGAAAAGAAAAAGGGAAAGTTATCCAGGCTTTGACAGTTGTCAAAGTTGTCCAAAGTTGTGCACACCACACAATTAGTGGAGAGTCAGAAATCCATTTATTCACTCAAAGTTGTTCAACTGTTTTGGATGGGTGGCCACTTGCACTTCACTTTGATTCTCCTTTTCATAGGGTTCTGAAATTTAGAAATTTAGCCAATCATTATCAATGGAATGGAATCTGCTAACTTATTACAAACAAAGGTTTCCTCATCTTAGAGTGAAAGCAAATATCTCATTTATGGTTAAACAAGTATCTCTTTATGGAGAGCTAAAGCAGAAATGTGGGCATTTCATCTAGATATGTGTTTTTCTATGCAGAAGATATAGGTCTTCCTTTACATAGGTATGCATGGATTTTGCTATGTGATACTATAATCTGTCAGTTCTGCCATCTGCGGTTTGGTGCCTTGCTGGCATCCTGCCATCAAAAGTTAGGGGAGATAGGGCAAGGGGAACAAATGGGCAATAAATATGTATGGGGATGTGATGGGAAATAGGGAAGGGGAATGACAGTTTGATGAAGACCAGAGAAGTGCGAAATAGTTTGTGCCAGTCTTCAAGGACACGCATTCTGAGAGTGGAATGTGGATTGCCCCAAACATCTCAGCAGTTCTCAAAACACCTATGCAGTTCTTCATTGGCTGAAGATGAACTGGTCAAGGGGGAGGGCTGGGATGAGGGGAAAATTTTCATGCAAGAATCTTAGTTCTAGCCTGACTTTACTACAGCCAGCAACCTTTAAGAACCTATCTTTTTACCCAGAATCTTGAGGATATTTCTTTTCTAAGGGATCTGACTGGGGCAGATCTGACAATATTTCTGTTTTTTATTGGAAAAGCCAGCTTTTATACAATGAAATTATTACTGGCTATTCACTACTGCTTAATCAGTCTTTAAATATATAGGGGAAAAATAGTCCAACACTGTGAATATGTTTTTCATGTTTTCCTTATGTAAATATGCAGTCCAGTTACAATCCTGTCAAGAATCTTTACAACTAACTTGGAATAACTATGGGGTGGCAAGAAGATCTTTGGATGTTGTTTCAAAACTATAGAACTTTTTTTTTTTACAACAATTTCCTTTTACCTCTTAAAGACATTATTTGAGTTATTCACAACTGCCAGCAGTTGTGGCATAACCAAATAATTCGTATATTTTAAAGACAGGATTAGATAGGCTTTTGAGGGAACAGGCTTAAGGTTTTCAGAACTGGTCTGCAAAGGTTTGGACAGTCTTTTTTGTCATCTCTTTTTTTATATAAGTATTTTATTAAGTTTTATAAAGGTATGGGGAAAAAAGGGTCAGTATAGGTAATGGGATTCAGGGTAGTGTTCAGGGAAGGGATTGGGATGCGGGTAGGTACAACAGTGGGGTTGCCCCCAATGACATTCCAAGCTTTAGCAAACAAACTATCATCCAGGTAAAAATATTCAGTGGGAATAGTTAATATAATAATAAGTAGCTGTAGTCAACAATAGCAATAATTATAGGGGTGGGTTGGGGGGGTTTAATAAAAAATTAATAATGTATTATAATGCACTCAACTGTAATACTTGCAATATATAAGGATGATATATTTATTGATATAAGAGGAGTTGCTCGGGCAGTACCTCTGGACCACATCTGGAGGGGGTGGAGAGTGAGGAGTGAAGGAGTGGAGGGAAGTAGGAAGGTTGTTGGATAGGAGGGTGGAGAGTGAGGGAGGGAGAGAGGGAGGGGGTGGGAAGTAGGAGATAGGGAGGTAGGAAGAGGGGGATGTGGTGGAGGGGGTTCTGCCGAGCAACATCTATAGTTATTCTATTTTATGTAAGTTTTTAAAAGTATGTATGTTTTGTTTTGGTGTGACACAAAGTCAAAAATGATTGTATTAAGTTGAGTTGTATTTAATTTGACTTTTTGTTAATAATTATAAAAAACTAATAAAATATTTAACACAAAAAAACAATAGCAATAATTATAAAGCATATCAATTAATCAATAAGCATCAATCATCTTAATAAATTTCAGAATCAATTTTCATTAACTCATTTTGCTAACCATTGATAAAAAATTTCCCATGTTTTAAAATAAACTGAGTCTTCTTTCTCTTTAATCTCTAAGGTTAGTCTATCCATTTCTGCACCTTCTAGAATTTTCCTAATTATGATCTCATCCGATGGTACATTTTCATTTTTCCAATATTGGGCAAATGCTGTTCTTGCAGCTGTCAAGTCTTTTTTGTCATCTCAAGGTTGTCTGGATTTTTGAAGCTCAACACTGGTAGATCTAATTAGGCTATCAATGGATATTAACTTCCTGAAGAGCTTAACTATCAATTGCTCCACAGAAGGAGGCCATTATTCTCCCTTGTAGGCCACTAAGCTTCCCATATTGCTTCCAGCCAGCCATTAGCACTACATAGGCTTAGCCCTACTCAGCTTCTAAATGTAAATAGATGGGCCTAGTCCTGCTGCTTCTGGAGCATTTTGTGATAATAAGGCCATTCTTGGTATGCCTTTCTCTTTCATGTTACTGTTTACCATTCCTTTGCTCACACCACAGAGGAGGCTTCCACACAGTTACTTGACAGCATCAACCAGCCCTCCCTGTGGCAATAAATTATAACAGCAGATAAGTTTTATGTTGCCACTAGACAACCCATGACCCTGAATTCAGAGGTACAGTATTTCCTTACTTAAACAGAGAAACAGAATTACCAAGGACAATTGTTTAGTATAATGAAGAGAAGGACGAGGGGGGACATGATAGCAGTGTTCCAGTATCTCAGGGGCTGCCACAAAGAAGAGGGAGTCAAGCTATTCTCCAAGGCGCCTGAAGGCAGGACAAGAAGCAACGGATGGAAACTAACCAAGGAGAGAAGCAACGGAGAAGTAAGGAGAAATTTCCTCACAGTTAGAACAATTAATCAGTTGAACAAATTGCCTCCAGAAGCTGTGAATGCTCCAACACTGAAAGTTTGACTGGACAGCCATTTGTCTGAAATGATATAGGGTTTCCTGCCTGAGCAGGGGGTTGGACTAGATGATCTCCAAGGTCCCTTCCAAACTTATTATTGTTATTGTTGTTGTTAATAATAATAATAATAATAATAATAATAATAATAATAATAATAATAATAATAATGTACTGGGAGTAGGAGCAACATCTTGCCAGCTTGACCACAGCTGACTGCACTCCAATGGGCAGCCAGTGAGTGGAACCAGTCTACTCAATGTTTAGAAGGCAAGAGTGGGACAAGCCAGTGATGGTACTATAGCAACCACAAATTTGCCAAATTTCAATTCAATGGGAATCATGGGTTCCTGGATTTTGGACACATTCTGTAAGTTAGTCCATTTGAAATACCTAGTTTCAAAAATTGTTGCCCTATGATACATTATTTTTCCCAGTTAAAGATTACAGGCACAAGAGTTTTAGTAGCACGTGGATAGAGCCGGATGACTGATTGCATTCTGCAAGCACTCTCAAACTTTTAAAGGCTGCCCAGTAATATATCTGGCAGGCTATATGATGGCTAAATCGATTTGGAGAGAACCCTGTGCTTTTGCTAATTTATGAAACAACTTTTTAAAGCCACTAAACTGAAGCTTGGCCCTTTCAACTGCTTTGATTAAAAATTAAAAAAACACATTGCTGATGAAAGGGAAATGGAAGAAAGAAACAAGTGTACTTTCTGACAGATGTCTCCTGCCAGCTAAAAGACATTGCCTAGCAATGCTTGCATTGCATCCTAGCTATTTATTAACTGAACCAAGCTTACAACACACTGAATAAAGTAATCATTTTTGCTAGCTTTTGTGTTGTGCAAAGCTAGCTATATCCAGCTACTCTATTATTTTCTCCTTAATGAGATTATTAGGCATAGCATACCCATTCTGCAAAAACCCAGATGACTGCAAGATGGCAGGAAAAAGATGGTTTTTCGGGGTCTCACTGTTGCTATCTCTTGCCTATCGAGATTTCTCCAACTGAGACACAGTAGGATGATTTTAGGTAGAAGAAAAATAGGTAGAAGAGGTGGGAAAACAAATGAAAGCTACAAGTGGAACACAATGCCTGAAACCCCTGGTGCAAATTTGTGATCAAAGCAAAGGGATTGTAGAATAACCTTGCAAATAATTTTGTGACAAATCTGACAAAGGACAAAGGTGGGATGAGTACAATATGATATCCACTGGCTTGAGACTCGACGCCTTGTGGCTGCTGGTCCTTTGCTCAAACTACTGGAACATCATTTTCTTTCTAAGATCAACGAGGGACAACAAGCATGCGGTCTCTACATCCAAGGGAAAGTTTTTCGAATTGAGATATGCATTATTGAAGAGAGCATTTGTTGTCAGGCTCCTAAAAATTGGAGCTGCTGATTTAATTTAGCAAAACCAAAGGTGGAAAAAATTGGCACGATGCAGAAAACAAAGGAATGGAATATTAGCACTTTGGGGGACAGTTCACAACAGTTCACTTTGTCAAGAAAGGTGTCGGGGCACTTTCTTTTGTATAACTTTTTTTTAACTGCACTCATGAGAATCTCATGGTTAGGTAACACAAATGCTTATCATTCAATTTATGTTGGACATATATTTATATACAGTGTATTTAGACTAAATAGTTATGGATTCAAATGGGGCTAATTCCCAACTAGGATTGCAATTAAGCCTGTCCTGGGGCTTGATCTACCTAACTACAACAGCCTGATGTGAAGATGTGACCTGTTTTTATAAAGCCCATAATATTTTAGATTTAGAAACAAAAAGTTTTTTTCATTATCTCTTATAAAAGGATAAAAAAGCCCTCTTTACCTCTAATTATTACGATTCCTGACAACCCTATGGAACCTGGCAAACTAACTAATGACTTAGATCATAAATTCTCAACCAGGGTCCATATTTCTCTCTGGGAGCCTTAGGATATTTCAAGGGGGCCACAGATGAAAAACATGTAACGGGGGAGCATAGCATATGCCAAGAGAGCCACAAAATATGTTACAAATACTGTCTTCTTGATTTTAGAAAACACGCTAGTTATTGTCCCTTGTCTATAACTGGTAATGGGACTTGGATGGGGGGGGGCGGGCAAAGGAGAAAATCAAGGCAGGAAGAGGGCCAATGGGCAAAAAAAATAAAGGTTGAGAAACACTGTTTAGACCATTTATATTTTGACTCCAGCCTGGAAATGGCAAAGGTTTAGTTTGCAATGTGATTTTATTATTTTTAAACAGTGTAGTTCCAATGTAGTTCTCATTTGTTTTTGGTTCTTATTAATCTCAAAGCCAACAGTATGCAATGACTTGGTCCCTGGGGATCACTGGTGAAATGTCTCACTAAGTTTATGAGAGCTGTTATGTATGATAGGCTCCAGCACAAGTCCAAAAGCTCAGAAGACTATATCTCTGGTTCCTGTGATCAACCCAGACTGGATCCTGCTGTTGTGTGGGCTCAGTTTATGACCTCTTTCTGAATTACATGGTTTATTGTGACTTCTGCATAAGAATCATCAAGGGGCATTTAAGCAGAGGTTTGAAGGTCAAAAGTTCCTCAGCCATATATGCTTATATGGTATATTTCATCAGATCCAAAATATGAGTGTGGGAAGATCATTTTGCCAGTTAAGATCCCTTAGCTTTGGGGCTTGGTTTACACAACGTTTATTTCACTAGCACTGTAGTGAAATTTTGAATGTAGTCAGTTGGCCTCTCTAAATTTCTGAGATGGTGTTATCACTGAATACCCCCAGTGATATCCTCCTGGTTATTAGCAAACTGAGATGTCGATGAAGATTCCCAATCATCCAGGCAGAGATGTCTGAAGGTTGTCTGAAGTTGTCTGAAGGCTGCAACTGAACAAATTTTTAGTTTCAGAGATGCTTCGCTGACCATCCAGGCAGTTTCCTCAGTCAGCACAATGTGGTTAGGCAGAGAGCAGTTGGACTATACCAACTCCTGCTACACCAACCTCAGGGAACCTTTCCCCAAAATGTATTGCAAAACAACATCAGACAACCTTTAGCAGATCCAGGCAATGCTGCCATTGTCAGCTCATGTGTCATTTTCCCATTATGGAGTACTGAGATGTATATGTTTCTCCTGAGTCCTCTGAATCAATGTTTCTCAAACTTGATAACTTTAAGATATACAGATATCAACTCCCAAAATTTCCCAGTCACCATGCTGGCTGGGAAATTCTGGGACTTATCTGTGCACATATCTTAAAGCTGTCAAGGATGAGAAACACTACTCTAAATTGTCTTCCTATCTTATCCCATTACTAGTGTGGCAATAAGAAAATTCAGCTGGTTTGGGTGTATGGAATTAAGATAGTTGCCACTTTGTGTTATCAATTATCCAAAGGTTTTTAATTGGTCTCCCTTTCAAACTTTGCCCTCAAAGACTCTTTGTACTTCTCTGCTTAATGCTTCTTCATTTCTAGTATTTGAACTCCAATGTACCTATTGCCTTTGGGTCCAATTTGCCTTTCTGATCTTATTCATAACTTCATCTTCTGATTATCTATGTTGTGGCTAGTATAGGAAGGATAAGAATCATTGTTTTCTCAATCATCTAATCCTTTATCTAAAACCAACTAGGAAATCGTCTTAGATGGAACACATTAATGCAGTCATAGATGAGAAGTTGTAGATGAGAAGAACACTTACATTATGTTATTTACATACATACAGAGCGAGGGAGAGGGGCATTTAAAAAACAAGAAATATAAATATATAAATACATACATACATCAACTTTTCTTGGTTTGGGTACCGTTCAAATATGTGGACTTCAACTCCCATACTACTCCAGCCAGCCTGACCATTAGTGAGAAGTCAAGAAGGCTTCCTAAGACAGGATAGGAATCAAAGTAACAGAACATATGTATGGAAGTTTTTATAAGTTTTGTAAGAAATTATGAAACCCAGGTCAAGGCCTCATCATTAAAAACACTTTTCCTTTCTGCTTTATAGGAAAGCTCTTCTACTGCATACATGTGTGAGAGATTCTGAGGGTATAAATATGACTTCAGCCACTCATGTGTCCCACCAACATGCCATGCAAGAGATCTTCCCCGTGAAGCAGGCTGGCAGCCAGGTCTGCAAGTAGCATAATATGATGGCTTTGGCTGGAGCAGGAGAAGTGTTTCACTTTGGCCAGTGCCACTACCATCATTGCTGTGGAAACTCTACATGGATGGAGACCAGAGGGGATCATTGATGACTTCATCTGAATAATGCTCTTACACGGTTCCTCTTGCAGGGAAATTGAGGTGTTGTTACTTTGATAGCACAGCACTCTGTTAATGTGGGTGGTTTTTCAGTAGATGTATTCCTAATTTACTGCCATTTCCTTTACTAATGAATATCCAGGAAGAGTGGTGTGCTGTTGTTTTCTTATCCCCTTTTGAATTTTATTCTTTTGAAAATGCTATTTTTGCTTACTAAGATGTCTTTGTTTTTCAGTAATTCTTTGACTTTTGGTATGTATTGTGATCTGTCCATGATAACTATGTTCAGCCTTTGTCTTCTGGTAGGATAATTATGGTTTGGTTCTTCTGTAGGTTTTTGGGGGCTGCTCTGAGTAGCTTCGGATTCTGTGTTCTTTTGATCTACAATATGATCATCTGCCTCTTCTTGGGTCTCCGTGGCAAATCCTGTAGTTTTTAAGGCTGCTAGGAACTCTTGACTAATTAGCATCATTGCAATTGAGTCTTTCTGTCGGTTAATGTGTTCTGTAGAGGAAACAGTGCAGTGTTGCAATGTTCTGCACCGAAAGACTTTTGTCAGAAGAAGACAGAAAACACCACTTCACTTTCCATAGAAAACCTTGGTTAGCTGGCCTTAGATGTAGGCTGAAGATACAAAGCCAGCTAACCCTTCAGGAGCAATTAGCCAGACACCTTTAAGCCAAAAGTAGACTGATACATAGATGTAGCTGTAGCAGGCTAGACAAATATATGGAGAGAAGTCATTCTGCACGTACTCCCACAATGATGGACCTGTATGAGGGTTAGGAAGCTGCCAATTAGTACTACAAATAACTGCAATAATGTGGGATGGAGCCATTTCCCATTGGTAGAGTCCTGAGCTTTTCTTCTTCTGCCAAGGGGAAAGGTCTCATAGTTCTTTGCTACTGTGTCCACCTCGGCCAAGGAGTAACTCAGATGGGATGGACGGAAGGGGTACTACCGGTAGCAGGGCCCTCTCCTGCTTACTTCATAGTCATGCCTTGGATTCTTTATTCCTTACAGTGAATGGAAAACAAGAAAACCAAGAGAGCAGGGGGACTGTTTTTCCCCACAATAGGTGCTAAGGACTAATGGCTTTGTTGTGATAATCATTAGATATGTGTCATTAAAAGAAAATCTATGAAGTCAGCCTTACTGTGTTAAGCTGAAATAGTAGGAGGCTTTCTTCTTTTGTCAAGTAAATACAGGACATTGCATTTTCACTCCTGTTCCCCCCACTTCTCACCCACTCCTCGCAACTTCTTATTTCATGAGCTCACTGGTCCTGCTGAAGGAGACATAACCTTGAGGATTTTATTTTATTTTTTTTTACAAAAAGGGGGGAATTTGATCTCTTCAATATTTAATGAGTGCTATTTCCATCACAAAATATCTGATCTGAAGCCAGCAAATGAAGAAAGCACAAATGTTCTTTGTTCCTGCTGGAAAGGAAACCCGAGACGAGATCTTCTGCTTCACAGACTGTGGCTCTGAGAGGGGGCTGAGACGTCTCCAAGAGGAGAATAGAACCACCGCAAGTAGCTCTGGACTTTTAGAGGAGACAACTGGGTAAAAACTATTGATTTTGTAACATAAGGCTAGCAGGCTGGATTATCATAATTACTCTGGGTCTTGAAAAATAAATGAAGGAGCTGTAAAATAAAATGTAACGAAGGTCAGCCATTGATTAGGAAATCTGCCAGCCGAAAGTAAAATGTTGTGTCATCTTGCAGCCTTTTTCAGTTGTTCAGTAAGGCAAACGATTTATCAGAAATGATACCGGTAGTAACCCACTTTGTGAAAGGGGAAAAAATACAAAATGGATAACAAACAGGTAACCCCTCCCCCCTAGCATCTATAACCCCAAATCTTATTTATTTACTTAAAAGAGCTATGTAGCACCCAACTCTGTGTCATAATTCTGGTGGGTTACAAATAGTAACACAACGAGAAGCACAACAAGTGTTCTGCCTATTGAGCCTTGCAGATGTAGTGGGCCAGAACTTCCACATTTCCCAGGAAATACAGTGAAAGGCTGGACTGCCTAAGAATACTTAGGTCAGGGATCGGCAACCTTGGCTCTTTTATAACTCAGGAATTCTGGGAGTTGAAGTCCACGAGTCATAAAAGAGCCAAGGTTGCCTACCCCTGACCTAGGGATTGTTGGGAAATATCTCAGAAAGCTACCAGGTGGAGGATGTTACTATAGATTCATATTTTATGCAAAGTAGGTTATTTACACTTTAGCCTTGAGTGCAATGCATGAAAAACACAACAGCTGGCCCAGGGAGTGGATATTAACATTTGGTCCCACTATAGGCCTGAGTGAAAATGATCCTAATAAGGAAAGCTCTTAACTTATATCAAGAGCAGCATTGTGATAGGGACAAAGAGGTTATGTGTTACTCGCCTCCACTAATACTATGATTGTAATCTGACTTGGGCCCACTTCTGCATTCTATTTATTTTTTAAAAATGATTTGCTTTTTATCCCAGGCTACAAAGGGGCATCATTTCACATCCAGACTGGTTCATTCTTTCATATAAGGTAAACTGGTTTGGTTTTAGCTTAATGCACCGCATGCACCAAGCTATTATACATTGTAAATTATGGTTTATGGCTTATCTCATTATGAATCTAAATTAGCTAACTATCGTTCAGTAAATAGATAGTGATTAAACAATTGCATGGTATGTTTTGTGAACCCCGACTCACTTTCGATCCAAATTCAACAACTTTTTAAGACAGGGGTGTCAGGCTGGTTTCATCATACTGAACCCACGCCCACCCCATTGCCGGCAATGGCAAAACCACCCTGATACGTTGTGTGACATCACGAGTTTGACACCCGTTTTAAGACTTTTTTTTAGCACTCTGTCTCTATCTCTCTCCTTCCCTCCCTCCCCCTTCTCATGCTTCACAAGAGATAGCAACATGTCCTGAATATTTTTAAAAATGAAATTTAAAAGTACCTCTCTCACTTTGGATTCTACACCACTTGTGCCTAACAAAAAGGCAACAACAATACAAATAATACAGAACTCCAGTGAGTCATGGCAAATTGAAGATGTTCTTGAAAAACAGGGACATTATCGCTGAAATTTGTGGTTAGGTGCAGGATCCAGGCCAGTGAAATCTCTCTGGAAACAGCAAAGATCTTGAGATTGGCCACACACACCCCAGACAGCTATGAGTAAACAACAGAAACTAATGTTTTTGTGGTTGGATAGGGAGAATAGCAGCTGGGAGTTGAGAGAAAATTCTATCTAAACTCATAGGCGTAATGCAGCCTTTTGGGACTCAAAGTTCTGCCAATTCTCATTTTTAATCACTTTGGAATTGATTTTTAAAATTACTTTTTAAATATTGAGAACCTCCAGAGTGGTAAATTTTATGACATTCACTGGGTAAGTTTTTTTCAATTAAAATAAGATTGAACAATGGATGTCTTGTGTGAACAAATAACTCAGAAATTTTCTAGCATTATTGATTAAATAGATGATGCTATGGAAGAAGAACAAGTTTTATTGGACAAAAATGAAATTGACTTAAATCTCAACTTAAATATGATTGACTACAAGAAGGATATTGAGCAAGATGAAACATTTAATTTACAGCTGAGCTTTTAACTTTATTTTTGTATTAAATCTTTACACTGTCCATCTCCCCTACAAAGTTAATAGTTAAAAAGGGCATACAAATATTAGACCAGAGGAGTGTCTTAAATAGCCTTTCTATTTTGGATTTACAAAAAGGATTTGGACCAAGGATCCTCCAGGGCTACAAATATTTTCTTCTATCAAGAGTTATTATTCATATAACATTGGTAAACTCCAAATCTGTTTCTAGAAATCTCCACATCTGCCCACTGAATTTCCTTTATAATTCCAAAATGAATTGGAAGAGAATAGCTTTTGGACCAAACTAGAAAGGACTAGAGTGGATTGTAGAATATTAATTAAATTCCCTCTGGGCAAGTGGACAGCATCCGAATGACATTGAGGAGTAGGGTGCTATAGTTGTGGCACCTGGTAGCGTATTTTGTGCTTCCAGGCCTTAGCCATGACTTTTGTCAGTGTCTGGAATTCTTTACCGCAGCAAAGAACAATGATCAAAATGCAAATATCAATGACTATAATAGGATCATAGCAATAAAGGAGAGAGAATTTAAATCTTTCCTCTCTAGTTCCAGCCTGTAATGCACGAATGGACCACCATGCCTATGTGCAGCCATTCCTTGCACCTCAGGATTGCACCACTACAGTTCAATCACAGGAATTGACTAGATGACAGTTTTCATTACTTGTAATCAATAGGTTCAGCTCATTGTGCCAGAAATCATCTGATAATACCTAATAAGTATAATGGACATTTTATTGTCTAATTTGTTTCCTTAGGTCAGTGGTTCTCAACCTTTCTGAGGTTGAGACCCCACTTGCCCCGCCCATGTGCGCTGCGACCCCGACCCGGGGGTGCGCGCGTGTGCGCGCGTGCTCAAAAAAAAATTAATTTAAAAAAAAAAAAAAAATGGCGGCCGGGACGGGTGGATCTGCGCATGCGCGGATTGGCCCGTTGGACGCACCACGCATGCGCGCATCCGCCCGTCGCGGGCCGCCATTTTGTTTTTTTAAAAATTTTTTTAAAAAAATTAAAAACAAAAAAAACAAAAAAAAACAAAATGGCGGCCGTGACGGGCGGAACTGCGCATGCGCGGATCGGCCCATCGCACGCACCGTGCATGCGCACATCCGTCCGTCGTGGGCCGCCATTTTGTTTTTTTTATTTTTTATTTAAAAAATTTTTTAAAATTTTTTTTAAAAAAACAAAATGGCGGCCGCGATGGGCGGATCTGCGCCTGCGCGGATCGGCCCATCGCATGTGCTGCGCATGTGCGGATCCGCCCATTGTGGTCCGCCATTTTGTTTTTATTTTATTTTATTTTAATTTTTTTTAATTTTTTTTTCCGGCGCGACGGGCGGATCTGAGCGCGCGCCAAAAAAAATTTAAAAAAATAAAAAAAATTTAAAAAAATAAAAATAAAAAAAACAAAATGGCGGCCGGCGGTGCCCGGCAACCCCCGCGAAATGGTCTCGCGACCCCAAATGGGGTCGTGACCCCAAGGTTGAGAACCACTGCCTTAGGTTGAACTGTCAAGTTTATTATCCAGCGATTAGAAGGTCACTTCATAGTATAAGCCCAAGTAAAGTCACCAGAGCAATGCAGACAACAGGAAAAAGGATGTCCTAGAGCACGGGTGTCAAACTCACCGTGTCACGTGACGTGTCGCGATGTATCACAACTTTTTTCTCATTGCCAGAGCTGGGGTGGGCGCGGCCTCCGCATGATGCAACTAGCCCGCGGGCCGGCAGTTTGACACCCCTGTCCTATAATAATATCCTCTAGGCTTGTTCAACACATAGCAATTTCTGTAGCACTCCAGGGCCTAACAGAGAAAGTAAAATTGTCTGCTGTGCAGCCCCTGATGAATACAGAAGAGTTGTCAAAATAGCTGCTATGCAACTGACAACTGCCAGTACTGCTGCTTCTCTGAATGGGCTACAATCTGTTTTAGGGTCTACCACCTGCAGGCAAGACACAGCAGAAAGACAGGCTTTCTTTCTCTCCCAAGTCAGATCCTCTGAGAATTCACAACCAAGTGTGAGAAGGAACAGGGATGAAAAGATTATGTGGCCCAGTTTTTTTTTCCCTGAAAGGGATCTAACTATTTCCTATCAGCTCAATTGTTGCAATATTGGAAAAATCTAAGACTCTAAACGGATTAAGAGGGCTATGTTCATACATGGAGTCTGTCAGACAGGGTCATCAATGAAAATAAAATAGCTTGTTAGTGCCGTTGGAACAATTACACTTGAAATGTTCACACAGTCTTTAAAGACGAATTAAGGAAAATAACAGAAAAATTGCTTGCCAACAATTTCCTGTTAGCATTTAGATTTTCAGAATGACAACTGTGGTATTCAAGTCACTTGTCTTAGGACAAAAAAAAATAATGATTACAAAATTAAGGGGATGTAACTAATTATCTTATTCAGTAGCACTTTTTGTTCTGACCTATTGAATTTCCCAAATAAAATTATTTATTTTATTTAAATAAATAAAAGTTCCACACTTGCTTTACTTTTTTGTAGTTTCTTTATTCTATAACACAAGCAACACAAATAATTATGATTCATTTTAAAATATCCTCCTTTAAGAATTCCCTTTGAACAAAATATACACAAAATACATTTTGCAAAGTGACTTGCAACGAACTGTTCTTAAACACACACACAAGAAAAATGGTTCAGGTTATGTCCCTCCCTCTCCCCTCCCAACATGTACCAAAAGAAGAGGGTCTAGGGGAATTATTGTTAAGAGCGCAAAGAAAGCTATGGCAGGATCCAGACATTTTGTCAACAAATATTCCTTATAGGCTTTCATTGACCACCATAAAACAAAATGCAAAGACAACAAACTGTAAGGACCCATCCACGGTCTCAGTACATCCTGGCGTCATAGTTCTTTACATCTAACCTTCTTCTGAGTCTTGAAGTGCTTAGAGAATTGCATATCTTGGCCAAAAACTAGGCATATCCAAGAGTAAAGGTTGGCTGGAAAGGGGCCCCAAATATCTTTCCCCCTTGAGAATAGTTTGGATTCCTGTCTTTTCATGTCTACCTAGTGATACAAGCCCAATTGTGGCAAGCATCACTATTTAATTTTTTTTTTTTAAACAAATAGGATCTTTGGTATAAGAGAGATGCTCCTTTGGGGGTTGCACTTCACTGTTTGGCATAGGATCTGTCTGGGAAAAGTAATAATTGCAGGACCTGGTTAGTAAATAAATTGCTTGAAGACTGAAGTTCGTCTTTCATTTTAGTTAAGGCAGAGCACTTTTTTTTTTGTTCAGAATGTTATGGTACAAAACAAACTCGCCAGCTGCCATGACAGACAACAACTCTGCATATACACAACAGCATTGTGTGAAAGTTCTAACTCCTACACTTTCTGTCACTGCTGTCAGCATTTGTTTTTCTGCTTCTGCCTCCAAATCACGGGCAGCTGTTAGGAGGAGAATATTTAGAATATGGATATCAGGGTCCACCCTAAACTGCTTTTGCAAAATGGACATAAACAAATAAAATTGATACAGAGCAACTACATTCTATGACTGCCCTCTGATTCCTTTAATGTGCAAATTCCATCTTAGACCCCATAAGCACAACCCAAACTTTGCATAGTGAAATAGGGTGCAAGTTTCTGCCCTGAAGAACGTCCTTTTCCCCTGCCCGTTTCTCCTTCTGGGATGGATGGAGACCAAGTCACTGAGTATACGACTGCCTGGTTTTGCAGGCACTATGGGAGAAGTCCAATTCCATGACCCTGGAAGGCCTTGCGGATCAAAATGCAAACATGACCTCTGGGCACACAAGCGCTTAGAAAATGGAAAGGGCAGATAGATTGGCGCACACAAATGGCTCTCTCCATCGATGTACACCCATGGGTTGCTTGCAAGGCCAAAAGCATCACAGGCAAACGTATCTCCCACTTTTATGACATTTCCATAATAAGTTTATAGAAGTTGGAAAAGACGAAAAATAAAATTCCTCCTTCCTCCATTCAAGTGATTTTCAATTAAATATTAAACTAATTTTCTAGTTCCTCCCTTGACATTATCTACCATATCCTCAGAATGAGGCACTTCCTCCTCTTTCTATCCAGAGAATGTTTTTCTTTAAGTTTGCTGACCTTGCAGCCAACTTACATATCAAGAGTTACATAATACTTTCAATCACCCTGAATTAATAAATAAATAAATAATATGATGATCTTCAGCAGGAACTGTTGTGTATCTACCGCTTGCCCTTGTGGTGAAAGCAGCAATTGGAATGTTTTACAATCAATAGTCGTTCTTGGTAGTGGCAGAAATGTGTAATACTTCCCTTCTTCGAAATAAATAATAATTCACTGTTGCCTGCTTTGTGTAATAGTGGCCCTACAAGTTTGTTACACAGCACTTTGTTATTCCACGCACACAATATACAAGTAACCTATACACAACAGTACAGAACAGAAAAGCTACACTTGAAATCCAAACATTTTTTTTTTCAGCATTCAGGAGAACAGATGAAAAAATCTTGAGTATGGTGATTCTCTCTCTGTTCAAGTTACTATGTTCAACAGATGCTTCAAAGGGGCAAGCTAGAATATGCGTATAAGATCTCACTAGCAAACAATGTAGGTGTACACCGTGTGAAAATGTTCCCCTAAAACAATTCCCTCGTCACAAAGAACCAGAGAAACACAGCATTATTTAAACCTTGTAAGAACAAACAAATAGAAGAATCAAACAATCATCTCAGGGCATAGCACTGACAAAGAATTCCATAATTCATAATAAACAATCACTAGAGTTCAGTAGCAGCTGACACAACTTGTACATTCAAAGTCTTCTGTTAACTGAATGAGAAAATGGGAAAGCAAAGGAAACAGGACCGTTTACTGTTCAAGCAAGCTACAAGGCATCATATATCAGGCTGATTAAGGCTCTTCACTCAGTCAGTTCAATGACCGTGGTTGGAAATGAAGGCTAGCACAACAAGCAATGCTGCACTGCTCATAAGTTTGATCCCAACTGTATCCCAGCAAGCAGGCAGAGTATTTTGCTAGTGCCCTCTAACAGATACAAGAGCAACTGCTCTCATTTGAGCATATTCCAACAATGACTTAACAAAGAGAGGGAAAGCTGATGCAGGATTTGATCATATTCATGTAAGACACAAGGAAAGTGTGTGGGATCACATACTACGTATCATTTTTGGAGCCGTGAAGCATGGCTGCCATTTGTTCAGTATTTGCAGCAGTTCAAGGGTTTGAGCTCCCCTTTATTGGTGGAGCTGAGATTCACGCCTCACATGCTGTCTATAGGCATTTTCACACCAGTGTCCTGAATTCTCCTGGCATCAGCTCCAGACCAGCCTGATCTTGTCCCACTTGCTTTTGAATCCAAAGTAGCTTAATCACTGTTTCTGCAGTCCTTGTGGGTCGTTGGTTTTTCTCACTGACAAAATCGCATGCCTTCCCGTGCTACCTGCCCCTGAACTCATCTGCAGCCCATAGTATCTTGATCCATAGGTTTCCAATATTTAGAATTTATCTTTCTTCACTCTTGCACACCAGCCAGAATAAGATCAATAAGCATTGGTCACAACTATAAAGAATAAAATAGCTGATGGAAAAATTATCAGCAACTAGAAGCGATTTCATTTGTACAACTCATAGTAGTTTCTAAATGTATGAAAGGGTTGATGTTGATGTTGAAACCATCAGAGGACACTAGTGCTTTATTTGCATTTTTCCAATCAAGCTCACCTCACATAGATCCCATCAGAACAACGTCTCAGGGGGATTTGGAATTTATGTTTCTGTATAATCATTACAGTGGAGGGAGTTCTAGTCATTCTGCTATTGGTCAACTAGAGAGACAGAAAACACCATCATGTCCTCTGAGCATTCTATGTGTTTGGAGATCCAGAGTTAAGACAACCATGGTCAATTTCAGTGTGAGAAGCTGTCAGGGTGCAAATGCTATTATGAAAGCAAGATGAGGTGACAGCCGCCTTTCTCAAGTTCTCTTACTGGGCTTAACACCTAATTGACACCTCTACCCTGGTACTGCTTCAATTCACAGCCATACCAGCCAGCTTCTGCTTTACTTCTGCTTCCCACAAATTACATACTGAATTTTTCTTTTTTTTTCTTCTACAAGTTTATATGATGGCCACATTATATAAACTTGTGTATTTTCCCTTCCTTGTGTATTCTTTTCTCAATTGTAACTAGCCTATTAAATTATAAATTAATTCTTAAAGTTATGCTCTACTCTCAAAAAGAAAACAGAGAGAGAACATTTATACATCTTGTATAAATATAGTAAATAAATAGATGTGGTGACTCAATCTGTCCCATAATTAACGTAACATTTCTTACATTTCGTTATATTCAGCTCTGGATGTCACCCAGCTTGCCTTAAGAAAAAAATGATGAGTGAATTATATTTCTGCTTGGCCTTAAAACTATAAAGGTCACTAAATAGAATAATCTATTTCACAGATTTGTTGTAAGGGCAAAAATTTGATAACTCTACATATTCTATTCATATGCCTAATTTTCAGATTCTTTTGTCCTGACAGGGAAGCCAGGCAATACAAAATGAAAAGCCTGAAAACAGAAAACCTGGGATACATTTTACAGCGTTTGTTAACATCCAGTGAAGAGATGAGCAAAGATATAGAACCAGAAAAACCTAAGTAATTTACAGAACATAGAAAATATATATTTGGTCTTGGGCCTGCATCAAAATGAGAAAAAAGGCTTAAACTCATTTCTCAACTGAGCATTGGACAAGTCTACCAATTTCTGGATAGGCACCTTATAGCAATATGAAATAATTCATGGCATCTACAGTACCTCCAAGACGGTAAGTACTTTTGTCTGAAAACCTGTTACAATCACATTGAAATATAATCACTTCCTAAGTTTGGAGACCTAGTTTTCATTGCCAAGATTTTTTTAAAAGGTTAGAATAAATGGGCTCCTCTGTTCGTTGGCACGACTATTGTTTTAAATTTAGATGACTTAAGGATTGGATGCCTCATTTAAGACGTAACAGAAGTCTATATTAAAGACATCTCCACAATCATTACATTCTCAATGGTCAGTCTTGATGAAGTCTGTTCTATGACTGTGTCCCTTCCATGCTATTTTCCTTACTTCACAATCTTCTTTGCTGTGAAAGACACATTCTTTTTTTGCTCTTTAGAAAATATGCAGTATCAAACATACTGAGCCTGTCAGCCTGTCTGAATATCAGCATGTCTGAATACCTATTTCAAATTTAATACAAAGGCTCCTACTATCATATTCTGCTATTTTACATTCTCTAGGGTCATGAGTATGACCATACTATGCTCTTAAGATTTAACAGCATGGGATAGAGCCTGCTAGTTATTACTGACTAGCAAATGGGCAGATGTACATCGTTCTACCTTTTTTTTTTAAATAGACAAGTTTTCAACAAATGCACTTTATATCTGTTTCTTGAAATACGTTAGATTCAGTCTCTCTTTGATAAGGCAACTAAAGTCTTCTACACAATGATGTCATAAACCCTGCCCACTCTTCCTAGCCATTCTCTCAGAGCCTGACGAACCCGAATATCTGTCACATGGCAAGTCAATTGACTGATGCAGGGAAATACTGCTGGTTGAAGGGCGATGAAGATCTGGTCTGGTAAGGATTGAATCTGATTAAGAACTGTCAGAACCATGTTGGTCCATGCCTAAAACAATGCAAAGAGAGAGAGGAAAAAAAGGAAACAAATAAATCTATAAATTAGGACAATGCAAAAAAACAAATGGAAGAACATAGATCAGTAGGGAAAATAGGAAGGACACCTTTAGAAAAAAATGCAGTATTAATGTTAAGTGAGAACATAAGGCAGTTCGGTATGAAAAGTATTTTACCAGGGTTGAGTAATAGGGCTATTAGTGTAAACTTCCCAAGAAAGGAGAATAATCTCTTTAGATGAGGGACATTTAGCGACCATTTTCTATGTTCTGGTACCATATCTAGTTGATCCAGGCCAAGATGCATAAAAATGTTAATATGACAAACATGCCAGAAATGAAAAACTAAAAGGAAGCAACTATTGCAATGTGCTCTATATGGAGTTGATCTTGAAGATTCAACTGATCTAGAATGCAGCAGCACAAACAGTGATGGGTGTGCCACATCTGTGTCTCCTCTGCTTCTTGAGCTGCACTGATTACTGGAATGCTTCTCAATACAATGCAAAGTGATGGTTATAACCCATAAAACTCTACTTACTTGAGGAATCATCTATATCCTGTGGTATCATCCCAACCTGTTTGATCCAGCATGGCTGGTATGCTCTGGGTCTCTTCAATTAAACACCATCTATTGGGATCTGAAACCACGCCTTCTGTTGTGATACTTGCTCTCTGGAACGAGATCCTTCATCAAAATCTGTGTGACTCCCAACCTGATGGCATTCTGGAAATCCTTAAATATCTAGCTATTCTCCCAGGCCATGGTTTAGGGTGGTTCAGGCCCTGCCAAATTGTGCAGAGGTGTGGATAGCTGGATCTGCTGTTGGTTCTTGTTTCTTTCCTTCATTTTTTCATATTTCTTAAGTTCAATTTTTATTCTGTTGGTTTTATTGTACACCACCCAGAGTTGATTTGGAGTCAGCTGGTGACTACTTTGAATGAATTAAACTAAACTGAATAAAAAAATATGGGATATTAACTTATTCTGGGAAGTTCACAGGGATCTTGTTGACATCTGAATTAATCACAGAAAATTCTGAACTACAGAAGAAACTTAGATGATTTTCAGAGTGTTCATGTGGAAGTAAGTTAGACTAAGGCACTTTTGCCAAGAAGCTGTATGTATACACTTTATAGGTAGGTATCTTGTATATCAGAACATTTTGCTAAAAATGCTATATGCTTAAGACTCATTGTGTAGACACAGGCATCTCATATTTTATACAATAGTAGGCTTCTGTTTAAAAACCAATTTGTATTTAAATACAATAGGTTTGTATTTAAAAATCAATTAAGAAACCAAGTGTCCCAATATGAAAGGCAAAAGCAGGTGTCCCAAAGTTAAAGTTATTCTACTTTATTTCCTCTCTTCTCCTCTTTTCTTACCTGTATTTGTGCCTCCCCATCCCGGACTGAGCTGGCAGTCGACCCAGAGCGTGACCTCTTTTCTTGCCTCAGAATCTCTGGTCCTGCACTAAAGGAATGCCTCATCTGGCCTTGATCAATCAGATTTTGTGGCCTTTGGGGGAGAGGTGAATCTGGCCCTCTTGTACCAAGTGGATCCCCTTTCTTGTCAGCTTTCATCTCCTTGGAGAAATTAGCCAAGTTATGCTGCTGTTGTTTTCTTTTTTTATATTCCGTCATTAGTTTTGATATGGTTTTATCTGTTGCTATGGTGTAAATTTTGTTGCTAGCACTCTCCCACCATTCTTTTTTCCTGCCTTGGTCTTTCTTCTCCATTTTGGGGCTCAAAGGTGGAAGAAGCAGAATATCCGTACTTCCCTTAGGAGTGAAGTTTTCGGTGAGTGAATCCCTAATCTGGCTTCTATCATCTTCTGAAGGGGTGTTTTTTCCAGAAAGGCCTCCTGTAGATGGTGTGGATATTTCTGATTGAAAGGATGGAAGGATGAAGAAAGGGTCTCCTCTAAAGACAGGGAGCTCATCAGCACTATTTTCCAAATCCAAATGCATCTGAATGTAGTTGTTACATAACTCCATGCAGAGTTTGTGAAGCCTTTTGATTAGCCAAGCCCAGTCTGCATTGCTCACAGGTTGAACACTCAAAGATGGCAACCTGGCCCTCCACTGCCTCTTCTCTTTCCCTCTTGGTGGGCTGACTTGAGCAGTCTCTTCAAAAATGTCTTCATCTTCTGAAGAGCATTGTTGGGATGAATCAGTGCTCCTTTCATCCTCTTCATAAAGGATTTTCTTCACCTGCTCTGCAGTGATATTTTCCTGATTGGTCACAATAGCACAGATCAGGGCATGGAAGTAGATATTGAAGCTCATGGCCGACTGGCGGTACAAATTGGCAGCCCCACCAATGCCAGATACCTTTTTGAGCAAGCATTTCAGCCCAGTCCTTGTATCAAACTCTCTGGCTGTTCGGTAGGAGTCCAGTAGTAAATCAAAGATGACTGCCAAGTTCTGCATAGAGATGTACCTGAGGAAACCAGTGAGTTTGGTTTCTGGCAACTGGTGTATTACCTTCTCTTCAGCTTGTGACGGGCCTTTCACAAATTCTTCCAATAAAATATCATACAAATTCTGCAGCAGCACTTGGTGGGAAAGCAGGCTCACTACAATTGTTCTGAAAGGGATACTTTGTGTAGCAGAAAGAGAAAGAAAGAAAATTTAGAACCTCATTAATGTTTCTTGAATTGCTCAAAAAAATATAGGATATTAACTTATTCTGGGAAGTTCACAAGGATCTTGTTGACATCTGAATTAATTAGTCTCTTTCTTCAACAAACCTCAGGTGATAAGGTAATAACCACCTCATAATCGTTATAATTTTTTGTTGTAAACATTATCGTTAACTAATGCTGCTTATCATCTGCAACTTGTTCTTGCAATGTGTGGGCTTTGTTAATCGCTGTTGTATTTATAGTGCTTTCATTGTGTTTTAATACTCTCTGGTGGTGGCCTACGGGCATTAGTTTTCTAGCACCAAAGAAAATTGTGGCTTTCTGAGGTAAAAGAATAGCCAAAATGATGCCCCAAATGATGTATAGTTCAGTTTGGAGGTAACAGTGGTGGGGTGTTTTCTCTTGTGACATACGTGCATGTTTTACAGTGAGACATCACAGTGTGCCAGAAATTGTGCATGGCGGGAAGTCGTCGTCCTTGGTAACACATTCACTACTGGCAAAATAGCAAATATCTCACTGTGGCATATTTGCACACCGCAGTGTGGAAAAAGGGAAGGGTGGAATATACACAGGAACTTTCAAGGGTTTCCATTTTAAAAATGCATTTTATAAATGCATCTGACAGAGGTTGTAATTCAATCAAGAGCTGAAATTACAACTGTACTGGCCTTCTTCCTTGCTGATTTAGTCTTAAAAAGGTGGGAAAGCTTCTCCCTTTTAAACTAGATAGTTAGAAAATAGCAGTTAGTTTTAAATAGTTATTTCAATTTCTTAAATAGCTAAGGGGATACTTTTTCTGGATAAATATCTGTATCTCAAATGCCATTTAAGAAAATACATGATTTGCATGTTGGCTTAAAACTGCATTGAAGGAAAGAAACTCTGTCTTACCCAAGTTTCCTGTGTATTGGTTGCAGCATTATAAAGAAATTCAGACAGAAAAAAAAAGAAACTCGACTAAGTGAAAACAAAACTGCAATACACTTCTGGACTGACATGCAAGAGAAGATAAAATAAGCAAGCAAGCAAACCCACTTTTGTAGCAAGTCTTGTAAAGAGGGACAATTGTATCCCCGCTAAAAAAATAAATAAATTACGGAATGAGCTCCCAATCAGAATAGGCTGAGAAATGGGACGGCATGAATGTTATTTATTATATTCCTACAATGAATTCATAGTTTGTACAAATGCTCACAATTAATCCAGAAAACTGGGTTTAAGGGCTGTCGGCTTTCTGCAATATCTTCTAAAAAAAAAAAGTTTTTCATCACACTGTACATATATTCCCCCTTCCCTCTCACATACTTTGGCTAACTCAGTGTTAGAGGTGCAAATCTGTGGTTCGCTGTGAGGGATTGCATCTTAAGCATGCACTAATGGTGCCAAGGATATTTTATGAAGTTCATTACCATACTCTTATTCTGAGGCAAGACCGTATGTAATGCTGGACTTCTCAAACTGCAAGTCAGCACTGCTTGGGGAGGGGGAGAGGGGTCATAAGCAACTCGGAAAGAGAGTCACCAGTTTTTAAATCTTGCACTATCAACGTTTGCTACAGTCTATGTTCCTTATTCTATTGCAAAGCTTGAACATCCCAGGGTGTACAGAGTAAAATTTAAAGACAAAATATTTATATTTCTTTTTCATCCCTATTCATTCTCTTTACCGATATTTATTTATTATTTAAAGGGAGTCATTGTAGAGCAGAGTTTGGAAACATCTGATCTACTGAATTACACATTCCAACTACTTTTTATTTTCCACTGTAAGACACTTAACCAGGTGTCTTCAAACTTGGCCCTTTTATGACTTGTGGACTTCAACTCCCAGAATTCCTCAGCCAGCGTGCCTGGCTAAGGAATTCTGGGAGTTGAAGTCCACAAGTCATAAAAGGGCCAAGTTTGAAGACCCCTGCACTAAACTATCCAAATATTAATATGAGTATAAAGTGCCTTTCCTCTGCCTCATTTTGCTTGTTGTTTAATCTTAGAAATCTGTTTCTTACCTTTTTTGCGAATGGCCATTGGACTTCTTATCCGGAGGCAGCTCAATAATAAGCACACAAGACTGAGCATGCTCAAATCCTTCCTTGTTATTGGGTGTCTTTGGGGAGCCCTGGGTATCCAACATGAACACCTGTGGGGGGAAAAATCATATCAATGTGCTGTTGCCTTATTGTTATTCAGGAACTAGAGGCAACTCAGCACCAGAGCAAGCAATCTGGAATTAAAATGAGACAATCTAAGTCTTGGTATCAACGTTGTGACAATTAAGAAATTGCAGCCATTTTACCTTTTGCTTTACTTGTGCTTTTTCTGTTGCTTGGGATTCTCAGATGTAGAAGGGGGGAATGCTTGAGCTTTTTAAGTTAGCCTAAACAATTGCAGCTGGGTGAGCTTCAAGGTCAATTGTAGATAAAGTTTTGGCCGGGCTGTGAAGTGCGGAAGAGAGCCCCCCCTTTTAGATTAATTGGTGAATGTGATTTAATGACAGCCTTTCTGGGCTGGGAATTGCAACTTGTTACATTGTATGGGGGGGGGACTTTAGTTTTGGATTCAGCTATGTAAGTGCCAATACTTTGTTTCCTGAATAAAATGTTTTTTAAGGAAGAAATCTTTGCCTTGAAGTTCTTTTAATTGGTTTCATCTATTGGAACCATGACACTTGGACTATTTACTTAATTCATCTCAGGTAGAGGACCTCAGCAAGACTAGAGGAACTACCTTTGTGCAGAACATTCCCCAAACAATCTGTTGGATCAAGGGCCTCAAAGCAGATCCTTTTCAATCTGCATTGCAAATGGAGTTGTTCAATGGGCAAAATCTGCCCAGCCGAATACCTGATATTTCCACCCCCCAACACTCAATGAATTACATTTTTCATAAGGTTTCTTGATCTTGCCCATTTAAACTTAATTCAGCTCGGTGTGGGCATCAATGTCCAGGGATCATTCCCTTGAATTGGAAGGGCAATACACAAACTTTAAACATAAACAGATAAATAAAATTGTATAGATATATGTCGGGGTAATTAACATTAGATAACTGAAGTCAGTTATGTTACCAACATAAAATCCCCATCTTTATAGACCGGATAACATAAAATAAACTGAAGAGCATGGTTAAAATGCTCCAAATGAATTCCCAAATAATCTAGTCAAACCTAAGCACTGATTTTATTGGAAGTATTAAGCCGTCTTAAGAATGCATCAGTGCACAGACCAGTTAAGTATGGAACAAAAGTTGTTTACTTGTTGGGCCATCGCTCTTATTCTCCAGTATTCAGCTTCGGCACTAGGAGAGAGGGAAGGAGCTGCCATTTTCACCTCACAGGCATCACTGCTCAGATTTTCAGAGCCACTGTGGAAATAGCCCAACAGATTCTACAGAGAGGCAAAATGTTATTGGTATAATAAACTTGTATCTTAAGCAACATACAAAGCTGAATAGCGTCTTCTCATATTACGCTATTGTTAGTTGTACTTTCTATTTTTCCAATATAAACCTGATAGTACAGTTAATTTTGGCTCACATCATAGATATTGGGTTGGTACATTTTGTAAGATGGTGCAACCAAGATTCACAAACTAAACATGGTTTGCTGTGCCATGCAACAAATGTCCACTAAAGTCCACTGTAAAGGAAAGTAACAGGTAGTTTTTGACTTACCACCATCACTGATCCTGGCAATTATAGTCATAATCATGACCATCGTAAGGCAGGTCAACATGTAGATTGGCCCAATTTTATAACCTTTTTAAAGGCAATTGTTAAGTGAACCCATTGTTTGCTATGGGTCAGTTTTACTGGAAACTATAACAAAATGCCAGTTTCTGGCAAAACCATTGTAAATGTGACCACAGAGTGCTGTAATCAGCTGTAAATGCTGGCCAATTGCTGAGAACCTAAAATGTGATCACATGACTGCAGGGGAAGGTGTTTTTTGATGTTGGAATTTTGAAACCAGGTCGTAAGTAGCTTTGGGAGGGGGTCCATCATAATATATAGGCCAGTGGTGGCGAACCTATGGCACGGGCGAAAGAGGCGGCACTCGGAGCCCTCTCTGTGGGCACATATGCTGTTGCCCCAGCCTTGCCTATGCCCGCGACCCCCTCACCAGCAGCCTCCCTGGAGGAGAGTCCCCCCTGAACGTGGCCCACGTGGAGCAGTGCAACCAAGGACATGGCAGCCAGGCAGCATAGACAAGACTCTGCCCTCACGCCCCAATGCGCACAGTTGATGTTGCAGGCCATGGCCAGAGGGCGTGGCCGCCATGGCACTGTTGGGCTGCCTGGGCGATCTGCGGCGGGCCCTGGAGGTGGTGAGTGGCCCTGCGGGCAGGCAGAGTGGGGCAGAGCAGGGGCGGGGCAGGGTATGGGGCAGGGTTGGGGCCAGGTTTTGGGCACTCGGTCTCTAAAAGGTTCACCATCACTGATACCGGTATAGGCTATACCTTCACTGGTTCAAGAGTAGTTGAAAAAGCATCCTCTAAGGCACAACATGCCAGACGCCACATTTCTTCAGTAAAAACAGGACCAGCTGTCACAAGTACATATCTGCAGAGAAGGAACAAGATGGTGGAAGACACAGATAATCATTTGGTATTATCTAATGCAACTTCTACCCTCTTCACACCCTTAAAATCTCTTCGGGGAGTTCCCCAACTCTTCAGAGCATTTGCAAGAAGATGTACACAGGCAAAAGGCAGTGGCCTTCTCCTACTAATTGTTGAATATTCAGTTATTAGAAGACAACTATTGGATTCCATTCATTCATTTGACAATCAGATGACAGTCCTTATTGATCTGCCAGCTAGGTTAGAGAATTGTGAAGAAATTTATGTGCTATCAAAGTACTGGGTCTTTGTTTGCATTTGATTTTCATGCCTATGTCATCCAGGAGAGGTTCACAGAAATAATAATCATTTAGCCAGTGATAAATTTACCATGTACAATCAGGATGTTATGCAGGGGAAACATATCACAAAATGAAAGCAAACAACAACAATAAGAAGAGCAATACAACAACTTCCATTCTTTTTTGACCTTTCATTTAGTGTTACTGTTCTGTTTGGATAGGCAACAAAGAGAATTTTTAGGTACTTGAAGAACACAAATATTTATTTACTTCACTCTCAGTTAAAAGAAAATCTGTACTACCTGATACAAGAGCACCCGACTCTAGAGATGGTCTCTGTGGTTTCTGCCACACAAGCTACAAGTAACTTGAAAAGATCTTTGAGCATTGTGTTGATCATATTTTCATAGCCAACATCTTAAAAAAAGAAGAAAAGTATTACTAGAAGAAAAAAAAATCTTCCTTTACTTCTTGTGAGCTTAGGGAACAGCCATATTATTTTTTGAAAATAGATGTGGAACTGCTCTGTTTCCTCCTAATCATTACCAAAGCTTGGTAATTATAGCCAGTTTGGTCTAGTGGTTAAGGTACCAGGCTAGAAAGCAGGGGACTATGAGTTCAAACCCTGCCTTAGCCATGAAAGCCAGCTGGGCGACCTTGGGCCAGTCACACTCTTTCTTAGCCCAACCCACCACATAGGGCTGTTTTTGTAGGGAAAATAGGAGGAGGAAGCAGTATTGGGTATGTTCACTAGCTTGTATTGCTGCATTTGTAGAAATAAAAATGAGGTATAAATAAGTGCATAAATAAATAAAAAATAAAAACAGTTCTGGTCTCCTAACCAAGTGCTCTAATTCAAGTACTTAAGTTTTTGAGATTAACCAAGTTTGACTAGGTACTGCCCTATGTAAGAGTTTTCCTACTGATGTATAACCAAATTATGATCTATAAGAACAATTTGTGAACCATCCCAAATTTTTGTTTTTGAGCAAAAAAAAATGTGCTATTTTGGCAGAATGTTTTGTTTAATCTTGATTTTAAAAAAGACAACCCACCCAGTATCCTAACTAGAAGCATCTAGGGATGCTTGCGTGCCTGGAATCTAAGTTCTACTATGCGACCGATGATATCACGTTGAGACTGTGTATAATTTTGATACTTTGGGGACACCATTCTCTCATATTTTTTCTGCTTGCCCCACCAGATCCAATAATGTGGACATGCTCTTTCTATGAAACGGTGTTATCTTGCAGGACCCAGGAGATATGCTTCTTTGCCATCATGGTGCCTGCCCTATAGAGCAGGATGCCTCCAGAGATCCAGATGGTTCTGACCTTGTTGTTGTATAAGACATTAAAGACCTGCATTTTCTCTCAAGCACCATGGCCAGGTAGTTAAAAGAGGTCACTGAACCGTGGGCAATAGCTCTAGGATATAATATAAATATGGATCAATGGCAGCAAGTATGGGAGCGAAATAACAAAATCACACTGGCGACATCATATAAAGAAAACCTGTATAAGATGGTTTACAGATGGCATCTCCCTCCGGCCAGATTAGCCAAAATGTATAAAGGATATTCTTCTATGTGTTGGAAATGTAAAAAAGAAAAGGGTACCTTTTTTCATATATGGTGAACATGTAGAGAAGCACAGGTGTATTGGCGTATGGTCTGGGAATGGGCAATAGAAATGACTAGGCAAAACATTCTATACAAACCTGAGGCATTACTATTAGGAATACTAGAGAAAAATGTAAATAAAGAGGACACATATTTAATTATTCACATGGTTATGGCAGCAAGGATACTATTTGCTCAAAAATGGAAAACAATGGACGTACTGAGTGAGGAAGAACCAATAAAGAAAATTATGTATTGCGCAGAACTAGATAGGATAACTAAAAGATTAAAAAATCAGGAAGACACAGAATTTTATCGAACATGGAATAAATTTTATAGATGGAGGGGAAAAAATGGAGTTCACAAATAAAGAGATAAGTTAAGATAGAGACCAGAATTGTATAGTTTGTATATAGATATATTATATGTAATTAATGTACAATATGGACTGAGATGTCAGTCAAAGACGATTTACCATGTTCAATGTTTTTAATCCTTTTTTTTCTTTGTATTCAATAAGAACTTAAAAAAAATAAAAAAAAGAGGTCATTGAAAGAGAGTTATTTGGTACCCCTGGTACACAGTATAGTAATTGATTTATTGTAATTGTTTTAACTGTTTTGAACTGCCCTTGTTTTTGTTTTATTATTGTGAGTTTACCAGAGTCTGCAGTGAACTGGATGGCCATATAAAACACATGTCTTGTGTGTATAAATAAGTAGGTTTCAATTATTTTTTGAAAACTCTGAACAAATATATTTCGATTTCCATTTTTTTGGCATGTCAATACAAACCAAAGAAATTTAGCTGAATTATTCCATTTTCTCCTTGTCTTCTGAAATAGAAAGCAGCAATAAATATGAAATACATGAAGAAACTAAACCAGTTTTACTTTAACATGGCCTCTTTCTCATTTCAGCGGTTAATCCACATGCTTTTGATTACGTTGCATGAATCTACAACAGTCATATTTATTCGGCACAAGGTTAACAAGTGAGAGGAGCTTTACTCACCTGAATGTATGAAACTTTGAATGTGCTCCACCACTAATTCGCAGGAAAGGCCAATGGCATGTTTGAAATTAGCAGAGGCCCCATCCCAGTAAGAATGATCACTGTGGCTGCGATGAAGCCAAAGAGACATTGTAGGGAGCAGTAGGTGTACAACTGCATAAATACCAAATCCTGGGCCTAAAAGTTAAAAAAAGAGCAGGATAAAGCATCTCCTCCCCTTTCAAATATAAGCTTAGGTTAACTCATGCTCTTACTCTGGTGCTATACCTCAGGAAAGCCGAGAAGAAGAGGAATTTTTGACTGACTAGGCTAGAGAGAGAGAAACTATGGTCTTCCAGCTATTGTTGAACTCTTAATTCCCAACAATCTCAGCCAAGATGGACCACAGTAAGGTAGCAATACCAGTAGCAATACCAGACTTTTTTTATTGGTTTCCCCCCCCCATATATGCAAATTTTTTCCAATCAACAAGTTGTCTGGAATTGCTAAACTAATACATATTCAATTCCTAATCCTTGTTTCTTTTCTCTAACCAAGTATAGAATAAGCTCCAAGTTTGATAATGGTCTGTATCTTCTTTGTCTTTTAGCCTCATGGTTAATCTGTCCAAAAAATTCAAAATGGCAACTGTTAAGCAATACCAGACTTATCTACCGCTTCATAGTGCTTGACATTCATCTCTAAGCGGTTTACAGAGTCAGCACATTGCCTCCAACAATCTAGGTCCTCATTTTACCAACCTCGGAAGGATGGAAAGTTGAGTCAACCTTCAACAGGTGAGATGCGAACTCTGAACTGCTGGCAGTCACCAGTCAGCAGAAATAGCCTGTAATACTGCATTCTAACCATTGGGCCAACCTCAACTCTTCTGCTAAAGTTATACTAAAGTTGCTAAAGTTATGCTCCACAACATCTCAAGAACCACAGCTTGCCTATTGAGGACCAGCAAATTAAAATCATACAGGAAAGAGATGATGGAGCTATACTTAGCTGAGTAATACTAGCCATCTTCTTTACATTTCTATTTTTGTACCAGATAGACAGACATACTTTTGTATATCATCTAGAACCTCTGGAAGGAAATGCTTTACACATTTTTTTTAAAGTAGTAAACAAATAAAATTCACATATGATGTCTCTAAGCTTAATGTGACAGCCAACTTCTATATTATTTCTCTGAGGTAAACATGTATTTTTTCTGAATATAGTCACATTAAAGAAATACAGTCTGGAAATACAGTCTTCTCAATTCCTGATCTTCCATTTTGTTTGTATCGCAGCAGTTAGACTTAATTAACACAGCATGCTCTTAGACTTGCAAATGATTTTATACAGCTTTATTTATGAATCTGTATCTCCTTTATGAGTTGCCTATAATTATACTAAAGATAAAGGTTTTCCCTGTCTGGTTGCATTTGACTCTAGGGGATGGTGCTCATCTCCATTTCTTAGTTGAAGGAGCCAGCATGAAGATATTTTGATGGTCATGTGGCCAGCATGACTATATGCCGAGGTGCACGGAATACTGTTACCTTCCCACCAAAGTGGTACCTATTTATCTACTCGCATTTGCATGCTTTCAAACTGTTAGGTGGGCAGGAGCTGGGGCAAGTAATGCCAGCTCACCTTGTTGCACAGCGCTCAGGTCTCAAACATGGGCTGTCAGCTTTCCAGCTTACAAGCTCAGCATCTTTAATGGCTCAGCCATTGCGCCCTCTTGCTTATAATTCAATAACTTGTGCTGACCAGGAAAGACATCAAGCTGTGAGAAAATGGTAACTTTGGAGGGAGAGTACCAGAATTTTGGAGTTGTTTTCCCCCTATTTTAAAAGGTTTGCTCATTTTTAATTTAATGAATTAAGCCAATTGACAAAATACACACACACACACACACACACACTCATATTGGCATTACTTGTTTGCCAGTGACTTTTGCAGTATACTCATAGAAATTTCAAGGGATCGCAAAGTGACTTGGGCACTCCCTACCTCTATTTTAAATCTGTTCCTTCAACTTTAAAATGGTTTAATTTGGGCGGCAAAAGTAGTACAATATCATTTGATCCATAAAATCTTTTACATTCCTATTTAAAATTATCAACTATCATGCAAAGTATAAATATACCAGCATGAACTAGTTTTAATAATATTATAAAACACAGAGTACAAATGGAAATGGCAAGACAATGGTGCCCTTGGGTGGGTTTTTCTTCTCAATCCCTGATCTTCCATTTTGTTTGTATCACAGCACTTAGACTTAATTAACACAGCATGCTCTCAGGAAAATGTTCTGCAATTATATTTTCCATGAAAAGCCTTTGAAATAGATTGGTCTGAGATAAAGTGATTGGAATCAAACCCTCTCTGAAAGCAGATGTGGAAATCAGTGGCATTAGTGAAGTGTACATATGTGTATGTCAAAATCTACAAAATGGAGGTGTATTGTCATAATATAAGCCACATGCTTTGGGGACAAGGCTTCCTTTGAGATGCTATGACTCGCAGATTTTGACTCCTGTGGTGGAAATTATAAGATAAGGTAAGGTAAGGTAAGGTAAGATAAGATAAGATAACATTTATTGTCATTTTTTTTACTCTGGGCACAATAGCACACATCAAAAATGAAATTTAGTTTCTTGGTAGGGATTATAAAAGATTGCACTATTACTGAGACAAATTTAATTCTGAAGCGCGAATGAACAATATGTGATAGACTAGATACAGTAGATAGACCATATATAAGAGAAACACCAATCAAATAAAATGTATCAGGTGCATAGTCGAGGTTTGACGTAAGGAGCGAAGAATGTTTACCAAACCAGACGTATACAAAGACTAATACCTCATGCTGTATTTTCAGGTTTTATGAGGACAGCTTCTTAATATGATCCTATGTTTAATGTTGATTGCTTTAATATTGGAAAAGCGTACTGAATTTCTACCTCAGGTTATTGAATTTCTACCTCAGGATCTTTTGTTAGGGATCATAAAAGATTGCACTACTACTGAGACGAATTTACTTCTGAAGCTTGAATGAACAATATGTGATAGACTAGAAACAGTAGTTAGAACATACCGGTATATAAGAGGAATGTTTACTAAACCAGACGTTTACAAAGACTAATCCTTAGTGTTGTATTGCAGGTTATATGATGATTGCTTTCTAATACGATCTTATGTTTGATGTTGTTTCAATAAAAGAATTTTAAAAAAATGAAATTTAGTTGCCCGCTCTCAAAGTGAAACACATACATGACACACACATAAACATACTATATACAACCTATGTATAGACCCACACCCCTACATATACATAACAAATAAATATTAAATACTGTTCATCTTGAATATATAATGGAAGGAGGAAGCTTGAGAGTGCTTTTTTTGTATTGAAACTCGGTTAATTACCTGGTGTTTTGGTAACATCTCTTAGCAGTTCAAAGAGCAAATCCAGAGTAGGAGGTTGGTGTTGTCGGGGACAATTAGATATGGCAGTTGTTAGCTCTTCTAGCAAAATGATCCAGACATTAATAAGGCCTAAGGAAACAAAATCTTATGTAAAAGGATATGGGTAATATATGACAAACTTCCTGTATTTTTTCCAGATTCATACTTCTTTATTTCAATTATGCCTGTTTTTATTTTATTACAGCCTGTCTTCCTGGCTTCCAGCAAAGGCTAATCAAATGCCAGATGCCAAGCTGGTCAGAAAAGAAATTCTCCATGTGCGCTTCTGCTATTGGAATTGGTTCTCTCTTATCCTTTTGCCCAAATTTAACTGTCAAATCATCCACTGCTTTCATGCAAAACACCACAATCAATGCACACACACACCTATTTTCTTCTACTCTGATATAACACAAAGGGGTAGCCTTTTAAAAATTAGAAACTCACTAATCAGTGAGGAACATAACCTGATTAGAACCTTCCTCCAGAGTAAGATTATCCACTTTGTAAAAAGAAAAGGACAAATTGTTTGACCAGCTTGAAAAATTACACACAGCATAGCTGTACTTCCGATATATACTTAGCCTAGTTTCATTCAGAAAGTAATTAGCACAACTCTGCTGCTTTTTCATACTATCTTTCCTTTGTTAACATATTTATTTTCAGTGAGGGGAAAAAAAACAACAGATGATGCAAGTGAAGACTGTAACAAAAGGGGGATGACAGCAAGCCACTCTGATTATTGGTATAAGTAGAAAGGTGAGCTAGAATAAATATAGAATAAATAGAATAAGAATAGAGCAAAAAATAGAATAAAAATCCAGATCCCTTGTAAAATAGGGCATATACAAAAAGCAAATCTAGGATATTGTCTAGAAATGGCTCTAGCTGAGGACAGAGGCAACAAGATATGTGCAGCTCTCTGCTGAATCAAGGCATTATATTGTGATGTACATTGTACATAAATTCAAATATAGCATCTTGTGAAATAATGATGCTTGCAGAAATAATGCTTGTTCCCTTTAAATTAATGATCTGTTGGTTTTCAGATGCATATCATATTGTTGCAGTCATGCAGAAATGAGGAATGGAGAAAAACTGAGAAATTGGCAAATAATCAAATAGACAATGAGTTTCCCATGGAAATTCCTTAGACAGCATTCTAGAGGGCAGTTTCTAAACCAGAGGTTATAGCAACTGCAGGTTTTACAGCATATCAGCCCTTTTACAGTAGCTGAATTTCATTTCCCTATCTGGGACAGACCAGAGTTTGGATTTGGGAATAGACTAGAAATCAGATTTGGAGATGCTCTCTTTTCCCACTGACTAGACTCCAGTTTGCATTTTCACATTAAAGGTTGCAATATAACAGGGAAGAAATGTATGCAAGCAGATTTGCTTTGCATACTGCATGTGCCTAATCTGCTTCTGATGGAAATGAGGGGAATTCTAATTAGACAGAACTCTGAAGGACCTATATTTCACTCCTCGTGGCTACAGGAAATTTAAAGCACCTACAACAGGGCTTTTCAACCAGTGGTACAGGTACCACCTGTGGTACATTGGTACCTGGCAGGTGGTACACAACCATCCTAGAAAATTGGTAGTGGGGGAGGGGAATGAGCTGAACCAGTGGCAGCACCGCACAAGCCTGAGCGAGAGACAGCTGGAGCTGCAGGGCTGTCAGGGCTCAGTGGAAGCGCCAGGATCAGCACCAGGCTCCAGCTGGAGCTCGGTGCTGATCCTGGTGTTTCTGTTACGCCCTGAAGAAGGACCAGTTAGCTGGAAAGCAGCACTGATCCTGGTGCTTCTGCTTCGCCCTGAAGAAGCACCAATTAGCTGGAAAGCAGCACTGATCCTGACGCTTCTGCTGAGCCCCGAAGAAGCGCCGATCAGCTGCAATGTTGCAGCATCTCCAGGGTCTTGTGATTTACATTCAGATGCTTGGCAACTGATTCATATTTGTGATGGTCACAGTGTCCCAGGGTCATATGAAGTGACCAAAACCTGCTGCAACCATCCAGCAGACGGGGGGAATAAAAACCAAACATCCCCCACCCCACCTCTGCTGCCAATCCTCAGCAGAAATGCTCACAACGTGAAAACCTCGGACAGGAGGAAGAGCACAGCTGGGCGGGCAGGCAGGTGTCTTGCTCGGCTGTGGCTTGGGAGCCCCTTTTTCAGTGTCACTGTAACTTCAAACAGTCACTAAGCGAACTGTTGTAAGTCGAGGACTACCTGTACTTTATCACTTTTTTCCTTTTTTTTTTTTTTTGGTCATCAAGTTTTTGACACCTTGCTAGGCGACTGGTGGTACTCGGATGTTGCTATATCCTAAAAGTGGTACAATGGGTGAAAAGGTTGAAAAGCCCTGGCCTACAATACCTGATAATAAGCACGTGCAGAAGATGACATGGACTCCTTAGCTCTGTGTTAACATTTTAGGCTCCCAAGGAAATGTTGTCTGGGCAATTAATATCAAAGAGAAATTTAAGCCTACATCTCTCTTCTTTTCTTTAAAAAAAACTTTTAAAATGGCCTAGAGGTTAATACAACTGCCTAACATGCAGACTGCCCAGGTTCGAATCTCAGAAGGGTAAGTTCTGGCTGAAGAGAGTTAAGAAACTCGAAATAGCTATACCAGTTCTCCCTTATTCTTTGTTAGCAAATTTAATATATATATACATACATACATACATACATACATGCATGCATGCATACATACATACATACATACATACATACATACATACATACACACACACACATATATATATATATATATATATATATATATATATATATATATATATATATATATATATATATATATATATATATATATATATATATATATATATATATATATATATATATATATATATATGTTTTTAAAATTGTTAACAAAGAAATAAGGGATTTCTGAGATAGCTATTTCGAGTTATTTAACTCTCTTCAATCAGAACTCACCCTTTCCGGGATTCGAACCTGGGCAGATTCGAATCCCGGAAAGGGTGAGTTCTGACTGAAGAGAGTTAAATAACTCGAAATAGCTATCTCAGAAATCCCTTATTTCTTTGTTAACAATTTTAAAAACATATATATATTTGTGCTTGCAGATGGCTCTGGGTTGAGCTGAAACAAGCAAAGGAAAGAATGATTTCTTCCTCCCATATTTGGGTTTACAGGGTGCAATCTAAAAAATAACCACTTGACACACACACACACACACACACACACACACACACACACACATATATATATTAGAAGTCCATTCTTCTTTAGATGAGCCACATTTGCTTACCTGTGTCATTGTCAAACTCAGAAAGGACACATTCAACGCCATCCTCGCTGCTCGCAGATTGTTCCTGGATCCTTTGGGGTAAGTTAGCAAATTTCCCACTGAGAAAAATAGGCTTCAAGGGCATTTTGTAGATTTTGGCAAGTAGCTAAAAAGGGAAGGACATGGTGTGATTGGTTTGGGATTTCCATTGGCATAGCACAGCAGTTCTCAACCTGTGGGTCGCGACCCCATTTGGGGTCAAACGACCATTTCACGGGGGTCGCCAAGCACCGCAGTCCGCCATTTTTTTTGGGGTCAGCCATTTTTTTTTGGTTGGCCATTTTTTTTCCTATCGCGATGTGGGCCGTCGCGCCACGCATGCGCGGTGCGGGCCCGCCATTTTTTTTTGCGCGATGCGGGCCGGGGTCGAGCCCCGGAAAAGGTTGAGAACTGCTGGCATAGCATGACATTAAGCTATGTATTTAAAAAACTCTCTGCTAAAATGTTTATTTTTTCACAGTCTAGCTCAGTGGTGGCGAACCTATGGCACACGTGCCAGAGGCGGCACTCAGAGCCCTCTCTGTGGGCACGCGTGCCATCGCCCCAGCCCTGCCTCCTCCCCGCAGCCCCCTCACCAGCAGCCCCCCTGGAGGAGAGTCACCCCTGGGTGCAGCCTGCACAGAGCAGTTCAGTTTAGGACATAGGCGGGCAGCAGGAGATAATGCTGTGGGTGAGGGTGGAGGGCGTGGCTGCCATGGCACTGCAGAGTTGCCTGGGCGATCTGCGGTGGGCCATGGAGGCATGGCGTGGCTGGGTGGGCAGGGCAGGACGCGGGTGGAAACGGAGCAGCAGGGTGAGAGGCAGAGCAGGGACGAGGCGGTTTTTGGGCACTCAGTCTCTAAAAGGTTTACCATCACTGGTCTAGCTGGTCAAAACTAATTGAGCAATGATTAGGTGGCAGAGAAGAGAACGAGGCTAAATATGAGAATGGAAATATAGATCATTACATAACTTTAAACAATATTCTTCCATCTTCATTGTGATTTTAATTTCACTGACCCTTTTCTGACCATGCACTTTCACCCTGTTAATTGGA
The DNA here is from genome assembly GCA_034064705.1 of Bothrops alternatus. Lineage (NCBI taxonomy): Eukaryota > Metazoa > Chordata > Lepidosauria > Squamata > Viperidae > Bothrops > Bothrops alternatus. The sequence continues at coordinate 309,735 of JARGCV010000023.1, read as the reverse complement.
AATTTAACAGTAAATTTGACAAATAGAATTTAAGTGTGAAACTCCTCTCCCACTTTACACATCGAGGGGTGAACAATGTGGCATTATAATAAAAACAACAGGGGAAACCACAAAACCTAACGCTATTTCAGTCTGGAACGTATCACTTGAGATTTGAAATATGCAGCCCTCACCACTAAGCCAGATCTTTAATGCACATGAAAAGCTCACTGCGTGTAAGGGCCTCTGATTAGGAACTAATTTAAGCGCCTTGATGGAATGACAACTGAAGCTGTATGGCTTCATTCTGCCCACCTGGGAACACTTCCTGAGATAATCAAGAGCAGGAAGGCACAAATCTGTAGATGGGTATCCTGATGTACAGTCACCAATATCCTTGCAGTCTGCTTCCCCTGCGAGGAGAGAAAGATAAGGGTGAGACACGATAGATTAAAAGACTACTGCTGTTATGAATGGTGTGTCAATCAAATCCAGAAAGGTTTACTCAGGCACAAAAATAAAATAGGGTTTCAAAGGATGAACAGGTAGGGAGAGACAGAAAAAGTGTTGTTGGCTTGGTTCAGGGATCAAATACAATGCTAGAGAATCCATGTATCCTTAGCTTTTCCTTAGGGTTCAACTGCTGATCTTACTCCAAGTAAGATCTTACTCCTGTGCCTCAATTCCACTGAACCATGTGCTACTACTGAAGAATTTGTTTGTTTGTTTGTTTGCCACTTATCTCGCAGCAAAGAATAGAAAAGCTGGGAGACAAAATGGCCTGGGAGGAGTTGAGATTTTCTGATCCTACATGGTGTTGTTATATGTAGGAACATATTCCATTTTGATTGCAGCCAATCATGAAATGCCTGAGTATGCCCTTCTGTTATATTTTTCTTTATGTAATAAAAGGTTTTAAAAGAAAATATGCTGATTTTGTCTTGTTAATCTTCAGCAAGTGCAGTGGTGGGATTCAGCTGGTTCGCGTCACTTCGGCAGAACCGGCAGCTAATTTTTTGTTGCCCAGGCCCAGAATGGACACAGAGAACTGGTTGTTCACATATTTGAATCCCACCACTGAGCAAGTGTACCAATTGTCTGCATTCCTGGGTTTTAGAGTCTGGCCAATACCAAATTTTGAGCACTAGGAAAGCTGCATTAAACTCTTCCACAGCTGTTAATGAATGCTAATTGAAGGCATAAAATGGGAACATAGTAGCCTCCAGAAAACAATTAAAAAAATGTTCTCCTGCATTCTTGGAAAGTTATGGGGGTGGGGGTGGATGGCTGCAGAACATCATAAAAGTTCCATATGGGTCTTCTTCCATAAATCACAGAACTGCTACTTCCTCATTCATTAAAAGAAAATCACAAATTGTTGTAGTTTTAACTGCATTCAGAAGTAGTTCTTGGTGTTGGCTACCCTCCAGTACACACTGCTTGCCATCTGTTTCAACAAACACGAATCCTCATATGACATAAAATTTGCCCAATTTTTCTTAAAAAAAAGTTTTACCCAATCCTTTGACAAACTTCATAAGACATATGATGTAACTGGTGGCTGCATTTGCAAAGACTTGGATGTTGTCGGTATTTAGGAAAGCTTCGAAGACATCAAACACTGGAGCCTGACATTTTCCTAAGAGACAAAGAAAATAGTTAGATGATAACAAAATGTTCTGTTTCCTAGACACTGAATGGCTTCATAGCACATAATGTGAAATTTTGTGGGCTTATTTTGAAATAACATCCATTGCATTTTAAAATTAAAACTCAAAGGTAAGTCTCAAGGAGGTTGATGCAAAGATAGAAGTACTTAGGATTCCAGCACAGGGTGACATTTTCAATGTCAAATTAAACCAAGAGAGATTCAATAAACGTATATGTGTCTATACTGAACAAAACATGAACTTTGGATTCTGATTGTAACAGTAGCAGTTAGGGTGGTATTAGAAGATTTGATCACTGGAACCTTTATATGAAAAATTTCCAAGTCCAGCCTTGTAGAACCTTTGCTAATAACCACTCATAAAGAGGGGCTAATGGTCTAATTCACCATGAAGCAGTTTCCCATAAGAGTACTCATTCAAGCATACTACTACTAATAATAATATATTTGGACTGAAAAAAAATCCAAGTAATTAATAATCAGCATTAGAAAGTACGAGTCTTCGTAACCTTCGGGTTACTGCCTTATGGTTCACCTGTCCCTTTTGCAACCAAGATAAAGCCCTACAATAGGGAGATAAGCTATAAATCAATTAAATAAAAATATTACACATCTTTATCTCATTGTGCAATTGCATAATTAATTGCAAAATAATCATGGACCTCTACTGATTGAACTGTTCAGTGTGGAAGGAGATGAAGCTAGGAAAATGTCAATCCTGCCTCAATCAAGCATCTGACCGGGACTTTAACTGCTAGTTGGGTAACTGTTAATTATTCAATGCCTGGAGGCATGAAAACTTTCAGAGGAAAAAATGGTTGCTAAGAACAGCGCATTTTGTATCAGTTCAGTTTGCAAAGGCTGCTGGTAGTTTGGGCATTTTTTTAAATTTTGGTTTTCGGTAATATTTGAGCGGCATGGTGGCCTAGTGGTAAAGATGCTTGCCTCCCCAGGTTAAGAGTTCAATCCTAGATAGCAGCAGATGTTTCTCACCTAGGTCACAAAAAAAATATATCTGTTGCAACTCCATGTGGCATCAGGAAGGGCATCCAGCCAGTAAATGCTCTCTACATGGGGAAACCTTTGAAGAATGTCCGGAGACTGCAAGTAGTCCAGAATGCGGCCGCGCGAGCTGTCTTGGGTCTCCCAAGACATGCTCATATTACTCCAGCTCTCCGTGAGCTGCACTGGCTACCAATTGGTCTCCGAACACAATTCAAAGTGTTGGTTATGACCTATAAAGCCCTTTATGGCAATGGACCAGGATACTTGCGGGACCGTCTTCTGCCTCATGAATCCCAGCGACCGGTTAGGGCGCATAGGGTTGGCCTCCTACGAGTCCCGTCTGCTAAACAATGTCATCTGGCAGGGCCTAGGGCAAGGGCCTTCTCCATTGCTGCCCCAGCCCTCTGGAACCAGCTTCCCTCAGAGGTTCGTACTGCTTCCTCCCTCCTAGCTTTCCGGAAAGTGCTGAAGACGCATCTATGCCGACAGGCTTGGGGCATATGAGCTGTGCTCTGCCCCTCGGCCCTAGGAGTGTCCCTCCATCGGCGACTGCGAGCTGATTGTGTTTGTATGTGGTGTGAGTGTGGTTAATTTTTAAAGTTTTTTTATTGTATTCTTGTTGTGAGCCGCCCTGGGTCTTTGGAGAAGGGCGGCATATAAGTCTGATAAATAAATAAATAAATAAATAATAAATAAATAAATAAATAAATAAATAAATGCTCAGATCCATCCTGTCGCCCTGAGTCTAAACTGAATTAAGGGATTACGGGGTCATAAAAAGGGAGTTAATTCTTACTGGAACAGCAATGTGGCTAGGCAGAAGAAAAGAAGAAATTTAAATCCAGCCCAGAGTCAACACACCCAAACTTTTAAAAAATAATAAGTAATCAATTAATAGGTTGTGTTATTTTAGTCTGGATTTGGGGAAATCTTAGCCTTATTCTTTAAAAAGATATTCTCCCTGAGGTTCAATCTCTACTTTGGATGGATAGTTCTGTGGGTATGCAGTGCTGATAGTGTAAGAGTTCACTAATCTGATGACTTGCATCCTCTTGCTGATCAACTGCAGTGAGCAATAGGTATGGCCAGTGCTTTTTTTGTAAAAAAAAAAATGGTGCCGGAACTCACACACGTCATACAACCCGCTTTGCCTATCCTACAAGGTTCCATCCAAAAAAGGTGCCGGAACTCCGTTCTGGGCGTTCTATGACAAAAAAGGCCCTGGGTATGGCATTCCCTGTATGTACCTAACATTTTGAGATCAGCACGAACACGGATAAACACGATAAACACGGATCAATTTCATACTGAAATTATGATGTAATGGGGAGTAAAACACTATTATGTGGAGGTGATTGTCATCATTTACTAAGTTTAGAACAGGGGTTCTCAACCTTGGCAACTTTAAGACTTGTGGACTTCAACTCCCAGAATTCCTCAGCCAGGGAATTCTGGGAGTTGAAGTCCACAAGTCTTAAAGTTGCCAAGGTTGAGAACCCCTGGTTTAGAAAGATGTGGTTATTATATGGACTGTTTACATGGCTTCATGTGCAGCTCCAAAAATCAAACACAAATGTAATAAATAGTGACATTTCTTAAATCAGGACTACGTTATCCTAAATTGTTAGATTTTTCCTGAAATATAAAAATCAATGGTTGATTTACCAAATAGAAATAGAACTATACTTGATTATTTTTAACATTTTGCAACAAACTTTTATGTTGGCTTTAATTTACCAGTCTAGTCGTTATTGTCGACCATTTTGCAACTGATTATTTTTCAGAAATTAATTCATAAAGCGAGGGGAAGAGAGAATGAGAGAAACCTCACCCATCAAATATTCTCCAACAAGATACTCTTTAACTTCTGACTTGCTGCTGCCGCTGCGTACGGTTTCTAAAGCACTGAATAATGGTCTCCAGCCTGACTGAATTCGAGTTGAGCAAACTTCCACCAGCTCTCCTATAGAGGTGACTACCTGGTATAATTGAAGCACCAAAGCATTACAAAGAAAATAACCAGCCAAAAGAAAATGCTAAGCTGGATTTAGACTAAGCTAGGCTCAGAAAAGGCTCACTGGAACCAAGCAAACAAGCTACAGATAGTCCTTGTCTAGCGACTACAATTGGGACCACCAACTTGGTTATTAAGTGAAGCAGTTGCTAAGTGAAACTGTGACTGTGCTTATGACTTCAACTCTGCCTTTACAGATCTGTGAAGGTTATAAATAAGAAGATAGATCACAAAGTAATTTTTCATCACTGTCATAACTCACCAAGGTCATCTATGTGGCAGTTGCTAATAAAGATAACCTGTGGTTCAGACTGACAAGGTCCACTAATTTCAGTGAATTTTTGCACATATAATGAAATCTGGGTTAGGTTATTTACCATGTGAATTCATACACTACAGTAGTGTAGAGAACAACCCGGAAAAATGTGAGAAATAAGAACATCAGAAATTAGTTGCGGAGCTTCTGAAAAACAAAAGCCTTTAGTTCTGGAATGTTCTAAATATGGCACCGTATCTGCATGGATATCATGTTTGTACATCAAAGAAACTGGGATATAGATTGCTACTACCAACTTCTTTATCAGCTATATGTTTCTAATCATAGCACTGAAAATATCTGTCCTGTGGTAATGTGAACCAACATTACCTCCAGGAAAATGGGCGGGATACAAGTTTAATAAATAAAATAAAATAAAATTTTATGTCGGGATACCTCTACCCTGACACAACGGGTCAGTGTTTTCTGTTTCAGTATTCAGGATAATATGTTATAACAACTCTTAATTGTTATGCAACTCATTTTCTCCAATCAAATGGAAGTAAACGCTGGAAACCAGCAAAACTCTTACAAATTGTGGTTGCACGATTGCAAGACACTGCAAATGGCCATAAAGGTGAGCCAGTTGCCAAGAGTCCAAAATGTGATCATGTGACCACACAGCTTGTGTTTGGCCATCATAACTTCAAAAGCAGGTTGTTACTTCTGGGGACGCCTGTGGTAACTTCAAACAGTCCATGACTACCTATATAAACAAATGCAAAACTGCATCCACTAAGCATATAATGATTTTTTAAAAAAATAATAATCAAAACTTAAAAACCTGAGGACAGATCCTCTTTACTTAACCAAAAATCTAGCTTGCCTGGTCCTGAATGTCCTCATCACAAAGTTCAAGCTGCATGATGCGCTCAAAGGGACGGAAAAGTGCCTCGTTGAAGTGAAAATGAGATGGTTCATTCCAGGCTGTCAGAACCTCTGTTAGGATGTCATGGATAAAAGAAACAGCCTTCCGAGAAACATGTGTTTCTTTATGGCAGGCAGCCTGCAGGGAGACAATTTGAAGCAAAATGTATAATATTTTTGTTAGTAACAGGCAGAAAATATTTTGATCAAGAAAACTGAGGAAAACATAGACATTCTGATAGGAATCTAAGCTTGAGAAAGTCTGCCATGCCTATAAACCAAAGCATTTAATGATTTGGTTATTTTTGTTTTGGCTTTTTTTTTTATTCCCCACTTAGAATTTGACTGCCTTACATCAAGTTCAACTTGAGGACAAAAGCATTTATGTTTAGAAAAAGTGATTGCACCAAATATATGGGATACTATAGCTGAACTGATAATTATATACAAAAATAGGCAAGTAAAATAGAGTCATTAAAAGAAACACCAAAAAGCCAATTATATAAGAATATGGAAAATGACAGCAATACAGATAATCTCACATGGTTTTGTCAGGACCTGTTGTCTTCCAACTTCTAACTTCCCCATTCCCTCTGCATCCTCTTCCATTTTGTGGATGCAGAAACTATAGGCCAATATATCTGGAAGGCACCAAGTTAGAGAAATATCCCCTAGAGCAGGGGTGTGGAACTATGGCTCCTTTATGGCTGGCTTGGGAATTCTGGAGTTGAAGTCCACAGATCATAAAGGGATCATAGTTCCACACCCCTGTCCTAGAGCATTATCTTTTTTGCAGAACTTCTTTTACCTTCACAGATCTTTTTATGTCCCTTAGCTGGATGCTCTGAAGATAGTTACCCCAATCTACATCTGGAATACTACAATTTGCTCTACATGGGACTAGGTCATTTGGAAACCTCAACTAATGCAAAGTATGTTTGCTTATATGCTTATATGCTTACTGTACAACCATGGTATCACAATCATATAATGCTGCTGTAATAGGTGTTATATTGGGTGCTGGTTGGTTCCCAAGTGCAATTTAGCATGTTGTATCTTTTACTTGTATCTTTTGGGAGGTGGGTATCTTAGACATCCACCTGATCTGGGTGAATCGAGGCACCTGGTAGTTCCTTCTAATCAGGAAGCCAAATGGAAGAGAGTTTGGGCACAGATGTTCTTAGTGGCTGCTTCCTTCCTTCCTTTGGAACAACTTAAATGTGAAAGCAAGATGGCCCCACTCTTATGGCCTTACAGAGAATAGTTAAAATAAGGCTATTCCAGAAGGCCTCTGTTATAAAACAGATCGAGAAAAAATAGCTCCATTAATGTTTTTTTTAATGTAAGTATATTGTTCTTTGTACAGTATTGAGTTTTGATTTAATATACTTCTTAGAACAGGGTTGTCCAGCCTTGGCAACTTTTAAGACTTGTGGACTTCAACTTCCAGAATTCCCCAGGCAGCCATGGAAATATCTGGAAGTTTGAAGTCCACAAGTCTTAAAAGTTGCCAAGGTTGGGCACTCCCATCTTAAAATCTCTGAAATGAGGCAGTTTTTCATTCTTTTAAATAAATAAATACAAATAAATAAAAATATTGGGCTGCCAATTGCAATAGTATAAATTCTACCATTCCCCCCCTCTTTCCTCTTCCTATCCCCAATTTCACTCACTTCCACTAAGTGAGGAGCCACTAGGTGCCAACAGCGCATAAGATGGAGCAAAGGCCGGCTTCTACTCCTCACAATTCGGAGCATGGCTCCTGCTAGACGGAACAAGTGAAGGCCACTTCTTCTTTCTTGAGTGGATTTTATTTCTCCTACAAGTTAAGAATGAGTAGAACATCTGGTAATATGAATGAAAGATTAAAATAATGCACACACATCCCACTTCTTCCCTGTTCCCTGTTTTATTAGCTCAGTTATTCATTATATATTTACCGCTTGAAAATGTCCCTTCAGAATCAAGTTTGCCCCCCAGTGTGACTTAACAGTACAATAAAATACCAAAAAATGCAACTCTAAAAACTACTAAAATGTACAATAAAACACAGTAATCAAGTAACTAAAGTATATCACACTAAAAAATAAAAGCAGTGGGCAAAATGATTAAAAAGTTGCTAAGCACCAGATATGTTTAAAATTAGCAGACTGACCGATTAAAATACCTGAGGGAATAAATAAATATTCTCAGGTGTCAAAAAGGCAATAAAGTCAGCGCCTCACGAGAGCATTCTAGGATGCTATAGAATGGAAGCAAGGGTTGGGGGAAGGTACCATTGAAAAATCCTGCTCACAGGTATCCATTTCCTGCACCGTTTCTTGTATTCAGTGAAGATAAATGTCTATGGATATTCTCAATCAACCAAGTCACGGCTGTCCCAAAGGTGCTTTTTCAAGGGGCAACTGGACTTTCTTGTTTTTCTTTGAAGATGGTTCTCTTCTCATCTAAGAAGCTTCTTCAGCTCTGACTGGATGGCGGGGCTCCACACCCATTTGAACTACACCCATTTGAACTACACCCATTTGAACTACTCAGATGACCCTGAGGACCCAAACAAACCTCCAAGTGGCCTCAACGCCTCTCTAAAAGAATGCAAAGGGCCAGCTGTCTGCAAAGAACATAAATCCTTCCCTTTCCAACCATTTAGTTAGAACTGAAGAAGCTTCTTGGATGAAAGGCGAAACATTTTCAGAAAAAAAAACAAGCCCAGTGGCCTGTTGAAAAAGCACCTTTGGGTCACTGAAGATAACTTTTTTGAGAAAAGATTATAGGAAATTTCAAAACTTGGATAAAAAGCTAATTAAACCAATATTAACAGTGAAATACATGGCTTATTTAGAAAGAATGAATGGTGGATGGCAATATAATGCATTTGTTGAACATCTAAAACATCCCACCAGTAGTTTTGACAAGGCAGGTTAAAGAGATATTGACCTAACTCTTTTCAAAATCAAACGTGAGGACTAACCTCAGCTTTGAAGAAATAACATCTCACTGCTTGGGAAGTGATACAGAAGTCACTGCTCTATAAAAACCAAGCAGCCTCTTTTGCAAGATCTTAATAATCAAGACAGCTGAGTCTTCAGAAATATGGGTTCCAGACTGATGAAAACTTTGAAGTCTACTTAATCTGAATCCCCACAAACACTAGCTCCTGTTCAGATCTTTCAGCATTAACACTCTGAACATGTATTGTTAGCAGCTTTGCATCCATAATGAGAATCAAAAAGAAGTTTATGATATCTGTTTCAGAAGCATACCTGGCATGGCCAAAGAGTAATCGAGTGTGTCTGTAACTGACTGGAAGAGTTGGGACTGGGAGGCCTTTTTTAGCTGGTACAGGAAACCTCCCAAAGCCATCAGATTCAGTTTGTCAACAGCGTCTTCAAAAAGCCTTCATGGAAAGAGGCAGAAGATATCATTCCTTATCAAATCTTCACTACACCTTTTCATATAAGCAGCTAAACAGACTTGAGTCACTACACCTTTTCTTTCCTCTATAGACTCATGCATCCTCATGGCATGGGACCAGGATACTTATGGGACCGCCTTCTGCCACATACTTCCCTACGACCAGTGAGAGCACACAGGGTCGGCCTCCTCCGGGTCCCGTCAGCGAAACAATGTCGTCTGGCGGGCCCTAGGGGGAGGGCTTTCTCTGTTGTGGCGCCCGCCCTCTGGAACCAACTGCCTCCTGAAGTCCGTGTTTCTCCGACTCTCCCGGCCTTCCGAAAAAACCTTAAAACTTATCTTTGCCGGCAGGCCTGGGGATGATTGTGGTTGACTGTTGAATTTGAGTGGGTGTTTTATTGTATTTTTTAGATATTTCTTGTTTGGGATTTTTATTGTAATTTGTTGTTTATATATATGTTGTTAGCCGCTCCAAGTCTCCGGAGAGGAGCAGCATACAAGCCCAAACAAACAAACAAACAAATAAATAAGAGTTTAGCATGCAGACATAGCGGTAAGAAACGCAAAAGAATGACAGTTCAATCAACAAGGAATGGGGTATTTCTGAATCCTAACATAACCAGCAAGGACTAATTTGATTTTGTTGACCTCAAGTAACTCAACTTTTGATCAGTTCGATAACCCACAAAACACAGGGGGGGGGAAATGAGAATATATTAAACACAGAAATAGTACATTCAAATATGGAAAAAAAACTATATGAAAATCCTGATTTATGGTAGATTTATTGTAGAAATGTATGGCAATAAAAATTATATAGCAAAAGAATATAATTTCTGGAAAGTAGTTTAAACACATTGTATAGAAAAGACACTTGAGAAAACTGGCAACTTTTTGCCATAAAAATCACGAAGCACATCACATTAAATTAGTATGCAGCATGCTGAGAATGAGCCACAATGAGCTCATTGTGTATTTCCCCTATTTTCTTTTCTTACACAGCCAGGAGGCAGAGCTTGAACCTGTCACTTTCTTTTTTCGAAGCAGTTTACAATGTTATCTGACAATATCATAATTAGATTCAAGCAAGCCAACTTTTAACCACAATAATCAAGCAAGCAGGATAGGTTAACTGGCTGCAACATTTCTTCCTGGCAATGCAAATTAAAGAGAGCAATATGAAGTGTCCATTTATTTCTTTATGTATCTAACTTGAAAGCAGTTATAGACCTCTTTCTCTTCCTTTCATAGTTTCTTATGACAAGTTACATTGTTATTTTTGACAGTTTGCATCTGAATTTCACAGAACAATTTTCCTGGCCTCTTGGAGCGACAAGAACGGATATCTAATAATAAAAAAAATTATATATATATAAAAAAAGAATGGAATGTGTGTGTGGGTGGGGAAGCATATGTAGATTACTGTAGTTGACTAGAAGTTATGGACTCCCCTGCTTTTCATGTATCTGTTACGTTATGTTCATACATAGGAATTTCACAATGGAAAGATACTGAATAAGAACAATGACCTAAAAATTGTCTGTCTGTCTGTCTATCTATCATCTGTCTGTCATATTTGTGTGGCTCTATCTATCTGTCTGTCTGTCTGTCATATTTATATGGCTACCCATCTCACATGAGCGTAAATTTCAACATTCCCTTTTACATATCTTAAAACAGTGGCTACACACACACACACACACACACACACACACACACATTCTGGGCATTTATCAAACTGACCCAGGTTGTGAAAATGGCAGCATTCCCTCACTGTTGGATATTAAATAAATCCAAAACTTCATCCAATATGTTGTTGCTAATACCTGTCAGCTTGATTAGAGAGGGTGAGAATAGCCTTGGCAGCATTGCTCCCAGTCATTAAGCTGCCTCCACGAAAATCAAAAGCTCTTCCCTTACTGCCTTCTTTGATAAGATCTTGAATGGATACTGGTTGGATGACAGGATTGTCCCTCAGGGCTGCCTCTTGCTCTAGAATCAGTTCCTGGGGAGAGTCTGTAGCCTGAACTTCACCCTGAAGGGCCACTGCCCCCTGTTGGGCTTGGGTGATAGTTACAGGTGGCTGAGAAGTGCCATCACTGAAATGGACATGTTCCAGAGTGCTGATGTATTCCCATACTCTGAAAATAAAAAATAGGAAAATGAACCATGGCATGGATGGTTCTCCTAGTTTATTCATCACAAATCTCATTGGTTATATCAATTATTTCAAGAATACCAACAACCAAGTTATAAATGGGGATGCCACTGTAGGGACCGATTCAACAGCAATGAGTAAATCTGTAAACACAAGTATATATGCTAATTGCAAATTAAAATGATAACCTGAGCTACAATCAGTACATCTCCATTACTAATACTCAGCTAGTCATAGCAGCTTTAGCCAGATGGTTAAATCAACAGAACTAAACCAAATTTAACTAGGCTGATCAATTTTTACACTTAAACTCATTTGCGTTAAGAATACTTTACGCGGAGAGAAAGAGAGAAATATCTATCCATCTACCTAGAAATAAATGTCAAATAAGGGGGAACCTCTTAATAATTTTTCAAGAACCAATTTTTGGATAATTTTGTATGGACAAATATCAAATACTGTATAAAATGTGTGACAGATAATAATTATGAAGCCTACTCTGGTTAAAAAATGTTAATGAATCCTAAAGTGTAACTTTAAAGTTAAGGCCTATTGGTTTTTATTTTGAATTCTTGAAAGGCAAAATAAATAAGAGCAATGTAAATAGAAGCAAGGGCAAATCACAGTTCACATATTAAACTTATAAGTGGAAAGTGCAGAAGCCAAATAAAGATGAGAAATTTTCTCACTCTTCTCTTGTCTTGTTTTCTTTGATTTTACTACGTTCCCTGTCTGGGAATATGCACATTCTTAGTTCATGTTTCCTTGTCAAAAAACCGTTTCTACCCAAATATTTCAGCTGTCATGTAGCAGAATGATCTAGAATTGTCAACACTTTTGGAAATCCCATGGGATTTTGAAAATTAAGCTCATCTAACTGATGAGATACAAAAAAAAAAATAGGTTGGTCATAGATTACTTGAGAGAGAATATCATGAAAAAAGAGGAAGGGGTCATTGTACAAGGCTTGCCTTTAGCTCAGAGGCCAATTGTTTCCGCCCAGATTGTCACAATGTTAGCAGAAAAAAGAAGAGCAGTTGCTAGTGGAGGGGTGGTCAATTAATTTACCCAAAGGGTCACATGAGAAACTGGGACTGATGTGAAGGGCTGCCGCCCTGGCCCCTGACCCCCCTCCCCACTGGAGATACTGCCATGGTTCAGGCAGACACAGCTAAAGGGCTGTAAAATGCCCAGGTCTAGGCTAGTGAATGATATAGCATTAAGGCTTCTGAGGTAATGAACACAAATCACATTCACCCCTCCTCCTCTCCTGTTCCAGAGCTAGCAGGAACCTATGCTGCCCTAAATATTACTGCATCCAGTAATGTTACTACTGGGATACATACAGCTTTAAAAATGCAATATTCTGAGGCTCATGATTAATGGTCTCTCAGCTGAAATTCTAGTCCTATCCAACATCATTCACCATGTGGAAAACCTCCTTCAATTGGCATATATCATGCCCTGGTTACTCCATATATTGCATTTCCCCCCTTTTTTGCTGTCCCTTTTTTTTAATCATTTAGTGATTGACTTAAAACAAAAACAAACCTTCTTAAAGCTACGGAACACTGTTTCACTTGTTGAGCACCAGATGACAGCAAAGATCATTGAGTTTATGTATATTGTAGCTACCATCTTGTGGTCGTCTGGGTATGTGCAGCTGTCTGGTAAGTGAAGTTTAAGGATTGGAGTTAGACAAAGGGGTTTAGCTCTGAGGATTGGCATGGGATGGCTAAAGTACCTGAAGAACTCTTAAAACTTTAATGTCAGATGAGAATCAGGGCTCCTGGGAGCAACAGCTATAGGAAAGGAAATTCAGAAACTGCAATTAAGTAAAATCTACAAATCCTGAAATGCGTAGAGCAAAATAGGCAAGCACGATATTGAATTCCTGATTAATTATTACAAAACCTTCCATTGAGCTCTATTTTTTTTTTATAAAGGGACGGATAATATTTTGTGTTTTTTAAGGGGGGTTGGAATAATTACACCAAAGCAGCTGGTAGTAACTTAAGCAATCTGCAAGGTGTCAAGTTCATTTTGGTGAAAGCTGTCTGCAAGCGCACCACATTACAGTCTAAATTGGCTCAACCAAACAGTTTCCTTACCTGAATACATGAGGCCAACAGTCTGGATTGTGGCTTCCCATCTCCAATCCCACAGCAAGAACAGCATCCATGCATAAAACATGAGCGGTGTGGAGGCAGACACCATGCGCCTTCCCCATCTGCTCCAGTTTTTGCTCCACTTTCTGTTTTACTGTATCATTATATATTCAGACAGAAAAGAACGTCTTTTAAAAGCCTATCGAGTTTCAGTAAAATATATAAACAACCCTGGGCCTTTTTTACATCTTTCCAGCAAATTAAAGCAGAAGTGGCCTGATATGGGCCCCCAAAGGACCCAGAGTGGGTGGGGTTAAAATGTCAATTTCTTAATTTTGCTGTGGTGGATTGGAGGCATTTAATATGTGGACAGTATGTAAGTACACCCCCCCCAAATCAAATCATTTTCCCCCCTCCTTTGCAAGTAAAGAGTCAAAATGGGTGCCATTAAGTCCCGGAATGCTTAAGGAAACTATTCTGCCCTTTCCAGTGTCATCACAATATCATTTGTTATGCCACCCAAACCCCCAGGCAGAAGAAAAAGAAGTGAAGTTCCCAGTCCAAAAAATAAAAAAATAAAAATAAAAATTGCCCTATCCTACATTAAAGCATGGAGAGGGAAAGAAGATCATTCCTGCTGGCACTGTTCCCAACCTTCAAATATTTAGCAGAAAAGGTAAAAAAATATTGAAAGCAGGCAGGTTAAATGAGCAATTTTTTATGCTTGCCAGCAAGTATATACTGTACGTGTGCAAATATGTGGACCAAAAGCAACTTGGATTCAGAGGCTGGGCAGATTCAGGAGGTTCAAACCCATTTCCCCTTCTGTATATTTGTATCTATTCCAAAGAGATGAAACGGGCCTAAAAATACAACAGATAGGAAATAATCTCACACTCCTATGCCACCAACTATAATTTCTTATTTTAAATAAATAAACTCTTTAAGTAAATAAACCCTTACTTTATTTACAAGATTTCTGGTTTCAACTCCATTCAAACCTTATTGGGAATAATATAAGGTCTCCGTGGAGTCTTGTTCCACTTATGGTTATTTCTTTGATACATGCATATTATTTTCTTGACAATGTACAGAAGTGGCTTGCCATCATCTACTTTGGAAATCTTTATTTTTTCAGCTGAGTCAAATTTAATAGTTTGAGATTATCTGCCATTAATGGGATCTAAGCTTTTTCAAGATTGGAAAAGTCAACTGCACATTGTCACCTATTGTGACAATTCTGCGCCATAATAAAATCTATTTCTAAAGTGACTCTATGTAAAATTTCTATTTCTTTTGTTTTGTTTTATTCAGTGGGATTCTGCCTATTTTAAATCTGTAAAAGCTTTTCTTTCTTTACTTAAAGGAAGCATTCTTGATCTTTGCAAAAGATACTCGCCCATAATAAGAAGGGTTAAAAAAAAAAAGAGCAATACGGAAATCGTGAATATCTGACTGGGAGCCTCTGAACATCTGAGAAGTCGTACCTTGAGCGATGGCATCGCTGGGCTCTTGTGCATCTCTCTCTTCTTTCTCCTCTTGAACACACGAGGCAGCTGCCATTTGAGCAAGGGCTGATGCACAATTAGCGGCAACACCTATGATCAGGAGGAAAAAAATCTGATGAATTATAGTTCATTCCAAGAGCTGTTAGCCATGTTGTCAACTCTGTAACGAAGCTGGCTGCAGCCATTTTGGATTGCCACCAGAAGGGGAGGGAGGAAGAAAGTTTTTCTGGTAGTCTAAACATGAGCAACTCTTGTGGGAACCAAAGTCATTCCCATGCCGGAGGGGTGGAGGAGGATCGTTGAGTTAGAAAAGCCCGCCAAGGGGTTCTATTGGGCAGCATGACTAGAGGGGTGGGAATTGTTACATTGTATTACTTTGATTCTTGGGGGGGAGGTTTAGATCTGGTTTCACTTTTGAACATGCCGATATTATGTATCCAATAAACATGTTCTTTGAGGAATTTTTTTGCCTCGGAGTTCTGATTTATTTGGTCTTATTGATTGGAACCATGACCCATGTATTGCTAAACATCTGGTAGCACAAAAGGGACAGGTCACATAGCGTAATGCTCTTCTACATTGAAACTTCTTTGGATACTGAAAGAGTGCACAGGTTTATCTAAACATGAAAACTATGCCAGTGAATACCTAAAGCGCAACTGAGCCGAGCTGCTTTCCTTAGTCCATCTAGACTCATGCAGATGGCATCTTTCTCCTTTTGATTCTGCTCCTTGATGCCTTCAGCCCCAAGAATGAATGCTAATCCTTTGGAGCTCCCTGCCATGCGGCCAGTCAGAGGTGTTGATAAGGTATCAATCAAATTCTTCCAGCAACCAATTAGAAGGTGTCGTGCAAAAGCAACGCCTGAAGCAGAGAAAAGTGAAAGACCGTCTTAGGAATTATTCTAACTATGCTAAATATTTAATCAGAAGTTATATCGAAGTATGGGAGGGGGACAGTAATTTCCTCCCATCATGATGCTGATGGAAATTCTCTCCATTATATTGACATTAGCCCAGAAAAATACCTTCCACAGATGCTTATGAGATCATTCCCCTCCCCCTTGGAGTTAATAGAAGGGCAGAGAGGGGATTTTCATAGGACAAGGACAAGGTGAGGCCAAGATTGAGAAAGAAAGAGAAGAAAAATGAGAAATTATTTCAAAGGTTGTGAATTATTCCAAAATCAAGCAGATGTTGTTTCCCACAATGTACATGTTAATGAACCATAACTTTGATGACATCTATGAAATGCCCCAAATGAAAAAAAAAACTATAATTCATTGTCACAGCTGGAACCAGATTTTAAATGGGATCTGTATCACACAGGCAGATATAGAAAACACCCAAAAAGGAAACATTTCCCTTTCAATCAATAGCTAAATCTTTGGCCTAAAATATGACACACATATATATGACATGTAAGCCATGCTGCGCACTGTGCACATCCTTTCACCTGCCATCAACGCATTGTCTGGTTTCCAGGTCTGGGATAGAGGAGATTGTTTGGAAGCCGAAGCCATCAGCTGCCCACCTATTGCACTGCTTCCCAAGCCATCGATGTCTGCAAAGGAAAAACATCTGGATAAATTATCTGCAATGCATCGCTCTTCTTTCTTGCTTTCATCTCAGTGGCACTGGTAATTAAGCCTAATAGCTCACCCATCAATTATTTTAGGAAAAGGATACAATATCAGATGGATCCCCATAATATTTATTTCTAATATATTAAATACTGATATAAATGCATTTATTTTTTGTTAACACACACACACACACATACTCTTGCTTTTATATAGTACCCAAAGGGCAGCACTGTCACGGAACCAACCTGTCAGCATGGTGATGAGTGGGAGGCTATGCTCTTCGGGATTTCCCCAATAACCAGCTTCCCCAAGAAGATTTCTCTCCAATACTTGATGGTAAAGTTCTTCAACCCAGGCCTGAGAAAATACCATCAATACTCCACTGGATTGGACCTGTTTCATGAATTCCTTCTGCAGAATGAAAGAAGAGTGCATTTAGTCAGTAAGATACAACCAGATGTATTGTTTCCTTCTTAAGGAGTTTTACATACACAAATGTAATAGTGACATGCAGCTGCAGCATCCAACGGAGATAAAAAAAATATTGCTATGTTTACAAAGGGGAAAACCTCAGGGCCTCTCTCCCCCCTCTCTCTTTCTCTCAAGCCACTTCGAGGCAATATCAAATTATACGTAAGCACTATAAATCTTAGATTTGTGTGCTCTCCTCTTTCATTTCCTCTCACTGAACAATTACTTCCTTTCCTTTAGGTTTCTTAGCAGTTTAGTGTTTGCCTGAACTCAGGGCATTATGGCTGATGTACACCAAAGAAAGAAGTGATGCAAGCGTGTCCCTTTCCCTTTATTGAAAGATTCAGGGCTCCAAATTCCCTCTGAATCAGGAGGAAAATCTTGCATCCATTTTTAATTTTGGATTCATCTTCTGATTAATGCTATCCAAAAGGGTGTTTAAAAATCTAAACCCTAAAATAACGGAAACGGAGGAAATTGACATCTCAATCTCTGTGGCATTCCGTGTATCTCTCTTCTTCAAATCCACGCGGCTATGTTCTGTCTTTCAGTAACTGATCTCTGATACAGCGACTGTGATTATTTTGCTCACACTCATGAGCCAAAGGAAGGTTCAGTCTGATCACTGAACTGTAGATTTATAGAACAGGATGTGGCCAAGTGCAACATGTTCACCACTGTAAGGGTCAAGGCAGGCTTTGACCTCACCAGTAATACAGGGGACTGAGCTGGTTTCTTCCGATAGTATTCTGCATTTGACATCTTCAGGTTGAGCAGGAGTGTGTAGTAAGAGATTGCATAGAGGCTATCTGCGTTCATCAGGTTTTGGAAGTTAAAGCTGGCATTCCCTTCAATTCCTGGAGAATGCATCATACCTAATAAATACAGAGAGGCGGGAATTATGCACAAGAACCAACCAAATAAATATAAATAACTTAGCACTGTTGATACCAACTAGAAAAAAGTAAAACAGTTGGAGTAATGAACATAGTGCTGGATTGGGTTTGGGTTAGTGATGGTTTTCTGGATAAGTTTTAGATATGGCTCTGTTTCCTTCAAGCAGATATGCCCAAACCCCCCAAACCCCTCCCCCCATCACTGGAATCCCTGTTCAATTTTGAAGGTGCTGAAAATACCAAGATGGTAAAGAAAATCAAAATAAATAATTGAAATGACTTCTCATTCTACCTATAGATATGATATGGCATGATATGGAATCAGATTTGCTTATGCAAACAAACAAGTATTCAATGGATTTTTAGGACAAGAAAAATGTTGGAATAATATCTCATTCATAGATCTTTCTTAAAAGGTCCACAAGGATCAGATATTCTTTTAGTTAAAATAAAATGTGATACACATACACATAGACATGCAAAAGATAGATAGATAGATAGATAGATAGATAGATAGATAGATAGATAGATAGATAGATAGATAGATAGATAGATAGATAGATAGATAGACAGACAGACAGATAGATAAAGAGACAGAGAGAGAGAGGGACAGAGACAGAGATTCTAACATAGGAATTGACCATTAATGAGAAACCAAATGAGCAGCTTACAAACCTGAACAAAAAGTTGAAGAAAACTTCTGGAGAGCCAAATCCACCTCTTCTACTGTAGAAAGTGCTATAAGATGAGGAAGGAGAGTTTCAAGAGCCTGAATAAACAGTCTGGCACTCTGCTGATCCGCTTCCTGGTTCCTAAGTAGCTTCAAGGAAAGGGCAGCAGTTCGTAAAGACTTGTGACCGGGACAATCTCGTGGCGTCTGTTCTTCATCAGCTAAAGAACAGTTATCTGAACCTATATCTGACACGTCTGATCTTCCAGAATCCTTTTCTGCTGCCATAGAATATTGGTCACATGAATCAAATTCAGTTCTGGAAAGATCCTGGTCTTCAACACTGAAATTACTCTCGCTGTATCTAGATCCACACGAACGGGCCTTGCAATCAACAGAAAGGAAATTAGTTATATCTGGATAGACAACGTTATGGCTCCGTTGAACTACATCCGGCTGGTCAACTGTTTCTGATTCTGACTCTTTATAATGAATTTCTTTGCCTACTGGTCCAGCTGGGGATTGCAAAGAATTCTTACGAATTTCAGAATGATCATCTGGTGTCGTCTGTCCCATATCTCCTTCAAGGGTGGTCTGACCAGTATCTGTGGTAACACTAATACTAATGTCAGGACTCTTTTCCTGGCCTGCCTCCCAGGGGGCATGTTCCGATGATAGGATACGTCTTTGCCACCTAAAATCAGCATCGTTGATCTCCATGGAATCTCTGCTGGTCTCGGCCCCCTCTTTTAACTCATCTAACCGTCGGAGAAGCAGATGGACTTGCTCCTGATTAAGGCCCTTTCCTTGACTTAGCTCATCCAGAGTCCCAAGCAGGGCACAGACACAGGACACCGAGGCATAACAGGCTTCAATACCACCTTTTATGCAGGCTTCAGTCATACCATCCAAGATTCTACAATGTAAAGAAATACAAGACACCCTTCACTCTTATGCCTCCTAGATCAATTATACGTTAGGTAAAGAATTTATACTTTAAAAAGGAGAGACGGTTTCATCTCTTTGGTAGTGAGTTAGCATTTGATTAATCAGATCCATGTGATTAATTAATAAAGGTATCCATCTGATAAAACAAAGGCTTGCCTTTGATGGTATTCCAGTCATTAACAGTATTGCAAAGGAAAAAATCCTACAGATGTTGTAATTAAGATTTTTTTCCCTGATGTCTCAGAATATCTATGATGCGTGTCTGCATATCAGCATATTTTAGACCAGCGGTTCTCAACCTTTTTCAGGCTGAGACCCCGACCTGCGCGGCGCGACCCCGACCTGCGCCACGCATGCGTGGCGCGACGGTCTGCATCGCGTATGTGCGATGGTCCGCATCGCGCATGCACAGCGCGCGCGATGGCCCGCATCGCACATGCGCGATGCGACGGCCCGCATTGCGCATGCGCGGTGGTACCCCGCACATGCATGGTGCTGCCCCCTGCACCGGCTGGGGGGAAAAATGGCGGACTGCGGCGTTTGGCGACCCCCGTGAAATGTTCGTTCGACCCCAAATGGGGTCGCAACCCATAGGTTGAGAACCGCTGTTTTAGACCCAAAGGTCTTCAGTTCTGAACTGAAGAAGCTTCCTGGATGAGAATTGAAACAACTTCAAGGAAAAACCAAGGAAGTCCAGTTGCCTTTTGAAAGAAAAAAAGCACCTTTGGCACAACCATGACCTGGATGGCTCAGAATTTCCATAGACATTTTGCTTATTTTAGAATTATTTAACAGATTCTTAGACTTTTAGATCTGCACACTCAGTTGAAGAACAAGACTGTGCTAATTAGAATCCTGGAAAGCCTATTGAATTAAATGCTGTCAAAGGGGAAGAAAATATTTGTTTCAAACAATCAAGCAACATAGTTATTAAACAATGTAAAATAATGGGGTACATACAGTTTAAGGAGGTCCAGGTGGTACTTTCTTTTTGAAATGGATCTTTTTCTTGATTCTGGTTCTGCGGAGCAGGGACCTGCTAAATCACAAAGCCGCTGAGGGCTTCCAAGTATCTAAATATAAGGTAATTTAAAGAACATTGGATTAATGCATTATTTTAAAGTCACTTTCCTGGTGAGATGGGCAAAATAAACTGGAGGGGGTTTTTTTCCGTTTTTTTTTTCAAAATTTCCAGTTAATCCTGAAATACCTTGTCAAAGTTTATTCCCAAATTCAAGCAGACAAGGAAATTAATTAAGGACTGTGCCACAATTGTTTCTTTTGATTACAGTATTGTTTCATAAATTTTATTATTGAAAACGAACACTTTGCAATTCATAAAGAAATTTAACTGCAGTTTAAGTTGACAATCAGGCAGACAAATCTACCAGGCAGTATCAATTCACCTCTTTCATGATCTTGATAGCTTCTACTCTGTGTTGAGGTGGGGGATACAGAAGCATCCGATGGTAGAGAGATTGCAAAACAGGCTTCATAGACTCCAGTGAGCCCACTAACCGAACCAGCTCTGCTGCAATGTAATAGATAGTCCGTGCAACAGGACTACTAAGGGCAGGGGCAGTTGTAGAGCAGCCCGAGCCTCGGCCGTGGTCAGAGACTCCGGAAGAAGGAGAATCGGCTTCATGACCGGTGTGGCTGTGAGCAGATGTGATAGTTTTGTCATGAACCGGATTGCCCAAGATGACTATCAGGGCTGGACACAGCTGCTTCCTGAGAAAAATAAATTTAAAAAAAAAGAAAGTGTGGGAGAAGGAATGAAGGATTCAGTGTCTGAAGAGATAGTTAAGATAGTTTTTTTTCTTTTATGTTGGAAAAGAAAGTACAGTTCTATAGAAAAAATGAACAATCGAAAATAACTGAAACACAGAATGAATGACTTATAAACAGAATTAAGGCTTTGGTATTTAGCCCACCAACCCTTCATCCTCCTTCATCCATGTGCCTTAATTTGCATTTATTTTTGACTGATTTTTCTCCCTATTTCATGCTCATAGACTTTAGGTATGGAATATGAGCAAATGATATGGAGACTGCCATTATGGTTGCACGTCACAACAGCTGTTAAGCAAAATGGCCTCGCTTAATGATTCCATCTCTTGATGCAAACATTAAATGAATGCAAATGTTTGTTAAATTGAGCACCCGATACCTCAAGCCCAGGGTCACCTGCCCCGATCTCCCAAGGCTATACCCACCCCGAGGCACCCTGTGCTTTGTTTCTTGCCCCTCAAGGTTCCACAGTTCTTCAGCCTCCATTCCAACCAGTGAACAATGGAGATCAAGCTATCTTGACCTTGCAAGCCTCCAGCTGCCTTCCTACCCCAGCAAGTAAGGGGAGATCAGGCTGGTAACTAAAATGACACATTTATCTTTCAACTACTTATATTCAAATATTTGTTCAATCTGTAAGCTATTTTGAGATCTCCTTGAATAACATTTCTACTATTTACTCTGCTTCTTCTCGGATGCTTCCAACTCATACTATAGCTCCATGGGAACGGAAATGGCATTCTTTATAGGCACAGTAATATTTACTTTGTCCAGATGATACCCAGTTTGTTGCTTTAAAAGCAATATTCTAATGCAACTTTTCATTAATTTCCTGAACCCCTTATGGTCTTAATTTTTTTAGCATATGAGCATTACAGAAAGCTACCAGCCATAGATGATAGACATATGATTCTCAGAAAAGAAATAGCTGCATTAAAGAGTTGCAGATAGGTGCTACATGAGCATTGTCTGATGTCCTTGCCTACTCCAGAATGCTGTAAAGCCACAAGGTGTAGCACTGAAGTATTGGAGAAGTACCAATCCCAGTTCAAATCTTTAATTTACCAAAAGACTGACTGGGATTTTGGACTGGTTATTCTTTTTCAACCTAACATACCTCACATGTTTATAGGGTAAATGGAGATGCCCATATATGCCCTGTGGAACTCACTGAGAAAAAAACAAAAAGTGATCAGTGCAATCCCTCAGTCCATTCAATTTGCATGCCCTCTAATAACTTTTCTCTCTCCTTGGTTAGAGAAATAGGTTTGCATTAAGTCACCCTACTGTGAGAGGCACAGGGTCATTCATGAAGACCAACTTTAGGGTAAGATCCCAGTTATCTCTGTTGCACTTTCAGTGCACCACTGGGTGGTGTTCTTCTCAAAGACAGATGTGGCTTCTGATGTGGCAGCACAAAAGACTGACACTTTTGGTCATGAAGCAATTTCAGACTCAGATAGATTGAATTTCCTAAGCATTTTTTCCCCTCTTTTAATCTAAATAAGTATTACCTCTGCTCAAATATACAGACCAAAGAAGATTGATACAGGTCTGAAACTCTATTCTTTTTAATCATTCCAAGCACATCTACTTACCAGATGAGGTCAGTAAATCCTTTATGGTGGTTCATGCTAGCAGAGAAGCTATTCAGCATAGAAAGAATGCATTCCAGGTAGAGAAGCTGCAACTGCTGATTCTCACTGAAAAATGGAAGCACGATGCATAGAGATAATGAAAAAGCAAGCACTGCATACTTTCCCGTGAGTCAGAAAAAAAGAGAAAGTCCTCTCCAAGGGCAAGGCAAGAAAAGGGGGGGGTCAAAACTACACCTAGTGCATTAATTGTGAAAATGAAAGAAGGAACATGGCTGAAAACATCCACAAACTTAGCAGTTCACTATTTGGGTGCACTAAAAAGAGCATGTTCCTGCAACTGATTTGATGTTAAGGTATGTGAGAATGACCTTCAGAAACCAGGCCCAGAGGTACTGTCTAGGACAGGGGTCTGCAACCTTGACAACTTTAAGACTTGTGGACTTCAGCTCCCAGAATTCTTCAACCAGCATAGTATAGCTGGCTGAGAAATTCTGGGAGCTGAAGTCCACAAGTCTTAAAGTTGTCAAGGTTGCAGACCCCTGGTCTAGGGAATAGTCAGATAAAAGACACCATAGCTTGCAGCTGGATAGTGGGGTGGGGGGGGAGGTAAGTGGTTCAGAAGAGACCTCCCTAATTTCTCAGGGATAAAGGAGATGGTAGGAGAATTGTACTTCCATGTCTGCAAGATCCTGTTAATGTACCCTTACACTAAATTTTGGGATCAATTGTGGTCGTAAATTGAGGACTATTGGTATAGGCAGAAATGAGGCGAGGGTGCTGAAAGTTACTTCTGTGAATCATGTTCTAATCATGTTCTAATCATAGGCAATTAGTTTATATATCATCATCACATTGCATACATCCTGCCCATTTACTGAATGTCGGCTGAATATCTTAATATTATGAACATGGCACCCAGTCATATATCTGCCTCTATATCTTTGTGTACAGAAGACTGCCTTTGTGTATGACTCCTTCCTTAAAGACTAAGATATTTTTGTCGGGTTGCTATTATTATTATTATTATTATTATTATTATTATTATTATTATTATTATTATTATTATTATTATTATTATTATTATTATTATTATCTATATGCACACCCAATTTATCTGCCCAAATAAAAATATGTATATATATACAAGTAAAACGAAATCGTTCTAGTTGCAATGAACATTTTATTTATCATTAAAATGCAGCAATGTGAGGCTAATTAGATTTCCCTAATGAATTTTATATGAAATGCGGTGACTGGGAAGTCTCAGTTTTATATCACTGCTCCATGTGATCACAGGCAGGGCCTCACCATTCAGGCAACTTAGTATTCCAGGAGATAATTGTTTAAGTATTTTGTTTCTAAGTCATTAGGGGGTCTATACACAAGTACCAAATTATGAATCATATTAATCTTCTCTGCTCAACAATTTCACTATGCTCACAAATTACCCAGCAACTAAGAATAGAAATAATAATGATATAGTTAGATACTATACCAAGTAGAAAATAATGAAGAAAACCTCTGTCTTAGTGCCTTGGTGAATTCCACTGCCTCATTTTTATTTTTTATTTTTTTTAAAAGATGCCATTGATGGAGACATAGAAATCTCTCTTTGGTTAATGACTTGCTTCATCCACATGTCTCTGATCACAAACACATTTTGTTTTGAAGATTAATTTAAAGAAAACTAAACCACAAACTTGCAGATATATATACCTTGCTTAGATATAGAGGGGGGTATTGGCTGCCAATTGGTCTCCGAACGCAATTCAAAGTGTTGGTTATGACCTATAAAGCCCTACATGGCATCGGACCAGGTTACTTATGGGACCGTCTGCTGCCCCATGAAACCCAGCGACCGGTTAGGGCCCACAGAGTCGGCCTTCTCCAGGTCCCGTCAGCCAGACAGTGTCGCCTGGCGGGGCCTAGGGGAAGAGCCTTCTCTGTTGCGGCCCTGGCCCTCTGGAATCAACTCCCCCCGGAGATCCGTATTGCCCCCACCCTTTCCGCCTTTCGCAAATTATTGAAGACCTATCTTTGCTGGCAGGCCTGGGGCAGTTAACACCTTGCCCCAGCCAGTGTATGTATGTTTGTATGTCTGTTTCTGGTTGATTGTTTTTTTTTTAATTAATGGGTTTTATAATGTATTTTAATATTGGATTTCTTTATGTTAGTATTCATGCTGTGAGCCGCCCTGAGTTCTTGGAATAGGGCGGCATAGAAATCTAATAAATAATAATAATAATAATGCATGCCTAAAGGGTTGTTAATATTTTAAGACATATTTCTCTGTGCTTATTTCTGACCTACCTACTTAGGAAGCAGATAAATGTATGGTTTCCTTTTTCAAACAGCCTGCCAAGGTGTATTATCCCAATGATACATTATCAGTAAGGTAAGAGAATTTTATATATAAGGAGACAGAGAGAGAGATTTCCTCTGAGATAGCAATTAGAAGAAATGAAGCACTACAGGAGAACAGTATAATTAATTTTTCTACATGTACAGCCCTGAAGGAAAGCAGAGCTGGCTAGATTTAGGCTTTCTATTTAAGATATGGGGCACGGACATTGCTGCCTGCTCAAGATTGCTCATTCTCAAGTGGGGAGAAAAGAAAGAGGGAAACACCCTCCCCCCAATTCCCTTCCATGTTCTTTGTTGGTACCTTAGAAAAGGAAACATAAAAATGTGTGGTTTCTGTTTGTGCTTTGGAGTCCCAGTTAGAATTTCAATGCTTTTTCTTTCCTTACTGTTCTCCAGGATATTTTAAATTTTCTCTGTGTTTACTGGCAGATAATCTCCTTTTCTCAAATTATTCTATACATGCTGGTTGAGTGATTCTAGATCTAGAGGATGTTATAGGATTCTAGCAGGGAAATAATCAGAGACTTTTAGTATTAAGAACAAACCAGACCAGATTTCTATGATAAGCAATGATGGTTTAATGGAAAGAGGCCACTACAATGGTTATCTCCACCAATAATCTAGAAATTATCTGGTCTTCTCTCCTAGACTATCCAACTCCCAGAAAGCTTTTACCATTAACAGTGGGATAGATCATAGGAATTGACTTCTATTTATATTTATTTTTCAGTTTTTATTTAAAGTAAAATATATCTAGCTTGAGTCCTGGTGAATCCATACAGTCATCAATGTAGTTTTTGAGGCTAAAATATGAAATGATTTTGTGACACCCTTTATTCAAAATGTTTTTTTCCCATGCCCTTGTTTAGCTTACAACCCTTGTAAGCCCTTGAGATCCTTCAATTCTGCTTATCTTGTATCCTCAAACAAGGTCAACCAGATACTCTCACTGCTCAGACTTTACAATTGTTCATATTTATCATAAGATTTTTTTTTAGTATTCTTATCCTGAAAAGTGGGATATTATTTATTATAATAAAGAAATAATAGATAATAATAAACCACACTTCCAAAAGCCCTACTGAAATAATTAAAAACATACCCATCAATGCAATAAACCTCTCTAACAAATTGCATGCAATTAAATAGTAGTTAGATATCACTTGCAAATAATTATAGTTATTTAGGTACACAAGTAATTACAGTTCCTAAACTTATAGAAATTTATATACTATTACATAAATTATAATAACAATTACTGGGAACAATAATTGTCTGTTCCCGCAACTATAATCTGTAGTTGTCCCATCCAATATTCAATTAATTTTCTACAATGAGGCTCATGTACTACAGTGTTACACATCAAGAACTAATTTGCCAAAATGTGTTCTATCACGCAAGGAAATCTGTTTACTGTTAACCACTTACATAGAGCAGTTTTTATGGTAACAATGCCAAAATGTGGGCTACCCTTTTAAATATTCAAAATACAATAGAAATTAACATCCCAAATGGGGAGTACAATAACAAAACCAAAACTAATACTGCAAGGATCTGCCTGGAAGACTGCACCTGGCAGAGCAAATATCTGCCAGTGAAAAATTACAGCATTTGTTTTTTTATAATATGTTCTGCATTATGCCCATATTTCAAAATTACACAAAACTTGTTTTTCATAGTTTTACTGATGATGGAAAACATGGGATGTAGGAGTTTAGGAACAGAGAGTGTGCTGGATACAGAACATATCTATGGCTCTGAATATTGTCAGGGTAGTGTTATGCTTGTAAAATTAATCAACTAGTACAAATCTAAATTTGACTCCATAGGACAGAAAGGAAACCCAACCAAGAACAGGGTAGATATCCTCCCTGACTTCATTTATATTTAGAAACACTCACTTACCTGATGGCTGTCTGAAGTTTTTCACAGAGGACCATGAAGACAGAGACAACATCATCACAGAATGACTCAGTGGTGGAATCTCCAAAGTAAATAAAAGGCATGCATTAACAGCTTCAGATATATGCTATATCAAAATTGAGCACATATAATATCTCCAATCTTGGCAACTGGACCCATCACACAGAAGTTGTGAATGACTGGGATATTATATTGCAAGAAAAACTCCATCTTAGAGCAACTCTATCAAGAATTTTACCAGCTCACAAATCAAATATGTGACAATTTGGAATGCATAATCTACTGAGTGTGAATTCTGCAATTTTTTCTGTAGAGGACATCACTTGTAGTGGTCATGTTATAGAGACTGTGGGAAACAATTATGAGCTGACCCATAACAAATCTATTGGGATTTCAGATGTACTGTACCAACATACATTCAACCTGTTTCAACCTCTGCCAAACCTTTGAGAAAAAGATAAAACCTATGAGCTGAAATTTTCTTGGTACACATGAAGTAATTTCTACCTTCTAATTGCTCACTCATTAGCTACGCAAAACTGCTAGAAGCTATTCATATTCACTGCAGCCTTGTATGCTGTAATTATGCTAGAATCCAACTTATATGATTTCCAATCAGCTTGGCTACCTCATACTTCCCATCTCCCCTAATGAAAATGGTAGTCTAAGCTACAACATGCAAAAGATACTAGTTTGAAAAAACTGATATAAAATAGGAGTACATGTGAACTAAATATTGGAGCGGGGTCCCTAACCCCTGGGCTGCAGCCCACTATTGGGCTACAGCCCTTTCTAAACCAGGCTACGCAAGTAGCAGACACTCAAGTGTGAATGTCCATTTGCCCCTTGTGTAAAAGGAGCTGTGACTGCTTGCATGCCCACTCCTTTGCCCCTGACCAAGAAGTTGATGGGAATTGAAACAGTTCCAGAGGAACTTAAATCTGGTCATTTAACAACTTAAGACCTATCTGTGCCGGCAGGCCTGGGGATGATTGTGACTGTTGTGTGAATGATGAATGAGTGCTGGTTTTTTATTTTTAAATGTTCTTTTAATTTGGATTTTATACTAATACTGTTTGTATATGTTGTAAGCCGCTCCAAGTCTGCGGAGAGGAGCGGCATATAAGTGTAAACAATTAAATTAAATTAAATTAAATTAAATTAAATTAAACTGTTTGAAGTTACCATGGCTTCAGAAAGGAAGCTTTATGGCTCTTAAAGCACTTCTTTGTGCCACCTACCCACAGTCACATGATCACAATCTGGATGCTTGGCATTCTGTTCATACTTACAACTGGTTGTCAAGGACCTCATGATCCTGAACATCTGAACTCTATTCCTGCATCCTGCATCTCTATTCCCTTGTGTGTGAAGCGGAGCTGACATCCTCCCACAGGGTGCTGAAATGGAGCTTAAATCTTGATGATTAAAACTCTATTTCTGCATCCTGCCAAAAGAGTTCTATCTATCAAGGAGAACTGATATCTTTTGGCAGGCAGCTCTTTTCAGCTATCAAAGGATATCAGTCCCTAGAGATAAAATGGAATTGAACTCCAGGTGGGATTTTCAGCTCCTGAGAAGAGAGGCAGAGCAATAAGGTAAGAGTACTGATTGCCTCAGGTAAGTGAAGGAGGTCTGGTGCAGATGTCTCTCCCTCGGGTGCTGAAAATCCTGCTTGGATTTCAACAGGGAGGATTTTCAGCTCTTGAGTAGAACCTCCCAGGATCTCCCTCACTCTCATACTCCTTACCTGGGACTCCATCCATTTAATGAGCTGTGCAATCACTTAATGACCACAATCAGGAGTGTGGGAATTGTGATCATTGAGCAAAGCAGTTATATGAACAGTCACCTGAAGTCTTGCTTAACAACTGCTTTGATCAACGACTGAGATTCCAGTCCCAATTGAGGTTATCAAGATCCCTATATTAAGTTGCCTATCTCTGGTCCTTTTTTTATGAAAGTAAAACACCATAATTTTGCACAAATATGAAAGTTAACAAATCTTTTTCTCAAAATTAATTAACTGATACCTGAATTCTTGAAACCTTGAAGAACTCCTTGGCTTTCAGTCATCTATCAAAGGAGAATAGAGATAATGTCATGGTTCCGATAGATGAAACCCATCAAAAGAACTTCAAGGCAAAATTCTTCCTTAAAGAACATTTTATTCAGGAAACAAAATATCGGCACTACATAGTTGAACCCAAAAACTAAATTCCCTTCCCCCAGATACAAAATAACAAGTGCGATTCCCACCCCCAATAAGCTGTCATAAATCACATTCTCCAATTAGCCTAAAACATGGGCTTTCTCCACAGCTCTTCAGCCCCCCCCCCTTCGTCCTTGGGTTTCCACAAAGCAGTGTTATTATGGCTAGCTAAGCTTGGAGCATTTATCCGACCCCCCTACCCCCTTCTGCACCTATTTCTAAATACCAGAAATAGCATGTTAAAAGCAAAGAGAAAATGGCTGCAATTTTCATCAGTAATCAAAGTGGAAATATCCAATGTTTACAGCAGCGGTTCTCAACCTGTGAGTCGTGACCCCATTTGGGGTCGAATGACCGTTTCACGGGGGTCGCCAAACACCGCAGTCTGCCATTTTTCCCCATTTCCCTTCGGCCTTCGCGCACGCGACGCGCATGCGCGATTCGGCCGTCGTGCCATGTATGCGCAGTTCGGGCTGTCGCGCATGTCGCGCATGCACGGTTTGGCCCATCGCGCCGCGCATGCGCGGTTTGTCCCGTCGCGTGCGCGCCGCACATGCGCGGTTTGCCCCGTTGCACACGCGCCGCGCATGCGCGGTTCGGCCTATCGCGCGCGTGCCACACATGTGTGATTCGGCCCGTCGCGCCGCGCAGGCGCAGTTCACGACGTCGCACGCGCTGCGCATGCGCGGCTCGGCCCGTCGCGCATACGCGGTTCGCCCCGTCGCGCGCGCACCACGCATGCATGATTTGGCCCGTCGTGCCGCACAGGCGCGGTTCAGGACGTCACACACGCCGCGCATGCGCGGTTTGGGACGTCGCACACGCCGCACATGCGCGGTTCGGCCCGTCGCATGCACAATTCGGCCCGTCGTGCCGCACATGCACGGTGAGGGACCTCACACATGCACCGTGCATGAGCGATTCGGCCCGTCGTGCCGCGCATGCGCAGTTCGGGCCATCGCGCACGTGCCACACATGCGTGTTTTGGCCCATCGCGCGCGCTGTGCATGCGCGGTTCGGGCCGTCGTGCCGCGCATGCGCAGCGCAGGTCAGGGTCACACCACGCATGGACGGCGCAGGTGGGGTCTCGGCCTGAGAAAGGTTGAGAACCACTGGTTTACAGGGTTGACAGGTACTGTCAATCACACAGACAAAACACAAGTAGCAATGTTACTCTAGACAAATGTCTTACTTTACAATTTGTAGAAATTTGCAGCTGAAGCAGGAAAAAGTTCATATTTTTCTGGGCTCAGACAACACCTGATCCAAAAGAAAATATCAGAGCCTGCTAAAAATTACCTTGACTGTTTTTTTTTTTGGCCTAGGCTTTAATAGTTTGTAAAAACCTATTTATAAATCCAGTTTTGTGAACATTACACCAACTCTAACTGAAGCATAAGCAGCAAAGGCCAATACCATTACAGATGACTCATTGACTCACTGTATTTTCTTGCTTTTGCCTTAATTGTAAAATCAAATCACTCAACATCTGGCTGAGGGTTGCCCGTACAGCTGTATTAATACTCCGCTGGTGATAACTGGAAATATAAGTTTCAATACAAATCTGTTTGGGGGAAAAAGGAAAAGAGACAATACTGTAGGACCAATACAGTTATACTGATTAGATCAGGGGTTCTCAACCTTGGCAACTTTAAGACTTGTGGACTTCAACTCCCAGAATTCCTCAGCCAGCAAAGCTGGCTGAGGAATTCTGGGAGTTGAAGTCCACAAGTCTTAAAGTTGCCAAGGTTGAGAACCCCTGGATTAGATGATAATGTGCAGGTAGTCCTCAACGTATGACCACAATTGAGCCCAAAATTTCTGTTGCTAAGTGAGACATTTGTTAAGGGAGCTTTGCCCTATTTTATGATCTTTCTTGCCAAAGTTTTAAGTGAGTCACTGTAGTTTTTAAGTCAGTAACACTGTTCTTAAGTGAATCTGGTTTCCCCATTGACTTGGCTTTTCAAAAGGTTGCAAAAGGTCATCACATGACCCCAGGATACTGCAACTGTCATAAATGTGAGTCAGCTGTCAAACATCCGAATGTAAATCGCATGATCATGGGGATGCTGCATAAGTCGTATACGTGCGATGCTCGTAAGTGTGAAAAATGGTCATAAGGCACTTTTCAGTGCCGTTGCAACTTTGAACAGTCACTAAATGAACCGTTGTAAGTCAAGGACTATTTGTACACCAGCTATTTTAGACATAAGTCACTGTTCCAGATATCTGTCGACACATATTTGCATTTCTCTCTCTTTCTTTTATCTTATATTGCTGAGTACTAAAGTCTCATTTCCTAATAATATATACAAAACAGAAAACTAATAGCAGTCACATTTTGGTATGTTTTTAAAAAAACTTTGATAGAAGCTGCTTGCCTGAAAGAGTTCAAGAGAGTGAGGAGGGAATAAGAACTTCTCCCAAAACAATTACGTGCATTAGAGATACATGACTGACATAAATCTAACATCGTGAATGGGGAAAAAAAAGCCCATAATCTAATGGGAAGCACATTGTTTTTATTAAACAGCTCCAGTTTCATTTCCAATTGACAGAGAATACTCACTTCAGCAATCTTAAGTACTGAACTTCCGTTCAACACAAATGTTGGAGTGTACGTTATGCAGAGCAGTACCTAGGTTTAAACAAATACAGCACAAAAGAATTTTAGATTGACGATTCTCTCAATTAAAAAACATGTTAATGGTCAAAAGTGATGAACATCAATCTGGAAGCAAGTCTACAGCATATTTGTCTGTTATCTGACTGCAAAATCATTCAACACACAGAGGACCATAATGTTAAAGCCAGAATAGAACCTCACAAACAATGTAATCAATGCAATGCAGTGTTGTGCAGTGCAATGCAGTAATAATAATAAAAATAGTACAATCCAAACAAAGGCAGCACATAATTCAAAGGTCTCTGAGTAGTTCAAGGATCTTGACGTTAATTGTATCAGCCTTTTATAAGACTTTTATATACTGACTACCGATTATGCAAACTACTCTCTAGACTCTAGCGCATCCAGAACTATCAGCATGAAAATGTTTATAGTGCCAAGAATAAAATTATGAATATTTTAAGACCATCCTGATCCAACCTCTAATGGGGAAAGATCTACAGTGGCAACCAGGAATGTTAACTCTGTCTGCTAAAATAGCATATCTGCAATGCTATGAATTAAATATATAGGGCAAAAACAGTTTTGTAATATTATAAATCAATGAAATGAGCTACAAAGGACAAATATTACAAATGTCTTATTTTGCAAGAATATTGAATGACTGCAGTGTAGAAATCTGAGAAAATTAAGAATGCCTCTATATGTAGCAAGGGAAAATATAGATCCCATTCAAGCTTGATCTTGGAAGGAGACAAATGGAATAGAAAAAAATCCTCCCACTATAAAAAAAAGGAATTCATTTCAATGATATCAATTGACATGATTGTGGCACTTACTATCACTTTTCTGAATGCAAAGTGGCTGAATATTAAATACTTTGGATGTTGTTGTCAATTTTTCATCGATGTACCAAGTGTCAGCTAGCTGTGCATTTGGCATTTCATAAAGAATGTTCAAAATCTGTGAAATCAAAACCTTCATACAAAAATGGTTATATATTGTTTATGCTTCAAAGTTATTTATAATTGCCCTGCTTAGAAATCCAAATGTCACTGCAGGAGTTGGTAGTGAAATCCTCAAGCCCCAGGACACAATCCCAGGGAACATATAATTAATTGTTATTCATTCATTCATCATACTATATGGCCACCATCTCACAAAACATGACTCTGGGTGGTATACAATAAAAAAAAACTAGAACACAGTAATGTAAAAAACAAACATCAATTAAAAATATTAACATTATGATTAACAGGCAAGGAGAGAGCAACAAATATTAACAACAACAAGACAGCTTTGGCAACTCACCCTCCCCTTGGAATTCCCAGGCCTTTTCACACAACCATGTTTTGAGGGACTTACAGAAAGTTAACAGGGATGGGGCTAACCTCTCTACACTGTAGGCGTGCATAGTTGTTTAAATTGCCCTCTTTTTTTTCACTGACAGCCCTGGAAGGTCAGTGAATGACTTTGGGCAAGCTACTCCAAATGCTGTTCTATAAAAGCTGAAAAATAATGCTATGTACATCACTGTCAGATCCTAGAAGGAAAGTGGGGAATAAATCTAACAAGTAAAAACATAAATAAAACACACAGCTCATCTTTCTGCTTAAAACAACAGCTACGCTAAG
Organism: Bothrops alternatus; assembly: GCA_034064705.1. NCBI lineage: Eukaryota > Metazoa > Chordata > Lepidosauria > Squamata > Viperidae > Bothrops > Bothrops alternatus. The sequence continues at coordinate 275,979 of JARGCV010000023.1, read as the reverse complement.
GTACAGTAAAATGGTGAAAATACAATACTAAAGAATTAGGGAGTAAATGGCAAAATCTAAAGAGGGTAAATATTTCTTTTATCCATACTGAATAGATGCAGAGTTTATATCCTTGAGTGAACAGAAAGATAGGTCCTAAAACTCAAAGTGAAGCTGCCTCTTCATCTCCTTAATGTTTTCCATTATCAATGTCAACATAAAATCCTACTCTGCACAGTTTAAATCTGTATATTTGATATGACAGGATGTCCCAGATAAGGTCATTGTATTATTGAGCATCATGGAGAATAATATAGATGCTTACACACTGGAAAGAGAACTGGAATGGAGCTTGAAGTAACTTTGCTTAAAATGTGGTCAGTTAAACCCTGTTTTGTTTTAAGTAAACAATATTGGATTCTTGTTTTGCACATGCTCAGAAGAAAATTCCCTCCAGTACTGAATGGCCATAATAACACTGTAGATTTTAACCACAGTTGGAGAGCTTTCTGATATAAAAGAGAAAATATTGTTTTTGGTTTCCAAGAAAATGAATATTATCTTAATGGGTTCTACAAATCAATAAGAGAAAAAAAAGTTTTAGATTTTATTAAATAGAAAGATATATTCCTACAACTGAATTTGGCAGTATTTTCAAGCACTTGCATATTAGCAATCAGCACTTAATATAATTTGAATTTTTCATTTTCAAAATAATTGCAGAATGTTAAAAAATAGTACTGTAAAACAGAAACGCATTTCAGTTCAGAAAGTAACTTGGGGCGTTGTCTTACCTGAATGCCTTTTCTCAGTACGGAGAGGGAGAATCCACCAATGGGTTTTCTCTGTCTGCCTGCTCTTGAGACCAAGTAGCCAAACTTGACACGCCCCCTCTTGCTAGGAGATCCAGTCTTAACAAGGGCGAAGTGGCTGAAGGTGGACGAGGTGTTGGCTCTCAAACCCTTAAATACGGCCTAACTGACCTAAAGGGTGGGTGTGGATTCTCCATCTCCGTACTGAGAAAAGGCGTTCAGGTAAGACAACGCCCCTTCTCCAGTACAGGAGATGGAGAATCCACCAACGGGACATACCAAAGCCTCACTGTCCCGTTGGGTGGGAAACCGATAAGGCCTGAATGGTGTCCCTGGAGACCACCTGCTGGAGGACCCTCCGGCCAAAGGAGGCGTCCGCTGAAGCAAAGCGGTCAATTCTGTAATGGCGAATAAACGGAGAGGGCGAGGACCATGTCGTAGCCCTGCAAATCTCCCCGATAGACGCCTGAGTGGCCCATGCCGCCGAGGTCGCAGCACTGCGAGTGGAATGGGCAGTAAGATGTCTTGGAGCCGGCAGGGATACGCTTCCGCAATACAGGCTCTGATCCACCTGCCAATAGTACCGGCGGAGGCCCTTTGGCCCAGCGAGGCCGGGTGGAAGGAAACGAACAGAGCCTCGGACTTACGAAATGGTTCTATGCACTTCATATAACGCCGCAGTGCCCTGCGGACCTCCAACATTATTATTATTTATTATTATTATTTATTAAATTTCTATGCCGCCCTATTCCGGGAACTCAGGGCGGCTTACAGCATAAATAGAAATCATATGCCACTGCCGCTCCAGGTCATGGGAAGGGTTGGGACAAAAATTTGGTAAAATCACTTCCTGTGCTCTATGAAAGAACGTGTTCACCTTGGGTACAAAGGTGAGATCTAGGCGAAGAACCACCCTATCGCTGTGGAAAATGCAAAGGTCATTTCTGACCGATAAGGTGGCTAGTTCCAAAATACGCATGGCCGACGTAATGGCGATTAAAAATGCCACCTTGAGGGACAGGTTCCGCAAGGGAATAGCTGCTATGGGTTCGAAGGGTGGTTTAGTCAGAGCCCGAAGGACCCGGGGTAATTCCCACGAGGAGTACCTGTGCACCACGGGAGGCCTGGTGTTGCACGCACCTTTGATAAAGGCGTGAATTCTGGGATGGTGAGCCAAGGGAACTGAATCCGCGCAGGTAAGTATTGTAGACAGGGCTGCCACTTGTCGGCGAATGGTCGCCAGGGCAAGGCCCTTGTCCAGGCCGGCCAAAAGGTAATCTACTATTTGAGGAATGGACAATTTGGAAATATTCAGATGCCTCCCACGACACCAATGGCAAAAATTCTTCCAAGTGGAATTATAAATATGATTGGTCGCTGGCTGACGAGAGGCCTAAATCATGTCAATGGCTCGAGGGGAAAACAGTTCTTGAGTCATTATACTGCGCTCAAGTGCCAGACGGTCAACTGTAACCATTGAGGGTCCGGGTGTTGGATGGTCCCTTGGTGTAATGACACGCGATGAGGGGGGATTCGCCAAGGGGGAGACTGGGAAAGGTTCACCAGGTCAGCAAATCATGGCCTCTGTGGCCAATAAGGGGCCATGAGGATTACTTCCGCCTGCTCCTGGAGCAGCTTGCGGATGGTCGCCGGTATGAGTGGGAGGGGAGGGAAGGCATAAAGAAGGCCTGGTGGCCACTGAGTTCGCAGGGCGTCCGTCCCCTCCGCCCCTGGCAGGAAGTAATGGGAGTAGTACCTGGGAAGTTGGGCATTGGTTGAAGACGCAAACAGGTCCAATAGTGGCTGGGCGAACCTGTGGGAGGTCTCGGAGAAGAGATCCGGATGCAACCCCCACTCTGAGGGATCGACTGTGGAGCGACTTAAAAAGTCCACTTGCCGATTCATGACGCCCGAGATGTGTTCGGCCCTGATTGAGGCTACGTTGGATTCGGCCCAGGAACCCAGGAGCCGTGCCTTGGACATGAGGGCCCTGGATCTGGTGCCCCCCTGACGATTGACGCGCGCCTTGGAGGCCACGTTGTCTGTGAGTATCAGAACGTGGCGACCCCTGATCCAGTGTTTGAATTGGCGTAGAGCTAGGTGAATGGCCCTGAGCTCCAGCCAATTGATATTGTGTCTCAGATCTGCATGGGACCAACGGCCCTGAGCGTACTGCGACTGTAGATGGGCTCCCCAGCCGAACAGACTGGCGTCTGTTGTGATCGTGATGCGCTCCGGTTCCTTGAAGGGTGAGCCTTTGGTCACCGCTTGCGAGAACCACCAGCGCAGTGCCCTGCGAATGTGGATCGATACCCTGACCTGGCGGTTGGATGCGCTGGCATTCGCCCGCTGGAACAGAAGCAGGAACCATTGGAGGTCCCGCAAGTGGAGTCTGGCCCAGGGAACAATGGCTATGCAGGAGACCATCTTTCCCAACAATTGCGACAGTAGAACCAATGGGACTGAGTGTCTCCTGTGCACCTGACGGGCCAGGTCTCTGATGCTGGTAATTCGCTCCTGGGATAGGCGAACCGTGCAGTTTGTGGTGTCTATGATGGCCCCCAGGTGTAGAAGCCTGGACGAGGGGACTGTCTGGCTTTTTTGAAAATTTACCGAGAAGCCATGTTGTCGAAGGACCTGAATGGTGCTTTTTACGTCCGCCTGAGCTGCCTGAAATGTGGGTGCTTGAATCAGGATGTCGTCCAGGTAACACTGGACACGTATTGGTATTTTCCTCAAGTGGGCAGCTAACACGGCCAGGACCTTTGTGAACACCCTGGGTGCCAAGGACAGGCCAAAAGGAAGGGCCTTGTACTGGAAATGCTTGCCTCTGTAGCAAAACCTTAGGAACCGTCGGTGTGCTGGGTGAATGGGAATGTGAAGGTACGCTTCCGTGAGGTCTATTGACGCTAGGAAGTCTCCCTGTCTGATGCCCCCCAGGATGGACTGGAGAGAGTGCATCTTGAACTTTTTGTAAGTGATGTAATGGTTGAGATGTTTGAGGTCTAAGACCGCTCTCCACCCTCCTGAGGCTTTGGGGACCACAAAGAGGATGGAGTAGAACCCCCCGCCCTTGTAGTTTGATGGTACCGGCTCTATGGCCTGAATTTCTAGAAGGTGTTGGATGGCCTCCTGCATGAGACCCTGTTTGAATGGTTCCCTGGAGACGGAACAAGCAATGAATTGGTCCGGGGGTGCGGCTAGAAACTCTAGAGATAGACCGAACTGGATGGTTTGTAAAACCTAGCTGTCCGTGGAAGTGAGTTCCCACTGGTGGAAAAAATGGGTTAGCCTTCCCCCGATTGGAAGATTTGTGCAGGGGTCACTTGGACGTCCTGTAGGGGCGTCCTACCCCTTGAAATGGCCGCTTAGTCTGGTTCTGTTGTCTGGGTTGAAACCCGGGCCTGTCATAGGGACGGTCATACGGCCTCTCCTGTCTGGGAGTGTATGAACGGGAGGGTTGAGCGCCTGTTGCACCTGTTGCTGGCCGAAAGGACTGCCTGTGAAAATATGGAGTGGGACGCTTGTCGGGCTTTTTGTTCAAATGGCCCATAACCTTGCGCTTATCCTTATTTTCCACAAGGTATGGGGTCAAGGCCTCCCCGAATAGGTTGTTACCTAGATAAGGGGCCGTCGCTAGACGCCATTTGACCCTGGCATCAGCCTGCCAGTGTTTGAGCCACAGCATCCGCCTGGCGGTGATATTGGATGCTATGGACCTGGAGGCAAAATTGGCTGACTGAAGAGTGGCATCCGCTGCGTACTCTGTGGCCGCCACCATTTTACTTAGGTCCTGGTGGGTCCTAATGTCTTCAGCGGGAACTCTGGCCTGTAACTGGTGCAGCCATAAAAGAGTAGTTCTAACAAAAAAGGACGCGCAAGTGGCTGTTTTAATTGCCCATGCTGCAGACTGATGGGTCCTCCGGAAGGTCTGCTCCCATTTTTATCCTCCGCCTTTAGTGCCTCCAACAGGTCCCCAGCTATCGCCGTCTGGGAAACCAGAGGGGTCCAGGCCTCATCAACCTTTGGGACCTCCAATGCATCAGTGAGGTCTGTGGAGGTGCTAAAGAGCTTTTTATCGGTCCCGCTTACAGAAGGGAATGAGGAAGGAGAAATCCATTGTTTCTTGATTCCTTTGAGGAATATGGAGGGGCACGGGACATGGTGTTCCGTTGCCACAGTTTCAAAGAAGATAGGATTGGGGCTGGAATATGATGTGGCCTGCGGTTGCAGGAACTGATCGGATCCAATGTTGGCCGTTGATGTGGCCTTGCGCAACAGTGTGAGAAATAGGGCTGGGTTAAATAGGCCCCCCGACGGGGAGGGTTCAGGAGGAAGTTCCTCCTCCTCTGACAGATTAAAGTCCGGCCGTTCCTCACCTTGAGGGGAGGAGTAAACTGCTCATGGAGGAGTGCGCTGGCAAAGTGGGCTCCTGAGTCATGGGAATCTCCGCAGAGGGGCCATAAGATGGCATGGCTGACATGGAGTCCCCCTGATCTGGTATATGAACGGAATGCTGCGCTAGCGCTCGGTCCACGACCTTGGAAAGCAAGGCTTCCAGGTGGCCGTCAGAGAAAATATCCGCAATGTCCGGCCCCCTGAGTCCTGCAGCCGTGGGGGTGAATGTGGCCTCTGGGGCTGGACCTGGAGCCATAGTGGCGTGCTGAGTCAGTGCGGATGGAGAATTCAACGTGACTGACGTCTCTGAGAGGGACCACACGCCTTGAGCTGAAGTTGAGGGGCCTAAGGGAAGGTCAACTTCAGGGGCCGCCAATTGAGCAGGATCCAATCCGGCCTGCCTCTGTGCCCTGGAGAACTCCTTCTCCAGGGCCTGGTGCCTACGGCTGGCTTGCTTCTCCGCCAGCTTGGAAGGCTTCTTAAGCATGTGCTTCGTCTTGGATTTGGACTTGCCTGCCGCCCCCTGTTCAGAGGATGTGTGGCAGCCGTAAACAGAGGATGGAGGGGCAGTGCTCGAGGTTTGAGGCATCGAGGGGCCCTCCATCCCACTTGAGCAATCCCAAACAAGTGAGATAATAGCTCTGGCAGGCAAGTAGCTGGTGGGAGCGAGATTGGAACAAGCAACAAGACTGTTCCTCTGACCACCAGACCAGAAAAAAATTCTCTCTGGGTCTAGGTCACGGCACTTGAGTCAGATGCCGAAGGCATGTTTGGGGCCACTCTCTGGGCTCCGCCTGGAGGCCTTAGGTGGCCAGTCAAGGTGCACCAGTAAAAGAAAAAGGAAAAATAAAAATTAAAAAAAGGAACCCCCCCCCAAAAGGGCTAGAGGCCTGAGTGGATAAGGGTCCTGACAAGGGATGGATCAGTCTCAATTGGCGGCTACTCAGGTGATGTATGCAGTCAGTGCAACACAGTCCAGATGTGGCTTAAGCCGGGCCCAGTATTGCAAATAGGTATACTTGGGCCTAAGGTGCACGTGGAGTACAAGGTGGCCGTTAACTGCAGAGGGTAGGCTTCGTAGGCCTTGCTAGGCCTCACCCACGTGGATCCGAACTGGTGTCATTAAGGGGTGATCCGGTAACTAGACCCCCCCAAAGGTAGCAATTGAGGCGGAGGTAAGGTTTTAAAGGAGCCATGGGCGGGCCGCTAATTGAATTAGGGCCGCATGTAAAACATTAATATAGGCCGAAACGGCCTCCGCGTCCCTTTTCAGAATCCAAGATGGCGGCTGCGACTCGTTCCCCTAAGCCCGATCTCCGCGGCCTCAACTTGCTGTCCCGGGCTGTGCACGGCCTCCTTGTAGTTTGCGGAGGCTGCGCGGTGCGTTGCGCCGAAATTAATTGCCTTCGAGCTGCCTGCAAGTCGGCAGGTGAAGAAGGGGCTTGATTCTGTTTCGTCGCCTTTTTTTTTTCCGGCAACCAAAATGGCGCCCGCGACTGCTCCCGGCTGCCTGGGAAGCTTTGGAAATGGTCCGAAGTCAGGGACTGACTTTCGAACCTGCAGCCAGGAGAAGGGGAAGGGAGAGAGGGAATCTGGAAAAAGTTCCCATTGGTGGATTCTCCATCTCCTGTACTGGAGAATGTTAAAGTCCTCAGATCAAAATTGGAAGATTTGTATTCTTATTATTTTCAAAATAGCTGTCCTGAATTAAAGCATTCTGTATTTGCAAAGCTGCCAATCTTTCAATTTATTCAATCTGGAATCACAGTTATTTTTAGAAACTTTGGAGGGAGAGGAGATTAATAGCCTAACATTGGGCCAACTACAATTTTAAGAAATCTCTATCACATGAAAACTGTTATAAGAGAACATATTGCTCAAAAGCATACCATCTGTATAAGAAGTTTGAATACTCTTGCAAAATTCATTGCACCAAATTCCTAATTCTTTTCCCCATACTGATCTGATTATCTGCTGCAGTGATGAACAACTGATATGAATTCAGTACTGCTAAATAAAATAATTAACTACCAAGTAACAGATCTCATATTATCTAACTACATTTACTCAGAATAAATATTTTTCTAGTGCCAGTATAACACGTTCAGTAGAACATGGATAAAATACTGTTGTAATAATCTGATGTAATGGTATATAAGAAAGACCTTGATTAATGGAGCAGAGATACTGCCTAGGGCAGGGGTCTTCAAACTTGGCCCTTTTATGACTGTGGACTTCCTGGCTGAGGAATTCTGGGAGTTGAAGTCCACAAGTCATAAAGTTAGGGAGGTTCCCTTCTGAGCCTCTTTCTCTGCCTATTAGGCAGTTGTGGAGGTTGACAAGTTAGGGAGGTTCCCTTCTGAGCCTCTTTCTCTGCCCATTAGGCAGTTGTGGACTATGTCTCTTATTATCTTTGCCCTGTTTCTTAGGGTCTTTCTCATATAAATGAAAAAATGAAATAAGATCCACTGCAGCTACGAACTGGGTTTTTCTCTCTCTCTCTCTCCCTCTCTCTCTCTCTCTCTCTCTCACACACACACACACACACACACACACAGAGAGAGAGAGAGAGAGAGAGAGAGAGAGAGAGAGAGAGAGAGAGAGAGAGAGAGAGAGAGAGAGAGAGAGAGAGAGAGAGAGAGAGAGACTTAAAAACAATGAATTGGTATTAATAGTTCATAAATGTGAAATAGAAATAAATAAAATAGGAGTAAGCAGAAACAAGGAGCAATCAGAGTATCTATTCAATGGAAAAGAATGCACAAATGAAGAAACTGTCATAGTTTCCCTGTATAGCCAAGAAATGATGCAACCTACAATATTCCACTAAATGTAATATTAATAATTTTTATATATTTATTCCCTTATGGAAGAAGCTTTAGAAAAAAATAAAAACCCATACATTATCTTTCTAAGCATTACATTACATTCACTTATTAATCTACTGCAGTTATTTAGGATATGTTCCAAATGTGTTTTTTCAAAAGACAATTGGACTTTCTTGTTTTTTTTTCCTTTGAAAATGTTTTGCTTCTCATCCAAGAATCTTCTTCAGTTCTGATTAGAAGTTAATATTGTAATTGTAGTCTCCCAGCATTTTGGTTTTGCTCTGATTTGTATTTATAGGATGGATTATTCCACATTACTCATCTCCCACTGTTTACAAATACTATTTGTAATCCTACGTGTGTTGAATGCAACAAACCACTTCCATCAGGTGGATGGATCTGCTGGATGGAATGGAGAGCAATTTTAATTTTCTATTTTTTGGCACATTTCCATATGTTGTTCTCAAGGATCTCTAAACTGATATCTTTACAGATAATAAATATTGACCAAGGTCTAGAAAAGGCAGTATAATTTAACAATAGAATTTTTAAAATTAGTTTCAGTCCTCTGATTGAAGCACTTCTGTGCCACCCTGGTAAAAAAAAGGCAAAATAAATTGGGAAACATGTATATACATTTAGAAGGGTTAAGTACTCCTTCAGTGTATACAGCATGATGTTTTTAATTATGAAGAGGATGAACACAGAGCTTTCTATTACGCACTGGAGCTATGAAATGGTTTTCCAGTGATTAGAAACAATTACTCAGAGAGATGGATGCTTAAACGTTTAGACAAACTCTTATAGAGGCATGGAATAACTGTAAAGCAGTTCCCTAAAGAGGAAATGCATTACGGTAATTCACTCGGCTAAGACAGACAGCCTAAAGCAGGCATGTCAAACTCGTGACGTATCGTGACTTTTTCCCCATTGCTGGCAATGGGGTGGGTGAGGTTACAGTATGATGCATCCGGCCCGGGGGGGCAGCAGTTTGACATGCCTTGCCTAAAGCAAGAAAATTGTCTGCTTAGGAACAGCAGAAAGAAGATAATATTTATCCCTGGCTCTGGGGATAAAATTCCTTATTCAGTGTTAAAATCAGTGGTGGGATTTCGCCCATTCACACCAGTTCGGCAGAACCAATAGCTAATTTTTTGTTGATTTTGGCAAACCCGGCTGAAGTTCTGTCCCTTTTTGTAAGGCCCAGAACGGCCCACCAGAAGTGCATGGATGCCACTTCCAGAAGTCCATTCTGAGCCACGGAGGTCTCCCAGGCCCAGAATGGTCCACCGGAAGTGCGTGGACACCACTTCCAGAAGTCTGTTCTGAGCTACAGAAGTCTCCCAGGTCCAGAACAGCCCATCGGAAGTGCGTGTACGCCACTTCCAGAAGTCTGTTCTGAGCCACAGAAGTCTCCCAGGTCCAGAACAGCCCATTGGAAGTGCGTGTACGCCACTTCCAGAAGTCTGTTCTGAGCCACAGAAGCCTCCCAGGCCCAGAATGGCCCACTCGAAGTTCATGGATGCCACTTCCAGAAGTCTGTTCTGAGCCACAGAAGTCTCCCAGGTCCAGAACAGCCCATTGGAAGTGTGTGGACGCCACTTCCAGAAGTCTGTTCTGAGCCACAGAAGCCTCCCAGGCCCAGAATGGCCCACTCGAAGTTCATGGACGCCACTTCCAGAAGTCTGTTCTGAGCCACAGAAGCCTCCCAGGCCCAGAATGGCCCACTCAAAGTTCATGGACGCCACTTCCGGAAGTCCACGCACTTGTGCAATTTTTGCAATTAATTAAATAAAATTAATTGTACCTGAAGGATCACATTATGTAGCCTAACAAAGTTAACATTTAAAAATAGTTAAAAACATGAAGAACAACCACAACTGAGAATACAGACAAGCTTGATCTCTGCATGAGTAATCGAAGTGTCAAAATGGTACTTGCAGCAACATTATTTAAGCTCGCCATTTGGACATTATTATTATTATTATTTATTAAACTTATATGCCGCCCTTCTCCCAAGACTCGGGGCAGCTCACAACAAGAATACAAGTATAAAAACATAACATAAAAACAATTAAAATTACTAATTTACAGTATAAAAACTAGGTAATTTATTTCACTCATACCACACACAGTCACAGTCAAAGGCCCAGGGGCAGAGTGCAGCTCACACGCCCCAAACCTGTCTGCATTAATGAGTTTTCAACAGTTTTCGGAAAGCTAGGAAGGAGGAAGCAGTACGAACCTCTGAGGGAAGCTGGTTCCAGAGGGCTGGGGCAGCAACAGAGAAGGCCCTAACCCTAGGCCCCACCAGATGACATTGTCTAACAGACGGGACCCATAGGAGGCCAACCCTATGTGCCCTAACCGGTCGCTGGGATTCATGAGGCAGAAGACGGTCCCGCAAGTATCCTGGTCCATTGCCATAAAGGGCTTTATAGGTCATAACCAACACTTTGAATTGTGTTCGGAGACCAATTAGTAGCCAGTGCAGCTCACGGAGGGCTGGAGTGATATGAGCATGTCTTGGGAGACCCAAGACGGCTTGCGCGGCCGCATTCTGGACTACTTGCAGTCTCGGGACATTCTTCAAAGGTTGCCCCATGTAGAGAGCATTACAGTAGTCGAATCTCGAGGTGACAAGGGCATGGGTGACTGTGAAGAGTGACTCCCGGTCCAAATAGGGCTGCAACTGACTCCCCAGGCGAACCTGGGCGAATGCCCCCCTCGCCACAGCCGAAAGATGGTGTTCTAAACTTAGCTGTGGATTGAGGAGGACACCCAAGTTGCGAACCCTCTTCGTGGGGGACAAAACTTCTCCCCCCAGGGTAATGGACGGCCAGTTGGAATTGTCCTTGAGAGGCAGAACCCATAGCCACTCCGTCTTGTCGGGATTGAGTCTGAGCCTGTTGGCACCCATCCAGACCTCAACAGCCTCCAGGCACCGGTTCATCACTTCCACTGCTCCGCTGTAATGACGCGGGGTAGAGATATAGAGCTGAGTATCATCAGAATATTGATGATAACTCACCCCGTGTCGACGGATGATCTCACCCAATGGCTTCATGTAGATGTTAAAAAGTAGAGGTGAGAGAACAGACCCCTGAGGGACTCCACACGGAAGAGGCCTTGGAGCCGATCTCTGACCTCCTGCAAACACCGACTGCGACCGGCCAGAGAGGTAGGAGGTGAACCACCGTAAAACAGTGCCCCGCACTCCAAGCCCCTCCAACCGGCGCAGAAGGATACCATGGTCGATGGTATCGAATGCCGCTGAGAGGTCAAGAAGCACCAGGATAGTGGAGTAACCTCTATCCCGGGCCCGCCAGAGATCATCGGTCAGTGCGACCAAAGCAGTTTCCGTGCTGTAACCGGACCTGAACCCAGACTGCTGAGGGCCCAGATAATCAGTTTCATTCAAGGACCGTTGGAGTTGGAGTGCCACCACCTTCTCAACAACCTTCCCTAAAAAGGGAAGGTTGGAGACTGGATGATAGTTATTTAAAACTGCCGGGTCCAGGGAAGGCTTCTTGAGGAGGGGGCGCACAAGTGCCTCCTTTAAGGGAGCCGGAAAGGACCCCTCCCTCAGTGAAGCGCTAGCAACAGCCTGGACCCAGCTCCGTGTCACTGCCCTGCTAGCCGAGACCAGCCAGGAGGGGCACGGGTCCAGTAAACAGGTGGCAGAACTCACAGCTCCAATAGCCTTGTCCACGTCATCAGGAGTTACCAGGTCAAACTCCTCCCATTCACCAGGATTAAGACGGGCCTCTGTCATCTCGACTGACTCATTGTCAGCCGACATACATATGTTATTAAGGTATGTAAAAAAGAAGTGGTGCTTCAGCTGTGTTGCTGTGCCTACCATTTTGACTCTTCTGTTTCCTCCCTCCCCACACATACACGGTAAATGCTACTGAATACAGGCCAACTAGAGCTGCTTTTTCTGCATGAATGGCACTATTGTCATTAACCCTGGTCTGGGTTGATCATATTGATTGCTTAGTTTAAAACTAGTTTGGTTCTGTAATGGGAAACTGCCTCAGAGGCAACATTTAGACATCTTCTCTGAATCAATATTTCACATTCTTCAAAAGTCCAAATGAATATGTACCCCTTTTAAGACACTAGATTCAGGATTGTGGATTTTCAAGGAGCACTTTTAAACAGTGACTTGGGAAATGTCAAATATTTTATAACAGTGATTTAGGTAAGTAAAAATACTGCAATTCCTGTTCTGCCAGTCTGACAGAACAAGGAAGTAATTATAAATGACATTTGACATTTCCAGAGCAAAGATTGTAACTGAGGAGAGGAGATTTGCAAACGCCAAACGGTCCACCTTGCAGAAACAGAAATGTCTTTCCCTACTGCAAAGCCACTCTTAGCTATCCTGCAATATCTTAAACCTCACAAAAAATGATAAAGAATATTATGAGCTTAAATGCGGCTTAATAGAGCATTTATTTTATCTCCCATCACAATCTGATACACATATAATAAATGATATACTATTGTTCTTAAGTCTATTTTTACCAAAATTCACTGCAGTTAAGTACATAATATATTAAAATGTTATTAATTTTTGAATATTATATTATGAATGGGGGGGTTGGAAAGGAGAGGAAAATCTTATTGAACACACCAGTATTATTTATATCTATACAGGCAAAGATAGGATCAGGATGTATTCATCACAGCAAAGTTGAATCTATGAAAAGATTTATATGGAAGAAAATCCAGCAGAATCTGTTTCATTGTAATGTAATTAAATTTCACTGCATATGAAAAGTGACTGAAAAATTCTGTACAATAAATAACATGAGAATCTTAGTCAACAGCAACTAACACACCCATCAAATAAATGCAGGTATTGATTTATTTATGTGCCATCATGTCATTTTCGACTCCTGGTGACCACATAGATAGATTTTCTCCATGAAAATGCATTTTTATTTTATCCTACTTCTGTCTAGGTAACTGTTTATTCACTTTGTAATGGAGTCTTTATTCCATGTCTGCATGACACAGGAGACCTACTAAATTTATGAAGATTAATTATTCCAGAGTCAGAGTAAAAAAAACAAAGAACAGTTTATCAATGTATATAGTCATCATCTCAGTCTAGAGATTCTTTATCACTTTAATTAACAGTAAAGAAAGAATAGCTCATAAATACTAGAAAAGGTCACTCCTGACACTGGTTCAGGAAAATAGTTGAGCTGGGATTAATTAGTTATTTTCATCTTTCTTTGCATGCAGCTGCTTTCTCAGCTCTTTTACATTTGAGGATAATGTGGGAAGTTGGAACAAGTCAAATCAAGGAAAAAATATACCCAATAACGCAGTCCAGTCTCTTCTCTACCAGAGAGTTGTCCATTTTCTTGGCAGAACACTTCCATGTTCACAATTTAGCAGTTTTACTGCTAGGTTGATAAAGTGGTCTGGAAAGTTTATGAGCAAAATTACTGTCTACTGAGCAATTTTTGCAGACATCTCACAGCCCAAAGTTGATAATATTAACATAAAATGAATGGATTTTTTTTTAAAAAATGTAAATCTAGCCAAATGATTATAACAAATCCTAAACAGCGCTTTCATATCAATCTTTTTGACTCGATGAGACATCTAGAATTTTGAGAAGTTATTAAGAACACCATTACCCAATGAATGCTACAAGAGAAAATGACACTTTGAATCATAAAATGTCTGCTGTGATGGACACAGCCACAAAACATCAATGTCAAATAAAAACTAACAAAGTATATAACAGAGTTGACACTTTAGCTTCAAAATACACATTCTGTTTCGGATTAGCCCCAACATAGGAACCCACAAACCTAATTCCCAGAATGTAAGAAATAAGTGCCTTAATCTCTCATTGTTTTTTCAGTCAGGATTGATTGCCCACAAAGACATTATTCTTCTGGTCCTTCTTTTCAAAATAATGTAAACAAGTCACATTTATTGATTTGCTTTCCCAAATTCCTGAAAGATTGCGCATAGACCTTCCTCACCTTGAATATTTAGAACTATACTCTCAGATGCTCCATAGTTTTGAAAAGCTAAAGCTTAATTGCTAATTACATAATAGACAAGGAATATTACATTTAAGCTCTCTATTTATGAAGATATCCTCCGGGATATCCTTACTTTTTAAATTTAAAAATATTAGAAATAAGAAGGATTTGAGAATTTAAGCAAAATTTAATTAATTTTCATTTGAAACACTGACTTTGAAAAGAGCAGAAAAGAACATTATTGGGTTGTAGTATTCTAAAGTCCTAGCCAGGAGTGAAAAAACAGGCCCTCGTGTGAAAGTCCGATTATACTGATTTACTGTTCAAAAGCCTATGCACTAGAATCTTCTCAACTAATGGTTAGCACCTGCTCGGAATTAGATAAGGGTCAATGGAATTCAAGAGGGGGTTGGACTTAGTTTGCTTGTGGCTAGATAAGGGTTCTAGGCTGATCCTTCTTTTAACTCTGCCCCCAGGTTCTGCCACTCCTTCTCCATGTATATCTAACAAACTGGTGGCTTCTGAATTGGTAGAAAGCAGTGGTGGGATTCAGCCAGTTTACACCAGTTTAATAGAACTGGTAGCTATTTTTTTGTTGCCCAGGCCCAGAATGGACTTCCGGAAGCAGCATCCACACAGAGAACCGGTTGTTCACATATTTGAATCCCACCACTGGTAGAAAGGAATGACAACCTCTTTAATTATTCTACTTTTTTAATAAAAGCTATTTCAATTCAATCCCTTTCAACCATATTCTTGTTAAATTTCAAAACCAAAATTAAACTATGGGAAAAAAATAAAAATGGGTTTCTTTGAGGAAGCGGAATATATCAAGACAGCTTACTGAATTATAACTGTTTTGCATTGAATTCAAATGCCTAAAAGAATGTGAAAGTGGACCTCTTCTGAACATAATTGTGATCTACCAATTTAAAAATCATTGCATGTGTGAAAGGCAATGTATCCACATGCTTCAAACATGATTCCAGAGAAGTGCTTTGGAAGATATGGGAGCACAAAAGCATCCTGTTCTTCAAATTTTATATAGTCTCGGTAGGTAGAATGATATACATGTCTTAGAGAACGGAAGTACACTATCATAATTTTATTTTTCTCCAGACATGCAGTCTTCCAGCAAGGAACTGCCATGGTAACAGTCAGCAGAACAAGGTTATATTGATATTTTTCTCATTTCCAATGCATATGGCTGCTTGCCAGGTCAGCACTACTACTAATTTAATTCACAGTAATGAAACTGTATTTCTAGGAGTAGCAGAGTGCATTCAATATATTCAATGTATTTATAGTTTTCCACATATAAATTCAGGTGCAGAAGTTTGCCAGAGGTTTGGAAGTAAACATATCTTCCACTAAAGTGAGGGACTTTTGAGGAGCCCAAGAAATTTTCTTTTTCAGCTTTTTTAGGCATTTATACAATTTGGTTAAAATTACTTTAGTCTAGCAAACAACTAAAAGTGTTCTCCACCCTTGTTTATTAAGGACAGTGATGATTTGTTTGCCAATTTGTTGCCAAAACAAGGACACTTATTTTTCCCTCATATCCGAGTGCAGTCTGGAAACAACAGTGATGGGATGTCTGCTAAAACAAAGCAAGGCTATGGGATGCTTGTAATTGTGACATCTGTCTGGCAAGAACAAAGAATGTTTATTCACAGAGAATATGCACATGTAACACTTTTATCAATTCTATATGGTTAGAGGACTGATAAGAGTAACAAAGAATTAGACATCATGCATAACTCAGCTAGAAGTTAGGAACAGGGATGGCCTGGAGCAGGGGTAGGCAACCTTGGCTCTTTTATGACTCGAAGTCCACGAGTCATAAAAGAGCCAAGGTTGCCTACCCCTGGCCTGGAGCAAATAGAATGTGTACTAGAACTAGATAATTCCTGGAGCATTCGTTAGCCAAGGCTTAGGAAAAGGGACTGCAGATTTTCAACTAAGAGGAAGATTACTTTTTACAGGAATAAAAAATAATACAGGTAAAGTCCTGCAGATCCAGGCTTACATTAGTAAAGGATAAGATAACTGCATAAGAACTAGCTTTGTACTGTGGCATAAAATAATTCAATCGAGGGACACAGCTAACTCCAGAGCGACGGAGCTGAGTCAGATAGGAAGCTTGTCCTGCGAACAAGCAAGTAATGACGTCTGTAAAACACTAACCTTCATCACTTCTACCTGCAGGTCTTCATTCAGAGATGGAGTCACTCTAACTGCATTCAGCATTTGATTAAGCAACTGCTTGTCATCAGAGTCAGTTTCCATGGATACAAATCGCTCATCAGACAGCAGCTTCTGCAAAGAAAAATGGAACTGTTTAATGTCACAGGTTTTCCGTTCGGTTCTCCCGTAATTTTGTTATAAACATAATATTTACAAGTAAATTACCTTCCTTTCCAAACTCTATAACAGGAAGCAAGCTTTGGTGGAATAGTAAAATCTATTTAATGCATGCAATGCCTATCACAAGACAGAGTGAAGCTCATAAATCCTGTCGTAGTATGAAGAGGAAAAGCCTTTATAATTCAGATAAGATAAATAAAATCAGAAGGTGAGTTCTAGTTCTGGGACCAGGGAGATATTTTCACGATCATCTAAACTAAAAGATTCAATTTTGCCAGCAGGAATAAAAAAATAGTAAATTTTAAAGGCAAGTGCAGCAATGAACTTTGCCCTTAGAATGCTGACCAAGCCACTCATTCAATACCGGTCAGACTAGCATTCTGGACTTTTCTCAAAAAAAAAAAAAAAAGACGAGTTACTAAGTTTCTCCTCTCTTTCATTCATCCAGAGGTGGGTTTTTCCATCTTAAAACTACCAAAGCATCAATTATCCCAAGATGGAATATCTGTATACCTTGGTGTACCAAGGGCTTTTGTTTAAAGGATTCATTAGACAAGCATATGAGACCTACAACACTTAGCAGTGATGTCCTTTTGTATAGGCTTCACAAAGTCCACCTTTCATTTGTGAGATGAAAGATTCCTTATTGCTCCATATTCACTGCAGCATTGTTCCCCAACTGGGAGAGTGTCAGTGTACAACTCCCAAGAAAGCTGGCTGAGAATGCTTTCTTATAAGCAGATATATTTTGAGAGCATAAAATTTGAGGAAGGGTACATTACAACCACTTGTAAAGGTTTTGCCCAGGATTAGCCCTAATACATAGTCTTGCTTATCTTTCATATCATTTTATGGGCCTGCATGCTTTTAAATTATATAATTAAGCTTTCTTATCCTTCACTTTTCCTGTCAACTTCTTATTTCCAAATAAACTCCAAATGTGGTCAAACCTTAGCCACTCACCTGCATCCCTGCTAGAGACTGCTGTGCCAGTTTCATATTCTTGCTCTCCAAAGCAAGTTGCAGCGGAAGGAGGCACTTCTCCCTAGTTTTCAAAGAGAGGTTTCTTTAGAACTCAGAAATCAAGTAGCTTGTGTTTTTATGATTAATTTTTCAAAGTTTATTTTACTTGTGCTATAGCCCCTTTGATCCATACATGAAAGACAAAAGGTGCTGATGCAGCTATGTTGCTATCAGCCTCTTCACTGTGATCATTTGCTCAATTGCGGGATACAAAATTATACAATTCCTATAGTTTTTCTCCTCTTTGGTGTCCTTTTCTTTGTTTCTTTAACTGATATCAAGGGATAGATCAACAAACCATCTTAATTGTGATTCAGCAAGACAAAGTTTGAGCCAGGATTTAAAACTGAACATTCTGACAAAGAAATAAAAAAATATATCTACGTTTACAGCAGGGGTGTCAAACTCACAATGTCACTTGACGTGTCGTGACCTATCGTGACTTTTTTTGCCATTGCCGGCAATGGGGTGGGCGCAGTTTTGCTCTGATGCATCCGGCAGTTTGACACCTCTGGTTTACAGCCTCCAAATGGCTGTGTCAGAAGAAGACCATTTGTTACATTTGAATAGAACAGTTTTATAATGTATTTTATAATGTATTTTAGAAAATTACATGACTTTTTTTTAATCCAATGGTTTATTCTGACTACAGAGCTGTTGTTCTCTTCCATTACAAAAAGAAATTATCTCTTTACCAATATAGCCAATAATTATTATAGCCCATAATTTCTGCAAAATTCTTGAAATCTATATAGTATTATGGAATTCCTTTGTCAATATTTGATAGGATTTTTGTTTAATGCTTTTGCACAACACATAAACTATCTTGGAGGATGTCCACTTTTAAATTATAAAAATGATCCTTTTAAGAATTAGATTCCAGTTTGAGATGAATGTAATGCAAAAACAGCAATCAATGTATGATAATCAAAAGGAATACTGCTCCAACATCCTGATATTCTGTTAAGAGTATGGATATGATATTAGTTCAATTTATATTTCAATAAAGCCAGTTTAATACTCATTTTTTAAGCCTGTCGTGATCAGAGTTTCAAATGTGGTACAGTTGTATTAATGTACAAAATGGGATGGAATAACATTGTATTTCTCTAAATGTGAAAGCTACAGCAAACTTATTTGGAGAATGACATAGCAGTATTGACAGCACTGTTCATATCTTAACAGAGAGCAATTCCTCATAATATAAACATAATAATAAACAGTCTGCTGTCTTTCGCTGGTATTAAAGAGGTATAAAAAGCAGGTAATTCATTTCATGAAACAATATGGCTCTCTTTGGCCATTAATTTTAGCTAAAAATATATGAGATATGACCAGGGGGAATGGGAATTTATCCGTTCTTATTTTCAACATCAACAACAAAGCTGGATTATTCAGGCAAGAACCAAAAGACCCAGCATTCAAGCCTCTATCCCTACTACTATAAACTTCAAATATCCTAACATCTGATTTGTGATACTGGCATATCCTCTTAGATATTAAAGTCTATGGGCTGGATTTGAGAGGATAATACGAGAAAGTGATTTCTGAACACATTCTTCCTTCCTAACATCGAGTATAAAAGAAAAGAAAAGCAACAAAGCAAAAAGCATAAGTAGATTCTGAACATGTTTAGAAATTCTAGCTTGATTCTGCTATATTTATTGTGCCTTTAGGAACAAAAATTATTACTGTATGGCAATCATCTAGACATCCATCTGGCAAAGGAACAAGTGGATTCTAATAAAACTGAAGTAGTGCAAACACATTGATTGTCAGGTACAGATACAACATTTTAAATGATAAAACTGGTCCATTGATAAACTATGGAACTAGTTAGGCTTAAAAAATCTGGATGACTATTAGATGGAAGCAAAGCGATAGAGAAAACTCTATTTTTCTGTTACCATCTAGTGGTCATCTGAAATGGTTGGCCCTACCGGTATTTGGGCCTGAGTACAGTATTATAGTGAAGTAGATTAAAAACCTCAACTTAAATCAATTAGTTAACCTCTTATTCTCAAGAAGAGGATTCAGCCAAAGCTCTGATTAATGTTATGGGACCTTCTTTATTCCCTTCACAGCATTTAGCGATTAAATACCAATTAGATACTTCTTGCCCTTATCAGCTAAAGTTTTATCCCTAATCTCTTCATTCTACAATTTGACCCATCAGATGGTTCAACTAGCTTCAAAATGCTAGAGTCTGAATTTTAACAGTGCAATGGAGAGTATAAAACTAAATCAAACAAAAAGGTTTGGCAACTGTAAAATAGACAAATGAACTATAGCATGAAATTTCTAAAATCCCAGCCAACTTCAACTGACATACAGAATACTAGTCTAAGAACATCTTTGGAAATCTCCATTTCTTTGAATAAAATTCAATTGTTGCTATGTCTTCAAAACACTGAACTATTATTTCATTCTTCTTATTGAATAAGCACCTTATTTATCATGCAACTCCCATGGCTTTTACCCACCTTCTGCAAAAGCTCAGACAATCTTCAAAATTGCCTAACCTACTTGTTAGAGAAAAAAAAAGTAGTTCTGGATTTAGCCTTTATTGTGCAACAAAACCTGCAGATGGAAACCAAAGCAAAAGCAATCACTGACATTCTTTTTTTTAAAAAAAAAAACCCTAGGTAATCTAGAACTACAGTATTAGAAAATGTTGTCCAAAGCTAAAGGCAATGACACAACATTTCAGAACACGATTTGTTTCATAATGTGAGGAAATAAATGGCACATGGCTAACAATTTTAAGACTAATTCATCATGTTATGATGATGTGATAGAGAAAGATTCAGATTTTTTTTTCTTTTTCATCTATTAAGGCCACAGTTAAAAGGTCAGGAAACAAACTCAGAAAATAAGAAATCTTGAAGCCAGTTCTGCTCTCATAAAAAAATGGTTATTTTTATGGGCACAATGCTTCCTAGAGAGGAAAATTTCAAATGACTTAGAAGTTATTACCAGTTATGAAGGAAGCTCTTCCTTGCTTCTGTTTTAATACTGATATAATATATTCACCTATGTAGACAGCCAATTTGAGGTAGTGGTTAAGACTCCAGGCTAGAAACTGGGAGACTCTATAATCTATTCCTGCCTTAGGCACAAAGCAACTAGTGACCTTGGGCCAGTCAGTTTCTCTCAGCCCTAAAAGGAGACAATGGCAAACCTCTTCTGAAGAACCTTACCAAGAAAACAGCAGGGATTGTCCAGGGAGCTTCTAAGAATAGGACACAATTGAACAGAAATTTCTTTCTTTCTATCTATCTATCTATCTATCTATCTATCTATCTATCTATCTATCTATCTATCTATCTATCTATTTCTATAAGTTGCATTTCATTTTCCATAAATGCTAATAAGTAGCCACTTAAGCTGAACTTTTAACAAAATAGCGTGACAGCATTTCACTCTGTTGTGGATCAATATCAATCCAGAGAACAGTTCTGCCAGCAAGCAAATAGGAAGTAACAAAGAAAGAGAGCATAGAGATATCTTCTCTGATATTCTCCATAACCCAAGGCCTTCTAACCATCAAAAATATGTCAAAGCTATGGACCCAAAGACAAAAATATATCTAGAACTTCATGTCAGATCTGTAATATTTGCTCCTCTGCTTCTATAGTCTTAATCCTGCCACTGTTATTACCTAATGATATTTTAACTTTTCCCAAAGCTTGCACTATTATAATCTTTAATAATAACACTATTGCTTTGTTTATGGCTTAATATGCTGTATGAACCCAGCTCCTGTGAGTGAGAGCTATGGTTTATGAATAAGCCTGGCCAACTGTGGTTCATTCCACACACAATGATTAAACAATATATTAACAAAGTCACATCTTCCTAAGCGAGAATGGGGCATGCAGTACAAAATTGGTATCTACTTTCAAACAATTTATTAGAAAGAGAGGCGTAATTCATAATTTTTCTGAGCTTTTAATTTTGCCTATTTCCATTTCTTTACGTAGTTTGTGACTTTTAGGGTTTCGCAAGCTTTGGACCATGGGGATTTTGCAGAATTGCCCTTCTCTGATTATGGAATTACTATTACCAAAACAAGCAATAACAATGTGAATTGACAATGGCAGCATTAATTGGGATAGCACTGAAATGCACTTCACAAGGGCACTTCAAAAGCTTCTAAGTTAATATCTTCATTTCCTTTATCATTCCCCTATTACAATAGATGTGATGTTCTTGTTGATTTTGGGGGCTGAGGTTTCACAGAATTTGAGAGAGAGTCACCTAAAAACACAATATTTCCCATCATATTTCAAGCAGTCTATATACCCAAACATTTTGCGCATCTCGGAATCACAAATACATAACTATGTAGGAAAATGGAAAACTTGACCAATGGGTCAGCTTGCTTACATCTTTGGTTCATACCGGTAGCAGTGTTACACTGACTTCAAGAGTCAGCAAATGTAAAACAGAAAGGACTTTTACTCTTTCATTTCAAATGTCAGTCATAACCAAAGAATTAAAAAAAATGTATTTCCTACCTTAACTGATAAGGAGGGATCTTGGTAGTAGCATCTAAAGATTCTAATGTTTCTGGGTAGAAAAGGGAGAAGGAATTATTTCAAAAAGCATCCAGCATGGAACTGAAAACATTCATCATTACACAGTCTTATGCAACTTGAAGTCCCATTTTGCTCAATTAGGATTATCCCAGATTAAAATTGTCCAAGTTGTACACAGCAAGTGCACATACTGTATATGTGGATTGACATGGGCAGGTATTTAGTTTAGTTTAGAACTAAATTAAAAGCACATTTTCTCCAATAAATTATTTTTTATAGACTCTGTTCTTCCTCTTATTTTGGTCTATTTTTTCCCTTGGTAAATTCACTTTCCATATGGTACAATAAGATATCTCAAATCTTGTCTCTTTAGCTTAAATGACACCATTTCCTAACTTTTAAATAAGCTTATTACTCTTCTGTAAGCAAATGCACATGAATTGTTGTTTAATTTATGTAACAAACTCAAATTCTAAAATAAATAAAAGTACAGCTTTATGATCCGTTCATGGTTACTTTTTATTGTTTGAATTAGTAGGTTTTACAAATACTAATTTAATCTAGACTGAAAACCATCCCTACTCTATTTTCCTCTGACTGGTAAGTGAAAACAAAACAATCCATCCTATAGATAACCCCATTCCTAGCTTTGAATAATAAAAAAAATGCATTATTTTAGCACAAATTGATGCAAGGATAGTTGTTTTAAAACCCCAGCAGTGTAAACATCTTAAATATATTTCAAGGAACACTTTAAAAAGAATATTGCTCTATATATGAGTAGCAAAGGCAAAACTATCGACCATTTAAAGTTATAAAAATAGTGAAGCAGCCTAGCATAGAACAACATGCACATTTATATAGTATACCAAATGTATGTCATCACTAAAGCAAGCGTATATTGATAAAAAGGTGGGAAGGAGGTACAGTACATTTTTCTTTAACCTACATTGTAATATCTTATTTGATCATTTTCGAATCAGAATGTCTTGTGTAACAAGTTGCAGGACAGTAGAGGTTTGTGTGTATGTATGTAAAACGCATGTTAAAAGAGGAAAGGGCTTTGATTACATCTTGACATTTTAATTTCCTTCCTGCAGACACCATCGTGAAATAGCTTAAATAAAGCTGTTAGCAGACTACTTAATTGCTAGGCACTCACAGGAGATTAAGCCAGCGACTTTATAATTCTAATCTATTATGTTGCCATTTTCTTTTTTAATATTCATTACCTGCAGATATGCAGATCGCAATACCATTCCTGCTTGGTTTATTGTAAAGTGTCACTTAGAGATCACCCAATCAGGAAAAATGGATTAAAAACGAACAATCCCAAAGGGGTGGTGGTGTAGCAATAGATTAAGTGTACGTTTCATTAAAGGAGAAACAAAAATATACAGTATGTTGCTACAGCTGGAAGACAATGGCTGATTGTTTGCCAGGCTGGTCTGCTGCCAGATGCCAATTGTTAATAGGCCCTGCTGTCGCCATTCTACAGGTTTTAACCTGTCAATGGGTTTTGGACAACCTTTGTATTATAAAAGTTGCTTTCAACAAGTCCTCTGGGATAGTTCTTTCATCAGAAAACCGATTCTTCCAAGGGAGGATGCATGGATACTCTGAGTACCTCAACACTTGTGATTGGCTAAATTAAATCAGCGTATAAGTAGTCCTCAAACTTGTGACTATCACAGTTATGATAGTGCTGAAAAAAGTGACTTACGACTGATCCTCATGCTTACAGCCACGACAGCATCACCCTGGTCACCTGATTGCAAACCAGGTACTTGGCAACTGGCTTGCATTTTACCATGATATCAGCTTCCTGGGGTCCTGTGATGGCCATTTGTGACCTTCCCAGTTGGCTTTGGACCAACACGGTCAATGGGTAAGCCAGCAGGGAAGGTCACAAGAAACAGTCAAGTTTCAAGTTTATTTGCACTTATATGCCATGTGATGTCATGTCATGTGATTTCTCACTTAACAACCATGGCAGAAAAGCTTATACAATTGGGTGCAATCACGTGATTGATTGCTTAGTGATTAATTTTCCTGTCCCAACTGTGGTCATAAGTTGAGGACAACTTATAGCACTTTTCTGTTTTTATCATTTTCCTATGGGTGCTTTATAACTTCTGCACCTTAGGAGCACAGCTTCAAACTTGGCCCTTTTATGACTTGTGGACTTCAACTCCCAGCGTTGAAGTCTGGGCATTTAAGTCCACAAGTCATAAAAGGGCCAAGTTTGAAGACCCCTGGTTTAAACCATGTACTAGGAGCAAGGACACCCAAGTTCTAGCCCCTGCCTTAAGCACGGAAACGATTGGGTGACAAAATTGTTGCCCAGAATACTAGAAGTAACAACTGATTCCAAGGGATCAAAACAACAACAACAACAATCAGCTTTAGAATGAAGAGTTTAAAAAAAAGCTAAAGGAATAAGCCTTAACACAATCGAGAGTACATGGGAAATGACTGCAGCCGTAGAGGTGACTGTAAAAATGTACTGGAGTAAATACAGCGGAGGTGTGGGCGGAGGGGACCCATCGCCAGGAGAGGAAGAGGGGCAAAGGGTCCCTCGACCCGCGGAGTTAAGCGATCGATAGCCGAGGATGGATCCGACGCAAAAGCACATTCACAAACGGCATACAACAAAACCCCCTCCAGCCCCAGGTTTTTAAAGGCAGGTTGGGTGGATCACGGGGGAAGATGCAGGTCGCGCATTAAGGCATCAAAAAGGCCGCCCAGGTAGACCAGGTCGGCTTTCCTTTCTGGCGCGGAGGAGGAGGAGGAGGAGGAGGAAGGAAGAAGGAAGGTGCCTCCTTACCGCTGGCCCAGGTGCAACTCTCCTTGATCGCCTTGTATTTGCTCCCCGACGCTTCCTTCTGCAGCTTCCTCAGGATTTCTTCCATCTTGCCTGCCTTTTCCCGCGGCGCCCAAAGGGAAGGGAAGTCTCCGGGCCGGGGTCGCGGCGAGAGGGTCGGCGCTCAAGCGCTACATCGGGGCTGCGCGCAGCATCTTAGCGGCAGCTGCTGATGAATCATGCTAAAGCTCCGGGATAGGGACACGTCACTCGGCGCGCTCCTGCCCCTCCTCGCCCGGCAGAGGGCAGGCAGTGACGGCAGCTCCCTGCGGTTGGCGGCCCAGACCTCCAGCCACAGCGCCGCCAGCGGGAGGGCAGGGCGGACAGGTCGCCGAGGGGGCAGGACGGGGAAGCCGGTGTCTGCTTGGCTTACGTGGGAAGCCAGCCGTTCAGTTTTCTTTAGCAAACCATGGCTTACAGTGCTGGGTGAATCAGACTTGCTATACTCCTCTCTAATGCAGACATCATTTCCCCTAATGTGAAAAGCGTTAATGGTGAATGGCTGTCGGCTCAAAATAAAAGGAGCATCACGGACCTAAAACACTGCAGCAGAAACTCCCCCTTTCTCTCATTCTGGCCATGCAATGCTGGGTTATTCCCAGGGGGCAGATAGAACTGGCTTGCTGACATGCCTAGGAACATACTTGATGCTAAACGGAGAGAACCAACAGAAATAGATCATAATCTAAACAATCTAAAATTAACCTGGAAAGCTTGCCAAATTCTGCAATGGGTAGTTTTTTTAAGCGATTGTTTAATTGGGGAGGACCAATTGATTGGTGATAGTCCCATTTGTTGAATAAACAGGTTTTTGAGAATGGAAGAGAGTAATAGAAATAGAAGGCTAAAACAGGGCCTTGTAATAAAAAAAGAATCCTCTTGTATGATTGCCACCTCATACCTTGAACCATAATATGGAAAGGTTGGATCAGCATCTAAGAGTTAATCCGTTGCCCAATGTAGGAATATGCATAGAATATTACCTAGAACCATCATAGTTCTTCTGGTTGTATTCTCCAACTGCTCCCCATATATTCTCAGTATTCAATGAGATGTTTTTCCTCAGATAAAACAGACAATTTTTAGACATTTATAGTGTAGGGAAAGTAAATAGGAGGAAAAGTATTGGTCTGATTCACATATCTCACTATTTTGGCTTAATGAGCTTTTCATACCCAGTGTTGGCCTTTTTGTAAATCATGCAGTTGAGCAAATCCAGCCATCTGTGATTTCTTCAAAGGGGAGGGAGCATCCAGGCCCTACATCTGCTTCTGCTTGGGTAGAATTACTGAAATATGGTGAATAAATCTTTGTTTATTGGGAGAGATTTGCTGATGATCAGTACTGAACACAGTGGATACAACCTCCAAATTTAATCAGACATACACTGAAGTCTACCAAGTAGGCATTAAGCATGCAAGAATATGAGGCTTCCTGAAGAGTGGGGGGGGCACTGTCTACTAGCAAAGCTGAGCTGGATATTCTGGGCTAATATGATTATTGGCTCATTATTAAAACAGGTAAGAACTTTTTACTATGTGTCACAGTGTTTGGCCATTGTAATCCACCACTGAGGGAATGGTTCTAACTGTGATTTTTGCTGCAACCCTTTAGCAATATGCAGGTACGGTATCCCTTGCTTAAAAAGACAGAATGAGAGTTACTGAATTTCTGAACAGATATGTACAGCTTTGTGTGTTTAATAGCTGGAACAAATTGACAGCAGTTGGTCTGAAGCAGCCTAATTTCATGGGTCCATTTTAGCATTGCCACCTTCAAAATTTCATTCTTCCAATCTGAATGGTTTATTTGATAATTTCATGCTACTGAGCAACTTGATAAACAACAGTTCTCCATATTAGATATACATATACTCCCAACAATATCTACTAACATTTTATATAAAATATAAATAACCTTACAAGAATCAAACCAAGGAGCTGGCCTTTGGGTAGCTAAGAAGCTGGATATCCTAAATATTATCGAAATTATGAAATTATGACCATAATGTACTGGGCAACATGAGAAACAGTAGTTTCCCATATTAGATATGCATACACTCACAATAATACCAACATTTTATATAAAATATCATAACTATACAAGAATCAAACTGAAGAAATGGCCTTCGGGTAGCTAAGAAGCTGGATATCCTAAATATAGTTTGAAGATCTAGTAATCAGAGGTACCTCAAAGTTGGCAATTTTCTTTCCTTCATGAATAAATGATTTATTCTCCATTCATTTTCAAAGTCTTGTGTATGTTTCCACTGACTTCAATAAGGCTCATCCCAAATAAATGTATTCAAGCCAAGCCCTTAAAAAGGCAATAAGATTATGATGTCCATTACTATTTCTTGAGGTAACTAATTCCTTCATTTGATTGTGTGCTATATATAAAAAGTACAATTTCTGAACTGAGCCTCCCATTGATTTATTTAAATTGATTTAAATGATAAATATGTGCTATTTATGAAGTCCTGCACAAAAATATCCAGATGAAATATTAAATTTCACAGTGGTTGCATTTACAATATTGCCCACAATAGCATCATACATTCAGATAGATTAAAAAGGCCATTGGGTCAACACTTCTGTTCAGCACAGGAATCAAATTAATGCATCCCAGACAGATGGCAATCTAGCTTCTCCTTGAATACTTCTAATGAAAAGAAGCTCTGAAAATGAATGAAAAGCTCTCTGGAGTAATTGCTTCCATTGTCAAACTGCTCTTATTGTTAGGATTGCCCCCACTAACATTCCATCAGAATCTGTTTTCCTGTAACTTAAGTCCATTGTTCTGTCTCCTGCAACCTGGAATGAGAGAGAACAATCTTGACCTTCTTCTATGTGATATACTTCTGGTTGCTTGGACAGTAATATTTGATATAATAATAATAAAAATAAAAAAGTTGGAAGGGACCTTGGAGGTCATCTAGTCCAACCCCCTGCTCAGGCAGGAAACCCTATATCAGTGGTGGTGAACCTATGGCACACGTGTCAGAGGCGGCACTCAGAGCCCTCTCTGTTGGCACGCCTGCCATGCCCCAGAGATGGCAACCGTCCCTCTTCAACCACCCACCCACTAACTTGCTGAGGTCCCATGTGGCCCAATGCATCCCAGCACAGCTGGTTTCCCTCCCTCCCCCATCCCATCCCTCCTGGCCTCGCATGCTCTCCTTTTCCCAGGCATAATCCACTGCATTGCCTCCTCAGGTGTTGGCCGTCCGTCCAGCTCAGAGGCAGCTTCTCTGAACTGCTGGCGGCGGGCTGCGGAGCCCCAGAGTGTGCCAGCTGGGGGGCCGGCAGGCTGTGGCTGCTGATGGACACTGTCGCCCCCCATGTGCTCACGGGCCTCTGTGTGCAGGGGCTGATGGTGTCAGGCAGCAGCCGCCCCGGCCCCTGCCTCGCCTTGCCCTGCGACAATGGCACACTTGCCTTGTCTCGCCTTGCCTCACCTCACTGTGCAGGACGAGCCTCCTGCCCACCGCCCCACCTGCCAGAGACCCCCCTGGATCTCCCCCAACATGTCTGGCCCCCACAGGTGTCCCTCCCCACGAGCAACATCAAGGTGACCACGCCCACCTTGGCCACCCCCACCCAGTCTGCCTTGGCCATGCCCACCTAGTGGGTTACGCCCACCTGGCACCCGGCAATAAATAAGTGGGTTTTGGGTTGCAGTTTGGGCACTCGGTCTCTAAAAGGTTCGCCATCACTGTCCTATATCATTTCAGACAAATGGCTGTCCAGTCTCTTCTTAAAAACTTCCAGTGTTGGAGCATTCACTGCTTCTGGAGGCAGGTTGTTCCAGTTTGATAATTCAAATTCAAAACAAATTTGATAATATTAAATACTACTTAGAGCCAGTTTGATCAAATGGTTACAGCACCAGGCTAGAAATCAGGAGTCTGTGAGTTCTAATTCCACCTTAGCCATGAAAAACCAGCTGGGTGACTTCCCTCTCTTAGCCCAACTCACATCACAGAGTGGTTGATGTTTTGGAGTAAATAGGAAGAGTAAGGTGTATTAGGTACGTTTGTCACATTGAGTTATTTATTTAAAAAATAATAAAAGCAAGATATAAAGTATCTCTTAGTCATCTTTTCTTAAAATAATTTATCCCTGTAGATCTTTGAGCAACTCTATTGCCTTTCTGTATAACTTATTCCAATTTCTCTGAATAAAAGGGACTATTGGTCACAACACTCAAGGTGGACCTGAACCAAAGCAGATTCAAGTGGAATGATTATTTCTCATGATTTGGAAATTATATTTCTATTGATGTAGCCCAAAATTTCATTATCTTCTTTGCAGTCATATCGTCCTATGGCTCATATGCCATTTGTTATAATTTAAATCTGTTTTACTTTTGTGAATAATCAAATGTCTGCAAGAACATTCTCCAAACCTCTGAGCATCTACACATCTTAGATGCAACCCATATAATTTGGATAAATGCTTCCTATCATGTTTCAATAAATAATTTTAATGACTCAGTCATTTATAATTGTGATTCTGAAAAGGAAAATAACTGGAAAAAATATGTCTGTTCCAACTTTATTTATTTAGGACATGTGCATTCTCTAAGGTGTTTATCTCTCAAGAAGTACTTTACCAAATAGTAGGGATAAACCCTTTTCACAACTGGTAAAAATATCCCTCAGGTTATATCCCTAAAATAATTCGGCATTTAACCCCCCCCCACCCCTTTCCCTCATATTTGTATCTTCTGCCCTCTAGTGGTTAAACATTGATATTTATTCAATTTCTTAGCAATGTAGACATAGGATTAGTGAAGATGCAATTAGTGTAATTAGATAAAAAGACAAATTACTATATAAAAGCTAGTCAGTTATATTGAAAAGGAATAAATCATGCAATACATCTAAAAAAAACACCCTCACCAAGAAAATTGCAGAGACTTGTCCAGGAATTCTCCAACAGTCAGACATGATTGAATGGGGGAGGGAGGAATAACGAAAGGCAGTCATACAGGTGAGAAGCCAAAGACTCTGTTCCTCTTCCGCATGTAACAGGGAAACCCAAAAGATTGCTATCCATTGAAGTCTCCTCTTCCTCATGCAGCACCAGAGATTTGCCAGGAAAACATCTACACGGAAGCATCATAAGTAACTTTGACATTGGTGGAAACATTTACTGCACTTCCTTGGTTGCCCAACCCAATATTTTTAAACTTTGGATATCTTCCAGATGTTTGGTGTTTAAGGAATATTTTTCAGGGGAAAATCTAACTGAAGGCAGACATGTGTAAATTCAAGAATGTCCCATTATGATTATCTGATTAGCATGGACATGATATAGCACAGTGATGGCGAACCTTTTAGAGGTCGAGTGCCCAAACTGCAACCCAAAACCCACTTATTTATTGCCGGGTGCCAGGTGGGCGTGGCTCACTGGGTGAGTGTGGCTGTGGTGGTCATGGCAGATTGGGTGGGTGTGGACAAGGTGGGCGTGATCACCTCGATGTTGCTCGTGGGGAGGGACAGGCAGGGTTGGGGGAGATCCAGGGGGTCTCTGGCAGGTGGGGCGGTGGGCAGGAGGCTCGTCCTGCTGGGTGAGGCGAGGCAAGGTGAGGCAGGGCGGGGGTGCCATTGTCACAGGGCAAGGTGAGGCCAGGGCGGCTGCTGCCTGACACCATGGCCCCTGCACACAGAGGCCAGCGAGCACATGAGCGCTGGGATGCATCCGGCCATGTGGGGCCTCGGCGAGTTAGTGGGCGGCTGGTTGAGGAGGGACGGTTGCCATCTTCGGAGCATGGCGCACGTGTCCACAGAGAGGGCTCTGAGTGCCGCCTCTGGCACGCATGCCATAGGTTCGCCACCACTGATATAGCAGATGTCTTTCAATAGAAATAAGTTGCATGGATTCTGCCACTCGTGTAACAATGGCAGGAGGTGGAAGGGGTGTTATACACCATAACCTTAAAGTGGTGTGAAACTGATGGAGAAACTGATGCAATTCTTGAATAGCTGGATGATACAATAGGTGAAGCTCGTTCTACACTAATCCACGTGACCGTCTCCTACAGCTGTAAGCTTGGTGGAAGAAAGATGAGAACCTCAAATAGGGGTCTGTTGGAGAAGGTTATATAGTAATTAGAGTTCTTGGCTGGAACATGACAAAGCACTGATTTATTTATGGGTTTTATTTAAAACGTTTATACAGCCACCCATCTTAAAACAACTCTGGGCAGCTTAAAACAATAAAAATAAAATGAAGAGAACCTGGTGCCACAGCCAGACTTCTCTAATATACCTGGATTCTCATCCTACCCTGACCTCACCCAATCCCCACGCCTGTGGGAAGAGCTAGGTTTTAAGTCCTCTCTAGAAAGATTGAAGGATAGGGGCCTGTTGAATCTCAGGAGGAGGCTACATTTCTGAAGCCCACAAGATGGATATATTTTAGGGAAGAGACCGGAAGCATGCCCACCCTATCCTCCCCGATGGGATGACAGATCTACTCAGGTAGAGGTAGTCCTGCAGATAACCTGGTCTCTGTAGTAACCAGTACCTTGAATTGCACCTAGATAACTGGGAGACAGCTTGTATGCAAGAGGCTGTAAAATGGGCAAACCTAGGAACTCCCAATACTGGGTGTGTCTCTGCATTCTAGACCGGTTGTAACTTCTGGGGAAGGGCTGGGTAAAATGCATTGCAGTAATCCATATCTCCACGTTCTTCCAATTACAGCCTACAATGTGATACAATTTGGTTTTGTTCCCATAGTCTTTAGAGTTCAAACTGGAACAGCTCTGAGTTTTATGGATAGAATAATCATGAGTCACAAGTGCTTTAAAGGTGGAGCTAATTTGACTAAATGGTTGGACCATTTATTAAAATCAGGATCATATTCAGGATAATCTATTAGAATATTTAATCGGTTGCAAGCTGCTGACTGGCTAAAAATATTGGTCAGATTCCTCAAACAAAGTCACACCCATTTAATCACACTGAATCACAAAGGGTGTGTAGGAAAGATTCAGGTTGAGTCCATTTCAAAGGTCTCCCTGTCATTCATTTAGAAGAGAATCATATCAAGCAATTATGATTTTAAAAAAGTCACTGGTTCTTGTTCCCTAAACTACTGAGAGCTACCAGATCTCAACTGCAAAAAGCTGGGTGACCCTTAGAAGGCAGAAATAAAGATACAGAAAACTCTTTATTTTTTGCAGATGAGATCTGGCTGGCTTAAAATTCTTTGTATGAAAAACAGATTACAGTCTTTTAATTCTAAGTCCCACCCCAGCCCTGTGCTTTACTCTCCCCTTGGTTGCTTTTAGGACTTTTTTTTTTTTTTGATGTTGAAATGAATTGTGAACAGATTAAAAGGCTTAGTCTGACTGGAACAACTAGATGGCAAAGGATTAAAGTGAGTGGGAGATTTCCGTGCTCTTTTCCATATCCTGATTTTATTTTCAATCATTCCTCACCCTGACATTATATGAGCATGACTATATGAATGGATAAAGTAGTCACATCCATTTCTGTCAGGTTTAATTTAACCCATTAACAGAAAAAAAGGCTTTTACTGATCATCGCATTTTCAATACAGAGCACTACAAATTTAGATGTGTACATTAATGCATAGTATAGTATAGTATAGTATAGTATAGTATAGTATAGTATAGTATAGTATAGTATAGTATAGTATAGTATAGTATTAGTATAATAAAGTGATGGCAAACCTTTTAGAGACCGAGTGCCCAAACCACAATCCCAAACCCACTTATTTATTGCAAAGTGCCAGGGCCGCATTAGCATTGTGGTGCCCGTAGGGGGATGAGTGTGGGCGTGGCCCACTCGGTGGGCATGGCAGACTGAGTGGGTGTGGCTGGAGTGGGCGTAGCCGCCTTGATGTTGCTCGTGGGGGACTCCTGTGGGGGCTGGGCAGGATTGGGGGAGATCCAGGGAGTCTCTGGTGGGTGGGGCAGTGGTCAGCAGGCTCATCCTGCAGTGTGAGGGAGGGGTGCCATTGCTGCGGGGCAAGGTGAGGCAGGGGCAGCTGCTGCCTGACACCATCAGCCCTCACACACAGAGGCCAGCGAGCGCATGGGGGCGTGCTCTACCACCTCTACTCGAGCTTGCTAGCCAGCTGCTTCACCTCCTTTGTGCTGGTTGGGGCCGCCGCTCTGGGCGCCAGCAGTGGTCATTTATTTTCTGTGACCATGGCTGCTTGTTTCTGATAATTGCTTGATTTTGTATTTGAAGTATATTGTATTTGTATAAATAAAACTAATAATTTTCTTTGCTGTTTTAGGTGGATCTGTATTCAGTCTCTCCAATAGCATTTTATGGATTGGTTTTGAAGATGCTGTTTATGATTTTTTTCCCCTTGTTTTGCTTGACATTTATCCAAGATACAATCTGAAAACTCTATAGAGTACAAATATCTTTTTCATACGTTTGAGCAGTTTGTATATTTATACTTTCAATTCACATGATTTCCCCCACCCAAAAAAAGCGATAACCACTTTTCCTGTCACTGTCCATCATCCTTCTCCACTGCTCATTCTCGTCATCTGAGAATCATGATTTATTTTGTTCAACGTCATCTTCAGATTCCATTGTTCAGTTTCAGGCAAGGCGTTTTCCAAAGGAGAATAGGTTCCTTTTACATTTACATCATTACTGAAATAGGCAATTATAGTTTTTCTCTTTTTCAGTTCTCATAAACATTCAAGAGGTGATCTCAGTTTCTTTACAGGCTATGGCTGGGGGCAGCGTAGTACCACAGGGACCCGGGAAATGGAATCTTAATTTATCCGTTGCTGGAGTGCTCTGCATGTTGAATTCTGCAACTGGCACTCCCCTGGCAGATACCTGAGGAGCAAACATAGCAGCAGGATATACTACAGAAGAAGTTCCAATCACCAAACAAAGATCACATATCTCAAGTTCTTTTTCAACCTCTGTAAGGATATTAGAATCCAAAGTTTCTCCAAACCATACAACATGAGGTCGCAAGAGGCCACTGCACAGTTCGCATCGAGGGAGATCTCCCACAGGAATAGTAGCTTCTTCAGTTTCAGGATCTGGAGCACCTTTTCCAGCTAAAGCCGGACAGATTGGACTGTTGTAATTCTCCACAACATTTCTACAACTGGTGCATCGGGTTTTGAATAAGTTACCATGAATTTCTAAAACATGCTTTGATCCTGCTCTTTTGTGGAGTTCATCAATGTTTTGTGTGATGATTGCAACACTCCTGCCTTGCTTGCTTATCTTAGCCTCACACTCTGCTATGGCAAGGTGTGAGGGGTTTGGTTGTTTGGTCATCATTAATTCTCTACGGTAATGATAGAATTCCCACACCCTAGAGGGATTCCGTGCAAAAGCTTCTGGAGTAGCCAGTTCTTGTGCAGGCCATTTCCTCCAAAAGCTTCCTGCACCTCGGAAAGTTGGAACACTGCTCTCTGCACTGATTCCAGCCCCTGTGATAATAGCTATATGTTTTGCTTTAGCAAATATTTCTCGAAATTCAGTCATATTTGAACTGGGTCGTGCCATTTCAAAGTATGTCCTTTCTTTCTTGGCTGGAGCAAGTTTAAGCCCGCAATATACTTGAGAAATATACTTCCTCACGGTAAGGTTGAAAAGCTTCATTAGGATCCAGTATACTGCCCGCGCCCCACCGCACGCTTCCCCGAGCCCGTCTAGCCAGCACCACCGTCGCCCGCGAGGAAGTGGCAAAGCGGGCCCAGCCGCCAGAGCGGCCCTTCGCCGCCGCTGTTTATGATTTTTATCAGTGCTTATTTCATCCACCCAAATCTGGTTTTGGATGTGACTACCTAAAGTTAAAACAAAGTTCTTTTTTCTTATTTTAATCAAGTTTAATTTTCAATTTATAAATTAGGCTCTTGGTTTCAACTCCTTAAAAGGAGGAGTATTTTTTAAAGCTACAAGGGCACAAGGTGGCAGTAGAGTTCATATAATTAATTAATTAATGTTAATGTACTGGCAAGTCAGCCACAGGAAGTAAGAGTCCTGCTGTTTTCATACAGCAGGGCTGTGGGGAAGAAGTGAGCAAGAGTATTTTCTAAGATAGTGGTAGTGAATGTCAACCCTACAAGGCAGACCAGACCAAGAAATAGACACCATGTAGGCCTAAAACTGCTTTTATTAAGATTAGCTATACAGTAACAGAAACATGCAAGTCGGAATGTGATCGTCTTCCTTCCTTTTTTATATTCATGTGAATTTGGGGGTGCCTGTCCGACTTATTTTCTTAACCCTCCCTCATCTGGACTTCTGCAGTCTTTATCTCTGTTATTGCCTTGGCGATGGATCTTCCCCAACTTCATCAAGGTCATCTATGCCGACAGGCTTGGGGTGTATGAGCTGTGCTCTGCCCCTGGGCCCTAGGAGTGTCCATCCATCAGCGACTGTCAGCTGATTGTGTTTGTATGTGGTGTGAATGCAATTAATTTTTAAATTTTAATTTATTTTATTGTTGTTGTATTGTTGTTGTGAGCCGCCCTGGGTCTTAGGAGAAGGGCGGCATATAAATCTGATTAAATTTAAACTTAAACTTTACTTCCTGCACTGAAGGAACAACTTAACAGTTGGGCGAAGGCCGGAAAATCAGGCAGGGCTGAGACTGCCTCATCTTTCAGTCTGGAAGCTCAGCCCTGTCCCTGCAGAAATTATACATATTTCTCATTTGTTTTGTTTAGAAAAACAAGCACGTAGATCCCTAATGCAGAACTGTCGTGTAATTCAGGTATCTGGTGAATCACCTCTGACTCTCAAAAACCTCAGACTAATCCAAACACTGGGAGAGTAACCATCTGAGTAAACATACTGGCAGCCTAGCAAGATAGAACTACCGGTAGTACCGTAGCAGCTGCATCTTCCCCATAGGCAAGACAGGGGAGAGAGGTATCCATGTCTCCTGGCACCCTATGGAAAGTTGAAATAGCCTTGTGGAAGTGGCATATGGTGTGACATCAAATACATTATCACCAAGTCAAATAACACCATCCCTGGTGACGCGCCTCAGGGGATCGTGCTATTGTCTCTCCATTATGGCTATAGGTGCTTGGAGCAGCAGTTGGTTAGTATATGAAACTCAATTATTAATTTGTCCATCTGGACAAATGAAAATTTCAAAAGAATAGGGCATTTGTGGAGAAAAGCAGCAGGAGGATTTCTTCAACAATATCTCAAAGAAATGTCTTTAATGGTGATAAGAAGATTGCAAGTGAGGTCACTGTTGTTATTTCCTTCAGAATTTAATGGGGCTAACTGTCAGGTTTTGCCTTTCCCTAAATTGAATTTCATGCAAATAACCCCCTTTTTGGTTATACTAAAAGCTGCTCCAGGAATACATCAGTTCTCATATACTATAGCACAGTAATTGCATTCCTAAAAAACGCTTATGCTGGGCAGTATGTTGGGCAGTACGTTTAATACAGTGTGGAAAAATAAAATTAGAGGTAGACAATTC
Organism: Bothrops alternatus; assembly: GCA_034064705.1. NCBI lineage: Eukaryota > Metazoa > Chordata > Lepidosauria > Squamata > Viperidae > Bothrops > Bothrops alternatus. Next base: position 239,683 of record JARGCV010000023.1, on the reverse strand, counting down.
AAGACTAAAAATACATTCATAACAAAATATTTTAAAAAATATTATTAAACACAATAAATAAGTTTTAACAAAGCAGTTACAAAGTTCATCCAGAAGGCTCAGCTATTTTTCTTCCTATACTGCCAACATCTGCTCTTTTATTGTGAGAAAATTGCCCCTTATCTCTTCTTCATCAGATCTTAACCAAAACACTTAATGGATGTTCCATCTCTTTCAGATTTTTTTTATGTCTGGTTGTAATAGACTTCGTGGCATCTTTGCTACACCCTGCTAAATAAAGCTTGCTTTTATTTTCTCACAATTTCTTCTGATTGTCCATAACATCACATCATTTAGACTAGCAGCATGCACAATGTCATGGGCCCTGTGTTTCTATTAATAAGCTTGAGAATTTCAAGCTTCCTCAGTCAATAAAGTTTCTATCTTCTTTGGCACTTTCTTCTCAATTACTCTGTTCATTTTTTGTTTTTGGAACAAAAATACGCTTAAGCAGTAAATCAAGTGGGCTATAACAAAGCAGCAAGCCCTCATGTTCAATTGGGTGGTGCTCACTGTGTTCAACTGCTATTTCGTGTTTATGCAGAACTGAAACTCAAGAAAATGATGCATCAGCAAACACACTTTCTGCTATACAGTCATTGTTTTGTTTTTGCTTCAGATTTGGTGCCTGGCTTTCTTTGAAAATCTGCTTTGTTTTTATGTGAAGCAGAATACGGGTCCAGATAGTTTTTGGGGTAGAATATAAAAAACGACACTGGATATTTATAAAATCCATTTAAAATATTTTGTTAACATCATGAAAATATATTGCCCAGATGATTATCAGCTTAGTTAATAAAAATGTTGATCTATTTGCATCTTAATGGTAACTTAAATTAACTGCTAAAAGAACTGCTCCTTTAATGTTTTGAACAGGAAGCATTTGTTCCTGTTGCTTATTTCAGTATTTATCACAAATTCTAACCCAGTGGTGACGAACCTATGGCACGCATGCCAGAGGCGGCACTCGGAGCCCTCTCTGTGGGCACATGTGCCACTGCCCCAGCCCTGCTTTCCCCCATGACCCCCTCCTCACAGCAGCCCCCCTGAAGGAGAGTCACCCCCGAGTGTGGCCCACGCAGAGCAGCATAGCTAAGGACATGGCAACCAGGCAGCGTAGACAAGATTCTGCCCTCATGCCTCATTGTGCAGTTGTTGCTGCGGGGCGCAGGCAGAGGGCATGGCTGCCATGGTGCTGCTGGGCTGCCTGGGTGATCTGCGGCAGGCGGGGTGAGGGCGGGGCAGAGGGTGGAGCAGGGGCGGGGCCAGTTTTGGGGCACTTGGTTTCTGAAAGATTCACCATCACTGTTCTAATCTATTCTATTGAAGCTTTGTTTCTGCCTCTCAGCCCACAGCAATTTATATTATGCACATTCTTAGAGCACCTCATTATCTTGCAAGTGCAGATTGAACACATATTTCAAGAGGTGGTTGGACAGCTCTCACAGAGGCTCTTAGAGCAAATGGATAACCTGGATCTATTTCATGCTGGGTTGAGACTGGGATATGGAGAGAGCTGGTCGCGATTGTTGATTTCTAGTGGATCTGAAATGGGGGGGGTGATAAATATATTTTTGTGCTCCTTGATAGCTTTCAATATCAGGGAGAGATTGACCATAGTCCCTCATGATGTAGCTCAGAGACTGACATTTCCCTTCCTACATGAAATTGCTAGGTGAGATCATCTGCTGTTTCGGTATCTGAAGATACCCAGCTTTACATCTCTATGCTGGGCTGCACAAATGAAGATGTTGAGGCATTGACCCTGTATCTGGAAACTGTTCAGGTCTGGGTGGGGAGAAACAGAATTTGGTTCAATCTTGACAAGACTGAGTTGCTCTGGTAACTTCCCCCCTCCCCAAATACTGGAAATGTTTCCACCATCTGTCTTGAATATGGCTGCTCCAACTCATTCAAGACTTGTGTGCAACTTGGGGGGGGTCCTCCTGGATTCAGTTATTGCTGAATCTATTGGCCTTTATACATGTACATCTTGTGCTCCAAATGTGCCCTTTCCTTGACCAGGGGGCCCTGCAGATAGTCACTCACTACTGGACTACTGCAATGTGCTTTACACGAGGACACTTGAAGAACATCTGAAAGCTGCAGCCGATTCAAAATACAGCAGTGCAAACAGTAACGGGCACTTATTTATTATTATTATTTATTTGGGTTTGTATGCCGCTCCTCTACTTCTCATTGTGCCCATGTGTTACACTGCTACATGAGGTGCATTGACTACCAGCTGGCATCTAGGTGCATTGCAAGAGCTTTACCTTTAAAGGCTTTCATGGCATAGGACTTTATTATCTGAGGGACCGCTTTTTCTGATTTGGGCAAAATAGATGTGCTCTAGATCCCTTTTATTAAATGTTGCCATCTTGTGAGACCTAGGAAATGTGCCTTCTCTGTGGTAGCCCCTATACCAGCGGTTCTCAACCTGTGGGTCGCAACCCCATTTGGGGTCGAACGACCATTTCATGGGGGTCGCCAAACACCGCAGTCCGCCATTTTTTCCCCCTTTTCCCCTCGGCCGGCACCGGGGGCAGCACCGCGCATGCGCAGGGTTGCACCGTGCATGCGCGATGCGGGCCATCGTGCCGTGCATGCGCGATGCGGGCTGTTGCGCACGCGCTGCGCACACGCAGTGCAGGTCGGGGTCGCGCCGTGCATGCGCGGCACAGGTTGGGGTCGTGGCCTGAAAAAGGTTGAGAACCGCTGCCCTATACTATATTTTCCTTAACATTTCTTCTGAGTTTTCTGAATAGCTTATCCATTCCAAATTGTGCAAATGCAAATTTAATTTGCAAGTTGTATGCATATTGCTGGAATTTTCCATGGTGCATACTTTATGCCCACCTTCTCTCACCTATATCTGGAAAACATTCCCTCAGAGGTACAAAGGGCACTCACTCTCCTGGGATTCTGAAATGGTCTTAAAACCTGGCTTTCAGCCCAGGCCACACTATACAGTGTTTGGGGGCACTGTGTCACTTTGTGTTTTGAAGGTTATTTTTAGTTTGGGTTGTTTAAATTTTCTAATTGTATTAACTTGATATTAAATTTTATGAGCTGCCCAAAATCTGTTTGAGTGGGCAGCTAGAATAAATTTAATAAAATGAAATGAGATAACAAAACTACACTATTTCTCAAGTAGAAAGCTCATTCTTTATTTATAACCCAAAAACAAAATGGCAGACCGCGACGGCCCGATCTGCGCATGCACGGCACGTGCGCGACGGTCCGAAACGACGAAAAAAAAACAAAAACAAACAAAACAAAACAAAAAAATGGCGGACCGCAGTGTCCGGCGACCCCCACGAAACAGTCATTCGACCCCAAATGGGGTTGCGACCCATAGGTTGAGAACCGCTGTTCTAGCATATAGGCTCTAACACATGCTGAAATCATCTATATATGGCTTGGGAAAGCTAATGGACAGACATAGTTCTTAGTGCCACTAGATCCAATCTGACTTGTTATTGTTTTAATTAAAAATAGTGGAAAATTGGTACGCTGTAAATGTCATCTTGCAGTTTCATCTTTATTTTTAAAAATGCTTGTGATCTTCAAATGAATACAATAAACTTTCTTAGAAAATATAAATGGGGGGGCAATAATCTAAAACTTTAAAGAATCCCATATGCTCAGAAAGTTAAGTAAACAGGGAACTCCTGTTAAGGGAAGAGAAGGCAGCTTTGTGATAAATCTAATTACGTAGCTCTTCCATAGTTCTGGGAACACAAAAACCATCCACAGCAACCATTTGAATGATTGTCGTCAACATGTTCCCAAATGTCAAAGGTAAACAACCTAAAAAAGATCTAAGAAAACAGACCAGATTAATAGAACAAGCCTATCATATCTATTAAGAAATGTGTGAGCCAAGCAAAATTTTGACTAAGGCCATGCTAACAGTAATGCTGTCATTTTCCAGAATTAATCAGCAAACTGGCTGAAAAATATAGGATGTTGTAATCCATTTATCTGCAGATAAGAATGCATTACTTGCTTCTACTCAAACATTCAATTTATCTTGTATATCTAGAAGAGTCAATCATTATATAGCTATGACAACTAGTTCAATGAACCAGAAAAGGAGATCAGCACAGATACTACCAGCTAAAGTGACACTAATATTTTTGCACATCTGTGTTTTGTCAGTCTGGCACATTGGAAATAATGTACGGAACATGACAAAATTCCATAGCTTAAAGTAGAAAAACGTATGTAACTAAGGAGCCCAAGGAAGTCAATGCAATTCTCTTCTCGTAATAAGTACACTGAAGATTATTTATGGCAATAAAAGTTCTCAGATCACACTCACTACATTTTTTTGAAATCTGAATATTGTGGTCCATGTAAAGTAGAACTGTGGCTTTGGGAGAATTTTGGGGGGGGGTTGTTGTCATTGCAAAACATTGCCCTTTCTGTTTCATTGGTCTCAAACTGAATCACTGGAATTACTACTGCTTGCATGTAATTAAATCTGTTATCCTCCAATTACGGACCTCCAAAAAATAACTGAGCTCCTCATAGGATGTTGTTTCCTTCAAAGATCTTTCCAAAATCACTAGGAAATCTAATCTTCTGCCGTTTTGTCTGGTTGCTGAGACAATCCTTATAAATAGATGCACCACTCATATAGATAACTGAACAAACAATATACAGAGCCAGGCTGAGGAATCTATGAATGGCTTTCTTCTATATAAAGATCAACACAAGAAGAAAACTAACTCAGCAGGGCTTATCACTTTCCTTCAGCATCCTTTTTAACTTAAAAAATAACTTGAGGAACTTTCAAAATATGAATTTTTCACTTCTAGTTTTCAATGATGTAATGCTATGATTTCAGAGCCAAATGATGTACTGACTTTATTGCATGATATGCAGTTAAATCTTATTTTTCCATTGGATAAATCTTTGCTCGATCGTTTCAGTAATACTAGAAGATGTATAGTTGTTGAGTAAAACTAGTCAACCCAACAATAATAAGGCCATACAGAAAATGTAATATATGAGTGTCTGCCACTTCATTCATTTGTATGCATCCACACCCTGCTGGAATAAAAATCTAAGATGTGATATCTGTCAAGTGAAGGTCTTCCGATAGTCTCCACATTTGAGTAGGGGTATAGACTGCATGAAGTGGCAATCCTCGACTTACGACCACAATTAAGCTCCAATTTTTTGTTACTGAGACATTAAGTGAGTTTTGCCCCATTTTACGACTTTTTTGCCACAGTTAAGTGATTCACTGCAGTTTTAAATTACTAAGATGGTTGTTAAGTGAAACTGGTTTTCCCATTGATTTGGCTTGTCAGAAGGTCGCAAAAGGTGATCACATGACTCTGGGACATCCCAACTGTCATAAATATGAACCATTTGCCAAGCATCTGAATATTGATCACACGACCATGGGGATGCTGCAACAGTCGTGTGAAAAACAGTCACAAGTCACTTTTTCAGTGCCATTGTAACTTCAAATTGTCATTAAATGAACTGTTCTAAGTCGAGGACTACTTGTATTCTTTGGTTAAAGGGCAGAAACAGTACGAGATTCCTGAAAACTGTTAAGATCAGTGGTGGGATTCAAATCTGTGAACAACCGGTTCTGTGTGTGGATGCAGCTTCCGGAAGTCCATTCTGGGCCTGGGCAACAAAAAATTAGCTACAGGTTCTGGCGAAGTGGTGCGAACCGGCTGAATCCCACCACTGGTTGTTTGATTTGACAGAGAAAGAGAACTGCAGTTTTGTTCTCATCTGTTGTAAAATTGACAGCAAGGTTTCCTCACATTTTACATATTGAAAAAAATATATATACATGCCAAAGATGGGTCCAAGAAGGTAGCTTTAAATCTCTTACAGAAGCCTTCTCAACCCAGTGGCATCCAACCCAGAGTACAAATACCGGGCTTGGGAATTTTATAAGCTGCCGGTTCCAAACCATCTGGGAAATTGGGAAGGGTTCGGCTTTGAAGTTTGGGCTGATTATTGGAAGATATATTTCAAATAGACTAAGAATGTACTTGCTGAAGGGATGGGGGTATCGACATGGAAATTATTAACCTTAATAAGAGGACTTGTTTGTTTGATGTCCAATGGACTGACCTGAAAAGAAGTGAAAGTTAAAATGTTTAAAATGTAGTTGGTTTATAGTTAAACTTGGATATATGGGGTGAAGAAGGTCTACAAATTTAAAATGATTGTATTAAGCCGAATGGCTTTAACGGGAAATATTTTTTTCTCTCTTTCTCTCTCTCTTTGTTTACATGTACAAATGGATATCTAATAATAAAAAAAGTTAAAAAAACAACCAAAAACTTCCATTCAAAAGAAAGAGAAGGAATGCATCTGGCAAGCAATTCCTGAGATAACACCACTTGCAGCCTGTTTTTAAGCACGCGGTCTTAGAAATTCCTTCTAATTACCCTTACTTGCTGCTTTACCTACGGACACGCGAGGATATCCATTCACTTACGAGTGTATTTGTCGAGAGTTACCATTGCTCGCCTTTCATTTAAGAGGCAGCCTGAGAGAACCGCACCTCAGGATATGCATGCTGCCCTCCCCCGCCTAGAAAGAGTTAAAAGCCTGGGAGGGTGCTTGGAATCCAGGTTTGTTTATCATCAGTTTCGCTCTCGCTCGACAGGTTCTTCCAGCAGCAACAACAGCGGCGGCCGCTCTGCGCGCCCGAAATCTAGGCGGGGCCGTCCTTCGAACCTTGCCCGCCGCTTAAAAAGCGCAGCGCCTTTTCTACCGCCTCCTCCCAGGCGCAAGCCCGGCCCTAGGATATTGGCCTTAAAGGGGACCCCGAAGCCACGCTTCCTGCTTTCCTCTCCTCTTTCCTCACCTGAAGTCCGTCTGCGCAAAATGTTCAGGTGCGGCCTGGCCTGCTGGAGGTGCAGATGGATCCTGCCCCTTCTCTTGGGGATAGCCATCATCTTCGGCATCATTGCATTGGCTGGCAAGGGATGGCTGGAGTCGGCCGAAGCCCCCTACGTGCGTAAAGCTTGGTTGTGGTGGGACTGTCGCAAACAAAACCCCGAGGATGGGAAGTGGATTTGCGATTCTCTCATGGATTACAGTAAGTCTTGGTGGCGAGTGGCGTGCACGGTTAACCTTTCGCAAGTCTCGCTTTATTTAGTCGATGTTGGGAGGGTTACGGTGGTGAAAAAGACGGTACTAATTCCCGGGACTTTTTGCAAAGGGCGCAACGGTTCACATTAAAGTACAGGCCTTGCTTGGAAACAAATTGCGTATATGACGTCAGCCTCGCTTTTATGCAAAACTAATAGCCCGGTGACCCTGAGAAACCGGTAATGAGGAGCAGAAACCGGACTGCCATTCAAAAGAGGGGCTAGAGATCCTAAAGCGAGGCGCAGGGGGGAGATAAAGGGTTAACAGGCGACGAGGCCTTCGTTAGTTACCGATTGCTCTGTGGAGGATTTTCAGATTTTAAGAACAAGCTGCCTCCAGAAGTTGTGAATGCTCCAACACTGGAAGTTTTTAAGAAGAGACTGGACAACTATTTGTCTGAAATAGTATAGGGTTTCCTGCCCGAGCAGGGGGTTGGACTAGAAGACCTCCAAGGTCCCTTCCAGTTCTATTCTAAGATGCAATAAGGCGAATTGCCGCCTCATTCGAAAGTATTCATTGAAATTAGTTTGAAAGGCTCTGGATAAAACTGGTTGCCGCACCTTTAACTCCTCAAAACTTGACCAGCTTTGCTCATCGTGCGTTTGTTTAATGCACAGAAAGCGAGTCTTTGCCTGCCCTGATTGTATTCCTGCTCTTCGTCATAAATCCTAACCTTCCGGTCAGAGCTGGAGAAGCAAATAGCCTTTGTGCTTTCAGAGGGGGTGGGAGAGCAACTATTCCTTTGCCCCCACTGCTGGTTGTAACTTGATACCAAAAGAGTGTGTCATCTCTTGTTAGACTGAGCTTGAATTGAATTGTGGCCAAATAGGGGAAGATCTGCAGCGCTTTGCAAGCTTTGGTAGTTAAAGGGAAAAAAAACGTACCCAGAAGTTAACATATTACTATAGTTGTCTTCGTGTGATACATTAACTTAGATTTCCTCAGGTTGGTGCCTCCAGAAACGTTGGGGTGGCAATTACGAAGATTTTCAGACAGCAAAGTATATTTGGGATCCCAAAACATCTGGAGGGTGCCAATTACAGAAGATTGAGTGTGTATACAATGGTGCCTTGAGAACTAATGGAATAACAAAGTATATTGGAGTTGTAGAAGCAGAGGAACATGGGTGCTGCCAAGCATGTCCTTTAGAGATGTTTTTTTAAACTGTTGGTAATCACTGGTTTTTTTTGCCTTTAATTGGAAAAATCAAAGTGACAATTGCATTTGTTCCTTTATATAAAGAATACCGGTAGGTATAATTTGTACTTCAAGTGCAAGCTATTTCACTGGTATATTTCTTAAAATGTAATAGAAATAAATATTCTTTCTAATTCTTACCTTTACTTAACTATTGTTTTTGACAAAAGTATAGAATTGGTTATTTAAGTAAGAGCACATTTTTATATAAATTACATAAGCTGAGGAGCCTAGCACTTATAGTCCGATCAATTAAAGGAAATAAATACATAATTTCCCCATGAACCCATTAAAAATGGGTTCCTCTAGAGAAGAGAATATTCTTGATGACTAACCACACTGGCGGTGGGGGATTTGGCCCAGTCATTCTTGGGACAGCAGAGTCTACCCCCTCATAGACTTGTTTTGGAGATAAAATGGAGAGAGACTTCTACAGAAGCCCGGCTTGAATTTCTGGTGGAAAGTTTGAGATAGCATATATTGTGCATATAGTCAGAGTTGATAATAATTCTGTGAGGAGTGTCTAAAAATTGTGGCATGAATCAAGTGTTCCTTTTATCTTTCCCAAACAAGTTTATCAGCTGCAAAGAACCTGGAATCAATGTTGTCTTAACTGAAATCATGTCAAACAAAATAAAACACAGGTTTTGATGTAAAGATTAATGTATGAAAATACAGGCCAAACAAAAACTACAATTAGTCCTTGACTTACAAAAGTTCAAGGACTAACTTGACTTACAACAGTTCATTTAGTAACTGTTCAAAGTTACAATGGGACTGAAAAAAGTGACTTATGACCATTTTTCACACTTAACGACTGTTGCAGCATCCCCATGATCACATGATCAAAATTTGGACACTTTCTGTCATACATTTGTGATGGTTGTAATGTCCCAGGCTTATGTGAACATCTTGTATGACCTTCTGACAAGCAAAGTCAATGGGGAAGACTTAACAATGGTGTGACTAACTTAACAATTGTAGTGATTCACTTAACAACTGTGGCAAGAAAGATTGTAAAATGGGGCAAAATTCACTTAACAAATGTCTCACTTAGCAACAGAAATTTTGGGCTCAATTGTGGTTGTAAGTCAAGGACTACTGTACTATCCCAATTTATTTTGCAACACTTGTATTCAGGGTAGATTTGATAATTGAAGTCAGTGAAATTATGATAGCAAATTCTGCCCTAACCTAGATGTCTTTAAAAGTACAGTGTAACTGCTTACAAGTTGTGTATGTTTGGGCTCTCTAAACACAATTAGCTATCAAATATGGATAATGGGGGGGGGAATCTAGGATTTAGAATTAAGAGGCTCAGTGATTCAATTTGGAAACAAAAACATTAAATCAAAATTTTGTGTACTTAAATACATGGAAAATATTTTAACATGGGTAGATTGTTTTATGTATTTAAATTTAGATTTATGTGACGGAAGCTAAACTGCTATTTCAGATGTGAAATTTTTTTAAAGATAGTGCTTAAACTTTGGCCTATCTTACAGCACTTTTTGTGTATGTTTTGTAAAGGACATCCAGATAGAATATATTCAACATATACTGGGAATGGAATGAATGAACATTAAATCTTTGTATTATTACAGTGTTTGCTGCATGCAAGCTAGCTAAGATTAATATGTCACAATAAATTAGTTATGGTAAGATTATTGCAAAATTTTAGCAATTACCTGAATAAAGAACTTGCTTACAATTTGTATCATGAATTCCTTTTTTAAAAAATGAGAAAAACAGAGTGCAGAATAGGAAGACTTAATACTTATAATGATGTTACTCAGATTAAAAATTGCAAGTAATTCATACACTGATTTTATTCCACCCTTTCACTTAAAAGATCTAGATCACTTGTTAATGACAGAGTTGCAACTGGCACAAATTCTTATTCAAGATTGTACTTGTTAAGTATTGATGTTGCACAGAATACAGAAAAGAGCCACTCCCTATGCATTGGGGAGGAAGGCATTCTTTGTTTAGAATGATAATTAAATTGCAGAGTTTGTAATTCAGCTTTGCTTCAAGATTAAACTAGATGTAACATGGAGTCCTATGTATCATTTTCAAATTATTTTTTTGCATTAAAGAATAGCTACTCTCCAAAAGCTGTTTGTTACAGAAATTAGAACGTAGGAAGATGGGATACATGAGGGATAACCTTTTATTTTTAATACTGTGGCCGTCCTTTTCAGATGGAAAATAGAAAACTACAATCACTTTTTCCCCATAGAATGAAAGGGATATAGATTTGTAATGGTATCCCATCCCATGACAACAGATTAAATTCTATACTCTTAGCAAAATGAAAAAAAAATGTTATTTAAATAAATTAGATATGGTGATCTGAGAAAATACTAAGATTGGCCCCTCAAGAAACAGTGGCACCAAATAAAGGGTATGTTTAGCACTGAGATAATCAAGTGGTTAAAATGGAGGATTTAAGATTAATGGCTGTATTATCAGGTGAACTCAACCTCCCCTCTTGGTCAACAAGTAAACCCTGTGTCCACCTTTGAGTGCTACAGGTCAAAAAGGATAGTGACAATTGTTTCTCATAATGGAGGATAGTAAGCAATGGGTTAATTCAAGGATCTATAATCAGATGAGTACTTTGATTAATTCATAAATGTTCTGGAAGTGACCAAATTGTCTGAGGATCAAGGAGAGAAACTACAAAATCCCAAAAGAATGCCTTCAAATCTGGAGGGTGAACAAATGTAATTTACTGTAAAGTGTAAACCTATGGAAGATTTTTTAAAAAAAATACATTTACATATGTCAGATTGTAAGCAAGTGATCACTAACTAAGAAAGGGATCTTGGGATTATGATGGATAAAAAGTGTTGATTTAGTGTAGTTTTCCCTAGTGAGACCAATGTGATGTGAAGACTTCTGAGAATTATCCTCAATTCTCTGCTGTAATGAAGAGAGCTGGGAAATTCTGGGTGTTCAGCTACACTGACCTAGAAGATGATGAGCTTATGATTGTTGTGGAAAATAAAGTCCATATTGGGAATTGTAGGGTAAAGAACTAAAATACATTAGTGCATTTGCACTAATCAGAAGTATAAACAAGAATTGTAATGGTAAAGTTTGATTCATTGACTGTCGAAACTATTTGGAACAGTGCTGTATGAATGTCATGTCTGAAAAGATACTGGGATACAATACTAGGTCTTAACCACAAAAAATTGTTTTGTATATTTATCTAATTGTAGCTTATTCAATAAACTATAGTTAAGTAAATCATGGCTTGGCACTAGGCCACAGGGGAAAAAACGAGCAGAAGCAATATATTTAGGTGGAAACGGTATATTATTTAGGGCTCTTTAATTTAGCAAAAAGTCTCATTGAAAAGAGAAATTAGAGACACATCAAGTTAAAACTCTGCTAGTATGGTTGAGATGCTGTACTTGGACTCGGGAGGTCCAGTCTCACTCCCCTTGTGACTGTGTAGATTACCCAGCTTGTTTTAAATATGCAGTGATGGGGGGATGCCTTGAACACGGAGAGAAAAAGCTGTCAATAGAAGATGATCAACCAAATTCAGGCCTACAGTACAGTAGCTATTGATTCTTTGTAGGGATTTGCAGTTGTGTCAGATGAAAAGAAGCATCACAATATTTAATAGATAATGCCTTTAACAATAAAAGGAAGAGTCTGCTCAGTCCCCTTAACCGATATTTTTCTAAGCTTACATTCAATGCAAAATGTATATATTTATATGCAAAGTATATATAATTCTTATCTTTCTTTTTTTTCCCCCCCAAAGGCTGGGGCAGAGCTGCTGCTGCTACATACCTTGTCGGTTTTGTCATCCTCTGCATCTGTTTCTGCCTAGCAGTCATAGCATTTTCCATTGAAATCCTACGGTTTAACTTTGTTCGAGGAATCGGTGGCTTGCTCTTCGTTGTTGGTAAGCCTGTAGATAAGAGAATTGATTTTCTGTGACTTTCCTTCTCTCTAGGCTTTTCAACCAGTGGTACGGGTACCCCCTGTGGTACATTGGCACCTGGCAGGTGGTACACGACCATCCTAGAAAAGTGGTAGCAGGGGAGGGGAATGAGCTGAACCGGTGGCACCACCGCACAAGCCTGAGCGAGAGACAGCTGATGCTGCAGCGCTGTCAGGGCTCAGCAGAAGCACCTGGATCAGTGCCGCTTTCCAGCTGATCGGCGCTTCTTCGGGGCTGTTAGGGCTCAGTGGAAGCGCCAGGATCAGTGCCAGGCTCCAGCTGGAGCTCGGCGCTGATCCTGGTGCTTCTGCTGAGCTCTGAAGAAGTACCAATCAGCCGGAAAGCAGCACTGATCCTGGCGCTTCTGCTAAGCCCAGAAGAAGCGCCGATCAGCTGGAATGTTGCAGCATCTCCAGGGTCTTGTGATTTACATTCAGATGCTTGGTAACTGAATCATATTTATGATGGTCACAGTGTCCCAGGGTCATGCGAAGTGACCAAAACCTGCTGCAACCACCCAGCAGACCGGGGGGGGGGAATAAAAACCAAGCACTCCCACCCCCCCACCCTCCGCTGCCAATCCTCAACAGAAATGCTCACAACAATGGAAACCTCAGACAGGAAGAAGAGCGCCGCCGGGTGGGCAGGCAGGTGTCTTGCTCGGCTGTGACTTGGGGGGCACTTTTTTCAGTGCCATTGTAACTTCGAACAGTCACTAAGTGAACTGTTATAAGTCGAGGACTACCTGTATTTTATCACTTTTTTCCTTTTTTTGATGGGGGGTCATCAAGTTTTTGACACCTTGCTAGGCGACAGGTGGTACTCGGATGTTGCCATATCCTAAAAGTGGTACAATGGGTGAAAAGGTTGAAAAGCCCTACTCTAGAATAAGTAAAAAAAAAAAGCTTTAATTTCTTAGTCAGCTCTTTCCTCCTCTTGTACAACTTTATTTAGATTTCATACTAGCAACAAACAACTGTCCAGACTCAATCAGGTCAGCTTTCTTAATTGGAGCGAGCCAGCATTAATTCATCATTTAGTTTCTAATTTGCCTCCCCCAAGTTTATTTTTTAATAGGCAAGTCTCTTCATTTTTGGAGGAACTTTTATATATATTTAGATTATTACTGTTGGGATGTATTATTAAAGATATTTCACATGAGTTTTTATTTGCATAAATTTACAATTGCATTAATTTGCAAAAATATATTTAATGCATCAGTATATTCCCTTCTATATTGTGGATATAATAGAACTTAATCATCTTCAAAATATTTAACAAAAAAGCTCCTAGGATTATATGTAGCAAGTTAGTTATGAATGAACCACAGCTATCTTGAGAATCATTTATAAAGCTTCATACAATTTGGTTTCTTTAGTTTGGGTTTATTGTCTTGCATGAATTAAGGATGGTTTTTGAAGCATAGTTTATAGATTACTATACAGTGAAGCTTTATCCAATCATGATTTATTCAGAAATCATGGCTACCCAACCAAAGCTTAGTGTAGTGCAGAAACTCAACTAGATCCTTCATCTTGATCTCACATCTTTCAGTATTTTTATTAATGACTTGGAGGTGGTAGAAGGAATGCCAGCCAGACTTGCTAAAGATAGAATTAGTCATGGCTACTAGTATCCTTAAAGATGAAAGAATAAATCAAAATTATTTTAATAAGTTAAGTCAAGTTGAGCAGCTTCTGAGAATTGGAAGTTGTAACTCAACCTTCAGGTTTTTGGAAGGCTGCAGGATACAGTTGAGAAGGGTAGTCGGATTTCTGTCTTATTTTGGCATATATGGGGCATTAAGAGTGGGAATGGGAAAGGCAAAACACTACTATTCCCACACTTCACCCTGTCTGCATATTCAGCATCCAAAATTGTGCCTCACAGTCTTGGAGAACTGCCCATGGATCCCCCCCTTCCCCGGGTAGAAAGCAGAATTGAAAATAACAGAGCAGAGGCAAATACAAAGTTTTTTCACATGAAAAAGGAATCAGATATGCACAGATAAACCTGGTTTCATAATGTTGTAAGCAAAAAAATTGGCATTGTAGTTGACCATGCTTGAATATGGATGGCTGCAGAGAGTCAAATGTGGTTTTAAGTAGTATCAGTCGAAACCTATTTTCTAAATCACAGGGTATGAGTTCCATTCTATTCTGCTTTAGTCATAATTATTCTTGAACATGTGACCCGTTTTTGGTGCCACAATTGAAGATCCAGATGCATTTTAACAGTTTCAAAGAAGGCCAATGTGATTATACCGGTAGAACTGAAAATTTCAGTGAGAAAATACATGAAAGACTATAAATATATTAAGCTCTGCAACAATAATAGCACAAAACTCCCAGGTGTATTTGAAGGATTTGATAGCAATCTTAGGGAATATTCCATAGGAAATAGCCATGATTTTTGTTATCCCAAAATGTAATCTGTTTGACAGTGCTCTGAAGTTACAGGAAGGCAGGTTCCAGTGGAAAGTTAGGGGGAAAAAATCTTAAAATAAGTGGTTGGAAAGTGGAATCAGTTGTGCTGGATTCTTGTTTTGACAAGGAATATGCCTAATGGCTCCTAATGGCACATCACCTTCTGTGGTGTGTTTAACAGATGTAAGTATCACATTAATATTGATTTGTCTGGTTGCTATACACATAGTGGTGTTTCATACATTGTGTGTGATAGATGTTTTCCCATGATTAAGGAATTTTTTTACAAGTAATTATCAACAGTCTTTGTGCTGATAGGAAATAAAGTCAATGGTATAAAATTTTTCCAAGTGTTTAGCAAACAGACTTGAAAAATCTAATTATTGGTAGGACCAATGATGGGTCTTGCCAGTAATTACAGAGATAGGTCATTGAATGTTAGCAGAGTTCAGCCATCTCTCTTATGCAGGACTATTCTCCCTAGATGAGATTGCAGCAATCTCAACTTCATTTGGTGAGATAGCATGCAAGAAAGAATGCTGAAACTTTAAGAGATTTAATTAGGAAATGTTATATCTATTTATATAAATGATTATAATTAAGATAGATACTCTGGTGTCTTGTACTATATTAACAATACCTCATTATTCAATCAATCAGTATGTAACGCCACCAATCTCAACAAGTGATTGGACAACAAATATATTAAATAAAAATACAATTGCAACATATTGTTACCAATGTAATAATTTAAATGCACAGCAGTCAAGGAAATAAACCCAGTCAACAAACGCTAATACAGCAGGACATGAATCACTTCATATGCTTAAGGGCCCCAATTCTGGGCACAGGGGCAGGTCTTTAGGATCTTGCAAAGGATAGCAGGATTGGGGCCATCCTAATCTCTTCTAATGTAAATACAGTTTGCTGCAAATAATCTGTGTGGTTTGAGATTTTATTTAATGCCTTTTTTTCCTCCTTGTTTCCATCCAGCTGCTTTCCAGATCTTAGGCTTGGTCATCTATCCAGTGAAATACACTGAAGACATTATATTGACTGGAAGCAACATGTTCAGCTGGGCTTATGGCTTTGGTTGGGCAAGCACAGTGATTGCGATAGGTTGTGCGTTTTTTTTCTGCTGTCTTCCCAACTGGGAAGATGAAGTCCTTGGTAACATAAAACCTTATAGACATGATGGCATTTAATCTGTTTGACTTAATAAAAGATACTTTTAGTAAATAAAGCAATATGTGTTTGTTTGAGTAACAGTTTATTTTTAGCCGTTCCTGTTTTCAGACTTATATTAAAAAAAGAGAGATTGCATTCTGAAGTTTGATAACTAGTAACAATTCCATTCAGGAATTAATTGCTTTTTTGTAAAGGACAGAAGCTTTGGTGAGGTGATTTATTCCAAGATAATATTTTATTGAGTAAGTACATAAGGGATTTTTTAACAGTCAGGCAATTTTAATTTTTTGTTTTTAGCCTGTGGTTCAAAATCTTTATCTAAATACATATTAATAAAAAATGTTTCAAAATGTAGTTATTTATACATTCGGTACACAATCTTCTAAGCATTAGACTCTGTTAATATTTTTTTACTGGCATTTCTGCTATAGCAATGCTTCATAGCTTCCTTCATACTAAATGAATGAACACCATAGTATTTTGTGTGTGCAGGTTTCCCATGTTAAAAAATTTGTTGGATGCTTCTAGACAAGGTTAAGAATATGATAAATTTGCTCCATTCTGATAATTAGCACAGAATACTTAGATAGCTATTTTGCGTTTCTTCTGGTCTCCCACCCCCATTAAAGAAATCTCTTGAGAGAGAGTGCATAAATGCACTCAGTATATGGATTTAAAGCAAAAGAAAAAAAAACCCCAGCCCCAAACCCAAATAATTATTAGATGGCAAATCTATTAGGCAACAAACAAAGCTGGTTTGCAGTTGGAAAGTGCAGTTGGAAAGTACTTCTCTGCTGCTGATCTTCTCATCCCATTTTATCATGACTATACCCCATATACATATTTAGGATTCAGATGGCATTGAATCAAAGGATGGGTAAGGATAGGACCAATGTAAGCTTGATTTTTCAAGACACTTAAACTTTTGGATATGGTTCTGCAGGATTAGTTACTTGGGAGTAGAATAATAATGTACGCTTGACTTTCCAAATTTAAGCATATATACAGTGTAGCTCACAGATAGGCAGTGTGATTGTCTATGGGTATAGAGAACCTTAGGACAACTCCAGTGGGGCTAGTTAGGCTTCTGCAGCATTGGACTTTATTTTTTAGTTAAAATATATGGAATGCTTGCATGCTGCAAAACCAAAATGCCAGTCCGTGACATATTTATTTACAAAGAGTACCTGTGAATCTCATGTAGAGCCCCCAGAGTGTTCCAGAATAAAAGTGGAACTTGGGTGTAAGCCTAGCAAGAGAAAGACAATGAAAAATTGCAGCAGTGCAAAGCATTGGTGGAATGGGTTAGGGCAGAATTCCCCAAACTTTTGGGCACCAGGGACCGGTTACGTGGAGAGAGGTTTTTCCGCAGACTGGGAGGAGGCGTTTTGTGTGTTGCCAGCATCCTGTGGATGGGGCTTTGCTTGTTTGTGTGGACTGGCTGCTGGTATGCCGTGGTCCAGTACTCGTCCACGGACCAGGAGTTGGGGACCCCTGGGTTAGTGGGAATAATCATGTCACATTGCCTTTTTAAAAGAATTTGTGTGAGTTGTTGCCTAGTTGCCAACACACACTGTCGTAGCCATTGTGTAAATGGATATACCTTTGGCAATCAATGTCCAGATTCCTACAGTACACATTTCAGAATTCCAACCCTATGGATGTTTAGTCAGCAACAGAACACAAGAGTTCAGTCAGTTTAATCTTAAATAAACAGAAGATTGCAGAGAATTTAATATCATTAATCTCAGTAGGAAAATTAAATGATCACTGAAAATATTGGGTAGAATCTGTGACTGGAATATGTGAAAACTTTAATTTACCTTAAGATATTTTAACATCATTAAATCCATTGTTAACCTGACAGCCCTCTGAATGTATGTTACTAAAAAAAAGGTTATATGCCATATCTTTTGTACCTTTTGGTAGAAGCTTATTCTATATTTGTGGAAATATTATATATTGTAATGTATCATTTCAGACATGATTGTTTTTGTATGTTTACAATTATTCTCAAAAGCCATCTGCCCACTACTGCATGAGTTAATTAATAAAAGTTGCTTAAGGTACAGAAAAATTCTCATATGAATCCACATTGTTTAAAATGTTGTATTTTATAGTATGCTGGATTGTGATAGAACATAGCTCTTACAAAATATTGGTTATGTGTTCTGTAAATATTGTAATCTAAATTGAAGACAGAAAGCTTCCATCCACTTTTATGGAATATGCTCATTGCCTTTAATAGAATTTGCTTTTTCTGGATAAATAAAAGTAGTATCGTTTTGATAACAATGATATGTTTTTAAAGAAATCAATAGAATAAAAGCATACCAGTTTAATAAGAGTATTTAATTCATATACCCGATTTTCCTTAAACATCATCAACCGGCAGAGACTAGCTATTGTTAATATTCTATCATTTTATCAGTAATAAATCAGTAGCAAACATTAGTTCAAAGGACTGTGTTTACATTTTCCTGGAGTAAGCAGAGTTTCCTAAATTTCCAGCATTCAAGAAGACCAAGACAAAGATTCTTAAGTGTTTACATACATTCCAGCAGTTTGGAATCCTATGTTTAAATGGGCATTTGAATCTACATGTTTTATCTCTACAATAAAAAAATATATAAATTATATTGAGAATATACTGGTGAAAAGTTTTAATCGTTTGGAGCATTTCCTCTGAAAGCTCAGTGAAAAGCAAGGTAGCTGGATGTAAATGCAACATAGGTAGTTTGGATGTGAAAGACTGTAACAGTCTTACATAAAACAAGGAATTCAACTAATTGAATGAGTATACTGCAGTGTTGAGAATGTTGCCATACTATTTAATTCAGAATGAAGATGCATGAAAAAGCATTTATAGAAAAACTATATGGTAAATACTGCCATTTTCAATATTGCTTCAATGGATTTCTGCACTGATCAGGGGTTCAGATTCAATAGCCTTTCTAATACTATTCTGTGATTCTATATTTAAGTATGAATTGGGCATACATAGTCTCTTACAGTTCAAACTTTTAATGTTTCCAATTAATGTTCCTGAGTTGATAGCCTGCACCCTCAAATCTTTGGAGAGTACCACTCAGCCCTTTCTCTTTTATTCAGAATATCTCCTATGGAAAACTATAACTACACTGGAAAGAGACAAACCTTTCAGTTTACGAAGTAGCTGTTGACAACATGCCAACATGACACATAATCACCACATGTAACCAACATTTATTAGGTTAGAATTGCTCGGAATTGGATGCCATATAAATTTATTCATTATTCATCCAGTTCTACAATCTCAGCTATTTTTCTTATAATTTCAGTTGTACATAGTTGGGAAAAGGGACTTGATGGTTGTCCTAAAGTCTTTCTGAGCTATCTTAGCTTTATATAAGAAACTGCAGATCATCTTGCTGGACTATTGTAAAACACTGAATAAGTAAATCTGGATGGTTTTACTGTTCTATTTTCAGCATCCAATACCATGGTTCAGTTGCCCTAGTTATAGGCTCATGTTCTAGCCCAGGGGTGTCAAATTGCCGGCCTGTAGGCTGGTTGCATCATGCGGAGGCCGCACATACTTCCAGCTCCAGCAATGTGAAAAAAGTTGTGACGTGTCACGTGACGCAGCAAGTTTGACACCCATGTTCTAGCCCAGTGATGGTGAACCTTTTAGAGACCGAGTGCCCAAACTGCAACCCCAAACCCACTTATTTATTGCAAAGTGCCAGGGCTGCATCAGCATTGTGGTGCCCTCGGGGGCGTGGACCACTGGATGGGTGTGCCTGCAGTGGTCATGGCAGACGGGTGAGTGTGGCCGAGGCCAGTCCTTCGCCATCTCCGGGGCATCCCCAGGGGGCCAATGCTGCTTGCTTGTTCACTTGTCCTGTCACTTCCAAATGCCATGTGCTTGCTACTCTGGCGAACTCTGCTGGGGCAACGGTGCACGTGCTCACAGAGAAGGCACTGAGTGCCGCCTCTGGCATGTGTGCCATAGTTTCGCCACCACTGTTCTACCCTATTTGAAGTGGGACTAGATAGACTGCCTTACCCAGGTTTGTCAAGAAATTACAAATCTACTTCAGCAGTCTTCTTACCTATCTATAATTTTCCAGTTTTGTTCAATAAAAGGAGATTGTAATTAAATTGTTTTAAATGAAATGTTATTATAATCCCCTTTTAAAAAAAGAAAACACTCTTGCTAGGTGACATGGCAACTTATTTCCTGAGAGAAGATGAGAAATCCCTTAGTTAAGATACAATGTTTCCATAAAATACGTGTTGAAATTCTGAATACTAGGCATTTACCTTCAAATGTCACATTCATTACTCCGGCTGTGCAGACTTTCAATTATAGGATATGATCCATCCAGGTAGGTTTTTATTCCACTGATAATAGGAAAAGAAATATAGTATTTAAATCTCTCTTTCAAATTTATTATCTATCTTTATAGTCTTCGTTTCTTCAATGGAGCTGAGAACAACACACATTTCTTCCATATAACATCTATCATGCTGGCTGAGGAATTCTGGGAGTTGAAGTCCACAAATCATAAAAGGGCCAAGTTTAAAGACCCCTATATTAAATACTTGAATAATCAAGTAATAATAACCCAGCTTGCCAGGTTCCGGGCCTCGGAAGCGGCCAGGCGGCAGGGAAGAGGGCGAGGCGGCAGCAATGCCCGCATGTGTGTCTGAGGCCAGCTGGTCAGGCTGGGAGGGGAGAATCGGTACCTTCCAAGTGGGAGCTGGCGCTCCGGCCGCACCCCTCTTGTGTGCGACGAGTCGGGCAAGGGTTGTGGCAGTGAAAGGCTGAGCGGCATGGAAAGGGGCTCCCGCAACCCCAATGCTGCAATGGCGCTCAGGAGGCTGGAGGGGTGGGCAGGTCCTGGGGGGGGCAGCTGGGAGAGGGCAAGAGGTGCCGGGATGAGGATGGGGGCTTCAGGTTGGCAGGCGCGAGAGGGCGGCCGGTGGCTCCGAGGCACGCGGATCCTCCGTGCCGCTTCCAAGGCCCTGGAGGTGCCGTGGCTTGGCTCTCCGCCAGGCTGTGGAAGAGTGGGGAATGATGGGAGTTGCAGTTCATCACCATCTGGAAAAACATGACTCTCCAAAGATCGATCAATCCTTCCTTCCATCTATCCATCTCCTTCCCTTCCCCTCCTTCCTTCCTTCCTTCCTTCCTTCCTTCCTTCCTTCCTTCCCCCTTCAATCTCCTTCCTTCTCCATCTCCCTCCTTTCCCCTTCAATCTTCCTTCCTTCCTTCCATCTCCATCTCCATCCCTTCCCCTTCAATCTCTCTCTCCTTCCTTCCTTCCTTCCCCCTTCAATCTTCTTCCTTCTCCATCTCCTTTCTTTCCCCTTAATCTTCCTTCCTTCCTTTCCCGTTCAATCTCCTTCCTTCTCCATCTCCTTCCTTTCCCCTTCAATCTCCTTCCTTCTCCATCTCCTTCCCTTCCCGTTCAATCTCTCCTTCCTTCCTTCCATCTCCATCTCCATCCCTTCCACTTCAATCTCTTTCTCCTCCCTCCCTCCCTCCCTCCCTCCCTCCCTCCCTCCCTTCCTTCCTTCCTTCCTTCCTTCCTTTCCCTTCAATCTCCTTCCTTCTCCATCTCCTTCCTTTCCCCTTCAATCTTCCTTCCTTCCTTCCCCTTCTCTCCCTCCCAACATTTTTGAGCAAGGAAGAGTAAGCTTCTCCAGCGAGCATTGCTATATTGTTTTTGTGATTAATCACTATGCTTTAATTATGTTCAATTCGTAACATTGAAAATACACCCTGCGTATCAGATATTTACATTACGATTCATAACAGTAGCAAAATTACAGTTATGAAGTAGCAACGAAAATAATTTTATACTTGGGGGTCACCACAACATGAGGAACTGTATTAAAGGGTCGCAGCATTAAGAAGGTTGAGAACGTTGAATGTATATGTACTAATATTTACCGAACCAGACGTTTACAAAGATTAATACTTAGTGTTATATGTAGTGTTCTATGAGGATTGCTTATAAATATGATCTTATGGTTAATGTTGAACATTTTAACATTGAAAGAGCAGACTGAATTTCTACCTCAGGTTATTGAATTACTACCTCAGGACCTACTGTTAGGGACCATACAGGTTAAAAAATGTAATAGGTGTATAGTAGAGGCTTGAAGTGAAGAGTGAAGAATGTCTACCTATTGTTGTATGTTATGTTCTACGATGATTGCTTCTTAATATGATTGCTTCTTAATATGATCTTATGCTTAATGTTGATTACTTTAATAATGAAAAAGCAGACTGAATCTTTACCCCAGGTTATGGAATCTCTGGCTCAGGATCTTTTGCTAGGGATCATAAAAGATAAAATACAACAGCCATATAGTTGAGGCTGGAAGTGAGGAGTAAGGAATATGTACCAAACCAAACATGTTGAACATTTTAACATTGAAAAAGCAGACTGAATTTCTACCTCAGGCTGATGAATTACTACCTCAGGACCTACTGTTAGGGACCATACAGGTTAAAAAATGTAACAGGTGCATAGTGGAGGCTTGGGGTGAAGAATGAAGAATGTCTACCTATTGTTGTATGTTATGTTCTACGATGATCGCTTCTTAATATGATTGCTTCCTAATATGATCTTATGCTTGATGTTGATTACTTTAATAATGAAAAAGCAGACTGAATTTTTTACCCCAGGTTATTGAATCTCTACCTCAGGACCTTTTGCTAGGGATCATAAAAGATAAAATACAACAGACATATAGTAGAGGCTGGAAGTGAGGAGTAAAGAATATGTACCAAACCAAACGTTTACAAAGATTAATACCTAGTGTTATATGCTATGTTCTCTGAGGATTGATTATTAATATGATCTTATATTTAATGTTTAACTACTACCTCAGGACCTATTATTAGGGATCATAGAGAATAAAAAATGTAACAGGTGTATAATAGAGGATTGAAGTGAGGAGTGAAAAATGTTTACCAAACCAGACGTTTCCAAAGAATAATACGTAGTGTTGTATACCAGATGCTATGATGTTGGATGCATACAAAGATTTTATGTACAATGCTGAATGTTTTAATAAAGGAATTTTTATATTAAAAAAAAAAGAAGGTTGAGAACCACTGTTTCAAGGCATCCTTGTGGAAAGGGTGTGACATGGAATCTGCCTTCTTGCAAACCATAGTTCTGGCTCAGAACAGTTTTTGGTATTTGGTATTATTTTTAAGATTAAAGTGGGATCATGTACTAGGAGCAAAGTGAAAATAAAAGAAGTTCTCAGCTTATGACCGCAATTGAGCCCAAAATTTATGTTGCTAAGCAAGACATTTGTTAAGTGAGTTTTACACCATTTTACAATCTTTTTTGCAACAGTTGTTAAGTAAATCACTGCAGTTGTTAGTAACATGGTTGTTAAGTGAATCTGGCTTCTGCATTGACTTTGCTTGTCAGAAGCTTGCAAAAAGCTGGTCACATGTCTGGGAGACTGCAACCATCATAAATATGATCCAGTTGCCAAGCATTCAAATTTTTATCACATGGGGGTGCTGCAATGGTCACAAGTGTGAAAAATAGTCATAAGTTCCAGTCACTAAATGAACTGTCATTAAACAAACTTGTAAGTCAAGGTCACTAAATGAACTGTTGTACGTTATGGACTACTGCATATGGAGAATGAAATATTACACCATGTGCAGCTTACAGTCCTGAAATGTTAACAGGGAGAGATAGAGGCTACACAGAATCAGAAGAGGAAAGTGTATGGAAAATGGCTCTGTGCCCCTGCTCAATGACAATTACACACGTGGAAAGTGTGTCTCTGGCTAGCATCCTTTTCTTAAGGTGGCCAGGAATTGGGTAGGGTGCTGATGATCTTAAGAGAATGTGGTATGCCATTGGCTTTATGCATCATTTACAAGCAGCCCCTGATAATTCACCATAGCAGAAGCAGTTTTGAAGTACAGTTGGGCTCTTCCAAAATTAATGTTAACCTGCAGTAATTATATGAATCTTTAGATTTCCCTGACCAAATTCTGTCAAGAATGCATGTCTGATTGCATCACATTTAATTAGTTCGTTGCAGATGAATTCTTATCTTCTGGTCTGACAGCCAATCTTGCAAGACTATATTTGATCAGTTTCGGTTTGTGGCTCCTCAGGATGTGAATATACCAGTGATGGCGAACCTTTTAGAGACCAAGTGCCCAAACTGCAACCCAAACCCCACTTATGTATCGTTGGGTGCCGGGTGGGCGTGGCCCATTGGGTGGGTGTGGCCCATTGGGTGGGCGTGGCTGTGGTGGTAATGGCAGACTGGGTGGGACTAAAAAGTTCAATCAATTCCAACTTTGCGAGATCTTTCTTTTTCCCCGCGAGAAGTTGAAATTGATTGATTGATTGAACCTTTTTTTTTTTGCACACGGCGGCGGAGGCCTAAAGCGAAAAGGTTTTATAAAACCCATCTGAAGGCCTAGGACTGGGGTGACAGCGCGTGTGCCCACAGAGAGGGCTCTGCGTGCCATCTGTGGCACGCGTGTCATAGGTTCACCACCATGGGAATATATGTTTCAAAGTAGTATGACTTAACCTGTCCTTTCATTGACTTCATCATGCAATGAGGCCATTGTGATTGGCCTAGATCAGGGGTGTCAAACTCCTGGCCTGTGGGCCAGACGCATCAGAGTGAGCCTTTTGCTTCCCTTACAGAAGGTGGGGTATGAGGTTAAAAAGAGGCGAAGCGAGAGGAAAGAAAGACGGCTGGCGTGGAAGTTTGCCCGACAGCAAAACTTTGCTGTTTCAGTTCCTTGGGTGGTTCAAAGGCTGGGATGTCTACAAAAATCTCTTCTTACTCTTTTATACTTTATATTCAAACCACAGAGGGGAAGAATAAGAATAAAACCAATGTCTTATGATTTGGAGGTATTATTATTAACAATATATATTAATTATGTATTGGTCAGATGTAAGATGGTTTATTGCTCATGCCTATGCACAAGAATCTAGTCAACTAATGGTCAGCACTAAACTGGCATTAGATAAGGATCAATGGAATTCAAGGGACTTAGACCATTTGTGGCTGTGTACAGATTCTAGGCCAGTGAGGGCGAACCTTTTAGAGACCGAGTGCCCAAAAACTGGCCCCGCCCCTGCCCCATCCCCCACCCCACCTGCCCACAGGGCCACTCACCGCCTTCAGGGCCCGCCACAGATCGCCCAGGCAGCCCAGTAGCGCCATGGCAGCCACGCCCTCTGCCTGCGCCCCGCACAATCAACTGTGCAGGATGGGGCGTGAGGGCAGAGTCTTGTCTACGCTGCTTGGCTGCCACGTCCTTGGCTGCGCTGTTCCATGTGGGCCACGCTCAGGAGCGACTCTCCTCCAGGGGGGCTGCTGGTGAGGAGGGGATCGTGGGGAGAGGCGAGGCTGGGCCAACGGCACGTGTGCCCACAGAGAGGGCTCTGAGTGCCGCCTCTGGCACCATTGCCATAGGTTCGCCGCCACTGTTCTAGGCTGATTCCTCTCTTGATTCCTCTCCCCCCAAGATCTGCTTCTCCTTCTACAATTATTACACGACCTCCTTTTCCTATTCACTAGAGTTTTCTGCAATTTAGATTTGTTCATCAGAATGCAAATAATAAATTTATAATATAATCTAGCAAATATCTATGCACATGTGCTTGTGAGTAGGCGTGTCTGTGCATATAAATATACTCAAACGTAGAGTTATTGTTGCCCTTTTACTACAGTATATTCTGTACTGACAATTTCAATCACAACTTTATAACTTCAGTAGTATGAATTGGTACTTTTTTGCACACCTCTGAGTGATTGATGCATAGAAGTATTCAACTTACAACCATTCATTTAGCATGAGGTTTAATCAGATCTATTTATTAAATTGGGTTTAACTTAAAGGTAAATTAAAAGTAATCTGCTCACTGACAAAGTTTCAACTTTAATTTGTTTCAAGTCAATATCCATATTAAACTCCAAATGTAAATTTTTCCACCTTGTTTGACAACTTCTTAAAAATAATTCAATCTTTTACAAACAACCAAATTTTGTTTTATTGTGCCAATTTCATTCCACATAGAAAGCTGACATTTCCACTCATTAAACTAAATGGGTATATGCCAGTGGTAAATGTCCCAAAAGATTAATAAAATGCCTTCTTGTAATTTAAAGCCACACAGTGCATAGTAACATTAATACCGGTAGTATTAACTTACCTTGAACAAAATCCTAGTCTTTTAGATACACTAAAAATTGAAGGTTGTTTTTTTTTCAACTATGAAGGTAAATCTTGTAGGGTAGGCAAGACAGGGTTGTATGATGTGTGTGAATTCTGGCACTTTTTTTTTTTTAAACAAAAAAAGTACTGGAGGTAACCAAAAAGGAAGAGGAATCAGTCCCCATTTTCTGATTCTCAGTATTATTTTGTCTCGATACTGCTAAAAGTGCTGCTATTATGATCAGTATGCTACATTTTACATCAGATGATATATTTTACACTATTATTTGCCAGTCCCTACAGAAGTTAACCTTGTGGTTGAAAGCCTGGGGCTTGAAAAGGAAAAGTATATATTAAAATAATAAAGGAAAAGATTATGTTCTGTGTTTACGTTGCTTGAAGGGCAACTGACAGACTGGTGGAATGAATGAGGA
Source organism: Bothrops alternatus (assembly GCA_034064705.1). Lineage (NCBI taxonomy): Eukaryota > Metazoa > Chordata > Lepidosauria > Squamata > Viperidae > Bothrops > Bothrops alternatus. The sequence continues at coordinate 213,073 of JARGCV010000023.1, read as the reverse complement.
GAAGGTTGATGGGAAAAGTTTTCCTCTGATCTAAAAGATGAAGAACTACGCTCATAGCAGGTCCTTCTTCTATGGCTGGAGCAACATGGATTCTGAGAATGTCACTCTATATCTCCTGGATGTAAATATTAATCCTTAAGAGAATTAAGGAGCTACAAAGTCAATTAGTTTTCATTCAATCCACTCCTGTGGATTCTTATACACACTCTATCAAGGGAAAATGCTTTGATTTCAGGATTGTGGTCACTAGTTTGACTTTGGGGGCTCCATATTTTTAACATATTTTATATCTTTTCATAAATTGTGCTATTATCCCACATACCCAGCATTTTATAATTTTTCAACTTGGTCTCTAATCTAATCTTGACAGAGGTGTTAGGTCTTACATTAACTTCAACATTTCATCAAAAGCATTTGAAAAAAAACACTGGAATCTGCCAAGTTGGGTACCATTACCGGTTTTTAAGCTCAACAAGTATTGCCTAGGTCCTAGGGCAGATTTTTTCTTAAGGGTAAAAAAATACATCCCAATCAGGCAAATAATTTTGACTAGCAAGGCTGATCAGTTGCACCAATGTGAATACAGCTGACCCCTTGTTTCTGAAAGACACCAATGAATAGTGTTGCCTTTGATCCACCACCAGCCTGCCATAAACACAACCTCCTCTTTGTTCTCTACTTCAAAACTACTGTTTTCTAACATTAATATTACAAACTAAGAGCAAATAGATGAACTCATGTACCTTGTTAGAACGGCAAAATGGATGGGGATATTTGAAAACTTGGAAATACCAGTAGAACCATGTGGTAAGGAATGAAGTAAAAACGAGACATGCTTCTATCCTTTGTGTTATATAGAATCAGGGGGGTTGGGTTTACAGGAAGAAAGAAAAGCATAGTTACCATATAATTGGAAGGAAGATTAGAGGTCATTTAGTCTATTCCTTATAACATTTTGAAGAGCTGACCCTCTAGCCCAGCGGTTCTCAACCTTTTTCAGGCTGCGACCCCGACCTGCGCCGCGCATGTGCGGTGCGACCCTGACCTGCACCGTGCATGCGCGGTGCGACGGTCTGCATTGCGCATGCGTGGCACGATGGCCCGCATCGTGCATGCGCGGTGCTACCCCACGCATGCGCAGTGCTGCCCCCTGCGCCGGCCGAGGGGAAAAGGGGAAAAAAATGGCGGACTGCGTTGTTTGGCGACCCCCGTGAAATGGTCGTTTGACCCCAAATGGGGTCGCGACCCACAGGTTGAGAACCACTGATCTAGCCACTATTAAAAGACCTATACTGAAGGAAAGTGCATTGTTTTGCATAGCATCCTGGATCAGTTAGGAAGCTCTTCCTTGTATCCAGCCTGAATCTCCCCAGAATCGCTGTCAGCCTGGCAATCAGGGAAAAAATGACCAAGGGGGGCTGTGACCAGTGGCCAGGGGGAAGGAGGTATTCCACCGCAGGCACGCTAACTAATTGAAGGAAAGGCAGTGGTAAGAAGGAATGAGTGAAATAGATGGACCTCAAATTCATCTAGTTGTCTTGATTTAACCCAGGGGTAGTCAACCTTGGCTCTTTTATGACTCGTGGACTTCAGCTTCCAGAATTCCTGAGCCAGCTAAGTCATAAAAGAGCCAAGGTTGACTACCCCTGATTTAACCTGTGATGGATAACTTGTAATATTTTATTCCAGTTTCCCTGTCAAACATAGTTCATTGATCTTTGGTATATTAATTCCCCAGTATGTTACTTTCAGACCTTGGCTTTTCACTGCATCATAAAGTGAATTTAACATTTCTGAAAAATCATTTGGCTTCTTAATCTCACAACGTAACATCCTCAATGTAATATCTTCTACCGGTACATACAAAAGTACATATAATTCACATTTCCAACGAGTCCCAACCATGTCATCCCAAGTAATGTTTATATAGTGTATTTATCCACAAATATACTGAACAACATTGAGGGCTTTCACACAACTTTGTTTTATGCCCTGTTCAATGTCACTAAGTAGTCCATCTATCTTCATATATGACTATTCAAAATTAGAACTTTTTTGCTTTGCAATACAAATCTCTTCATAGTACAAATGCCCAGATGTGGCTTTCATACTCTTTTTTGCTATTTAGACTCCTAGAGCTAAGCAGTGGGAAATCTCAACAATTTGTTCAATATTTTTTTTTTTAAAGACTGGGACCAATTTATTCACCAAAAATATGCTCCTAACTTTCATTTCTCCCTTGAAAAACACTTCACTGCTGTTTGTTGTGAAATGCTACTTGCCGTGAAAAAAATTTAATAATAATGGCAATGGATATAATCTATATTTATCTTAATTAGTAGTTGACAAAGAAGGAGGGGGCAGATTCCAAAATGAGCATAATCCCAACCCTGAATTTTGTTTCCAGATCAACAGGTTGTTGTAGGGACTTGCTCGTAGAAATTTAGGTGGAGTTTTCTTTAGGGCCTGCCTGGATCACAAAGTTGCTCTCTTCTCTCTGCTTTCCTTCCTTTTTTTATCTCTATAGCTCTGTATCTTTTCCATTCACACACTTTTTATTTACCCCATTTTTCCCCAGACCACCAAAGCAGTTGCAGGAAGACCTTTTTGCTTAGCATTTAAGTATCTGAAAGAGATCCAACAGCAAGATGGTTCAGTATGGTCTGGATTATACCCGCTGCAGATGGATCTTACCTCTCCTGCTGGGCTTAGCAATGATCTTTGGCATCATCTCACTAGTTGGTTCGGGCTGGGTAACCTCACAAAGTTATCCATTTGCGAGTGAAGGCTCGTTATGGAGGTTATGCTCTTTAGACGATGATGAGCGATGTACATTTCTCATGGATTTTGGTAAGGATCTCAGTGACGGGGACACTGTAAGGCAATTTGAGTGTGTATGTGTGTGTGTGTGTGTGTGTTTGTCTCTCTCTCTTTCTCTGTGTGTAGCAAATTACACTATTTAGGGGCAATATGCTCTATAACATTTTTGCACATGTAACACCAAGTAGTTCTTTTCACTATTATCATTACTTCCAATATTTTCTCCAAATTAGAAATGCTCAATAATGTGTGTGGGTTTTTGTTTTTGTTTTAAAAAAGGAAGGAATTGAATTGTCAGACAGAGCAATTGTGAAAGTAGATGCTATAAAGACACACCTTCCTTTTTCCCCCTGGTTTATTTGTACTCTTGGACTAGAGAAGATGTAGCTGTGATTCTAGTCTCGGTCAGCAGAAAACATAGCAACTTAAAATTTTGAAAATGGTGATTTTGATTTCTTTTATTGGTGCCAGTCTTAAAGTCTAAGAAATTGTTTGAAAATGGATGTATACAGTTACATATTAGAGATAAACTACCGTATTATACCCAGTGGATCTGTATATTGTTCAGTATTTCAGAATGTACTGATAGCAATGTTTCCAGCACACGCATTTTAGGAGCATGTTAAATTTGGTTTTCTCTTTTTGGAAATAGTGTTATGTCATGAAGACTTTTATTTTCTGGCTGCTCTTCAGAACAAAATATTTGAAGGCTGCACTGGTTATGTAGAGTGCAAGCCAAATAAAGTGAAATGGAGGATTTTTAAAAATCTTCATCAATGAGGGGTTTAAAATGCCTTCAGTGAAAGATATTCTGTTTATACTATGTAATAAGATTCAATCATTTATACTGTATATAATAAGGTTCAATCATTTTATAGAGTCAGTTAGATTTTCATGTGCAGAAAATGTAAAACCCTCAGAGGAATCCTTAAGTAGTTTATTTATTCTAGATTGGTGGGCGAAATCTGAGGAATATACACAGGAATGTTTAAAATGCTATTCCAAACGAAAATGCTGCACAAGTAAAAGTGCAACATTCATCTTGTATGCCCTTTCCACAAAGCCATATGACCCATCTCTTGCATTTGTGTCTGTAAAATCCCAATTAACCTCTACCACTCTTTGCCCACAGCTTTTAAATATGATCTTCTCAGCTTTAATATCTTTGTGTGAAGATTTCTATTCTATTACAAATGGTTTTACAAATTCTGAGCTGACTATTCTTAGCAAAATGTTTTTGACATTTGACATGCCAGGATCTTCCCTGGATTTAATCTGTTAAAGAGCAATTCAGTATTGTGAGCATCTCATTTTAAACAAACAAACAAACAAACAAACAAACTCCTGAGTGTTTAGATGGTTAAGGATTAGAATCCACTCCCTTCCTTTCTCTGCTGCATTCTCAAGTTATTCCTGCTTTTGTCCAAAGAGATCAATATCATCGTGCCTGTCAATTCTTCACTACTGCAATGGCAAGACATGAAAGAGGTTTTATGAGAACCAGAATTAATTTGGTTACGCGTCCTACAGTCGTTCCTGTTCAAACAGGTTATTGAAATATTAAAATAACCCAGAGTATCTTATTTAACAGAGATGAAGATAGGATGCCTAACAGCAAAGGTGGCAATCGTTTTATCGTACCTATTTACTTGGGGGGGGGAATGAATGCCTACCAAATGGCTTATTCTAAAACTGTAGCTGCTTTAAAATCAAAGACTCTGTTCCATGAAATAATTGCCCCCTCCCCAGCCCCCCTCCCCCGACAGATAAAACTATATGGATATAATGATTGGAGTTCACAAAGCATTTTGAGCCATTTGATTTAGTTCAGCAAATCATGGAAATCCAGCTGTTACATTTGGCAAGCAATGCCTTTTAATACTGTATGTCAGCGGTTCTTAACCTTTTTCCGGCTGCGACCCCGACCTGCACCGCGCATGCGCGGCGCGATGGCCTGCATCGTGCATCGTGCATATGCGGCGGCCCGCATAGCGCATGCGTGGCACAACGGCCCGCATCGCGCATGCGCGGTGCTACCCCACGCATGCGCGGTGCTGCTCCCTGCGCCGGCCGAGGGGAAAAGGGGGAAAAAATGGCGGACTGCGTTGTTTGGCAACCCCCGTGAAATGGTCGTTCGACCCCAAATGGGATCGCAACCCACAGGTTGAGAACCGCTGCTGTATGTGAACCTCTCCAATTGCGGTTTACTTAATAAAAACATTGTTACCTAAAAATGGATAAATGGATGGGCTATGTATACCCTTCCATGCCTGACTGAATGATATTTTAGACTGTATCTTGCCAGGGCGAGGCATAAAGGATGGAGCCATTGTTTTCTGTTTTTATTTCCAGCTTGGGGTAGAGCTGCAGCTGGCACCTTCTTAGTTGGATTTGTACTCGTCTGCATCTGCTTTGCCTTGTCCATCATTGCCTTTGCCATTCCGACACTTCGCTTCAACTTCATCAGAGGCATAGGAGGCTTGTGTTTCGTTGCTGGTAAGGTTGCATATCCAAAGCAAGAGAAATATGGGTAGAATATTGTAGAATATGGCAGAGCATATTTGGTTTGGAGAGATACTATTTCTATGGCAGTAAGAAAATAGCAGTGTAGGCATGTAGAAAAAGATTAGTGCCATTTCACGTTTTTTCAGAAGCTCATCCGAACAGCAGTATGGGAAGACCTCACATTGCAACCACATTTGAGCCCAACATTCCCATGACTAAGCAAGGCGGTTGTTAAGCCAGTCACGCCCCATTTTATGATCATTTTTTACCCCAGTTGTTAAGCAAATCACTGCAGTTGTTAAGTGAATCGTGCAGTCGTTAAGCGAATCTGACTTCCTCCCTTGACGCTGCTCGTCAGAAGCTGGCTGGGAAGGTCACAAATCATGATCACATGACCTGGGCCCAGTGCAACTGTGCCAGTTGATAAGCACCTAAATTTTGATCACATGACTACGGGGGTGCTGCAGATGTAAGAATGAGTCATAAGTCACTTTTTTCAGTGCCGTTGTAATTTTGAACAGTCACTAAATGAATGGTTGTAAATCAAGGACTATCCACATTTCATAAAAGCAGGCTAATAAGCGATGATATGTGTTATAATCAATGGAGAAAATAGTAGCTTTTTTTTTTTAAAAAGCACAAGCATTGTCTATTTCATTTTAAAACCAGGGAACAAGATAATGTCTATATCCTAAAATAGAGGGCAGGGGAAAAAAATCTAAAAGGAACCTTTCTGCTTTTCCTAAATTCTTCTGAATTCATCATCTATCTCTCCTTATTTTTCTGATATATGTATGAAATTGTAGAACCCGGGTTCTTAATTTATTTTATTTTAGTTGATTCAAAAGCATTCTACATTTATGTTCACCCTGTGAGTAATTCTACATAAACATGACTCAAAGGTTATCTATCAAACATCAACCTTATTGCTGAAACTGTAAATTGTATGTTTACCTTCATTATTCCTGGGTAAAATATGATTCAGAATCTCAGATCACCATTTCTATGATATTTCCCCTCAGAGCTTCAAACCCCAAAGTAGGAAAAGGACTGTAGCTTAGCGGTTAAAAAACCTGCTTTGCTTCCAGTTACCTTAGCCTTTTTACCTAAAAATGGTCTCAAGTTACAAGGCTGGATCTTATGATGCTGCCAAATACTGGACTGCATGAATCATCTCTCTGACGGTATAGGACAGTATAATTTAATCACCATATTAGATAGATTGGGCAATTAGAATACAAACTTGGATGGAGACAGGGCTGAGAATGCTCTCAAGGCTATTTTAAAAAATATACAGTCAATTCTGTTCTCCTGCTGTTTTCATGTGTTATTAACTTTTTTTTAACCTTTTCATTTTTTGCAGCCATATTCTCATTAATGGGCCTTGTCATCTATGCTGTAATGATTTCAACACGTGTGGTCTTCCCAGTAAACACCGTGCATGTGTTTGATTGGAGCTATGGATTTGGGTGGACCATGTGCATCATGGCAATAGGTCTTGGATTCTTCTTTTGTTGTCTTCCCCTCTATGAAGATCACATTTTGGGAAATGTCAAACCTGAATTTTATTAAAATCTCCTCTAAAGAACAGCAGGGTCATCATATGGAGTCCCTCGCTGCTTGGGATCCAACGAAGCATACAGACATACTTATCAGCTCAAGTCCAGCATACAAGACTAGAATATACAGAGGTTTAGCAGCTCAAAAAAAAAAGTATTAACAATTCTTCTTAATGTGGATTTGTTAATTTTTTTAAACAACTTTTTTTTACCATTCGTTTTTATAGGCAAATAGTAACTGAACTGCCTTAATTAAACATTCACCAATTTACAGAATTGGTTTATAATCCATATTGACTTCCTCCTGTAGTCCCAACCCTCCTGCTCCCAACCCTTTGGGGACACACTTTTAGGGGCAGGGGTTCAAAGGGCTGCAGAGGGGAAGATAAATTAATGACAACAGCTACTCTGCTTCATTTGTTAGTGTGAGAGAAATCCTGCTAAAGCCTGTTTAGATTCAATCCACTAGACAGAAATATCACCAGAAACCAGATGTTCCAAAAAAAACCCCAAAATACCTTGAGGGGTCCCTGATGCTCTCTGACCCCTCGTGTCAACCCTGAGCTACAAATATTTTCCTTTATTAAAAACCTTCTTGATTGCATTATTACTAATATGTATAAGCTTGTCTTCTCCAGCCTGTCAATTGCAGATGTGTTGGGATCGCAATTCCCAGAATTGGATGTTTAATTATGCTGACTGAAAAATTTTGGAATCTGTATTGTTCTAACAAAACATCAGTATTAAAGCACGTGCTTTGTTTGCAAAAAATTCCAAATTTAGGCTATAACATCTTTATTAACAAGAATGAGAAAAATGAAGCCAACATGGAAAACTTTTATGTACCTGAAAGCAGTATTAGCCAGAACAGTGCATAAATTGTTTAGTTAGGAAGAGGTTGGGAACAAATTACCCTGACTGAGAAAACGTGACACCAACCTAATTTCTGTTCATTTTAACAAAACTACGTGGCCTGCACATTTTAAAGACAATTCTATTATGTTCCAAACTTGTTTACAATAAACAGTCTTCTGTTATTGGATGTTCTCAGATCTGCAAACTGACCTATGTGGAAAGCAAGATTAAAGAGAAGAATTTGCTGAAGTTCCAGTTGTACTTTTGTAATAGCATATCTTAGTTTTGCCTACTTGTTTTAAAGTGTAAATACATAGCCTTTTTTAATGCATGGATGTATAATTGCCAAAATATGTTCATTATTTTTTTTACGGGGGCAATTTTTTTGTAATATTTTGTTTATGTTCAGCTGACGAAAGCAACACAATCCATCATAACACTGAAAGGACAATGATGCAGCATAGGCGTAGAGAACTCAGAAAATGTACATATATACATTATCTATTATACTAAGGGTCACCTGGTACTCATTTCTTTTGCCATTTATTCTGACCTCTTACAGCAAATGTGGGCAACTATGGCAATTTTATGACTTGTGGACTTCAACTCCGAGAATTCCTGAGCTAGCATGGCTGGCTTAAAGTCCAGTTAAAGTTCACAGGTTGTAAAGTTGCCATAGTTGCCCACCCCTGTCCTATAGGCTTGTTTCTTAATTCAAACCTTATTCCTAAGTAAAAATACATAAAGCTGTCGCCTTAGATTGTAGGAGTTGTGTAGCTTCCATGTTCTTCATAATGCTCAAGGCTTAATTAAAAGTTAAATCAATAGTTTAAGTGGCAAGTTGAACTTAATATCATCTATTGTGTTTTGGCATAATTTTCCATGTTTCTTAATTGCATGTTCAAAAGATGTGATATTATTAAAATCAGTTAGTAGAACTTTTTTGTTTGTTGCTTAATGAGTAAAAGAATTTGTAGGATTGGTATTAAATACTTAAAAATAAAAATAAACAACACAAACAATTTAAGTATGTGAACATATTGCCCTGATCAAATGATAGATGCAAATTTGTTGAAAATTCAAAAAATTAGCATACAGACGCTATAATTGCTGTTAAAAATTCAGCCATTGAAAAAATGTTTTAGTATTCTGGGCAGTTTATTAGCAGAGTTCTAAACATTGATTGCTTAAGGCAAGACTAGGAAATTTGTGGGCCTTCAAGACTAGGAAATTTGTGGGAGTTGAATTTTAACAGTGTCTTTAATATAGTCCAGACCTGAGATTTCCCCCTTCCCTCAGGAGATGAATAAAGAACAATTTAAAGCAGCAAAGAAGTATCTTTTGGTAAAAGTGAGCATTGTTGCCAGTAATATCAAAAAATTAAGGGAAGGTGAATATTATTTCAAGGAGGGCTCCCAAAAGGAGGTTGCTGGTAGCTGCATTCACTCTGTAAATCCTGATCCTAGTTTATTAAATATATTTATATCCTGTAGGTAGACGCAAATTAGTTCTTCCTAAAGAACTAATTTTGCCCAATATCAATAGATGCTAGATAGTTGGGTGTACTTAAATCTAGCCATCAAAATCCTTGTCCCTTAAGCTGCAGAAAAATGAAATTTAAAATTTTGAAGATGTCTTTTCTGAGAAGAATCAAGGGCTGTAGATATTCCTTCAACCAGTACTGCATCCACGTTTCATCAGTCCCTTTCGTCAGCCTGTGGATTGCAGACTCTAGCCTGGAAATTATGCAGAGGATTTATAGTCTGCACTCAATCTCTACTAGGGAGAACATGCCTGCCCAACAGGTTGCACAATGACAGGGCTCACTAATGGGAATTCAAAGGCTTTAGGTCTTGAGCCCAGGAAACCAAATATGCTAACAAATAAGTTACAGGATGAAACAAAACACTTTTGAGCAGTGTTTTGTTGTTTTGAAAAGATACATAGCATGTCTGTAGGACATATGTGCATGCTATTTTTTTTTTCTACAAAAGGAAAATTGATAGCAAGAAAACAGCACAGGAGCCTTGAAGGAAAAAAAACAACAATAAGGGACACAGCAGGACTAGGCTCCATATATTTAATCTATCTAGAGGATTCCAAGAAACTTTCTCCTCCTGAGAACTGGTGAATACACAAGGCATAGCAAATAGTAGCTTCTTCAGAAACTTACTGCTTTCACCAGAATTAGGGAGGAAGTCAGCACTAGGGAAAAAAACAGATTTCTTTTTCTCTGATGAGTGACATAGAGCTGGCTCAATGGCACTTCAATCTGGTCTAACTCATCACTTGCAAGTCAGGCAATAAGGGAAATGAGTAGCTAGAACCATTTCCATGATCCTTTTCCCACCCCTAATCTACTAAACCTGCTTCAGCTGCACCTCACACGCTAATGTGACAGTGATGATTAGACTGAGTAGGGCTTGAAGACTGTGGGAGTTTCCAGTTGAGTCATGACTGCACCACCCTTTGGGTGAGTGGCATTCCATAGTTATGTAGGAGGGGGAGAAATCGCTGCAGAACCATTAGGGGTACATATTACTTTAAAGTCGTGTTTACACAATCACCAAATGTCAGTATATTGTTACTGATAGGGAGTTCCATTGTACAAAAGCTAACAGATGAAAATATGATCAGCTTGGTTTAAATCTACTGGAAGTTCGGTCTGACTAAACTTAAAAATATCATGGCACATGTGAACATAATTTTAGAACAGCGTGTTAGTAATTGGAATGCAATTTCTCCTCATGTTATCTCTGAGGTGACTGGAATGGGATAGAATAAAGTTGTCTAAACCAAGATTAGGCCTGAAAAGCCATTATTTCACCAATAAAAATTCAGGTAAGTATTTCAGAAGTAAAAGAAATAAATGCTGATAATGCCTCATCCTGGAACAAAGGTGTTTTGCAGAGAAAGAAGACAGAACCTTAAAAAAAAAAGATAGATCAAACAAATCAAGTGTCCTGCAGTATAAAGCAATGAAGAAGGGAGAGATACTGTAAGCTGGGATGGGTTTTTCTATGTGAACAAAGTGGTATGATGTATTTGCCCAGGCATGCAAGTCAACTCTCCCATAGACACTCCTAAGGTGGGGCATTTATTCATCTAAAGCCTGAGCCAAATGAAACACATTCAATATTTGTACCATGTAACCAGTCAGAATAGTTACATTGGTGAAGCTGCAGCTTACAGACATAGTACTGTATTGAAAAGGCTGTTAAACTTAGATAGTGGATTTACTTAGGTCTAGATGCAAGTGACAAATGGAGAAAGCAGTAAAATTTTGATGAGGAGGAATTAAGTCACATGGATGCTGAAGTCATTTTTTTCTTTCCTTCCTCTTAACTTGGCTAACCAGGATTGTGAGGCACCAAGATGAGCAGAACAAGGGTGGGAAGAGGGATTGAGCGGGACTGAGATAATGAAGATAATGCAGAAAAGAAACATGATGGATGACTAAAGATTTACTTAAGAGAACCATGGTGTAGTACATTCTATTGCAATCTACTGTGCTACAGTACACTTCTCTTAGGTTTCTGTGATGTTCTTATTTAGGGCTAACACCACACTGTATGGCAGCATACTGTATTGTGATTTAAAGGATTATAGCAGACCATATTTTCATTTTGTACAATGCAGCTCTCTGTCAGTGACAACATAATGTACTACATTTGGTGATCATGTAAATTGTATTTATTTATATAGAACTTATATAACCTGGGCAATTATCTCTCCCCCCATTATAATATTTGGTTTAAAAAAATTTAAAAAATAGTGCATGGTAAAAACTAAATACTAAAGAAAGACTTGAATCAGCAAAAAAAGTTTCTAGAAGAGATGTTAAAACTTGTTGTGTGCTTTTGCCTTAAGCTAGGGCTGGGTGAAGCCACACCTTAGTGGATGAGACTTCCAATAAGCAACACCTTTCTACCCATGTACTTGAAAGCTATTCTTTGAAACTGCTGGGGGGCACTAAAAAAAATTGCAAGGGAAGCCATGCCAGCATGGAAATCAAAGTTACAGGACTCTTTCCCATGATAGAACAGCAGTGTTTTAGAAGCCATGTAATTACATACAAGAACCCCACCCTGTTTGGGGCCAGTTTTTCAGTTAGCAAGCAAACTTTCCCAACTGGTTATTACACAAACCTATACAACATGAGTTAGATTTATTCTGGGGAGGAGGATCAGGGGGTGGGGATCAGGGTTTAAAGCTCCCTATTGGTCTAATGCAGTGTTTCTCAATTTCAGCAATTTTAAGGTGTGTGGACTTCAACTCCCAGAATTCCCCAGTCAGCATGCTGACTGGAGTATTCTGGAAGTTGAAGTCCGCACACCTTAATGTGTATAATGGTATACACTGGTATACCAGTGTATAATGTATACTGTGGTATAATGTGGGGCCACATGGGCAAGAGGAACAATAACAAAGCAGATGATGGTCATAAAACTCATTCACTTTCCTATTTGGGATTCCCCACATCATCTACTGATGGGGATGTGTCAAAAGCACTGGAGGTTATATACTCTTAAAACTCTTGAAGTTATGGATACTAGAAAATTAATCATAAATATAGATTCTTCCTATATTTTACATAAATAAATTACAATTAATTATTTTTGTTTAAACTTAAAGTGGTGTAGAGACAACCTCATTTGTACAGTAGTTAAGGCATCAGGCTAAAAACCATGAGACCATGAGTTCTAGTCTCACTTTAGACACAAAGCCAGTTGAGTGACCTTGGGCCAGTCACTCTCTCTCAGTCCTAGGAATAAAGCAATGGCAAACCCCTTCTGAAAATCCTTGCCAAGAAAACTTTAGAGATTCTTCCAGGCAGTCTTCAAGAATTGGACACTATTGAACAAAAGACAAAAAAAAATGGTGTAAAGAAAAGAAATGATTGAAATATCCGATTGCACTAATATTTCCCATTATCTGAAGGATAGGCAGGACAAAACTGAATGGGTATCATCATTATCATCATCATCATCATCACCAATAGCAGCAGCATCAGCCTCAGATAAGCTGGAGAGACCATACAGATTCTGTTCTTTGGCATAACCTACTGGAGATTTCTTATTCCATTATAGGGCTGCAGCAAAAGGTAGTATCTGAATCAGTTGTGAGGTTGCTTTCCTTACTGAACTCCTTCTTCAATCTCTATCTTCCATCTCCATTTCAGAGATAATGAATTTATCTGACTTCTGCACCAAACCTAGCTAGTGAGTCATAACCCTACCCATTAATGGGTGCTTGAGATGAGTAACTTTGAAGAGATGGGTGTGATTGTTATCTGGCTTTGGGTTGATTAAAATATTTCTTGTTTACACCAGTAAAGGATAATAGCATTCAACCTTTTAAATTTGTAAAAACTAGGATCTTCTTTTCCTGCAAAGGACCAACAGAAGCCACAGGGTTTACTCGCTGTTACTGTGAGTAAACCCTCGCTTGGACTCTGGTCACTGCCAGATAGCATACTGATAGTTGCAGATCTAGTTCAACCTGAATCATGGTTTTTTAGTTTGGAACCACAACGGAATGTACAATGAGACCAAAGATATTTATTTATTTAACCGCCCTTTCAAAAGACTCAGGGCCAACAGTAGAATAAAATAGAGCTGGAAGGGACCTTAGAGGTCTTCTAGTCCAGCCCCCTGCTCAAGCAGGAGAACCTATACCAGGGGTAGGCAACCCAAAACACTCAAAGAGCCACTTGGACCTGTTTCCCACCAAAAACAAAACACTGGGAGCTGCAAAACCCTTTTGATATCTAAAATGAAGATAACACTGCATATATCCTTTTTTACCTTTATTGTAAGTATGTGTGTGTGTGTATAAAATAAAAGTAAAAAAGGATATATGCAGTATTATCTTCATTTTAGATGTCAGAAGGGTCTCTGTCTCTCTCTCTGTGTGTCTCTCTTTTTCTCTCCCTCTCTCTCTCTCTCTCTCTCTCCCCCCTCTCTCCCTCTCTCCGATCTTCTGCTTACCTGGCAAGTTGGCTTCAAGCTGTTCTCCAACAAACTCTTTTATGACTCATGGCTCTTTTATGACTCATGGACTTCAACTCCCAGAATTCCTGAGTCAGCATAGCTGGGCTAACTAGCTCTCTCCTGCCCTTCCTGTTTCCTGCTTCCTGCAGAGGGAGGAGCTCCGTCTCTCTGTCTCTGTCTCTCTCTGCAAATGGCAGAGGAAGCTGGGAGCCACAGGGGAAGGCTCAAAGAGCCACATGTGGCTCCGGAGCAGCAGGTTGCCGACCTGTGACCTATATCGTCTCAGTCAGGTGAATATCTAGTCTCTTTTTAAAAATCTCCAGTGATGAAGTGCCCACGATTTCTGGGGGTAAGCTGTTCCACTGGTTTATTGTCCTCACTGTCAGGAAGTTTCTCCTTAATTCTAGGTTGCTTCTCTCTTTGATCAGTTTCCAACCACTGTTTCTCGTCCTTCCATCTGGTGCTTTGGTGAACAATCTGGACCCCTCTGCTTTGTGGCAGCCCCTCAGATACTGGAACACTGCTATCATGTCTCCCCTATTTCTTGTTTTCTTTAGACTAGCCAAACCCAAGTCCCACAGCTGATCTTTGTATGTTTTAGTCTCCAGGTCTTTGTTGCAGAGAAAGCAACATGGATAGGCAATATAAAATTAAGATACATTGTGGATGATGTCCCTTGGTTGGCACTCATAGAAATGCTCAGGAGTTATTTGGAATACCAATACTGGTATTATGATGGGGCTATATGAAAGCTTTCAGGATGTTTAACTGCTGATGTTAGCATATTAATAAAAGAAAATCAGAAACGTCGAAGACAGAATTACATGGGAAAGAACGCAAAGACATGTGGAAATGAATTACAAAAGAAGCACAATACAATGAAAAATGAAATAAACTGGCTATACATTGATATCTTAGGTATCAGCAATTTAAAATGAATTGGAATTGCACACTTGTAGTAAGAATAATCATATTGTTTACTATTTGAGGAATGAAAAACAAAGAAGGGCTAGCACTACTTTCAGGGTTAGGAAAGATATAGCAAGGGCAGTACTTGGATACAATGCAATCAATGATCAAATTATATTAATTAGACTTTGTAAACAACCTTTTAATTTGATGGTTGAACTTATAAATTATATACAGTGTAAGCTCAGGAAGTCATAGTCAAGGAGCACAGTGAACAGATAAACAAGACCAAACTAATGACAACAGGTGCAGCAAATGCAGAATTGATAAGGAAGACATTGAAAAAGTAGGTTGTTTAAGACTGACTATCAATAGAAAAATTACCAGCAGTCAAAAATACTGACAATTAGCACTTGATAGAATAGCAATGAAGGCCCTGAAAAATATATTCAAATGCTATAATGTCTCTATACCTACAAAGATCAGGATCCGGCGAGCTCAGTTTTCCTGTGACACTCTATTGAAGTGAAATTTTGGCTTTGAAAAAGCAGGTTGGAAAGAGTATTGATGCTTTTGAACTTTAGTGTTAGAGAAGACTCCTGACAATATCACAATAGGCAGGCGGGAAAAAATAAATAGATCATAGACCAAATTAATTCAGAATTCTCCGTTGAGGCAAAATGGCCAGGTGCAAACTATTGCACTTTAGCACATTACGGAAAGATCCAGTTCCCTTGAAGTCCACATTACTGAAAAATGTTGAAAAAAAGAGAAGAAAAGGGTGAAAAGGAAAGCAGAAGGATGCTATGGGAGTGGGAAACACCAACTTTAACTGCCAGATTGAGGACAGATCATTCTGGAGAAAATCTGTCTACTTGGTCACTAAGTGTTAACATTAACGTCATGATGTTAATAACAAAAGCTAATCCAGTTAATAATGACAGTTAATAATAAAACCTAATCGAAGGACATTTTCAGATACTCTTGACACACCCTATTTCAGCAGTTACTGAAAATACAGTTTAGTTTAAAGTGAGGAACAATTCTTGGGATATTCCCAAGAAATGGCAAAGAAATTTGTAGATTTCCCCTTGTATTAGTCCCATTCTTTTTGCTTTGGAGAACTCAGAGAACAGGAAATAAGAATGTGTCAGCAAAAATGTGAGTCTTACTTAAACCCCAAGATGACGTGGTCACTTTGTTGGAATATTCATGAGCAGGAAGAGTCATGTGGTAACTCAGTCAGCCAATGTGAAGAAAATGCTACTAAGTCTGTGCAAAAGGTATTGAGTTAGGAGCTGAATTTTCAGTCTCAGGTTTGTCTCTGTATCTCTCTGTAAGAAGTCTTCATTAAGCTATGTTGCTGTAAAGAAGAATGTATAGTATTGTAAATATTTTGATACGAATATAAAAAGGTTATTTTGAATCAGCTAAATGCAGTCAATTGTGAGAGCTTCTGATTTATTTTTCACCAACAGAGAAATTAAAATTCTCTAACACACTTCCTGTCAAAATTCCCCCTACTTTTATCTGTTCAACCAACTGTTTCATATTGGTTAAAATCATGTCTAAGAATGGTGATCTCATCTCTTCTTCAATCTTCAGAAAAATGAAATAGTCAATAAGGCCACTGAAGACTTTTTGAGAATTTGCAGTCTTCACCAAATTAGTTTTGTCACAAATATCTGGGCAGTTAAAGCTTCCAGCATTACTACCGTGTTTCCCCAAAAGACCTGGTCTTATATATATATATATATATATATTCCTCCAAAAGAGGCATTAGGTCTTATTTTCGAAATGGAATGTCTGTTCTACTATCTGTTCCACTGTCTGGCCTCATGGTGGCAGCACCAACAGCCCCACCCAGCAGGAACCCGCATGGCTGCCAGCCCATTTCTTCTGCAGCCTCTCACCACTGCTTGGACGCGTCTCCCCAGGCCTCTGTTTTGCCTTTTCTGAAGGCCTCTGCAGCTCAGAACAGAGCTCCGGGATGACACACACATTGCCCCCCCCCCGGCATCCATTTTGTTGGCAGAGGCCAGTCTCTCTCTCAGCCTAACCCACCTAACAGAATTTCTGATGTGGAGAAAACAGGAGGAGGAAGCTATCTTGATTTATTTATATAAATAAGAAAGGCAGATAATAAATAAATATTGGAATTACATTTTTACAGAACTTATTTTCTTTTTTGGATGCTGTTATAATTCTCTGCCTGCTGAACAATATAAAGAACTGAATGTAATCCACAATATTTTTATATGGATTTCACTTTAGCACAGCCATAAGATTTATCTTCCCTACTATAAAAGCAGTGAATTGGAATAAGCAGCAGGTTATTACAAAAGTAAAAAAAATAGCTCTGTGCCATTTTTTAAAAGAACAAAGTCTTGCTCTGGAGCAATTGGAAAAGAAAGGCCCTTTTTTTTGCGACTAAAATCAACCACCACCCAACCTTAATCACCTAACCCTGCAAAAGATAACTTCCAGGTAAAGGAACTGCAAGAAGTAGTATTTTGTGCAATAGGATGCCCTCCAGTGAAGAGACACACTTAGCCTCCATACCTCTTAAAAATGCCACTTGCTCACACATCCTTGTGTTATAATATATCCTGCTGTCTTCTCCCATGTCTTATCTTCTCTTTGGTGTACATTGGTTCCAACACTGGTCCTGGAATTAGAACAAGCAAGCAGTGATGCTGGAGGTGGGGTGTTGTTGCTGTTTTCCTTTAAGGAGCAGTGTTTTGGGCAAGGAAGATCTTCATGCATGTGGGACTGCCTTTGAAGTCTCCATCTACTTGGAGACTACAGCTTCCTTGTGCAGTTCGTTGGCCATTGTAAGAACAGACTGCTGGATTAGGAACCCAATCCAGTTAGGTACCGTTCATATTCTTATGCTGCTACAATGCTGCTACCACAACAATGAATAGCCAGTTCAAAGTAATGGTAATTATGTGGAGTGAGATGACCTACCCAACTATGTAATTATCCTGGACAAATTAGGAAATTGGCAGATTTGTTATGACCATTTGGAGAACATACAAATTCTGTCCCATTTCCCATTAAACTACAAATAAGAACGACATCTTATAAGTGTTCCTGTTGGATTGAGTAGCTTTACCTTTCTATTCTGCGCAATTCACAAGCCAAATTTCATTCCTCTTTTCAGAATTAGAATCTCTAAGGATTATTGCAATGATTGTGTTCAATGTTAGGGACATGTATGCCACCTGGAGGAAATTTATTATAATGTTTAAGAAGTACAGCTGAAATAGATATAAAGACATCCATGTGATGAAAAGGGAGAAAGAAATATTCTAAAGTTGTAATCTTGGACCGGTTTGAGTTTATGCAGCATTCTAACATTGTGTTCCAACAAGTAATAATTAAATGAAAATATTTCTGCATTTAACAATAAGGAAAAAAAGTTGAAGATAGAGTAACAAGTTCTCATTTTTTAAAAAAATAATAAACCAAGCAGAAATGGAATCCTAAATTATAGGATATGTTTAATACACCCCCCAAAAAGCAAGTAAATTAAAATCACGTAAACTATCTCAACCTGCTTTCAACGCAAGATGCTGTTGTGTCACTGAATTCAGGGAGGAAGAAATAATTGTACAAAACCAAAAGAATAATTGGAAAAAAACATTCCAATTATTGCTGAAAAAGACTTTTTTAGTCTATCGTTCAGTACACTTTGGACTGAAATAGTTTTACTTTAGGAATACTACAAGCAACAAAAAAAATTGGAACAAGACAAGGAATATTAAAGAAAATACTTGTTTTAGAAATGTATAAGCTCAAAAATAATGTGAGATTATAATTTGCAGTATAATCACAGTTGTACACATACAGTACATAAAACAGAATTTATATATATATTTATATACTGTTTACTTCGAATAACGGTTTACATAAAACAAGCAAGTACACACACACACACACACACACAAGGCCTAGCTAAGGATGGCTTTGTCAGTATTAGCACCCAACGTTTTGAAACTGAAGTGCCCTACTGAAGACCAGGAGCTTATGGGTGTTTTCTGATATAACTTCACTTTGGGTATCATTCTATTCAATATTTTGTCTGCCTTTCTCTGATCTTTATTCTCTGTTCTCTGTATATATTCTCTGTCTATATCGTTCTATTACTACCAGTAGTTGGTCAAAGAAAAAGAGGAAAGCGATAGACATGGATGGTACAAGAGCTGACAGATACAAACTAAACCATTAGATGGCACCATCTAAAGCCAAATGAAGAGAAAAAAGAAAGAAAATTTCTGTCTAGCATGATTACATGGTTAGAACCAGTAAACAAGACTTTATTTCTTTGAGAAAGGAACGGAAACATGAAATTAGAAGAAAATGTACAAAGCTGGAACTATGCGGGCAAAGAATCAAATGTGAGAACTAGCACAGATGCTATAACTTACAGCAGGGGTGTGTGGTTGTGGACTTCAATTGCATGGCTGGCTGGGGAATTCTAGGAGTTGAAGTCTACAAGTCTTAAAGTTGCCAAAGTTGGACATGCCTGCCTTACAGAGTATAATAGGGATTCTCCACCTTAAAGTAATTGGAATTTCCCAATTCCCTTTTCTCCAGTTGGTAAGTGGAGAAGGGCATTATCTACATTTCTCCCTTTTTTGTAGACATATCAAGTTCATGTATATTGGTCTGTTTGTTTCTGTGTGCCCTGTGGAGCATTCTTTCCAGTCCTCTCTACAAAGGCACAGAACTGTCCCTAGTCCAGGGGTAGGCAACCCAAAACACTCAAAAGAGCCACTTGGACCTGTTTCCCACACACAAAACACCGGGAGCCGCAAAACCCTTTTGGTATCTAAAAGGAAGATAACACTGCATATATCCTTTTTTACCTTTTATATACATATATACATATATACTTGTTTTCTGAGGTTTTCGCGGGTGTTTGTAAGTAGGTCTTTGGTTCTTCGGGTTTTCTCCCACGTAGAATTTGAAGTGTCTTGGCGACGTTTCGATGAAGTCCCATTCGTCATCTTCAGGCTGGTGCTTTCGGCTTCGTGCTTCTAAGAGCAATGTGTGATTGTAGCTGTTTCTTCCTTTTAACTGCCAGTGGGGGTTTGAACTGATTGGCTGGGAGCTCAGCTGTGTTCTGATTGGGTGGAGGTGTGTTCTGATTGGTTAGGGGCTTGGCTGTGCTTTGATTGGATGGGGGGTTGGCTGTGCTCTGATTGGCTGGGGGAGTATTCTGTTTGGGTGGGGGCTTTGTTGTGCTCAGGTTAGTCTGAGTTGCAGGGGGATTAGAGATGGTGAGCTGCATGGCTGTTTGGCTTCGCGTTCGTGGTCGTGCCTCATCTTCATGGTGGGTGTCAGTTTGCTTCATGTATGGATTGGAGGGGTTTAAGGTGGCTAATGATGCAGCTGTGGTCTGGCCTCTGGTCTGTGGTCGTGCCTCATCATCGTTGTGGGTTTGGGTTTGTTTTTTGCATGGATGTGTGGTGGTGACATCCTGTGTGGTTTTCGTAAGTGTAGGTCTGGTGTCATTCTTTGTGTTATGGACTCGTTTGTCAATAAAGGCGGGTTTCCAAATGGCTGGTAGGTGGAAGGTATCATCTCGTTTGTTCATGCTGTGTGGGCGTTTTTCTATCTCGATGGCTTCTCTGATTATTCTGTTATTAAAGTGTTCAGTTTTGGCGATAGTTCTGGTCTTTTTGAAATCAATTTTGAAATTGATTATCAGAGAAGAAGAATACACATACATACATACATATATATATATATATATATATATATATATATATATATATATATATATATATATATATATATATATATATATATATATATATATATACATACATACTTACATACATACATACATACATACATACATACATACATACATACATACATACATATATATATATATATACACATACACACACACACATATATATGTACACATATACCTATACACACACACACATATATATCTCATAAAGGTAAAAAAGGATATATGCAGTGTTATCTTCATTTTAGATATCAAAAGGGTCTCTCTCTCTGTCTCTCTCTCTCTCCCTCCCTCTCTTTCTTTCTGCCCTTGGTCTGCCAGTTCTCTTCTCCCTCTCTCTCTCTCTCTCTCTCTCTCTCTCTCTCTCTCTCTCTCTCTCTCTCTCTCTCTCTCTCTCCTTCCCTCTCTCTCTCTTTCTCTCTCTTTCTCCCCCCCTCTCCCTTTCTCCGATCTTATGCTCACCTGGCAAGCTGGCTTCAAGCTGTTCTCCAACAAGCTCAGAGGTAGGCAACCTCGCCTCTTTTATGACTCATGGACTTCAATTCCCAGAATTCCTGAGTCAGCATAGCTGGGGTAGCTAGCTCTCTCCTGCTCTTCCTGCTTCCTGCAAAAGGAGGAGCCTCACCCAAAAAGATTTTCAACTTGTTGGAGAACACAGTGAGTCCACTTTCTTTTACACACACACACACACACACACAAACACAAACACAAACATAGAGACAGAGAGAGACAGAGAAGCAGGGAAGCGCAAGTGCCTCTCTCTGTCTCTGTCTCTCTCTGCAAATGGCAGAGGAGACTGGGAGTCACAGGGGAAGGCTGAAAGAGCCGCATGTGGCTCCAGAGCCACAGGTTGCCGACCTGTGCCCTAGTCCATCAAATAGCCAGAAATGGCATGAACGTCCTAGCCACAATATTCATCTGTAGTCCTCCAAGCAATCTCCAGATCTTTCATATCACTATTTCTGGATTAATATTCACAAGTACAGTAGTACCTTGCTACTCGAGTGCTTTGAAACTCATCCAATTTGTTAATCAACTCATTTTGACATGAAAATTTTGTCCCAGTACTCATCATTTGTTTGGTACTCAATGCACGAGCTAGAACTTGTTGATGTCGGCTGCCTTGTGACTCACTGCATTATTCCTTATGGGAAAAATGATTTCACATTCATCATTGTGCCTCCTGGAATCAATTAACCATGAGTACATCTTCTTCTCCTTCCAATAACCTTGCCAGTAATTGACACCAATTAGATCTCCAATTGAGATTGCCTTCCAGACTCTTTTCCATCTCACCACTGACAATCCTCTGCTCCCTTTTGATGACCATTCCTCTTTTAGGATAACTTTTAAAGCAGGAAGAGTTATCATTCTTCTTTTTCTTTTTTCTTCTATAAACTGGTAAACTTTACATGGGTCTTCAGTCAGCGTGGATTTCTGGACAAGGCTCTGTAGTTTTCTTGGCAAGATTTCAGAAGTGGTTTGCCCTCGCTTTCTTTCTAGGATGGAGAGAAAAAATAACTGACCAAGGTCTCCAACTGGCTTTATGCTTAAGGCAGGATTAGAAGTCACAGTTTCCTGATTTATAGCTTGGTAACTTAACCATTATACCAACCTACCTCTGCTCTCCATTAGGTATGATTTATTTTAATATAGTTAAAGCAAATATCTAGATATGGCTAAGCAGTGTATTTAAGGGACATAGATTGCTCTTCTTATGCATATACATTATGTATAACAATGGCAGCAAATAAATAGATAATATTTAACTACCGTATATACCGGTAGTAAGCTTCAAAAATTAGAGTTTGTCCACAAGATGGCAGTACTAAGCTGAAAAGAGAATCGAAGTGAGTCATAAAATACTGTACAGTATTTCTTGTGCTAAGCTCTTTATAGTTGTCTATAAAATAACTTCACAGAATGTTATAGATGGATACCCACAAAAAAGAAAAAAAAATCTGGAAAATGAGCAAGTATTGCCATGATGTTTAAGACAAGGAAGGGGATGGAAAACAGTTTTTTTTCCTTTCCTGGATTGGCTCCTGGATCTGTAAGTAGTCATGTGACAAAGAGAAATTTAACAAGGAAAACCTTTCCTATTGTGAGTTTCTAGCTTCCAGTATGAAAAGCAACAAATGAACTTTATTTTCTCTAGACTTTTATTCCTTCATCGTTTTCTCCTTTGTACTGGGCGGTAGTGGTGAAATGCAGTTGACTGATTACATGCTATCAAGTCCTTGTCTTGCCAGCCACATAGATTTTCTCCACAGTTATTTGGTCCTTCAGCTCTTCAAACAATACACTCATCGCTATTGTAACTGAGTCCATTCCCCTTGCTGTTAGTCATCCTCTTCTTTTTACTTCCACCGTTCCCAGCATTAGAGGGAATTCCCACATTCCCTTCCCCTGTGTGAGAGATGTGTGATTCACAGGGTTATTTCACCTTAAATATGATGAAAGAAAGAAAGAGAAAGAAAGAGAGAGAGAGAAAGAAAGAGAAAGAAAGAAAAAGGAAGAAAGAAAGAAAGGAAGGAAGGAAGGAAGGAAGGAAGGAAGGAAAGAAGGAAAGAAGGAAGGAAGGAAGGAAGGAAGGAAGGAAGGAAGGAAGGAAGGAAGGAAGGAAGCCTTCTTCAGTGAGATGGGTTATACAACACGTTCATAGTAGATTAATTTGAGGAACTTTGAAAACATTTTTTAAAGCCCCAGTTCCTTTCTGATCCCATCTGGATGGTGGGTTGACCAACCATGGCCAAGTTAACTACTGATGTTTTACCTAATTCTTGCTAAAGTTTTGGTTCTTGAGATATAACAGAAATCTTATATTTTGCAACATTTAGACTTCCTCTTCTCTTGAAATGGCTGTGAACCCTTGACCCAGGACACCCTTGGTTGACAACATCTGCAAAGCCTTAAGGCCAAAGGGAATTGGAAGCAGAGGTGTTTTTCCCAACATTTACCACCTCTGCCTTGGAATGGAGATGGGCTTTTCAAAACACTGGAAATAACTCTTCCTAATGGAATATTTGCTCACGGACTTCACCAATTTTGGGGACAACTGCGGTCACTAAGGCATTTCTTTTTCAAGATCTATTACAACAAATATAATCTTCACAACAACCTGATGGCATCTTTTCAGGATTTTAAGTGGAAGAATTCCAAATATGCTGATCAATCACTTATTTCTGCTCTTTTTCATAATCATTTTGTATGTACAGTATATGTACTGGTATCTGAATGGAAATTAAATGCTGATACTAGATTCACAGCATAGGATGTCTTTACCATCACACAACAGAAGAGAAGCTGCCAGTCGAATCAAGACATATTTATGACCATGTACTGTACACTAGAACTGATAATAATTCAAGGGTGCTTGTAAAGAACTTTGCCAACATTGTAATGGTTTTGTTCTTAAATAACTTTTGGTTGCTTCACTGCTTTCTGCCAGTAAACTCCAGTAAAACCCAACACTAGGAGTGATAGGAATGCCAAGACATTTCACTTAAACTCTCATTGCTAATAGAGAAAGTGATCTATGCAAATATTACTTCATAGTGTCACTTGTAAGAAAAAGAAGCACAGAATCTCCAAGGTTATTTCATCTCTACCTAATATCATTTGTCTTCTGAAAAGTCAAGGTGGTAGCTGCCTCTTGGGGGAACTTTCAGGAAACCGGTTCATTTTTTTTTAAAACTCTTCTCACTCACTATCAATCATCCAAGCATTAATTTTAAATCTGTAAGCATTTCATTTCTAGATTAATCGCCTCCAAACTGGTGTGCCCAAATGAATTGAAACACAAACCTTCTAGCCTTAGCATGACCAACTGTGGCCAAATCAAGATGATTCATATAATTCTTGCTAAAGAAAGAAGTGGAAAGAAGAGAAGATTAGCAGAGATGCCATATGATACATTTGAGGACAAACTTACAAGTTTCATTATACATTTTAATTGTATAATGTTTGCTTTAAAATTTCACCTGTAATGCTGGAAATACAGCGTTGGGCTCTGATGATGATGTTATCCAAACAGTCGTGTCCAGTGGTGGGTTTCAAATATGTGAACAACCGGTTCTCTGTATGGATGCCGTTTCCGGAAGTCCATTCTGGGCCTGGACAACAAAAAAATTAGCTACCGGTTCTGCCGAACTGGCACGAACCGGCTGAATCCCACCGCTGGTCGTATCTGACTCTTGACAATTCTACGGGCCAGGTCTCTTCACGTCTTCCAATCTTGCACCACTTCTTTGAGTTTTTCTATACTTTAGGCTCTATGTCACATGGGAATCTTAACTTTTCTCAAACAGCAAAGGACAGAACAGGAAGTCCTCCACACAGAACACGCATCTCCACACAACGCACGATTTGGATTTTGGAGGCATGTGCCCATCTGCTTAGCCAGGTTTGGCCTTTGCAGCATAGGTATGCAGCCATGTCTATACACAGTTGCAGGCAAGTCTAAATCAAGCTTCAACCTTTCAATTACAAGCGTTGTCCTTAATCTGGGAAAAAGTTAGCCTTGCTTTAGCAATAACAATACCACAATACTTAGACTTATATACTGCTTCACAGTGCTTTACAACCCTCTCTAAGCAGTTTACAGAGTCAGCATATTGCACCCAACAATCTGAGTCCTCATTTTACTGAACTCGGAAGGATGGAAGGCTGAGTCAACCTTGAGCTGGTGAAAATCGAATTGCTGGCAGTCGGCAGAATTAGCCTGCAACACTGCATTCTAACCACTGTGCCACCATGGCTCATTTAAGTTTAGTCTATATATAATTTTTAAATTATTTTAATCTATAATGAACAAGAAACATAGGAAATAAGTTAGAAGTAAATGTTGAATATTAAAGCTCATCGCAACAACTCCCCATACCATGCTTTTATAGATTTTGTATTCAAAGGAGTTAATATCCTGATTAAAATTCAAACATCTTCTCTTCTGCTTCAGTTGCCCATGTTTCCTCCAGCTTTTGGAAAAGATTACACTGAAATCAGAGAGCACTAGGAGGCAATTCATGACCTTATTAGGAATTGTCCGGTGTACACGGTGTACATCTGTTGATTCCTAATAAGGATGAAACTGGTCAAGTAATCCTTCTGGTGGTCAATGTAACTAAAAACAACACATAAGATATATACACTATGCAAAAATATAGAAATTTCTCTCTGACAAGCGGCCTGGTGTGGAAGTTACATAAAACCTCATGCTTAGGGGCATAACATAATGTAAGTTCTCTCTCATTCTGTGAGCTTAAGGGAAGGTGGACCATTTACACCATTCTGATAGATTCTAATCAAAGGTAAATGCAGCTCTTTTCCAGCCTTTGTACACACAGATTTAGGATATAGGACCTGATTATTTGAGGAACTGTCTTATCTTCACTACTTTCTGCTTGTTCATTAAGAGTGGGCACAGGTGGCACACCTCCAGTCGCTACATTTCAACCATGTCATTTATGAGGTAGTGTGCCTAATCTCTGCTGCAGGCATTTACCCTCTGGAAAGGCATGAACCCAGAGATCCACATGGATCACCCTGCAGCTATTCTACAAGTGAAAACCAGGGCCTGCTTCCAGGCCTGGGATTAAGGTGACTGTCAAACCAAGGTTTGTTTTCTTTGGATATATTGGGTTTCTTGTTCTGAATGTACTTGATTTTTTTCTTTCACGTTACTGTTTCTATTATTAGACATATAAGCTACCCAGTGTTGCTGAGAATCAGGCAGTCTAAATCAAATCAAATCAAATCAAATCAAATCAACCTCAGCGGAGTTTTCCTTAGATCTACTGTTTATTTTAAAAGTACTAACTTGGAAAAAAATCCTGCAGAATGCGGTAGGAGTATTTTACTCTGCGTACATGACAAAGGGTCACTTTTAGTCAGGGAATATGTACAGTTGAATGTCTGAGAAGCAACTTACAATATCGTAAGCAGGCTACAATGTTTTGTTTTTCCAAAATATTTTTTAGTTTTAAAATAGAAATGCAAACAATTTTGCAAAGAAGTATTACCATTCCATTTATTAGCCTGAAACGGGAGCTTCCAAAATAAAAGGAAAACAGATAAATTTATATTACTGTAATTATTATTTTTTTAATTGTTGTCATTGTTTTCTTTATCCTTTTGATGTGTTGATCCGTAGCAAACAATGGCGAAACTTGAGACTTTTGCTATCACTCTTTTCATCTGAAGAGCCAAGGGAGGTAACTCAATTACCTTGGTGTTCCAACATGTGATATTCTTCTCTGAAAACAGTCAGAAACGGCATTCCTTATCACCAGCCCTCTGTCACACCTTTGGATTACTTTCTGTCTTCATCTAGAATAAATCAAATGCAGTCTTTAAAAAAAGTACTTTGGAATTTCTTCAAAGCACTTTAGCCCTACCGGATCAATAAGCACATAAGGATTATGTCTCAAAAAGTATTTATTTAGCTCTAAAATATGTTTACACTGCTTCTCGTTTATGCAGAGCCAAAGTCAATGAAAAGAATACTCTGGAACAAAACATTTAGTAAAACATTAGCATTTGGAGTTAATGATTAGAAAAAGCCAACTGGTAGTTACTATTGTAGTCATTTTCCTCATGACTCGTAAATTTCTATCACAGAACAACTAAATTATGCAGGACCACTGGGTGTTAGTGATTGTGATCGCTGAGATATCATCCACTGCTGCTAAACACGTTTTCTGGCTGACCAAATATGATTGCAGCCACCCAGATGTTATTTAGTATTGAACTTCAATGAGTTGAATCAAGCAGGCATCTTGTAGGAATACTCAGCCTGTGAGGATACTGAATACATTCACCCCATTGATAAAGAAAGACAACTCAGAATGTCTTTGGCTCAGGGTCATCTCAAGGGCTAGGCAATGCCACTAGGCAATATTTGCACTGGGCTTGCTGTTTATTAATACGTTACTTTAAGAGACATTTTACCATTCTAGCTGAATTTTTGGATATCAACAGTGCATTGAAGATAAGTGGCCGGGCAATTGGCATGTTGCAAATTTGTACTTTTTGAGTGAGTGTAAAAGGGTGAATAGAAATCAGCTTAGGTGTCTTCTGTGGCAACAGTTCAGCGTGTTGACTAACCAATTTATATTAGGTTAAATGCCTGAAAACATAATTGCTATATACTGGAAAAACATAAATCTGTAAGGTATAAGTAACTTCCACCCTAAGCTTCTTTTTCTTTTGCATCAAGGAGATAGATTAGATAGATGATGATAGATAGATAGATAGATAGATAGATAGATAGATAGATAGATAGATAGATAGATAGATAGACAGACAGACAGACAGACAGACAAAGGGGGGGGGATAAAACGTAAGAATTCAGAAGGGTGACCTGAGGGTGCAAGACATATATGGATGGGGGAGAAAGGAGATAGAAGGAGTAGTTTAGCCTGGCATGTCTAGAAAAGAGAAAGAAAAAATAGAAAAGTTAATTTAGAAAGGATTAGCCTAAGCCAGTGATGGCGAATCTTTTAGAGACCGAGTGCCCAAAAACTACCCTGCCCCTACCCTGCCTGCCACCCTGCGCCCCGCCTTCCCACAGGCCACCCATCGCCTTCACAGCCCGTCGCAGCAGATCGCCCAGGCGGCCCAGCAGCGCCATGGTGGCCACTCCCTCCACCCGCGCCCTGCAGCATCATCTGTGCATGATGGAGTGCAAGGGTGGAGTCTTTTCCCTGCTACCCTGCTGCCATGTCCTTGGCTGTGCTGCTCTGCGCGGGCCGCATTCGGGGGTGACTCTCCTCTGGGGGGCTGCTGGTGAGGGGGCTGTGGAGGGAGGCAGAGCTGGGGCGATGGCACATGTGCCCACAGAGAGGGCTCTGAGTGCCACCTCTGGCCCGCGTGCCATAGGATCACCACCAATGGGCTAAGCATATAAGGGAATAAGGCAAAGGTTTTTATAATCATAAAGAAGGAAGTGAATGAAGCTTTTTTTTCCTTGCAGCTATCAATAAGAGAGGGGACATTGGTTGTTTGCTAAGGAATTTAGATCATCAATAGGCACTTTGGCTCACACGTAGAAAAAAAAAGTCTGGTCAGTTTCACCCATGAGGAAATCACCCAGTTACCTAACAGATTGGCAGAAGAAGATTAAGGCTTTGGCAGCAGGATAAGAAAGAGAAAATAAAAGTGAATTGAAAACTGATCCAGAAGGAGGAACCAAGCAGCCAGAAAACCAGCTACGTGGGACTTTTTGCAGAGACAGACACACTGAAGGGAGAATTTGCTAAAGAGGGTGGGACATGCTCTTTTGCCTAAGTATATACCAGGGGTTCTCAACCTTGGCAACTTTAAGACTTGTGGACTTCAACTCCCAGAATTCCTCAGCCAGCAAAGCTGTGCATCTGACATATTCTTCACATTTAAGCAGTATATCAGAAAAAGATGAAGTGAGAGCTTTGAGCAAAGTATCAGGATACAGAGAGATTCATTGTTTTTCCTCTTCCTGTTCTCCTCGCTTCATTAAAAATGAGCTCAGAAGTGAAAGCAGAGGAAAAAAGATGCCTGAAGGATTTTTGCTTGTTTATGTGTGTCAGCAGCATCACAATTAAAATAAGGCATACTCTGTGACATAAAACTTTAAATAGAAATGAAATTAAAATAAAATATAAAAAACAAGTTTAAAATAGGTACAAATTAAACAGTTCTTGGCCAGAAACTAACAACATTGTGTTCTGTCATGCTACTACGAAGTCCTCAAGTGTACACTGATCAGGACACAAAATTATATTGTATATTATTATTATTATTATTATTATTATTATTAATTTTATTTCTATGCCGCCCTACTCCTGGAACTCAGGGCGGCTCACAGCATAAATAGAAATCTAACATAAAATACATATATAAAAAGAAACCCTAAGTTAAAAAAAACAATCGTCCAACAAACATGCACACAAACATACACTGGCTAGGGGCAAGATGCTAACTGCCCCAGGCCTGTCAGCAAAGATGTGTTTTGAGCAGTTTACGAAAGGCGGAGAGGGTGGGGGCAATACGGATCTCCGGGGGGAGTTGATTCCAGAGGGCCGGGGCCGCAACAGAGAAAGCTCTTCCCCTAGGCCCCGCCAGGCGACACTGTCTGGCTGACGGGACCTGGAGAAGGCCGACTCTGTGGGTTCTAACCGGTCGCTGGGTTTCATGGGGCAGCAGACGGTCCCTTAAGTAACCTGGTCCGATGCCATGTAGGGCTTTATAGGTCATAACCAACACTTTGAATTGCGTTCGGAGACCAATTGGCAGCTAATGCAGCTCGCGGAGTGATGCCGAAATGTGGGCATTTCTGGGCAGGCCCAACACTGCTCGCGCGGCTGCATTCTGCATTACCTGAAGTCTCCGAACGTTTTTCAAAGGTAGCCCCATGTAGAGAGCATTGCAGTAGTCGAACCTCGAGGTGATAAGGGCATGAGTGACTGTGAGAAGAGACTCCCGGTCCAAATAGGGCCGCAACTGGTGCACCAGGCGAACCTGGGCAAATTATGTAACTTTTAATAATATAAGTTCATTTGTTTTCTGTTCATAGCCAGAGCTTTAACTTTTTCCTTACTGGATGTTGAAAAAAAAAAGGGAATCATCTTTTTGTCCTACCCCTACTACTCAATGATTTAGCATTAGACTTCCTTAAAGTAAATTATTCAAGAGCTGACGGGGATCCTGCCTGGGAGTTTTCTGCAGGGTATTATCTGTCCAGATATTATGTGTCAAAGAAAAAGGGTGAAGACAGCCCATCCCTAATAATCCACAGAGTATATTGTAGATAGAGGTATTGTAGATGGAGAATGCTCAGCCTGGCAAGATTTTTGTCTATGGCTATGTAACAATAAAGAACTCAGCTTGGTAGAATCACCATATTTTGTTCTATGGTTTGGGGGCTGACACAGGGACCTATAGCATACAGCAGCAATATAGGAAGGGGTGGGTTGCCCTAATGGATTTGGGATAAATAAGTGGTCTCAAGGGTTAAAGATTTCTCCCCCTCCCCCCACTCCTTGTGGACTAAAATCAAACTCATATAGACAACCAAAGGTTTTGGGTCTAACAAAAACACATAGCTGTAGATATATAAAGTGGCAGAAGCATTAAGTAACAGAAGAGAAGATTTGGGGTATTCCTGGAGTTCGTTTTTTTATGATATGAACTGATAATACTTTCTGCATCAAAGAAGAGAAATCTATCAAGGAAGAGAAGTCTACAGTGGGAGACTCAGCAGGACCAAGAGAGAGATTTGCTGAACAAACTGGCTAGTGTTCTGTCATGCTACTACGAAGTCCTCAAGTGTACACTGATCAGGACACAAAATTTTATTGTATATATTATATTATTATATTATATATATTATTATATAACTTTTAATAATATAAGTACATTTGTTTTCTGTTCATACCCAGAGCTTTAATTTTTTCCCTACTGGATGTTGCTCTTTGAACTCAGAGTCAGCTTCTGTCTTACTACAGGGGCATCACATTCATGGAGTCCCCTGCTGAGATTTTATGCACCTTAACCCACCCACCCATTTCTAGAGGCTTTTATAGCAAGGCAGAGCATCTGGAAAAAAAATGAGTTGTTAATCTGGTTGTGCACAGGTACGGAGGTGGAAATGGATAATGATGATCTTTAAAAGTGGGGCAGGCAGAGGTAGTTGATATCCCTGAATTCTTAGACTGTTGAACAAGAACTAGAAAAGATAAAAGAAGTGAATAAATGTTTGGAATGAAGTTCATTTTTTAAAATGAAAATGAGCAGTGTATATGGCTGCATTGTGCCAATTTTACCAAATGGCAGCGGGGGTGGTGGTTTGCTATGATAATACTTTAGAGAATTTTGGGATTGGAACTTTTACTCTTGGGAGTCAGAAGTGTGTATTAGTCTAAAATGTCGCTTACGTTTGAAGAAAAGTGGACCGTGAAACCGCGCCCACCCCATTGCTGGCAATGGCAAAAAAGCCGTGAAACGTCACAACACGTCACATGATGTTGGGAGTTTGACACCCCTGCTCTGTGCTAATGAAATTAGGGAGGAAGAGGATAGGGAAACTCTGAGAAATCTTTTGGGTCTTCCCTAAAGAAATTCCCTATCCGTAGACAGGGAGGAAGTCAGAGCAATGAGTTGAGTCTTCCAATCCAGTAATATCTACTCCTGCTACTATGTCCCTTTTGGAGGAAAAGTGTGTGTGTATGGGGGGGGGGAGCTGTCATTGCCTCGCAGAGTAAAGAAGAAGCCTGCGTGTGAAAAAATTAAAATTTAAAATCCATCTTAAGTTTCTGTTCCACACCAGATCTCATAAGGAAAGGAAGCAAGAACAAACTTTCCCCCTGCCCAGATGAGGGGTGTGTAGCCTTAACAATTATGGAAAATCGGAATTTCGTTAGCGTTGTGGAAAACCTGGACACTATGCAACGGGGGGGGGTGTTAGGTCTTTTACCAACCCTCGAGATTTTGTCTCGTAATCCGAAGTGAATCTTCCCCCAAAGATCAGGGAAATACCAGTGTACTTAAAATGCTTAATCTGCAATTCATTCAGAAGGCTTGTAATTTGCATATGGTACCTCAGCATGATATGAAACACCTTTTGTGAGAGATATGAGTAATAGCTTTGCAAGACTGAGCAGATAAGAATAAAGAATTGATGTGAAGAACAGCACTGATGTTCTCATTTTGCTTCACTTGTAGGTGGTATTCACAGTTCACTTCTTATTACATTCATAATAGTAATGCCACCTTTCTCCCCCAAGTACCAAAGTAGCAGTGTATGAATCTGGAAATTTCATACATAGGTCTCTTTAATTTCTTTTAGTATTTTTCATAGCTTCTGCAGCCAGTTAAGCTGTTTCTTAAGAAAGCAGGATTGCTTTCTTTACCACTTTACCAGTTCTAACAGGAAGAAGGAACACAAATTGGCTTCTTGGGAATATCTCTGTGTTTGATAAACTGCAGAATGCCACTTTGGGATTGAATAAAGAACCCCCCCCCATTCTCCCCCTTCCCTCAAAACCCTATCAAAATAATGAAGTTTTTTTGCCTCTTAGTTTTGAAAATTGCTCGCAGGAAGCTATGGCTATGCCTGGTGTCCAGTTTTACCACTAAACAAATGCCTAAACCTTTGCTTTATCATAATTCTTTTGAGAATGTAAAGTAGAAGCAGTATTTATAACTATATAAATACTATAAATATAAATTTAATAAATAGATTTCTTGATAAGTGAGGCTTAATCAAGCTAAAGCTGATGAATGTTATGCTCCAATTAGAAAATATTTCATTGATGGTGAAGATCTCTTCAAACAAGCCAGGAGTATGATTGCTTTTCCAACCACAGGTAGTCCTTATTTAACGATATTTGGTCAGTCATGAAACGAAGCAGCCACTAAGCGAAACCACAACTGTGCATATGATCTTATTTCACCTTTCTTTGCTTTACAGACCTGCAAAGGTCGTAAATGTGACAATTGGTCATAATGTCTCTTTTTCATCTCTGCTGTAAGTGGAAATATTGCTAAACAAGGCAGTTGCTAAACAAGGACTACGTGCACTTTATTAGAGTATATTCTACCACACACACACACACAAACACACACCTGTTCACACTCATACAAAATATCTACAGTAAAGGAAGAAAGTGAGAGTTATCTTGTCTTCTATTGATCAAGTGGATAAAAGAAAACGAGAGATTTCAAAGAGCTCTTTATGGGAATACCTCCACTTTTCCAACATCATCTCACCATCTTTTATTCCTTTATGAAGTATCTGCTCATGATTTCTGTGGTTTTTCCCAACAAGATTTTGGCACTGAGTTTGTGGATCTAGCTAACATCCATCTAACAGTTCTACAATGACATTAATGTGATGCCCTTACATTAAAACAGCAGCTTGACTTAGCTATTAGGCAAAGATTATTCTGCCAGCAAAAATAAGTAACCAGACAAAACCGATAACAATAACTATAAAAGTAGTGTAAGTAATAACACTACATAGGCAACAGTGGTGATGATCCTGAAAGGGAGGTGTGACCTTAGTAGCTGCTCCAGTTGCTAAGTGAACCCTCATTTATCTATTTAAACTGAATTTAAAACCTGTTTGTCTAATTAAAACCCCTGAATGTAACCAACAGTCTTTATGGAGGGCCTTCTGTGAAAGCAATGGTATCGTATTTACCACAGAGGAAGAAGGCTCTGAATTTAAGACATCCCACAAAAGAAAGAAATGTAGATGTCTAGCAAATTAGATACTACAGTCCATTTGGTAAAAAAAACCAAACACAGTTCTGGACCTCTTCCCTTCCAGTATATATGTGTGAATAAAACACTTGTGTGCTTGAAAAACATGTCTATATGTGTGTGTATAAGCACACATAGATTCCTGTCAAAAGACATACACCCACAGAAGAGCCCAGCCAAGAAAAATTATCAGAATCAACTGATTCTCACTTAGCTATACAGCCATTCTCTTTGACATTCAAATCATTGTTATCCATTATTATCCATGGAAGTATACCTACTTACAGGCACAATTTCCAACCTTCTTTCCAGCAAAAACAGCAAAAACAAACAAAAGCAGCTAAGAAAGGGATGAGATGGAGTGATGGAAGGGGAGAGGGGAGAATCATTAGGAATCATATGGCATACAACTCTCTTTTATCAAGGAAAGAGGGAAGGAAGGAAGGAAAATAATGATTGCAGATGAGGGTATGGGAGGAGATAACTGGGTGTGGAAGAAAACTACAAAGAGAGAGTTTAAATTCACCAGGCAAGCAACTGCTTTACAGCAAACTGTTGGCTTTATTTGTATGCCTTGCTCATTCCTTTGCTTTTAATAGCTTTTTTAATTCTTAGACACTCCCTCTAAGAATAATGAACAGATGAACAAAAATAATGAACAAATAATAGGGGACAAAAATACTTCTTCTTTAGGATCCTCATATGGTTGTAAAAATATCCATAACTAGGAATTCAGCTTTAATGGTTTGAAGCATCAACCACTGAACTGATCTCGGTGTTGGATACCATCAAGATTAGGATCTCCAAGGAAACTCCATAGCAGAGACCCATCACATTTTTGTAATGTTTAAGAATGGCTTGACAGTAATAGAGATATGTGTGTTACAGTAGAAGATCATCTTTGTAGCTCAGGATTAAATTTTGGTGATCTCTGAGCCTGGTTGTTTGCTTGCAGACGTTTCAGTACCCAACTAGGCAACATTATCAGTGTAAGTGAATATGGGATTTGCTTCCTGTTTGTATACTGTACAATAGCTTGCCCTGCAAAAGTTGGTGGGGATGAGACTTTCTTCTTTGTAGTTCCTTGATTAGGATATTGTTTTCTGCTTGGTTTTTTATTTGATGTTAATCCCTGTCTATCTGGCTGCCGACTGATGAATAGACACATAGTCACGTAGAACAGACACATAGAGATAAACCATTTACACCCCATTCAAATGAGATAAAGATGAAAAGCTAAGGAGGAAACAAACCACCCACAATCTTCTCCAGCAACCAACACCCAATATCTGCAAACAAACAACCAAACTTAGAGAACACCAAGGACTCCACATTTATTAAATATTTTAAAAAGAGATGGTGATAGAGAAAAGGAAGAGAGGGAGGAAGTTTCTGGTTTTATTACTGTAAAATGTTGTCTTTTAACCACTTACTAGTTTTGTACATCAGTTTCTTTTAATCACATGCCAGTTTTCAGGAGTGCAAGACACTTATTGGGGGCAATGGACAGGCATAAACTTGGTTTCCAACCTTGAAATTAGAATTCTGCCAGAAACTAAACTGCAAGAAATACAAGCTAACGGAGAAAATGTTTCTCCTAATGGAACTGTTCTTAAAACCGATGCTCTAGCACTGCTCCTTTCTGAGTCTACAAATAAAAAAGTTATCATTTCCTCTACTGCTATGTCTGGTTTTAGTCTAGTTGTTGATCTCTCATTTTTAGCAACCTTAACCTCCTTTCCTCCAAGAAACCAGATGTCAAGAGAAATAAATTTTTAACTGCAAATACAACACACAGTTTTGTCGTGGTTTTGCCTTTGAGAATTATAATTACAAAAATTATAATTTTATAATATGCTGGCCATAAAAATTAATTTTCAGACTGCATTCTTCATTTGCTTCCTTTTCTTGCTGTCAACATACTTAAGTAGGGCTTCTGAACCACATTAGAAAAGACCAAATAGGCTGGAAAAGGAGGCAATTAGTGTAGGCTCAAAAATAATACCGGTAGAATTAGTAAATTTTGATAGCATTGTTGTTAATTACTATGTGAATTAAAAATAAGGCTAGGAGATCAGATACAACGATGACAGCAGCTGAGATAACTTATCAGTTGGAACTGAATAGCATGCCTGGCTGAGGAATTCTGGGAGCTGAAGTCCACAAGTCATAAAAAGGCCAGGTTTGAAGACCCCTGGAACAGATGAAAAAGGTAATAATTTGGGTAGAAAAGGCATATATAGGCTGATTGTTACTTTGGGAAATGTAGAATCACAAAACTACAACAATGTAAAGTGAAATTCCCTTACATGTGATTTTTAAAATGTAATGTTAAATTAGAACCATGAATGTTGCTAACGAAAATACATTCAGATCTCCTACACTGGGGAAAAGATAGTTGTCCCTTAAAAATATGTGATGAGAGAAGGATACATCCATCCTTTTTAATTATCTGTGCTGAAGAGTATAATTGGAAGGAAGAGGAAAAAGTGTAGGTGCAACAGAACTTCAGCTGATATTATTTATTACAAGAAAGAGCTGTCACTGGTCTTCATAGACATCTCTGTCTTTATTAGGAGACAAAGATTGGCAGGGAGAACAGCAAATAATTCCCTTTCTGGAAAGCAAGTGGTATAGTGGGGGGAGGGGAAGTACTATGGAGTGGAAGTAGTTTCAGAACTATTTCAGAAGCAGAAAAAGACGAGGAAGCTGCAAAGCTGCTAAGAAATGGTATAGAGTAGAGCATCCATGGACCTAAAACTAGTAGTTGAACTGCTGAAGAAACTGTGAGGAATGACATTTGTAAAGAAACAAGTAGGTGGCAAGGAAACAGTGATGAAGTTCAGGGAAAAAGGAAATGCCAAAGATAGCTCTTCACATCTATGAAACTCCCCCCTCCCACAAGGGATGTTTTCAAACAATCACAAGAGTACAATTAAACAAATCTTTAAATAATTTATTTTGGCTGCTGGATTTCCCTTCATTGTCTTCCCATCTGTATTAACAAGAAGGATTTTTTTTTTAAAGGAAAATGAGAATGATAATAAGGAGCAAATTACTGTATTGGCAATGTGCAAATTTCAAAATTACATTTTTTTGAAATAACATAAATATTTAAATATGCCTTCACGTTTTACAAAGCTCACAAAATCACACAAAGAAATTTCAACAGCAAAGGACTGAGACAGTAGCAGTGTTTCCCATAATGGAGATTACATACACATATATAATGCAAGCATTTGGCATACATGTTTCCCTCCTTCCCACACCCCATCCCCGTCATATTCAGAGAAAGAAAACAAGAGAAGGTACGAGAATCTTAGGAAAAATGGAAGATTTAAGTGGCAGAGCTCCAAATATTTTCTTGTTTGGTGCTTAGCTGAGAATAATATGCAGATATGGCAGATA
Organism: Bothrops alternatus; assembly: GCA_034064705.1. Lineage (NCBI taxonomy): Eukaryota > Metazoa > Chordata > Lepidosauria > Squamata > Viperidae > Bothrops > Bothrops alternatus. The sequence goes on along the minus strand of JARGCV010000023.1, from coordinate 176,015 downwards.
ATGGTCCAAAATTGCAAGCTTGCATTGTAGAAATAAATAGGATTTCACAGGAGTGGCCACTTTACAAACAATACAGAGCCTACTTTTTCCTCACTATTAGATGTATCAGCAGTCAGATACAACTGAGGATTGTAGGGATGTGTGAATGTGAAAAAGCAGAAACAAAAAACCCAAGCCTGTCTTCTTTGGGAGCCTCATAGTCCAGAAGTTAAGACTTAACTGTAAGGACACAGTGACCCATAGAAAATCATCCTTAATTTTTAGTAAATTCTGAAAGGATTGTGACAGTTCAGCAAACTTTTCATCAAATAGTAGAAGCCAGACATGAAGAGAAAGCATCTTTGTTATATCAACCTTTTGGGCACCAGGGACTGGTTCTGTGGAAACCGGAGGGGGAGTAGTTTCGGGTGCTGTCTGCATCCCATGGATTGGGCTTTGCCTGTTTGCGCGGCCCAGTTTCTAGCATGTTGCGGACCGGTGCTGGTCCACGGACCAGGGGTTGGGGACCCCTGGTCCACAATACGGAACAGTCACCATTGGACTTTTTTCTCAAGTAAACATAGACTAGGATCTTTCTAATCTGTCAGTCTGCTTTCAGGTCAATCAATATACATGAATATCTTTATTTAGGAATTCTTATTTTTCCCACGTTCTCCCTCTGCCCCCCCTTGCCCTTCTCAAATGTTATACTTAAAAGTACTTATGTTCTTTCACATTCTAAATCACAAGAGGTTTAGCAACTACACCCTCATTCAAACTGCACAGAATAGTAAATGGAAAAACATCAGTCAGCATTCCAAGGGCAAATTGTATAGGTTTATAGGTGCTCTACGTGCATAAAACTTTTATTTGGAAACACTGCAAAAAAAACCAACCCTCTATATAAAACAAATGTAGCAGGAGCCAACAATTAAAAAAAAAAAGGACAAGCAAGCAAAAATTGTAAAAAGTTCTCCCACAACTTCCTAATATTTTGTTCAATCTTAGCTCTATCACATCAATATTTTCAGAGCAATCAGACACACAATTCTGATGACTGTTGTAGAAAAATGGTTCATTTCAGTTTTTTGGCTGGTTTCATTATACTCAGAATGCTCACAATTTAGACAGAATGCAAGAGACATATTAGAAAAAAGCATGCAACAAGCAACACTATCCTTTTTCCTCATACAAGTAAATATTCCAATACCAAGCATAATCCAAAACATTTTGGAAAGAAGGGGTTTTGTAGTCAAGTATAAAATGTCTTGCCAATCACCATTGGTGCTGGAAGCGATCTGCTTTTCTATCCCAGGATTAATGTTTTGAACTTGCATAGTTCTGCAGATTCATACGTATGTGTATCTACATATCTACATATTCACACACACACAAAAAAATCAGCTTATTGTTTTCCCTCCAAAACCACCTTTTTTCACCAGACTGAGTATCAGGTGGATAGCAAGACAATTAAGTGTTTTGTACATAGCACCATTCCTTTTTTTTCTTTTGCAAGGCAAAAAAAATAAAAGGGGGGGGCGTTGCTATCCATATATTTGTTTGAACTGATAGCATTCGTTGCAATAGCCATGGCACTTGTTATTACCATAGTGATCACAGGCAGGGGCTCGGCAAAGCTGTTTGGGAAGTTCATCGGCTGGAGGTTCAACCTGAGGTGTTCCAGACTGTCCCCGCTGGCTGACACGCAAGCACTCCTGACACACCTCCGCACTCCTAGAAGCTAAGTTATTTCTACATGAAGCTTTAGCACATTTCCGTTTTTGAGAGTGTGTAGTTTTCTGGTGTAAATCTTGATGTTGTCCCGTTTGCTGAAAACATTAAAAGCATCTTTTATTTATTTTTATTTATTTATTTATTTTCAAATTTCTATATCGCCCCTCTCCCGAAGGACTCAGGGCGGTGTACAGCCTAAAATTTAAAAAAAAAACATATAAATATACATAGTTTAAAATAATTAAAAGTGAATTAAATAATTTGGCCATAAAATCCCCATTTAAAACCCAACACTTACAAATCTTAAAAAAGTTACTCAATCCCCCTAAAACATTCTAACCCTACTGGAACCGGAGCTTCTATGCCAGGCCGGCCTGTCTAAAAAGGAACGTTTTTAGTTCCCGACGGAAGGTGCGTAAATCTGTCATTGTACGGAGTTCGGGGGGGAGCTCATTCCATAACGTGGGAGCTCCCACAGAGAAGGCTCTCCCCCTGGGGGCTGCCAGCCGGCATTGTCTGGCCGACAGCTCCCTGAGGAGGCCCTCTCTGTGGGAGCGTAGCGGACGGTGGGAGGTATTTGCTGGCAGTAGGCGGTCCTGTAAGTATCCGGGTCCGATGCCATGGAGCGCTTTAAAGGTGGTCACTAACACCTTGAACCGCACCCGAAAGACCACCGGCAACCAGTGCAGCTCGCGCAGGAGCGGTGTTTCGTGGGAGCGCCACGACGCTCCCGTCACTACCCGCGTGGCCGCATTCTGGGCCAGTTGGAGCTTCCGGATGCACCTCAAGGGGAGCCCCATGTTTTAAATGGAAAGCAGTTAAAGGTCTCCCCTTCAATAAACGTGCTGCTTTTATGTTAGACCTCATTAACTACCATGGATAAAAGAACACTTAACAAAATTTACGTAGCAGCTGAATATTTTTTAATCGTTCGTTTAAAAAGAAAAAGAAGTATACTTGGATTTTCTTGAAAACTGTACTGACTACAATATAGAGAATGGGTGAACTGCCTGCATGTAGAACAGATTAACTTGGCACGTGGCTAATGTAAAACGTGAATTTCCTAGCTGTGGTAAACATCAGCTTCCCTCTCCTCCCTTTGCAAATAACTACTTCCTTATCCATGTTATTATGATCTAATCCCCATAAATCTACTGACTACTGGGATGTTGCAATATCAAAATGACCCTTTATGGAAAGAAACCTCTATCAAACAATAGAAACAGAAGCAGAAAGCTTTCTTCCTCCTTTCCAAGAAGTGGGCAAACATTTATCATACCACATCATCTTCCAGAATCCTCTACAATGAACACGTAAATTCAGTAGAAGGCAATATTTTCATGGAATCATATATAGACTGTCTGGGAAGATAGGTACAAAATTACATTGGGAAGAATGAGTTGCATTTGCACGCTGACCTCTGATTGCCTCACTACTTCTTCTGTCCTTCTGGCTTCGTGGAGCCGCTTGCTCTGTGCTTCAATAAAACATTTCTGGCAGTATCCCTCAAGCATGGTGCTCCCTATTGTGGCACATTCTCGACCCGGACAGGAAATGGTATTCTGATAGACAGCAGCTGAGACCCCAGGATGCTCCAAAACAGGAGAAGTCACAGGAGACCTTCGCTGATGAAGCAGGGGAGCCTCTATAATAAAAGGAGAACAGGAGAAAAACAATCACTCTAATGTAAATTCTGAGGACAGGATTCTACCACTGTAGTACTGTATTCAGAAGAAAAGCTGAGGCATATAATTTAAGAAGGGTATTTTTAACAACTCCCTGGGCCTTTTCTGGTAACTGCTTAAGTAGCTGGTGACATTTTTTTATAGCAATGAGATACATGAGGAAAAACAGATATCAACTTCCTACTTTTACTATACTGTAAAATATTCTACTACCGGTATTTATACCTATTAAACTTATAATTGCTACGAATTTCAATTCCAGATGAAGTCAGAAGATCTAAAGTTCCCCAGTAACAAAAATGATCTCTAATACAATAAACAGATGTTGTTAGGGCTGTTCTGCGTATCTCAGCAAAATATGAAAACAGTCCTGTTAACATTATGGTAAATGACCAATGCAAGATGAGCAAATTCTACCCTTGGCTGCATGTGCACAATACAACACTTCGAAGGCTTCAGAGCTACGTACTACACTCGGTCTTAGTCAAAAGGCTATTTTGTTATACTCCATTTGCATTTATCTGATGTTCTCTTGCAAATTCAAAATTTAGTCCCTCCCAACTCATTAAGGAAGAGGAAGATAGAACCAAATGATATTCTCTTACTTGCCTCTATTTTCTTGATATTCAAAATAACACAGGGTACAAAAGCCTTCATTCTGCAGAGTCCCAAAAAAATTACAGCCAGGCTTCCTGCATTTATTGTTTCTCGTCCTCGGTTCTGTTCTTTGGGGCTGAACATATGGTGGCACGTCCACCTTATTGCTGTTGGTTGCTGTATGACAGGAATGCTGCAAAAAACTTTGTGATACAGGAATAGGATCAGAAGAGGACCTCTGATGGCCTGAAGGCATAGCGCCAGAGCTGGCATTTGAGGAAGGGTCTCTAGTCCGTTTGAAGCAAGCGCTACACATCCCATTGAAGGTTCTGTTGGTGTCCTTAAGGCAGGATGTGCAAGTCACACAATTTGAATGCTGTGGGCCGCTTGGATTATTGCAAGGATTGATCTCTGTACAGTTGTAGCAACGTTCACAAAGCCCGTTATATTGCACATTCAGTGTAAAAGGGCAGCCTGGGGTCCTGCATTTCATGGCCGTTGTTTCACTGTATAGAAAAAGACTTGGAGCTGTGGGGGGTGCAGAACGAGGTTCTGTGCTGGAATTCTCCAAGGTCCAGGCAGGAGGCTGGTGGTGCTCATCCTTTGGGTAATTGGACCTATTTACCCGGGGCTTTTCTGAGCCGGACCAGAAATGCTGCCTCTTTACCAAATTTGCCCTTTGTCTCTGTTCAGAGCACTCATGGCAGAATGGCTGGGTATTCACAGACATGTAGAAAGGACAGTTGGGAGTTTCACATTTTGCCTCCATAAGCGACAGCTGGGATAACGGCAGCTCCAGCCTGTTTCTCACATCTGTTTCCTTCCCACTAAGTTCACTGCTTTCTTTCCACCGCTTGTACTCATGTCGTACCAGCTGAAAGTAATCTTCCACCAGATTAATCTCTTTGGGCAAGTTACCTTCGTCCAACCTTGAAAAGCAAAGGGACAAGGAATTGATATCACTGGAGGGAGAAAAGGCAATGACCTTATACAAGTTAGGAGGAAACTGGGAAGTTGGAAGACCTGTGATTTACATAAACAAGGATAGCATTACAACGGAAAACCTACACTAATAATATGTTATGGAAGGAAGCAATTTTTTTTAAAAAAAAGATGAAATTATGGGGAACAGTTTCATGCATACCTGCAGATAGAGTTGACAATAACATTTAATACCCTCTTTTAGCATTTTAAGAACATTCCTTCCTCATTACATCATGGGCCAAATTGTAAGGTCTAGACCAGGGGTCTTCAAACCTGGCCCTTTTACGACTTGTGGACTTCAACTCCCAGAATTCCATAAGTCATAAAAGGGCCAAGTTTGAAGACCCTGGCCTAGTGGCTTATGGTCCTCCACTTTTCACTCCAATTAGATTTCTTCCCTATGAAACAATATGACTTCTCATCACAATATAGTTTTGTCTAAAAACAATTCTAAATATTACAACAAAAGAAAGTAATTGGAAGGCTAGCTTAGCTGGAATACCAACTATGGCCCCTTTTTCTGGTTCAAAATACCTTTGTTATGGTTTATTTATTCCACAGAATATTCCATAGCCTTGATTTCTGCAATGCTTTGTGCAATACAATTTTAATGATATGTGGGAATGACCTTGGGACATGGGGCAGAGACATAGTCAACGGAACGATCAGATAAAAGGCAGCTTAGCCTGCATCAGGATACTTTTTCTATCTGCTCTACAAGGCCAATAATATACTATTCAGGAAATTTAATTTAATACAGTTGTAGGAACAGGAGTGATTTATTTCACCGAAGCAAATATGCAGTTATAAAAACGTTGCAGCACACAATGGACTTTGGACAAGGCGATGGTACTGCTGTTTTAATCAACATGCAGGTCACTTTAAATTGCTATTACCTATCTTGCTGGGGGGCAATATTCTTTGGAGGGCATATGGACATGCTTTCCATGGAACTCTTAGCTGCACTTCAGGAATTAAATACAAATTAAAGCTTTTGATCTGCTTGTGGACCAGTTGATTTGAATTTTAAAAAAAATTCTGCTCATACTTGTTCCAGATTTGGGAAGCTATTTCATGTCATTCCAGAAGGCTAACAGAAAAGAGGCATTCAACAAGCTAATCATGGTAATCTGAGGAGCATTATGGTTTACTGAATGTAACATGCTAGTGAATGGCACTAAGCTTCCATAAGGTAAACCTTAATTGAACTTATTCCTTTGCCATGATAGTGATTGATTAGAGATGCTTAGAAACGTCTCATATAGTTAAAAGAACAGGGAATAGAACTTGAGAGTTTGCCGTTCAAATATTTTATGCTGCTGCTATGTCTCCCCCCCCCCACTGTAGCAGTGGTACTTCCTTGTCTTTATATATGGCCCTCTTTGCATACTGATATCTGAACAAAGAGTAGATCCACATCTCATTTTACAAAATGTTTGCTCTCTATGTATACATTGGTATGAATGAACCATTTTTTTTTCATTAGTGGTAAGGAATTCTTACAGGTAAGCATGATGGCTGGGCATATAGACTCAATCAATAATAAGAATGAAAGACTAGTCACACTTTTCCTTGGCTCCCCCCCCACGCATACCCTCATACACAAGGGAAAAAGAAAGGAATAGTATATGAATATTCTTATTGCCCCTCAGATAGATGAATTTCAGAGAATAAAAGAGTAAGATAGTTTCATCTTGGGCTGCCATCTTTGCAGGAAGAGGAGCAACAAAAAAGCTGTAGACCAGACATGTCAAACTCGCAACGTCATGTGAGGTTGTGCAACGTATCAGGACGGTTTTGCCATTGCTGACAGTGGGGTGGGCGCGGCTTCCGCATGACGCGTTCAGCCCGTGGGCTGGCAGTTTGACACCCCTGCTGTAGACAATACCTTTAAAAAAATAATCTACCAGTTCCTGATTGAAGATCAGAAGCAGGATCTATGTTCACTATTTTTTGTAGCTTCTTGAATTAACATGTATGTTTTGCTTAACATTAACACTGTACATCTTTGAAGAGGGTACTTACAATACTTCAAAAAATATTATCAAATAATAAGGCTGGAAATGGACAAGACTTATACTAACTTTGCAGCATTAATGAGATGTGTTGTCCCTGGGTCCCATCCTTGTACAGGAATTTCAATCACCATTAGGTAGTCTCTCATCAGTTTTTCTTTCTCCCTTTCTTCAGCGTCAGTTAAAAAATGCACTTTTAAGTCTTCAAATCTTCCTCTTTCGCAACTGACTAAAGGAACTGCCCTGATTTCTGTAGAAAGAAATAAGAAAAAGGGAATAAATCAAATAAGGTAGAGAAGAGTGCATTGCGGCAAACATCACTAATAGACCAATCTTTATCAAAACAACCAATGATGTAAACAAAAATCTAGTAATGGCATTAATTAAGTATAAGCAAGTGATTAAAAAATATTGGGAATTTTTAACAAGATAAATAATTTATCTAAAGTGACTCTAACAATTCAAAATAGGTTTGTGGCTGTCAGCTTGGAAGGCACAGGGAACAGGAAAATAGAAGCGTAATATAGACTGGTAATGTTCAAATGCATACCTGGCCCGCTATCCTTCAGAACAAGCAAAGGAGTGAAGTGCATACTGTCGTAAGCAAGAACGATAGGATATCGGTAACAGTCCTCTGCTGACCAATGGAGAGGCAGATATATTCCACCAACATTCAGAGGGGAAAAGCTGGAACCTGACTGCAGACTTCTGAGCATTTTATCTGTTTAGCGTTAAGAAAAGACAAATGGGTTGAGTTAATATTAGGCTCTTCTATTTTAATTTCTAAAGATTCATCAGTACATAAACAACTCAATGTGACAACAACTTAACACTAGTTGATTTGGGGAGAACGAAGGCTGGAAAGTGAGTAAAGTAATATTGTAAATGGCTAGGTAGGTGGGCAGTTTGGTGGATTTTTTTTATGCCTAGTTTAGAACAGATATATAACAATTGTAATATCTTCTGTAGAAAGCCACACTTTTTAAAAAAAAAAAAAAACCCAAAGAGGATTCCAAAAGTTGGAGAAAAGGAGACTGGGAGCCACCTCTGGGAACCCTGCTCTAGAACCTTGATTGCACATTGTACCAAATTACAACTGCACAATGAATGAATGTGGAACAGAGGGAAGATTTATTGTTGATCCCTTAATGAATGAATATTGGGAAAGATGGAAGAATTGGGGTCAAATTATGAAATAGTAATTGTCCTTCTTAGGCAATTATTATGTGGAGGGATGATAACACATATAGACAAGTGTGAGTTCATAAAATGGGGTCTTAGAAGTATTGCTATTATGTCCATCAATTCTTACCTGCAACAACTATGATGGGGCGTCTTAAGATGTTAGCAAGGACGAATATATGGATTTCTTCCAGAGAGGTATACTGAAGGCCTGTGTGTGCAATTGATGTTTCTGCAGATGCCATTTTAATAAGATTGTCCCATTCATCATCCCAGTTCTAATGTAGAAAAATAAGATGCATCAGGAATCATCATGCAATGCTGAAGCCCTTGCACACCGGAAATACACTTAAATGTTTTTCTTCTGCTACAAATCAATGTATTTTATAGTACATCATGCTGAAAGATTGAAGTATTGATAAATGCAGTATTGAGTTCTGATTACAGTGGTCATTTTTACTCTTCTTCCCAATCATTCTTCTGGAAATCAGTTCTAAACATGACTCTGTCATTGGTTTTATTATTTTTAATAGCATTCCTACACGCTATCTTATTTTACATTCTAAGTCCCAACAGGATGAACGTGTTTACCCATAGCTATCCTATGTACCAGCATGAAATGAGGGTGAAGAAATGTGTCATGGTACATGTGTCATGGTACAGTCTGGGCAAGAGGTGAATATGGGCATGATGTTCTCCTGTTGCTTGGATCAAGATATTTCAGCTATTAGGAAAGGGACCTGATTAGCAAAACATGTATTTTTTTAAAAAAAAATCTAGGACTACACCTTTTGGAGCCCATCCACACACAGAAATAGCACTTGGCACTTCTACAATAATTTCAAGTGAAAAAAGTAACCAGACTAGTGACTACTTATAAGGCTGCCAATTCAGGACTGAACATCATTCTGTCTCCTGGAGAAGGACAGAACAGCTCATCTAAGTTATTGCTTCTAGTTAGGCAAACTAGTGATAAATGAGAGAAAGTGGCTAGATATTCTTAGGAAGATTTGTATGGATAACTATCAGCAATCTGCAGAGTGAAACTGAAAACAGGATGAAATATTCAGCTGGCAGAGACTCTGTGGTGGAATAGGTTATGACCATCCTACATATTCCCAAGAGGCAGGAATTAAAAAAAAACATATATAACTGTTTTCATTTCTTATTTTACTACTGCTGTTAATGGTGTATATCTCCATAATAGGAAAAACAGACGAACACCAACTTCAAAAGATGTGGGTGGTCCATGGAAATAACCCAAATTGGGGGAGGTTGCTTGCTCTGGAAATTCCGCAATAGTGAAACTCTTTGTTAATGAATTGAGCAATCCAGTAAAGTTATAGGATTAAAACGTTTTAACTGGTGGATGGCTCCACAATTTTACTTTCTTAATTGCATCCCATCATGTGTAATTACCACAAGGAATCACAAACCAATGATATCAAGATTTCAAACATTATTCCCTTACATAAACTGGATTACTTTACCCTGGTATCATAGCAGAGTCCTGTTGCCACAAATTCCTGTGATTTAAGTGTTTCTCGCTGCCAGCGCAGTTTAAAATTGCGTGTATCGGCTTCTTTAAGTACATTAAATAATGTTTTTCTCAGAAGCAGATCAACATCTTGGACACCCCACATATACTGGGAAGCAGCGTGCATGAGACAATTTCCATCTCCTACAGGAAAATAAAACAAGATATCCAAATATACATTACAAAATATAAATAAAAGCATTATCAGTATATGTAATGACAATATTGATTAAGTTACTCTAATGGGATGCTGTAGTGTGCAGCAAATTGTAACAGATCCCTTGCTATTTCCTTTGATGTACATAGAATCCTGGTAATAAGCACATATGGTGGGACAGGCAGGCAGTTATAATGCAGCTATTCATCTGCATTATCAGGCCAAAGTGAATTTAGACGCTGATGCAAGCATTAGCTTTCCAAGTATTAATTTATTTTAAAATATTACAGCTCCTTGCTTTATCTGTATTTATCAAGATTTGAAAATTAATTTTTGCATACTTTTTAACGTCTGCTTATTTTGTTACAACTATGCTGTAAAAGATCGTTAAGTGTAATTTTGTATTTCTTCCTATTATAGGTTAGATAGTAAGAGATTTATAACCATTTTTAAAGTAGTATGTTCAGTAGTAAGTAAACTAATATCTCAGCTTTTTCAAGAACCTAGTTAGTCTGTTGTTGTTTTCCTTTCCCCTCTTGTTCAACTTAGGACAATTTAGAAAAAGCATTTCCCGTGGTGCAGTAGGCTTACTAAAGCTTGTTTTTTCCCCAGTAACTATATAAAAGGTTTTTAAATACAAGAGCAGAAGAAAAGAACAACAGATGAATGACATGAAATGATGATTTACAGGCTTCTGGCTCTGCAAGCAGAAAAACATGGCATAGAGGTGGGACAATTATTATTACATCCTTTAAAAAAAAATTCCCTGTGCAAAATCTAGAGCAAAGATAAGACGTTTTTTCCCTGTGTGTGCTTGTTTTCAGTTCTTTATTGAGAACCACTCAGTCCAAAATTCCCTAAGCAACATTTGGAATTCCCCAGTGTTAAGATATTTGACTAGTAATTGAGTAACAGCTATTGTACTTCTTGTTCTGATGTACAGACATTTGAACTGTGAAGTACACACTGGACTTTCCAAGTGGGTGTGGTTAGGTTATGCTGGAATGCCTATTCATTAGAGAAGCGAAATTACTAGTTAGTAGATGTTGGAATCTTTTCAAATGACATGCTTTCCTTCAGTCATTGTCTTTAGATTAACAAATGTATGTGAGGTATTTGTAGCGCCCCCTCCCCCCATTTCTACAACTGCATTTAATATTTGCACTTCTTTTATTAAAATTAACTTTACTACAACTATAGGTGCATTTATTTTCTTGTCCTTCAAAGGAATAGTTTTCTCTAAAATGCATATTTGTCCTGTAAGAATGACAACTTATGGTTATACTGACAATGCACAAACTGCTTTTACAAATCCTGTCATTGTCTCCACAGGGAAGAAAATAGATGTTCATGTCTATATAGAATCCTTCATATGCTCGGAGTCCTCAGGTATCTTCTGATGCCCTATTATGTGCTTTCTCAATATTCCCCATTCCGGATACACTGAAATATGCCCAGTCAATGCAATATTTTTTGCTTCTGATGTCTGCCAATGGTCAGGAGAAAGATCTGAAAATGCCCATGGTAGCCATTCCTAGGTTAATTCTCTCCAAATGTGGACTACAAGTTCCACTTTTCCAACCAAGAGGGCTAGATTTGTCTAATAGACAGAAGTGATTAGCTGATAAGGAGGCCACTTGGAGAGTCAACTGAAAGCACAGAAGCTAAGAACAGTGTCACTATAGGACAGCACTATCCATGGAAGAGAGATTTGGCCAAAGCAGGCAAGATTGCAGACATAATGTCACACTCCAAACTCTGCCTTTTGTATGTGTTTCAATATTGCATACACATTCAACAGGACAGTATCATGGCCTTCATCTTAGCTGTTTTGATACCTCACCTACACTCTGCAAAAGCCTGCAATGCATAACTCATTGAATAAAACTTTCAGTGTAGAAAACTGGAGGAATGTAGATAAGTGACAGAAAGATTTCTGTATCTGAATACGATAGCCAATGAAAAGAGATTTGCCTTTGTTTGAGATGAATCTGCCAGTTCTAGCACTCTACCTAAAAATGAACCTTTTTAAAATTCTTTTTCTAAATTCATCACAAGACACAGTATTAATAAAAGGTGACCAATTCATTTATAAAAACTTCACAGTCCCATGAAGGATCCTAATCCTCTGTTAAGACTATACTGAAGAGCTGGATAAGTCAACAACCGCAAGATAATTTTGGGACAAAAATTGGGATTATAGACATTTTAGGAAATGCAAACATGAAGCTAGGTGAACAAAATACAAATTCTCTTTCCATATATTTATTTGTGCATATACCTTTCAAATACTCTGTAGCTCAAACCACTTCCTATGTAATGTTTCAGGCATTTAATTGGACATACAGCTAAAGTTTAGAGAGATTATAGTGGAAACACTGAAACTGAGAAAGATATGAGAACACCAATAAAGCTTTCTGACAAAGCATTGATCTGAAATTTGTATTACTACACAGAAGGGATTATCTAATATTTTTGCCCACAGATAAATTCTTTTCAATTAATCCATCTCCTTATTAAAACTGAACAGCTCTGGATGGCACCATGAACAACAATGGAAGAAACGACTGTAAATTAGCATTCAAGCGCCTTTTGTTTATATTTGGCATGACTGTGAGGAAACTCAGGCTACCTGTGGCTCCAAGAAGCCTACGATTTTGAGTATAATACTGGATTTCTAAGAAATTAATATAACTTATCCTTGGGAGTCCATTTTATATTAGACATACATTTCATTTTTAAAAAGAAGAGAAAACAGCTCATTTATGTTTTTTTTAAAAATGTACTTTCATTTAAACAGGGATCATTCAAGATCCATTGTTAGAATAATTATAGTAAATGGTATCAGTCAGCTACTCCTGACTCAACTGGTACCATTCAGATGCATTGGACCAACTATACAAATAGCGAGCTAGCATTTGGGGAGACGGAGTTGAAAATACCGCACTTGTTACATTTACTCTGTCAGAACAATTTCAAATTACAGTTATACGATGAACCTGACTTACCATTAGTCTTCAGTGGCATAAGTTTTTTAACTTCTCGACACCAGTTTAACTTCTTTTGGCATTCCAGTGAGTTTTGGGTTGCTTGGTCAACTAGAGATTTTTGAAGAAGCTTCTGAAAAGGCAGGCAAAAATGACACATTTTGAACATCTCTATGGTGTATCTATGCATAGTTTTAAAATGCTGGATAATTCCATTGTTGCACTTGAGAAGGTCTTCCGACATCAGTTCTCTTATCTTCACAGCTTTCAGCATGTTGCTCAGAAATAAAGCTTGAGGGATGATCTGTGACCCAGCCATTCTATAAGGAGAAACCTAAAAGAAAACAACATTAGTTATTCATGGTTTGCTTTACATCACAAAATTGGTCCTAAATGCCCTTTCTAATGCAGGTATGTAACAAGCAGTACTATAGGTCACTTTTAAATAAATTGCTCTTTGCACCTTCCTGTGGTTTCTCATGAATCTTGAGCAAACACTTGCTTAAGGGGGAAAAGAAATCTGCACTTAAGGGATATCCTTAGATGATGTCAGTTCTAGAGATACTACGGTTGAGTGTACCTAACATAGCAGAACTGGAGAGCCATAATTATTCAGCTATAAATCTTTCTGATGACAATGAATTTCCTTTTAGTTTAGAATCCCCCCATATATTTTTTTTCCATTCCACATTCCCCCTCACTCTGTCTGATGACCTTGGGGTTTTTTTGTTTTTTTTAAAGTAGCACATGGCATAGCCTGAATTGCCCGTCTTTAATTATATATTGCAGTCTGACACACTAGACAACATTATTAGTAAGGCATGGTTAATACTGTCCACTATTTGAGTAACCATAACAACTCTAAAGAATATTCCAGGTCACCATCTTAAAAGAAAGACTCCTTTTTCCACAGATTAGAAACTGATATTTCATTGAAATGCATTGATCTCACATTTCCTTTGTTCAGCAACACTAGGGCTGGAAAAATCTGTCCATAAAAGGAAGTATTTATAATAGGTTTTTCTCTAGGATTTTCCTCCTTAGTTTCAACACTGAATTGCTATTTTAATGATATGCATGAAGCTTAAAAACACAAGTGACCTATACTTCAGGTATTTAAAGATTCCCATAATCTTTTGGTAAAAAAATGTGGTTTTTTTTTTACATGCAAAGTTAGTTCTAATTATAACAAATCAAATAAAAAACAGACATTCGGGCCAACAGGATTAAAAAAAAACCCATGTGAAATGGCCATTATTTGTCCTAACGTAAATAAGAATCAAAAATTATTAATCCTGAACGGTATAAAAAAATAACTTGTGTTAAACATATATATTTTATAAAGGAAACTGTTTACAGCTGCCTTGTAAACAAGTCTCCATAGGAATCGAAAACTAATCAGTTATTGGATCAACAGAAAACTGGAGATAAATAAAAAAAAGTTTTAATGACACCAGGTTATGGTTTTATATAGAAAGAACTGTAGCTAAGCACTCAAGATGAAAACCAGATATATCTCGATTAGAGTAGACCCACAAAATCCAATTCTATTGATTTCATTTACCAAAATAAGACAAAAATCTGGATTTCATACTTAATTATACTAGATAATTAAATATGTTTTATAAAATCTATTTAAAGCAGTGATGGAAATGTGCTTAATTATGCAGAAATCAAACAATTTAATTGTGTTTTACTATTTATTTTATATGGACTGTTAATATCTAAACGTAAAATGTACAAATCTAAAATGTATGAAGACAGAAAGACATCACTGATCAGTGGAATATGTAGTAGTGATTTTCCTCCTTCTACTAAAGATAGTTTTTCCAGAATTGTACACATATTAAGACATCTAGAATTATAAGAATTATAGCACCTAAGACAAGCATGTATTCTAAAGTTAACAAGGGTATAGACAGTTCCCTTCTGACAGCTCTCACAAGCATATAATAGTGGAAGATGGTTTTGAGTCAATGGGAAAGTTGGTATGAATAACAATGATTACCTAAATAAGAAACGTATGCTTAGGCCTTTAACTGGTTCTTTCCAATATTACATAATAACAAACTATCCAATTAGTTAAGTTCAATTATAAAGCTAGTTCACATTCCTGGACTGTTATCAGCAGTTCCCTTTAATGCAATCTTTGTTATGTGACTGAGCTCACTGTTTTCCAACCATCCTATTTATATTTAATCCTAGCAATTTCAATACATTTTATTTATTTAGCAATATAAATTTATATGCAGTTTCACGCTAACAAAGGTTTTATCCTGGATTATGCCTGTTTTTGTTTGTCTTTATCTTGACTGCAGAAATCTCACCAACATTTTTTTTTAATTGCCTCCATATATCTATGTAGATTATCAGTCATTCAGGTCATTGTTGTCTCAAAGGTGCTTTTTTTCCCAAAAGGCATTCTTCCATTCTCCCCACCATCCAGTCAAACCTGATGACGTTTCTTGGATGAGAAGAAATATGTCTTATTCTTTCTCAAGGAAAAAAACATAGTCCAATTGCCTTTAAAAAAAAAAAAGCACCTTTGAGACATTGATGTATTTGGTGAAGAAAATAAAACTACCTTATAAAACATAATGGCTATCAAACTTTTAATACTTAGCAAAGTGATAGATAGAAGCATATTGCTTCTGACAATCTGGTATCCACCAAATGTGTCAGACTAAAATTCTCATCATACCTTGTCAGGATGGAACAGGATTTTGGTGGATGGAGATGGTGGGAATAATCTAGTCAAACAGGAAAGCACCCAATTGAGAAAGGCTAGACTAAAGGATTTCAACTTCTTGACTGGCCACTACAGGTAAGCTTAAAATAGAAGAATGATATAAATATCAATCTTGATATTCATATTAAGCTATTATACTCATTAATCAGTAGGCTTGTCAGTTGGAAAGCTGACAGCCTGGGTTTGAGACCCAAGCGCTGCGTGACAGGGTGAGCTCCCATTACTTGCCCCATCTTCTCCAGTTTGAAAGTATGCAAATGTGAATAGATAAATAGGTACCACTTTGGTGGGAAGGTAACAGCATTCTGAGTGCCTCAGCGTATAGTCATGCTAGCAACATGACCACAGAAGTGTCTTCGGACAATGTTGGCTCCCTCGGCTAAGAAACGGAGATGAGTACTACCCGCTAGAGTCAGAAACGACTGGACAGGAGAATTCTAGCTTCTAGTATCTAGTAATTGTAGCTATGAATAAAGGAAGATTATAGTAAATTGGGACATTTGTCCCCCGCTGGCAGCAGCTTAATCTGGATGAAAATAAAAACTGGAATCAAATCAGAACACATCATGAACCTTGTCATGTCCACTAAGGAGTTAGTTCCAAAAAAACTCAATGAATTTTACTTTAAAAGGAAGTGACTGATCATGGCATGATATAAAAATAGACTGATGAAACTAAACAGAGCTGAGTATGATTTGGTCATACTACTTGGCATGTGCAAGTCTTCTGAGTTTCTAATACTTTTACTAAAGTCTAATACCACAATTATGGCTTTTTGCACTCCTACCAGTCAATTCTATTCCACATTTTGGAAAATATTCTCTAACCTCAACCTATTGAGAGTTTCCTGATTATTGCTGGTAAAAAACTGAATGAATAAAGTGCATTTATTGGATTGTCTCAATTGCCTACAATTAACATTCTCACTACAAATTCTTGCTTCTACTGTCTATGTCATCAGATGCCATCCCTAAGCATCTGCATGATGAGGCTCACCTTTTAAACAGTAAGCATTTGACTATGTTTCCCTATCATATATATATATATCTAGAAATAATTTTCTGTGAAGTTATTGAGACATTTCCAGGTAAAGGGTTTAGGATTACAGTCTGAGGTAAAGTGGCACCTGAAAATGTTTATAGATAAATAAGAAGTTTCTCTGTACATTTCTCTATGGCTAACTTTCAGGCTTGTTTCTAAGATATCATTCCTGTCTCTCATATATAGGAAAGAAACTAGAAAATGAACAAAGATGTGTTGCTAAAATGGCCAGTTTTGACACCAAACACAACCTGCTAGGCTGAGGTACTCTTAGGAATTGGGATGCTAGGACTACCCAGACCTGGGCTACAAATATTTGGGCAAATTACATTTCTGTATCTCTTTGCTCCTATTTACCGGTTACCTGGAATTTTTGCAATTCAGTTTTAGTAGACCTAGATGATATTTCAATCTTTGAAATTTCCAGATAGGGCTAGGCAAGATCCCTGTCAAAAGTACATTTATAATTTTTTTTTAACTAACTATAAGGAAATTACCTACGTTCCATGGAGCATAATTCAGTTATTTGATCTGACAGTGATGAAGATAACCCAGCTATTTACTTAAAAAAGGTTGTTTTTTCCCCCCAAATCTAATTTAGGCAAATATTACAGCCTGTACTTCAAACCCAGACACGAACTAAAACTGTTTTACTTCCGTGGGCCTATATATTCATAGTTTGAAGACTTATTCATAAAACTTCTACAGTCTCATTAGCATTACTATTAAGCAGAGCGCATAAACCACCTTAAACAGCTGAAATGGCATTAGAAAAAAATTTAATATTATTATTGTATTAGTATTATTCATTTAAAAAAAGAAAATTATTTGTGTCAATGAAACTTTACATAAAATGAGTATTATATTTGCTGTTTTGTCTCTGGCAGCAATAATTATACAAAGGGCTAACAATCACTGTTAAGGAATCTGAATTTTAGTTAAAATTTGGAGATGCCTCACTATAAAATCTTTTGAAAGGTTTTATGGAATAACTAATAGAATTCCTTCACTTCAGTGTAGCTTCCTTTCCTATAAGTAGGATTATATGTTATTGATTCTTTTATTTTTTTGCACCAGTGGCACGTTTATCCATTTTTGTAGTGTAATATAGTAAAATTATCATTAAAAGATATACCTGCATATTATATCACGCCTTGTAATATCCACATATATAGTATGCATTCTTTTAAAAAATGCACTCTCTTAAAATAGAGAATACTTGTTTCATAACCACTTTTAAGAGCTGTCATACTCTTATGTAACTTTATAGAACAAACAAGTATAACTTGTACAGTTGTAGTTCTTGCTGCAAAGGTTTATTTGTACCAGAGTTCAACCCCAAGTTATCTTTAGTACTATACCCAACTTCTATTATTTATAAACTAATGAAAGTTTCTCTCAGCATATAAGTTTTGCTTTGCCTAGGCCAAAGAGCAATTCACTTTGTATATGGCATTGCTTTATGGATTAAGCCAAATTAGAAGAGTTGATGTGATAATACTTATATTTTTAAGTAGGGAGGAGTGTGCATCAACTATATTTACCTTTTCTATAATATAAATACATCTGAGTTTCCCTGCTTGAATAAGCACCTGTCTTCAGCAAGCCTGGTCTAGCTTTGTTTACAGTTCAGTTCCTCAACTGTGTGATTATTATATTAGGCTAAATTTTTATTTCTTGGAAGAAAATTGCCTTGAATTCCCTGGGCATTATGTTCTGAGTAGTTTATTTATTTGGAAAAAATATTAGCCACCCTTCCTACAACAAGGCACAGCTAACACTATTCAAAGACCTCCAAGAGCTGAATGAAATAAGGTCCAAGAGATCCCAACACACCCTGCAACTCTTGATGTACAGGAAAGATAAATAAATCCTTTGATCGCCTTCATAGCTTTTTCGAAATCCAAACATTTCTGTATTAAACAATAAAGCTTGGAGAGAAACCGCTTCTTCGTTTCTACTTAGGACTGCCCCATGATGCTAAATTTCATTGTCTCCAAAGCGACCCATTCTTGGTAGACATGGGTAGGAAAGCAGCTAGGAGGGTGAATCTCCCAACTCCAGCACCCATTTAAGCAGCCCTATTGTGCAGCCCACAGGCCGGAGGCATCCAGCCATCATCCCTCTGCTCCTCTCCGACCATCTGAGCGAAGCAGCTCCGCAGAATCGGAACCGGACATAGGACTTACCCGGACCGGCTCGGAGGAAAGACCCTGCAGTCTGCTATTAATCCCCTTCAATGTTTAACGAGTCAGGCGTTGGGCGATGCAACTTGGGCAGCCATGAGTCCCAATCCCGTCCTTAGGATGAAGAGCTTCTTCCCTCGCTCAACAACTCGACTCCTCCTCTTGCTCTCTCTGCCACCGGCTTGCCAAGAGTTGCAAAGAGATTCTGGGTTGGTCGGACCGAACTATCTGTTTTTTCTTCCTTCGACTAGGAGGAACACGACATCTCTCCCTCCCCCCCCCTTCAAAGTTCCGTGTGGGGATTTCCACTCCGGGCGCCGAGGGATTTTCCGAGGTGACACCCCCTTCCTTGCGGAACAACAGCTGCTTGCAAAGAGCGGAGCTGCTAGGCGCGATGTTGCGCTGGAGTCTCCAGGGGGCGCTGGGGATGCGAAAGACGCGGCGCATGCGCAGCCCGGCACGTGATCCTTCTGGGATCTGGATTGTCGTCATCGCGTCTGTCTGAGCTGGATAAGCTTTTTTCTCTCGGCGTCTCCGGCTGGGTTTCTCCCAGATGCGTCAGGGAGAGCCTTTGCCCCCTTTTCTTTTATCTGAAAGAAGTGTTTAATTGATTTGTGAGGGGGGAGCCGTTTTAGTTTAGTTTAGTTTATTCACACTTATATGCCGCCCTTCTCCGAAGACCCAGGGCGGCTCACAACAAGAATACAATAACAATTTTAAAGTTAACCACATTCATACCACATACAAACACAATCAATTCGTAGCCGCTGATGGCGGGACACTCATAGGGCCAAGGGGCAGAGCACAGCTCATATGCCCCAAGCCTGTGGGCATAGATGTGTCTATGCAGTTTTATTTCCCTTCCCCCTCCCTCGTCCAAAAGTTATGTTTTTCTGACCCAGAATTGCATCCACACGAACCATACACCACTGTGGGGAATTCCCCACAAGAGGTTGAGGACCTGAGATCTTCCCAGTAGCTACATTAGTCAGGGAAGATGGGATATGTCATTAAAACAGTATCTGGAGGGCCACCGGTTTTCTGCTTTGCTAGGGGCATGCAAGTAACAGTGCTTGCCCGTTTACTTCATTGGAACATGAAATCGTAGTGGTGGAATTCAGCCGGTTTGCACCAGTTGGGCAGAACCAGTAGCTAATTTTTTGTTGCTCAGGCCCAGAATGGACTTCAGGAAGTGGCATCCACAGAAGAGAACTGGTTGTTCACATATTTGAATCCCACCACTGGAGACTGGGTCCAAGATTCAAAAGCCTGCTGCATGAATCCATTATTAAAGTGTAAAAAAGCAAGTGTCATAAAGCATGGTTACTTGATTTTTAACTATAGGCCTTCAATTAAAATGGCAATTTTATAAATTTATGTCTTATAAGCATAGTTAGATATTAATGCAGCTCCACCTAATTATCTTTAGTAGTTGAGGAAAAGGCAGGTATGGCGTACTTGGTGTACTCTAAGGTTAATTCTTTGCTTGCAGACATTTTATTACTTCATAGCATCATGTGTAAATACACATCAAAAAGCATATATAGCATCATGTATACACATCATGTATGCACTCACCCGGAAGGGTGAGTTCTGACTGAAGAGAGTTAAATAACTCGAAATAGCTATCTCAGAAATTTCAGCCTGGTATTTGATTCTTTCTTTGTTTCATTTTGTTGCATGTGAGGTTTCTCCTATACAAAAGTCTCTATGCAAAAGAATTTATATTATTACAGAGTCTGGGTACTTATAAGTTCCATCCAAAAAAAGGTTGAAAAATGATCATAATGAGAGGAGAAGATGCTACTTAGCTTCCCATTGATTATCCTTGAAAAATGTGACTTCTGCATGATCATGGAGTATTGATGTGATGGTAAAAGCAACACCCTTGGCATCTTGTATTCTGGACAACTACCGTATTACACTTCCTTGAACTCTTATCAGACAGCTTTTTGGCAATAAAATCTTTTATTGTATTCTGAGACTAATGGGCTGCACGCTTACATTAAATGAATAGTCTTGATGTTGTGGGTTTACTGGATAAAATGCTATTATATTCAATATCAATACAGATACATTCTTTTTTTTACTTTGTGGTTTCATATGTTAATATAAATTAAATTCAGAAAAACATTTGTAGTAGAATATAAACACCTTTCTCAAAAGAAATATTTATGGAAGACCTGTTAAATGAATGTTCAGTGTCTGATCATCAACATTAAACAGTGATGATAACACTTTCAAAATACTTTGTTACACACTTCTGTCCATTTTTGATGATAGATGATAAAGGAACAAAGATAATCAAACGGCTAGTAGGGAAATTATTTAAGAACCTTCCAACCACTTCCATCTCCCTGCTTCCCCAAACTTTCAAAGCAGCTTCCCTGACTTCTTCCTTCTGTTTTCACTTTTATCTGGAGGGCTGAAAGCACCATGATCTAATCTAATCCAGTCCACTAATAGGAAAGAATACAAATGTAATTCAATAGTTTATCTGTCAGCCTTGTGAGGTAGTCCAGACAAGAAATACAACCAGGAGTGCTAGTTACATCTTTATTGTAAAGTTACGGTTTAATCTTGCAAGTCTGAAAGTATCCCTTCCATCCTCATTGTATTCTCCCAAAAATTAGGAAAGCTCCATTCTCAGGCACTTTTGCTACCCTCCTCCTTTGAACTTAGATTTTGTTACCATTGTCTGGGCTGTGGGTCTTCCTTCTGTCTTCCAAGGTCATTCCCACATACTATCAAGGTCATTCCCACATACTATTACATTACCTGACTGGAGTAGAAAAAATGCTCATCTCTATACTACACAGAAAGCAAGGAGATGGAATAAACTGGATTTTTTTCTCTCCTTCCCATTTTTAGTACACAAGTTACATTGTCTATATTTCTCTGACTTTAGTGAAGAATCTGAATAATTAATATAAAGGTGTTAAGCCATCGTTAGTTCACTGTACAATATAAAATCCATTGTAAACCATGGCAGCAGATTAAGAACATATTGGCATCTTTTACAACCAGTGTTTTTTCCCCAATTGCTGCAGCCATAATGCAGTGGCTGGATTGGAAGAGAAGGGAAGATGAATACTCCAGGACTAGGAAGTAAACTTTAGGGGTGAGGACGAAAATTCAATGCAAGAGATAGAGTGAGACAAGACTTTGGGGCACCAGAAAAGAAACCATCCACAATTTCCATCAAGCCCTATAGTGTTGTTTCAAAGAAATGAACTTTGATTTTGTTTCAGATAAACCAATGCATATTCAGGAAAAAAAGACTACCTTAGCTCTCCGTGTAAGAGATATGGTACAAATGTACAAGTCTAGAGCTGGCTTTAAAGCACTGCAAAGCCTCTTGTGGAGGTGTCCATATTAAGCAGTAAAGGATAATAGTACCAAACCAAAACAAGTTAAGCTAATGCGCAATGTCTAGAAATGCCTAAGACAAGATAATTATTGCAAATTTGAGGATGCAAACTTAAATAAACATATTTTAAAATGTTAGTACAATGAAAATTGGAACAGAAAGTTTGACGTTTAAAGAGAATTCTGTTATTGAATAGATTAATCTATCGTTTTTAGGAGATTTTATTATGCAATATAGAAAAAATTGCAGAATAATGAATTTCAATACATTTGGAAAAAGATGAGAAAAAGATTTACAAGCTTACTTGGTTTATTTTTGAGGAAGTAAATCTTCATGGTATTCCTTCGTTTTCTTGGAAACAATCTTGGTCAAAAAGGTCTTATAAACTGATTGCTGAAAACCTTTTCCTAAGCCACCATTGAACTGAAATGCATTGCTGCTGAGAAGTTATAAATGAAATATTAGCCTTAAGAAAGTATATATAATACACAGTATTTAAAATGATAGTGAAAGACACTTTTCCCCCCGCTGATTTTCTCATAATTTTTTTTTCTTTCAGAATTCATTAGGGAACAAAACAATTAACAATTTTGTCCAGCACTAGAACTTTCTCCACTATGACATAGTATCAGTTTACACAGCAATTTCATATTATGGACACAACTGTACACATAATAAAATTTATGTAAAAGTGCCATACATGAAGAGTATAGTAACATCTATACATTCCAAATCAGAAATATTACATAGTTATCCATCTATCTTTTCTCCCTCCGTATGTAAAGGCATTATAATGTGTTGTGTATTAATTTGAAAGTAATCCAATGGAGCCTACATCTTTGGAAAATACACTTTAGAATGTAAACTGAGAATTAGAGCTATTGAGTTAGTCTACCTCATAAAACAATAGATTGCAGCCTTCACTAATTTCTAATCATCTCTGTAATGTGGTCTTAAATTCCCTTTTATTGTGGCACAAAAATTCCCATGCTTTAGAGAAGAGACCCACAATTTTCAATGGAATGGCACACATTCCTGGTGTTCTTATTCCATGATGTGCCTATATCTTTTTCTTTTATAATATCAATAATTACGTTACCTGAAGTCACTTACCGATTGAATACTTCAACTCAGTGTTGTCTCCTGGTAGTCCACGGGCAACTTTTTTTAGACATGGTCTGCCCTTGTCATCTTCTTATGGCTAAGAGAGAATGACTGGCCTAACATGACCCAGCTGGCTTTGTGCTGAAGGCAGAACTCAGTCTTTTGGTTTCTAGCCCAGTTCCTTTAACTGTTACCCAAAACAATCTCACAATCTAACTCTTAATTATGTAATGTGTGTTTGTCTTTGAAACCGCCTTGAAAGTTACAATGCCATGGGTAGATTGTTGAAGGAGGGGAACCATCCATTAAGACTGTTTCAGTTCAGAAGGTGCTACATAGAATGTCAATTGTGATGAAGCCAAGTTTAAGATGCTTGTGGTAATGCATAACATCAGGTAAAATTTTAGGTGATTAATATACGATACAGTATGTTAATGTCTCGCTAATATGTCAACCTGATTTTTAAGGTTTAGGGATGACATGGTCTTGTTAATCTGTATTTGGCAGGATTTTTCTGTGCAGCTACTTGAGAAGAACATGAACTGGCCTTCGGTTCAGATTCAGGGGTCTCTAAGCTTTTTTTGTCAGCTAAAAATGTGTTGCCTTATTCAGGTTTTTAGATGAATCTGTTGTTAATGTGTCTTGTTACTCTTGCTATTTTAAGATCTTATACTCTAGTAGTTTTAATTATATTGTGCTCCTGGTTTGAGATTATATTTATAGTGAAAAAATGAGCAATGTATTTTAGAAATATATAAATACATACATTTATGTTCTGGACAGCATGTGATGAAAAGATCATTCAAATCTTTTTTTCCCTTTTCTACTGAGTAGATAATGCTGACATTGTAATAGGTTGGGTCATTTTTGTTTCCATTGCCCTGGAGACTAACAATCATGTGCCAGCTTTCCGATATTTAAATGTTCCTGTGATTGCAGAACCACAATAGTAAAGAGTAAGAATTATATGTAGGCTATGGAGATGTTCTTTGTATTATTTTCAACCATATAGGGAAGTCAAAATAATTTCCTGGAAAATTAGCCATGTTTCACATTACTTCACTTTGTTGATATGCTGATCTTCAATGATGAATCCATATATCATATCAAGGAAAGAACTGCCTCATGGAAGGAAAAGGATTAAGACAGAAAATGGATGATTGAATGAATAATATCTCCCTAAGACTCCTAAACTTGGATTTTTCAGTGTTGAGAAACAATCAGCTGATTTTCAATACAAAATTTCTCAGACATGATTCTTTATTACTTGAGTGCGGGTGTTATATTAATCCTATACAGACTGTGGACAGTCCAATATGAGTTTAGTACCTATATGAAGCTTTTGCAATATTAAAAAAAATCCCTTATAGCCCCCTAGGCATATTCCTAAGGCAGAAAAATACAGGTCAGCAAAAAATAAGATTTTTCATATAAAAAGTCTGAGCATGAACCCCCTAGTTTGTGTCCACCATGCAGATATTAGCAGAATTCACATGTAAACCATATATTAAGTGATGTGTGTGTGTGTGTGTATGTATATGTATATGTATATATATATATATATAGTTTTGAAGATACGAGTCTCAGGTATATTCATATTTAAAAACTAAAACACAGATAACTGAGACTGAAGAATTTATTTAAAAATTTAGCTTTCGTCAGCGTCTGCTGACATCGACAGAGTTCTAGTCAGGATTGAGAATCACGTTCTTATAGTCTCTGTAACACCAAGCGTTTGGCTAACGACCGTGTTACTGGTTTATTCAGCTTCCGCCCCCCTGTAGTTAATTGCTGTGTTGTTTCTGTCGCACTTGTTGACGGCTGTTTAAATTTAGGCACCCTGCTCCTCTCCTCACGCCCCGCCCATGTGGAGTGTGTATTCTGCCGTGTGCAGTCATCTCGCTGCTTTTCTGATGTTTGCATATGCGATGCTGCCATTTCTTGCTGTCATCGTCCCTGTCCATGTTGGCTCCAAGTCCCCTGCTGTCACTCATCGGCGCCGTCTGCCTTCCCTCAATCAACTGCTGTGACCCTAAATCCATTGAGAAAAGGATATGATCCTCTGTTGACCTGTTTGTATCAGTGAGGATCTGTGGTTGTTTCATCTTTGCAGTTTTCTTATTTAAAGATATCTGCCGGTGTAATGTCTGATAAGCTGGTAACAATTCAATATGCCGGTTGATGGAATGCTTGTTGGATAGCCATGCCTCTTTTAGCTGACGGCCTCCCTTTGTTGCATCATGAGCAATGACCCTGGCCTCAGTGAAGTTAAACATGTGGTTGTGTTCTACAGTGTGAGCCCACACTTGGGACCACTGCTCATGGCGTTTGATGGCCAACTGATCATGCAGTCTCGTCTGAAGACACTTCGTGGTCTCACCTACATAATTGCATGCACAATTATTACAATTAATTTGATATACCACTGATGACATCTCACTCATGGGCAAGGGTTCGTTGGGGCACATTACCTGTGTTCGAAGAGTCTGATTGGGTCTATGTGCCACTCTAATGTTATGCTCAGATAATATTCTTGTAGCCATCTCTGACACTCCATGGATATAGGGGAGTGTGGTCCAAGTAGTAGTGATTGGAAATCTGTCATCTGCAGCACATGGCGCCTGTTGCTGGTGATGACGTGGGATGAAGTCGGCAGAATAGCTGTTCTGTATTCACATCTGAAAAAGGTGTGCATATTCCTTGGCTTTTTCACTTGCCGTGCTGCAGTGTGTGTTTACTCTATTAAACAGGGTGTGAATGAAGCCAATTTTGTGGGTCATAGGATGATTGCTGTCACTATGGAGTATTCTGTCAGTGTGGGTGGCCTTGCGGTACACACTGGTAACCAGCGTGCCATTATGCTCGCAATGTATTAGTATGTCCAAATAGGGTAAGGGGTTATTCACCTCTTCTTCAGCCGTGAACTGGATGTCAGGGTAGATGGCATTCAGCTTTTCCATGAAGGAAGCTTTATCACGGTGCTTGATGACCACAATCGTGTCATCCACATACCTGGCCCAAAATTTGGGCTTGTAATCCTTCATCGCTATGAGTTCTAGCTTTTGCAACACCGCCTCATCAATTAATCCTGAGATGGGCGTGCCCTTAATCTGTTCATATACAGAGCCATTGAATGTGAACAATGTTTTTAGGCAGTAATTGAGGAGCTGTATATAATCTTGGGGACTCAGTGAACCAGGTGCTTGTGGTTCCTTTTCCTACAATAGCTCTCCTATGACTGATCTGGCTAAATCCTGGGGAATAGATGTGAATAACGATACCACGTTGAATGACACCATAATCTCATCCTCCTCTACTCTCAATTTCTGTAAGAAGTCTCCAGCCGATGTTACAGTAGTGTTGTTGTTTTTGATCAGGTGCTGAAATTGTGTGCTCAGCCACTTCGCCAGCCCAAATGTTGGAGTGCCTCTGAATGATACAATTGGCCGCAGTGGGGTACCTGTCTTATGTATTTTGGGTAGCCCATAAATGCGTGCTATGGCTGAGTCTCTAGGGCATATCAGTTTTAAGTCTTCTTTGTGGATCTTCCCTTGTTTACTAAGTTTGTTAGCCACCTTGTTAATTTGGTTCCTAAGAGCCGTCATGGGGTCTTTGTTGACAACTCTATAGGAATCCTCCTTGTTAAGCATGGACTGGATTTTTTGATTGTATTCTGTCCTGTCCATGACCACGGTGGCTCTGCCCTTGTCAGCCAGTAGGATTACTATTGAATTGTCCCTGCGGAATTCCTGCAGGGCAATTTCCTCAGATCTTGGTAGGGTGTAGCCCCGTCTCGAATTAGCTAGGAGCCCCGTTGAGCACTAACTGATAGAGTTTTTCGTTTCTTCATCCATGTCAGTTCTAAAGATTGCTGATGCCAACGCTGATGCAAAGTCAATGGGTTGTGCATCCATTGAATTGAAGCCTGCATCGCGTTGTAAAATTGCAGTCTGCCCTTCTGTGAGTGTTTTGGATGACAAGTTGTGTACTAAAGTTTTATCACCTGTTTGCTTGTCCATAGTTGTTAAAGACTCTATTTTACATGTCAGTGTGTCCCTTTTATATTGGCGTGCCCTCTGTGCTGTTCAATGTATTTGTGCATTGAGGGTGGCAAACTGTTGTTGTGATAATACCATCTCACAATACTCATGGTGTCCTGTGATGGTCGTGGTTTGGGCATCGATAGAGGATGGGTTTGTTTTATGTGAGCTTATGGCCACTGAATTTCGTCAGGAAATTCAATCTGAACAGTAAAGGTAAAGGTTTGCCCTGTCTAATTGTGTCCAACTATAGGGAGCAGTGCTCATCTCCATTTCTTAGCTAAGGGAGCCAGCACTGTCTGAAGACGGTTTCCATTGTCATGTGGCCAGCATGACTACATGCTGAAGCGCACAGAATGCTGTTACCTTCCTATCAAAGTGGTGCTTATTTATCCACTCGCATTTGCGTGCTTTCAAATGGCTAGGTGGGCAGGAACTCACCCCATCGCACAGCACTCAGATCTCAAAGCTGGGTTGTCGACTTTCCAGCTGACAAGCCCAGTGCCTTAACTGCTGAGTCATTATTCTCCTATTTGAACAGTAAACCTGGGAATAAGATCAAATACATACCACTGTTAGAATTTATAACAAAATTCTGTTAGAAAAATGTTAGCCTTGGGGGGGAAAGCCACTCCTGAAATTTAACAATAGGAATAGTTAAGTTGCTTTTCCTAAACCTGAGACTCATTCTTTGTTATAGTATGATGAATAAGAGTTCAGCCATTAACAAATACTGGATTATTATTTAACAGGATGCTAAATGGAGCCTATATTCCTTACTCAGAATGACTACATGCAGGAAATTCTCTCACATTGTTCTTTTCTGTCATGTGCCTACAGGCATGCTATTTCACCTTATCTTATTTGTCTTTTAATTTGTCTTAGCTTCGGCACTTTTGTTTTATATTAATTATTCACTCTTATTGGTCATGTCTTACTATTAATTTAGGATGTTCACTAAAATACATTTCCCTAAATCCTAAAATAAAATGAAACAAAACAAAATAACAGATACTCTATATTCCACTTTCTAGTCATCTACTTCCTGATTTCTTTAATGGATGGCTTATTAACTGTAGAAACCAGAAGAAGCCATCAGGCTATGGGATTTGTGAATGTACTAAAAGTTTGTGTATTAAAATCAAGATATTACCAGAGGCGGCAGCAGTTGTAGAATTTGAGCAAGAAG
This sequence comes from Bothrops alternatus, assembly GCA_034064705.1. Lineage (NCBI taxonomy): Eukaryota > Metazoa > Chordata > Lepidosauria > Squamata > Viperidae > Bothrops > Bothrops alternatus. The sequence continues at coordinate 147,479 of JARGCV010000023.1, read as the reverse complement.
CATCCCTAAATAACCCAACTGTAGTAAAAGATTCCATGGAATTTTTAGTAGGTCAGAATCTTGTGTCTGTATCTTTCGCAAGGCTCTCTCAATTACGTAATTATAGTATGTTACAAGTCATTGTAGAGCACAATGTCTTGTGTCTTAAAAAAACCTGAAGATTTGATCATTTTGTCTAGAGGATTGAGAAACTTCGTTTCAAATCCCTGATCTGAATTTCTTCTTTTTTTAAAGTAACAAATCTAACTGTGCAAAGAAAGATTCCATGGAAATAATTGAACCAGGATGTATAAAAGATCTTTTTTTTTAGTCTGTATGCGTGTGGTAGTACGAATGACCTGAAAGGAAATCAAATCAAATTTTTTGCATTTTGATTCAGACATAGAATCTGCTAATGTAATTCATAGTGTACATGTCCCTTAATGTATAATATTATCCTTTCATAAAAGCATGAAGATGAATACTTACATCATCATCACCATAGGCCACCAACATACTTGCCTACAATGTTTAATTTATTCATAGACATAATAGCTGACAGCATCCAACATTTAGAAGAAAAAATATCCTTCCAGTAGAACAGAAAAGAAATACAAGGAAAAAGAAAGGTTCAAAAGATCAACCTTTGACTGATAAGATGGTATTGGAGAATTGTAAATTGAAAAGCCAATTTACATATGGTCCGCATCGATTACAAAAAGCATTTGATTCATTACCACTCAGCTGGATCATCAAATGTTTGGAAACAACTGTTGTCACACTAGAATGTTTATACGAAAAATAATGAAGCACTGGAAGAAAGAGTTGGTTGTTAGAAATGAAAAATATGGGCTTGTCATGGGAGATGCATCTTCATTATCAACCTTGTATGACATTTAGAAAATGTGTGAATTGTCACAATTTCCATCTGTCTATTACAAAAGGCTACCCTGCTTTTATCTGCACATATATTATGATGCTATGTTACGGCATCCCAGGTCCGTGGAAAGAACCCGATGTATAGGACGGCCAATATCAGCTAAAGAACTGGCAGCTATGATTTTATATTGTTGTGAACAGATAATATTAAAACGGAGGGGCTAATTCTGGCCGAACAAGACCAAACCTTAAGAACAAATGAATATAAATATAGAATTGAGAAGACAGCCACAAACACTACCTCTGCAATGAAACTGAAGAAACAATGGACCACCTAATTAGCTGCTGCAAGAAGATTGCACAAACTGACAGCATGATAAATTAGCAACAATGGTGCATTGGAATGTCTGCAAAAAATAACACTTGCCTGCAAGCAGGAACTGGTGGAACCACAAAATAGACAGTGTGATAAAAAATAAAGAAGGTAAGGTGTTCTAGAGCTTTAACATTCAAACACACAAGCACCTTCCCTGGAATAACCCAGACTTAACTGTTGATAAGAAAGACAAAATAGTCTGGATGATGGATGTTGCAGTACCTGGGGACAGCAGAAGAGAAGAGAAAGAACTGGAGAAAAATAGCAAAATACAAAGATCTGAAAATAGAACAACTGTGGCAAAGCTAGTACCAATAGTAATGAGCGTGTTGGGTGCAATTCCAAAACATATGGAACGCTACTTACACCATTGGCATTGACAAAATCACCAGTCAATTGCAAAAAGTAGTTTTATTTAGAACAGCTTACATTCTGCAATGATATCTTCAGTACCATCAAACAATAACATCTTCCTATCCCTTTGGGAAGAATTTGGTGGATAAAAATGCCAAATCCAAGTTAAACATCTGGCTGACTATGTGACCAATATCAATAATTTATTACAATCATATGCTACTATGTGAGTCTGGGACTTTGGACTGACATGGAAAAAAAATAGAAAAATATTAGGCCATGAGAGTTAGGCGGCATATCAGTTTAAGAAATTATTATGATTATACCAGATTGGATTTGTTGATGGTGGTGCTGCAAATCTTTTCCATGGATGCCTTTTTTTTTCGTCCATTCCTGGATCGACACTTGTGTATTTTTCCTTTTTGTAATTTCACATACACATATAGACATAATGACTATTGAAATATCAGTTGCATAACTTAATGGATTCTTTTATAGGGATGGTGGCCCTCCCCCCCCCGACAATGAAGAAAAAATCTGTTGGATTATAAAGCTCTTCATTGCTGGGAGGAGGATAATCCACATACAAACAGTCTTGCAGCAAAACAATGGCATGGTTCAGATTTTGGACCAAACAGTCTTATGTCACTTCTAGCTCAGTAGCAAGAATGAACCATGCTGTATTCTTGGCAATGAATATAAGAAATGACTTGCCATATTTTCTTCTGGAATATTTTTTGAACTTCTCCATCTAGTGTAGAGTTGCAGGATTTACTTGTCTCTGTTTAGCTTTTTGTCATCTGCAAAAAAGAATATTAATACTGCATCCCTTTTAGTGAGAAGCAGTTCAAGAAGATGGCCTTCCCTTGTTTTGCTTTCTTATCCCATATTCCCTGACTTGATCTGCTTCCCTACCAGTTGCTTGATGTCTCCTCCTCCTCCTCCTCCTCCTCCTCCTCCTCCTCCTCCTCCTCCTCCTCCTCCTCCTCCTCCTCCTTTGTCTATCCACTGCATGATGAAGGCCTCTTCTGCATGTTTCCAACACACAGGGTCCACTGGAGCGCAGATCATTTCTGGCTGGCAGTGCCAGCGTCATTAAGTCGCTACACCACCGTGTCCCCTATTTTGTAACTAAAGTGGAAGAATAACACATTCCATACATGATCATATTCTCTTTCCTCACTTTGATTGGAAGAATGGTAGGAAAAATACATATTTTTTTTTTTGCCTAGCATTAGTTTTAGCTGCGATTTCAGTTTTTTGTCCAAGGACTTATGTTTTTAGGTTGTCCTCAATTTACAACCATTTGTTTAATGACTGTTCAAAATTAGAATAGTAGTGAACAGTGTCTTATGACTGGGCCTCACAGTTACGCCTGTTGCAGCATTCCTACAGTCATGCAATCAAAATTTACAACTGGCATCTAGTTATGAAGGATGCAGTGTCCCAAGGTCATGTGATCATCATTTGTGATCTTCACAGTTGACTTTTGACAAAGTCAATGGGTGAAGCTGAATTCTCTTAACAACTGTGTGATTCACTTAACAGCTTACAACCATTGCAAAAAAAGTTGTAAAATTGGGTGCAACTCAATGAAGATGTATTTCACCTGTGAGCATCTTAGCTTCAATTTTAAAACACACAAAGCAATCTTGAAAGAATTCATATTTAAGGCTTGTTTAACTTGTTAACTACTGGCCTAGGAACGAAAATAACTCGGGTTAATTTTAAAGAGAAAAAATGGCACTGATATTGCATCCCTATGTGTAGAGGTGATTTAAGTTCAAAACTGTGAGAAAAATCACAAACCAATGCAAGAATGTCCTTCCTGCATAGTTCACTCCAAGCCATAGTGCTCGATGGAAGAAAGATAATATCTATATACAAATAAGTACGACTGAAAACTAGTTTGGGGCAGTGATTAAGTTACTGGATTAGGAGTGGGAAAACTTGAGTTCTAGCTTTAGACACAAAGGTGGCTGGGTAATTTAGGGCCAATCATTCGTTCATGGCCCTTGGAAAAAGCCAAGGCCAGATCACTTCCAAAAATGTCTCCAGAAGGCAGGGTTGACTTGAAAGAACATAACAATAGCATGTGGGTAAGAACCAAGCCACATCTATCATGTAATCCCCATGCTGCAAGTTGTTCAACACCCATCTTTTGACTACCCCATTCTGTTGTATTTTCTTTTTCAATTTCAGTTCTGGAAAACAAAACTTCTGATATTGCAATTTATTTCTCAGTTCTTTACAAGAACTCTATGCAAAAGAAAAACTAATGCCATATACCTCCTTCCTCTATTAAACAGCAATATTTATTTTGGCAAACAACACATTATCAGAGCAAAGAGCAACTCAAGACTTTTTAAACTTAGGAAGTCTGTTAGTGAAGAAATTCTTCCATAAGAAATGTATTGAGACAAGTGTTTTCTTTCGGTTGCTTTTTGTTTATTTAAAATAGGATAGGCCTTGGGTGTAGCTCAGTGGTTCTCAACCTTTCTGAGGTTGAGACCCCACTTGCCCCGCCCATGCGTGCCGCGACCCCGACCCGGGGGTGCGCGCGTGTGCGCGCGCAAAATTTTTTTTTAAATAAAAAAAAATAAATGGCGGCCGCGACGGGTGGATCTGTGCATGCGCGGATCGGCCCATCGCACGCGCCACGCATGCGTGCATCTGCCCGTCGCGGGCCGCCATTTTGTTTTTTTTTATTTTTTATTTTAATTTTTTTTTAAAAAAATCAAAAAAACAAAAACAAAATGGCGGCCACGATGGGCAGATCTGCACCTGCACAGATCGGCCCGTCGCACACGCCGCGCATGTGCGGATCCGCCCATTGCGGTCCGCCATTTTGTTTTTATTTTATTTATTTTATTTTAATTTTTTTTAATTTTTTTAAAAACATTTTTCCAGCGTGACGGGCGGATCTGAGCGTGCGCGGCGCGCGCGCGCCAAAAAAAATAAAAAAAAATTAAAAAAAATTAAAAAAAATTAAAAAAAATTAAAAAAAAATAAAAATAAAAAAAACAAAATGGCGGCCGGCGGTGCCCGGCGACCAAATGGGGTCGCGACCCCAAGGTTGAGAACCACTGGTGTAGCTGAACAGACTCCCGGAACTGAATTTTGCTGGAGCCAAATCTGCCAGGATTGAAGTGGCCAAAATTTGTAACAAACTTGATTTCCTACAGTGTAATTTTTTTTACTGTATTGCTTAACACCATAAGCTGGAAAATAGGTACGACCCACTTCCACACCACCTTCCAATGGGGAAAAAAAGAACCAAAATATTTGTGGATCGATCTTCTCTGGTAACTTCACTGTATTTCTGCCAATACCTCCTGTGGCCCTCAGAATGACCTCAGTTGTAAAATTGTCCATCCCTGGCTCAGAAAAATAAACTTTTAAGGTGCTTTTTTTTCTCAAAGAAAAGACTGAATAGCAGTCGTTCAATTTTGTTAACTGTCTATGGATGGTGTGTTGTTATGATAAGATGCTTACATTAATTATCTGAGATGTTTTGTTTCACTAGTATAATTGATAAAACTGATAAAGATTTAAACAGTGAGTACAGTATATGCTCCTTACTATATAGGAGAAATAATTTCTCTTCCATTTCATATGAGACCGAGTATCTCTATGGTGTTTTTTTTTAAACAGCAGTTTTGTATCAAGATTCTCAGCCTGGTGGACAAATACCTAAGGATATTCCATCATAGTTACAATATCAGTGAGCTGTATTTCATTTCCTGGGTGTTTGCAAAGTGGCTTGTACGGATCATCCCTTTTTAAGAAAATATTGAAGCAAAGCTGTTGTGTCCTGGGCCTGATGAGGAAACTCAGAAGGCCTAGAATTGTTGCAAATGGTCCCGGGCATTCTAAAAACTGCCTGGCACTAGTCAGAGTGGCGCCAGCCTTGTGCGCATGCGCAAGGCGCGAAGAAAGAAGAACTCTTATTGGTTCACTCTGTCCGGGGTTGAAGCCCTATAGAAAGGCCTGAGTGCCTTTTGCTTTTTGCTTGGAGTTGGAGTAGGAGAATAAAGCATTGTTAGTTGTCACCGTGTGTCTTCATCATTCGCACGTGAACGGAGAACTCAACACTGGTGACGAGGGTGGGATCCTTTGCAAGCTGAAAAAAAGATTTAAGGACTTACCCAGGAAGTCCTGAAGAGGGGAAGACGGCGTCTGAATCAGCGTCCCAGCCTGCCAGTACAGCGTCTCTGGAGGGTGAGCTTGGCTAAAGGACAGCAGCTTTCCCCAAACAGCAGCTTGTAGAGGAAGCGAGTGGTGAAGGTCGTAAAGTTACGATGTCGAAGATTGGCCGCTTGACTGATTTTGATGTCTCCCACCCAGAGAGATGGAATTCCTACATAGCACGAGTGGAGAATTACTTCGGAGTAAATCAGATTAGAGAAGATGGCCTGAAGGCAGCAATTCTTTTGTGTGCCTGTAGACAAGAAGCTTTTGACATCGCAGAAAATCTGGTGGCCCCTGCACCTCTGGAGTCAGTAACATATGCTGACTTGAAGAAAATGTTGAAAGAACACTTCCAGCTGAAGTTATCCGTCATTGCTTGGAGGCACACGTTCGAGCAGAGGCCGGGTGAATCTGCTGCGGACTTTATTGCGGCCTTAAGGCAAGTAGCCAGACCTTGTGAGTTCAAGGATCTGGAAGAGAGGCTGCGAGATCGTTTTGTCTGCGGCTTAAGGAGCAGAGACTAACAACAAAAGATTTTTGCAAAAGAAGATGTCTCCTTCCAAGATGCGTTATGAGAGGTGGCAGCTTAGGAAGCAGCAGGCGGGGCTGTGAAGGCCTTGCGCCTCGCCAGGAATCCTCCAGAAACAGCTACCGTCCATCAAAAGGATGCTCAAGAAGGATCAGAAGTGGATCCTGAAGAGGAGGTCGACAGACTTCACCAGCCAGCTGGTCCGCTCTTTCCATTATTTCAATTAATACCTTTAAAAGGATTTGCAGCAGTAGTGGCCTTCGATTTAAACTCAGGCCATCGAATCTAATACTCACTGACTTTCAAAATTCTATGGTGTATGTTAACGGGGAGGCCACCCTTAGGGTACAGTATAAGGATTTTGAAGGTTCCCTAGATGTGGTGGTTGTTGGGGGTGATCGTACGAGTCTTATTGGACTCGATTGGTTCGAGGCTCTGGGAATCCAGGTAACTGGGCTGCATAGCTTGCAAACGCTGGGCCTTGCAGAGGTTTGCAAGGAGTTTGCAGATATGTTTAGTTCAGAGCTAGGATCCTACAAGGGGCCTCCCATTTCGCTATGGTTAGACCCAACCATCACGCCCATCAGGGTTAAGCCTAGGAGGGTACCTTTTGCCCTCAAGAGTAAGATAGATGCTGAACTGGTCAAATTGATCCAGCAGGGCATTTTAGAATCTGTGGATTCTAGTCCATGGGAAACTCCCATAGTAACACCTCTAAAGGCTAATGGGGAAATACGTATATGTGCAGACTACAAGTGTTACACTGAATAAGGCGTTGCAACAGCACGCTTATCCAGTCCCTGTTGTAAGCCACATCCTGGCCTCCCTCAAGGGGAGGGGCACATTTTTGCGAAGCTTGACCTGGCACAGGCCTATCAACAGCTACCTGTTGATGAGGCAGCTGCAGAGGCCCAGACTATTGTAACTCACAGGGGGGCTGCAGTTACAGAGACTGCAATTTGAGGTCAATGTAGCCCCTGGAATATTCCAAAGTGTCATGGAGAGCACACTTCGAGGTGTGGGTCAGTCCTGGGGTCTGTCCCTACTTCAATGACGGAGAGTCATCTCAAAATTTAGGGGAGTCATCTCAAAATTTAGCAGAAAGATTAAGGGCTGTCTTGCTTCGTTTTCGAAAAGCAGGCCTTAAGCTAAAGCATGATAAATGCAAGATAGGAGTCAATTCCACTGACTTCTTAGGTTTCATGATTGATGCCCAAGGCATTCACCCTGCTGAAGCTAAACTACATGCTATTCAATAGGCTGCAAGCCTTCTTGGGGCTCTTAAATTTTTACCATGCATTTCTCCCACACAAAGCTGCAGTGGCAGAGCCGTTACATAGGCTCTTAGACAAACAGGCTCCTTGGCAGTGGACTAAAGTCCGTGACAAGAGTTTCAATGAGGTTAAGGCCTTGCTCACTTCTAATGCTGTTTTAGCGCATTTCAATGAGCAACTGCCTGTTTGCATCGCATGTGATGCATCTCCTTATGGGGTGGGAGCAGAACTTAGCCATCTGAAGGCTGATGGGACACAAGTCCCTGTGGCCTATTATTCAAGGACTCTGTCATCTGCAGAGCGGAATTATGCTCAGATTGACAGAGAAACCTTGGCCATAGTGGCTGGCATAAAGAAATTTCATGATTTCTTATATGGCCGCCACTTCACGGTCTATACAGACCATAAGCCTCTGTTAGGGTTGTTTACTACTAACAAACGGACACCACATATCATTTCTCCTCGTATGCTGAGATGGTCCATTTTCCTGTCAGCATATGACTACACTCTAGTTCACAAACCTGGAAAAGAAATGGGCCATGCAGATGGCCTAAGCAGATTGCCTTTAACTCAGGTAGAAGCAGACCCTGCTCCTGCCATAAATATTCTTTCCATTCAGGAGTTGCCTGAATCTCCCCTCAATGCTAGGGACGTGGCTGCTGAAACTGCCACTGATCACATGCTTACATGCGTGCTGACATGGGTGTTGTCAGGATGGCCTGACTCGTGTCCAGATGCGACATTTCAAAGTTTTTGGCAAAGGAGACACGCACTGTCTACCTTTAATGGGTGCCTTTTATGGGGTAGCAGGGTAGTCATCCCAGCCTCATTGAGGTCTAGAATCTTGATCTCTCTGCATGAGGGACATCCTGGGATAGTCAGGATGAAAGCGCTTGTGGGCTTGATAAAGCCATCGAGGCCCAGGTGCACGGGTGCCAAGTGTGCCAACAGTCTCGGCCTGAAATGTCTCAGGCCCCAGTACATAGGTGGGAGGAAACCCCATAGTCTAGGGTACATATAGATTATGCTTGGTCCTTTCAGGGGCAATTCTTCCTGGTTGTCGTTGATAGCCATTCTAAGTGGCTAGAGGTTGTTCCTGTTTCCTCCACTACTACTGTCAGGACCATCCAGGTGTTGAGAGGAATTTTTGCATCACACGGTCTTCCGAATGTACTAGTTTCTGATAATGGCCCTCAAGTTACATCTTCTGAGTTCCAGGCTTTTCTTCAGGCCAACCTGATCCAGCATGCACCATCAGCTCCCTTCCATCCATCCTCCAATGGACTAGCAGAGAAAATGGTGTGCACCACCAAAGATGCTCTCAAGAAACTGACTTACGGTAACTGGCATCACAGGTTAGCTGACTTTCTTCTTGCACACCGCACCACACTTTGCACAACCACTGGGAAGAGCCCAGCTGAACTCCGCTGAGGTCACAGACTCATTACTAAATTGGACAGGTTGCACCCAGACTGGGTGGCTTCACAGGTGTCGCAACCACGGGCACCCAGGAGACTACAGTTGGGTGATCCGGTCTGGGCTACGAACTACGCTCCTGGTCATCTGTGGGTTCCTGCTGTCATCTGTAAGATCTCTGGACCTCTATCATACGAAGTGACCTTGGGAGATGGCCGCGTCCTGCGGCGTCACATCGATCAACTGCACTGGAGGCTGTCCCCTGTGGATTCCGCCCCTGCCTTCGCTCTTGGGGGGGAGGGGGACTAGGAATTAAGTCACACTTCAGGTCAACCTCCTGAGACATAATCTCACACTTCAGGTCAACCTTATGAGACACCATCTCACTGTTCCTGGGAAGTACCGCAGGTCGCTAGGGATTTCCCAGGGGAGGTGCAAGGGCATCCTCAAAGTTCAGCTATTGGGCTGCACAGGGAGTCATACGTATCTGCAAGAGCTCCAAACAGGAATTCACCTGAGACGGAGTTTGCCATTGAGGCGGCTCCTGACTCTGGCACCTCGGCCACAGGGGACTGGGGGTATTGGGGCACACCTGCAACATAGGTCACATCCGAGACTGGTCGCGGGCTCGAGGGACTAAGTTCCCTGGAGCCATGGGGAATCCTCAGCCAATTCAGAGGGTTGGAGAATTTCAGCTGCTCTCACGGAGCCTGGGGAGAGCTCTGGCAATTCTGCCGGCATGCCTCACCAGGGGTCACCTGCAAAACTTGTGCATAAAAGTCTTTGTCTAGTGAGCCCAACAAGTCCTGGTCTGCCTAGCCAGGCAGGTGAGCTGACAGGCCAGGCGCCCTCCCTAACCTTGCATAGGTCACAACGGGCTAAGGCCCATCCTAAGCATCTAGGCAAATATGTGAGGTTCTTGTCAGTACAAAGGACTTTACAGGTCTAGGTTGAGGAGATGGGACCTATGTGGGGTAGAAGATAGACACACGAAGTCCACATTAGAGAGTGGTTGGTTGGCTAACTTTGTTAGTATAAGAAGGGTGTCTGCATGTGAGCAGATTATTATTTTCTTTTAATTTATTTCATTATGATTGTAAAGAAATTGGAATTGTGTGTGTTCTATCCAGGGGGGAGGGGTGTTGTGTCCTGGGCCTGATGAGGAAACTCAGCAGGCCCAGAATTGTTGCAAATGGTCCCGGGCATTCTAAAAACTGCCTGGCACCAGACAGAGTGGCCCCAGCCTTGTGCGCATGCGCAGGGCGCAAAGAAAGAAGAACTCTTATTGGTTCACTCTGTCCAGGGTTCAAGCCCTATAAAAAGGCCTGCATGCCTTTTGCTTTTTGCTTGGAGTTGGAGTAGGAGAATAAAGCATTGTTAGTTGTCTTCATCATTCGCACGCGAACGGAGAACTCAACAAAAGCAATAAATAGATAAACAGATTCAGATTGGGATAAAGATAAGTAATATGCAAGCATTTCTGTTACTTCTGTTTGTTAAACATAGATATACAAGCAGATAAGTGCAAACAGAACATTTCATTTTTTCAAAAGGGGAATGCCAAACTTGTGTAACAGGACCAGGTGACTAAGTTTTTCTTCAAAAGGAAGTCACTAACCATACATTTAAGCAACTCAGAGGGAAGATGGAATTAACCCTTTACAATGAGCCTCAAAAATGTTCCGATATTAAGTTGATATTGTACAATAATACACTTTCTAGTGGAAGGTTCATAAGCCATTTAAGTTAGTGCAAAGTGACTTCTTTAATTTCTAGGAAATGCAATATAATACACTGAGAGAAATGGGAGAGTATTATACAAATCTGCTTATAATAGATTTTTGTACAGATAGTCCTCAACTTTTGACTACAATTGGGATTGGAATTTTGGTCATAAGCAACGTATTTGTTAAATGAGTCATTACATGACCAGACTGGATTTTACTATCATTTTTATCATGGTTGTTAAGTGAATCACTTGATTATTAACCAAATCCACCTTCGCCCATTGATTTTGTTTGTCAGAAGCCAGCAGGGAAAGTTGCATATGATCACAGGGCACTGCAACCAGTTGTAAATCTGAACCAGTAGCCAAGCACCCAAACTGAGATCACATGACTGAGATGGTGTAATTGTCACAACTTCCAGGATAAGTTATAAGTCACTTTTCTCAGTACCATTGAAACTCCAAATCATCATTAAATGACTGGTTATACTTTGAGGGCTATCTGTATTATTGCTTTAAACACAGAATTGACAAAATCCCTTTTCAACATCCTTCTACATATTTTGTCTCCAAGCATCTCACTACGTTTTAAAAAATGTCTCATCTAAAGCATCATCCTATGAATGTTTATACTAATGTAGGATCCACATTAGTAATTTACATTAATGTAAATTATCACCTGACAGTGAGTTCTGTCAAATGAACTAATGGAATGTTACGTTCTTCATTATAACTGGGGCTGTGTACTGGGTATGCCAGTCAAAAGTCCATTATTGAATATAAGATATATTGAAAGCAATTATAAACATAAATTGTAGGTAAAAGAGATAATGGTCTTAAAATATATAGTTCTTCCTTTCTGGAATAAAACAAATTGAAAAGTAGCAGGCTTACAATCATCTATAAATCTTGGAAGGGTTGCCTTGCTTTGATGAACTTTTGAAACTTAATGACAGCTTAAGAATGAAGAATATAAAATAATGGAATCCTTCAAATAGGGAAAGCCCCCTTTAAATCCTAGAAGGAGCAACTACAAAAGTAATTAACTTCTTTCCTAAGGAAAGGTCTCAAGTATTGTTTTCAATACCAAGTCAGCTAAGAATTGACCAAATTATGTAGAAATAAGCCACCAAAAGTTAGAACTGAGTAAATTATCCACCTGACTATCTAAGCTTCCTCTCTCTTTGCTGGATTCCTTGTGAAACTGACAAACTACAGACCTGCAGCAGAAAACTCCTGGCAATAATAGGATTAGGATGGTTTCCGCCATCTTGTACTAAATTCAACAAATGCAATTTTTTGTAAATGTGAAATGTTTTGTATAAAGAACTGAGATAACTTTTAATCAGGGTGCTTGATTTGGACCTCTATCTCAAGTGTGAGGATCTCAATTTCTGTGGAAATAAACAGCTGAAAGTTGCCTTCCTCATTCCAGGAATTTATTAGCCACTTGCATGAGGAAAACAGAAGAGAACCCAGCTGAGGTTCCAGCTAACAAAGCCTGCAAGATAACATGGTCCTTCTGATTATAGTGGAAGAAATATGCCCAAGCTACTTTGCTTTGTTCTTCTTGGTAGTTTTATTTCACCACTCATTTGCATAAGCAAAGGTTTTTTTGAGTGCTAGAGAATCCTCAGAAGATGGAACAATGTCAAGGTTTTCTCTTGTATTGTCCAGCATTCAAAAAAGCCCAAAGTCTTCTAAGCATGCACAGCAGTTGCAAAAAAGTATATTTTAATTTTTGCTGGTGGAAGAGGTAAAAGAAAATGGGGAAGCTTCCTGGCAATCTCAAGAACATCACTGATGTTGCAAAAATGATGCAAAAATCTTAATTGAGATAAATCATTGCACAGATTAATCGAACCCTTTAAACCCATGAGTATAAACACATTTTTTTAAAAAAAAAAAAAGGATTCCAGTTCCTTTGTTTATCCAGCCTGAGCTCAGAACAGAAGGGGGCAAATTAGATGGCTGGTAACTCATTTGAGGTGGGCTGGAGATACTGAATTTATCCTGTTCCATATTCAAAATCTCTGTAAAGGTCAAAACATTAGAGGGTAAACAGGATCAGTTTTTTTAAAAAATAAACTTTATTGCTGGAAAAGGAGAAGAGATGTTTGATTAAACTGTAGTCTTTAGGATAGATAAAGAGATTATGGAAGTGGAGAGAAGGAAAAATATATACATTCATTATGATTACAGTTATGCCTTAGGTACATTTTTGTATAGTTATATGTTTGTGTGAAAACCTTCCCTTCTGTGAAGATTATTCTTTTTACAACCTGTAATTTCCATTCTTGGTTAACTCTTTTTAGTTTATTTATACAACTTCACATTCTTCCCCTTTCCTATTTTTTTCCATCTTTTCCCAGCCCATTTATCGTGTTCTATTTTATTTTCTTTGCATTCAATAATGTTTACTAATATAAATAAATAATGTAACATAAATATACTATTCTATTCTTTTCTTGTTATCTATATCTATTTCTCCTTCTGAAAGTATTGCATTATAACTTGTTTTTCCTTTGCAGAGTTGTGAGTATCTGCTTTTTCCTATCTTTTGTCCTTAGAAGAAGTTACAATTCCACCTGTCTTTGTAGGATTATATCTTATAGGTGTAGGTGGGTTGTGAGCCTCATAGGCAGTTCATCAGAGAGATCTGTCAATGCTGCTAACATTGGATGTTCTTGCTTTGACAACAGATGGAAATGTAGCAATCTTTTCTCTTTCACTTTTAGAGATAGTTGATGCTGGGAGTTGGAATGTGGATGAGAGTCCAGTTAGTCATAACAATAATAACTCAGCCATAGTTATTGTGCCCAGAATTGATAGATTTGGCGGGCTGGAGAGCTGGGGAGAAAGCCCATGCTTCAAGCTAATTGGGGAATGTGATTTATGACTGTTAATTGGAGGAGGGAATTGTGCTTTGCTACTCTGTGCCCAGGGGAGGGGAATTCAGTTTTTGGCTTTAACTATGTAGTGACGATACTTTGTTTCTCGAATAAAAAATTCTTTAAGGTAAACAATGCCTCAAAGTTCTTTTGAAGAGTTTCATCTGTCGGAACCATGACAAGATCACCGTGAGGGGTTTCATTTATTTATTTAAAAGCTTTATATAGCCACCCCTCTTATAACAAATTCTGGGTGGCTCCCAATCAAAAATTAAAATAACCTAGCATGAAGTCAAGCTTCTGATGTGCAGTTGTCTCATCTTATTCCAACACTTGGAAAAAAAGCCACCCTTCAGTGCTTTTCAGAAAACAAGGAGGGTTGAAGCCTGCTGAACTTCAGGGGGATGGTATTCCATAGGACAGGGGCTGCCATGGAAAGAGCACACTTCTTTCTCCCACAAGATGGTAGGGTTTAAAGGAAGGGTCTAGGAATGAGCACACACTTTCTAACTTAATAAGATGGGTAGAGAAACGTGAAATGTTTAGAGAAAACATGGTCCCACAGGCCTGGCTCTCTGCCCCTATAGGGCTTTAAATATGATGCTCAGCACTTTGAATTGTATCTGGAAAGAAACTGGAAGCCAGTGCAGTTAGCTAGGGGTGCTGCCACGTTCTGGACTAGATAAAATTTCTGGGTGGTCCCAGGTAGAATGTATTGTAGTAATCCAAGGCATGGGTGACTGTGAACAAGGCCTCCCAGTCCAGGAAAGCATGAAAGCGTGAAATTGGCCATCCTAGCTACCTTTTTGAGCAGGAGCTGTGAGTTCAGGAGGACCCCCCCCCCAAGTTGCACACCAGCTCAGTCTAGGGAAGTGCCATGTCATCCATCCAGAGTGAAGGATGAAATAGTATCTGGCCCTAATAGACCAAAAATCCAGAGTCACCATCTGGCCAGGATTGAGTCAAAGCCAGTTCCTCCCCATCCAGAGCCTTACTACCTCCAAGCACCTGGCCAGCATTTCTATAGCATCATCTGTCAGCTAGGGGTGGAGACATATAATTGGATATCAGCAGCATACTGATGATACTGGACCCCATACTTACAGATGACCTCCCCTAGACCAGGGGTAGGCAACCTTGGCTCTTTTATGACTCGTGGACTTCAACTCCCAGAATTCCTGAGCCAGCCATGCTGAGGGGAAAGGGAGAGGTTTCCAAGCTGAGCCATGCTGGCTCAGGAATTCTGGGAGTTGAAGTCCACGAGTCATAAAAGAGCCAAGGTTGCCTACCCCTGCTCTAGACATTGCAGATCAGTTAACCTGTGTTAACAAAAGATTACTGAGATCATTGGGAACATTGTTGAAATTTAATATCTTTCTTTTCATCATAATCCATTTCTTCTGCCAATTTTGTCTCAGTTGGATAATAATGAAAAAGTTATACTGTAGGTATTAGTCAGCATTTGTCTTATTCCCAAGAAAAATGGTTAGGCTACTTCAATTCTAGTGAACCACAAAGTGAATTAGTCATTGTACAACCCTGGTAAATATTGTTAAGTAATATGTATGCAATATTGGACTTTACTTCCTTAGACATAAAAGATCCTTTAGGGAGGATTTAACAAGTTAGTTTCTGATGAGTATTTATTTGGTGTTCATGCAATATTTACACATTTAAAGGTTGAACAGCAGATAGCAGTAGTCCTAAAGTACCCTCAGGTCAGCCCTCAAACTTCCTAGAAAGCTGCTTCTGTATACTTGTGCACTTACTCAATTATCGTTTCTTTTAGGAAAAATGCCTATCTATTTATATATCTGCCTATCATCCATCCATCCATCCATCCATCCATCTTATTTGTCTAGAAATCAACTTAGATAGTTTTACAAAAAGAAAGCCTATTAGCTCTTTTAATGTATATAAATCCAAGGTAACCTATAGCACATTAAAACAGCCAGAAAAGAAACTGATAATATTAGAGCATAGGAACAAAAACTCAGTAACACAAGAACAAAATTGGTAGCCTCAGCCTCTCCAAACTTAGTGGAAGTCTGACTTCTGAGGGGACAGGTTGAATCCAAATTTAGATCTCCTCATGTATAGTTAGCCCTCATTTAGTGACTTCCTCATATAGTTTGTCCTTGACTTACAACCACAATTTGGACCAGCCTTTTGATTGTTGACTAATGACTAAAATGGTCATTAAGCAAGATGCTTACATGACTGTTTCACTCAACAACTACAATCCTGGCATTTCTGTTTGTAGTTATTAAGTGAGCTCCCAGATTGTTAAGCAAACAGAGCAAAAGAGTGGCCTGCCAAAGGATTTCAGCTCCATAGAGAAAAAGGACTGCCTATCAGAGGGTTTTAGCAGGCAGCCATTTTGCTCTCAAATGTTTCTACAGCCCATTTAAGGATTTCAAGTCCCCTCTGTGCACGAAGGGGAAATCCTTCATGTATGGCATGACATTTTACAATGGCTGGAAGTGGTCTATGGGCTGTAAAATGCTCTTTCTGTAGCTGTTCTAACTTTAAATAGTAGTTAAATAACTGGTCATAGGCCGAGGACTACTGTACAGATCATTCATACTTAAGACAGTGATGAAAAAGTAGCAATTACCAACCCTCACATTTATGGCCTTGCACAGGTCTGTAAGCAAAGGAAAGCTGAAAGAAGATTGTAAGTACAGTCATGATTTCACTCTGTGACTGTTTTGCTTAATGACCAAATGGTTACTAAATAAGGACTACCTGTATCGCTGAATACCGGATTTGGATGCAAATGGAGTGAGTCATTTATCTAGATAGTTTACTTCTAAAATAGGAAAATCATCTTAGGCACGGTAACAATATGATATTAGAAGCAGATGTGTTCTTTTTTCTTCTTTGTAGTCTTTCTTTTATGGTGTATTATCTTAAGTTCAGAGTTATCTTTCTTCTGGGCAAATATGAGTAAGTAAATTGACTTCCAGTGCAAGATGACAGTGGATCAAATCTCAATCAGCCTCATTTCTCTGAATAGTGGGTTGCAAGTTATCCTAAGCTACAGTGTTTCCAACTTGCAGTCTGAGGATAACAAATTGTTTTGATGTTTGGTAGGCAATGAGTAGTAACAAATGAACAAAGAAAAGGGACAGAATATATTTAGGTAAATGTTAAGGTCTGCATTGAAGACCTTTCTCAGAATGGTGACACAGAAGGCAACATTCTCTGTTGTGTGCTCCTTGTTTTGAAATTCTCTTCTCTTGGACATCAGCCTGGTCCTGACATTATCTGCCTTTTGGCATTAGGTAAAGACCTGATTTTTCAGGATGTAGCATTCATACGGTAGGCACCCTTGGGGATCCAGGGGATAAAAAAGGTTGAGATACATATAAAAAAGAGATGGAGCCTCAGTCATTATTATAGCGACTATCTTATTTTAATCCCCACGGAAACCCTTGCCTATTGTTCTTTTCTGTTAATGTCCTTTATTGTGATGATTATTGTATGTTTTAATTAGATTAGCCAACTATCTAATTACACTGGTAGTATTGTTTTTGTGCATTGTAATCCACCACAAGATCCTCTGGGTAGTGGGAGACTCCCAAATATTTTATGTAAAATAATAAATAGTTTTTAAAATATACGGCCCTGTGTTATGAAGGTCATGGAGTGTTGCTGAGTTTTTTTTTTAATTTTTATAATTTTTATTAATTATATATTGTTGTGGGGGAGAGCATAGCTGTCCATTCATATCTATCGTAAGATATGTGAATGGGAGTTATGATCACCTTCTGTCTTAGGGGAGAAGAAAGACTTCACAATAAAGAAGGAAGTTTTGCTTCCCGCTAACTGAAATGTGGCTGTAATTGAACTATGACCCCTTTCCTTCTTATCTCTATTGATACCATTTCCTCTTGTTTACAATGGTGATTTCCCTCAAGGTACAGAGCAGTAGAATGTGGCAATAGAGCCATAGGACTATCTATACACCTAAGGACTTTCCTGTGGACATGGTTGGGAAAAAGGGAAAATAATACAACGAAGGATGATTTCCATTTGTCTAATCCATTGCCAAAGGATAAAAAAGGCAATATGGGGAGAAAAACATTTGTCAGGACATGTTTGTCCTTCACTTAGGTTCAAGTTATGATAGTGAGCAGTATAAACAGCAAGTGTCAATCCAAAATTCAGATTAAATATAGCTGACTGACACATATGACAGTTCTGATATCAGCAGACAGGCTTATGGAATTCAATATTTGCCATTTCTTATAAATTTAACCCTGGCCTCAATCAATATAACTCTGGGAGGCCTTATATTAGATTCCATGGAAGCATTTAATTTTCTGAATCTCTATTTCTTTTTCCAAAGTCCAAATTAATTTGAGTAGATGTTTATGGAGTGACATTATATTTAGGAAGGTATCTTTTTGGAGAAAACAAGTTTAAAATTCATATTGAGCACAAACTCAAATGCAATTGTTCATGCAAACTTAAAATAATCATAGAGATATGTAATCGTGGTTCAGAATGGATTAATGGGTATCCATCATGGCCTGTTTGCCTTGGGAGACCCTTCTGGATATACAAGTCCGACGACATAGCCCACAATTTCATTTACCCACATAAACCACTTCACCTCGTCAGGGCCCCGGTCATAGAAGGATACAGAGGATTACAAAAAAATAAAAATAAAAATAAAAATGTAATTCACTGTCAGAAATTACATTTATTTTTTATGAATAAAAATCAGCATTGGATCTGAGATAAAAGTAACTGAAATGTGCTTTACTGTATATCTGGAAGAGAGGTTTTTCCTCAGATAATATGCCATTAAAATAAGCAATATATTTTAAAAGTGATTTCCTGGAAAATTGTAATTGTAGGAATAGATGAAATTTTCTGCTGACCCTATTTTGGGGGGATGGGCAATCATCATAAACTCAGGCTCATCTTTCTTTTGGATAAATACGTCAACTTCAGCTTGTTCTGTAATAGGCAGTATTGTGGTTGGATCCCTTTGGAAATATGTTATAAATCACCGTCTCAGAGAAAAAGCAGGATATGTTCAATAAAATAATAACAATAGGTGGATGTTCATGCCTTTGTTGGCTTTGTCAGGAGAGATGGTATAAAAATGATGTATTGATTGATTGATTGATTGATGATAGAGCATTATCACATTCGCAAGGTACTGTATGTTTGAAAATCTCTGACAAAATGGGTTTTATTTCAACTTCTTCACATCCAAATATAGCAAGTCTAGAGTTCTCAGAATACTCAGCAAATACAACCCTTTATGGTTCATCAGATCCTAGTTATAATATTTACATTTAAATGAAGATGTCCTTTGCTGCGTAGTTATAGTTTCATTGCTTAAAATCAAATTATCTTTTGTGGTTCAGTTCCTTGCAACTTTTACTTTGATAAATCTTAGAAATGTGACTCGATGCTTTTTATCTACAAGGTTTTACATTTGATTTCCTTTTCCATAACTCAATAGGCGAGTATTCTGAGCTCATTCATTCCTAATCTTGATGCTGGGTCAATAAATGTTTGAAGGGTGGACAATTACATAATGCAGGTTGAGTCATGTGGACCCAGACCTCTTGCTCAATTATTATCTTTCCGAGCAGTTTTCAGAACACATCCAGGGATTTCACAAGAAAAAGAAAAGAAAACTGAATTACTTGGGAAATAATAGCTTCTGGTTTTCATTTCCTCAGGATTGTATACATGTGTGGCAATTGGCAATTGTGCAAATGCTGAAATAGTTGAAATGTATAAACAAAAACATGTGCTTCTGGTGAGAAAAAGCAACATTATACAAAGCTGGCTACACAAATCTGATTTTCTCCAGAGGTGTTGAACTACAATTCCAGCATTTCATCCAGCATTCCATGGTGGATTTAAATGATGGGTTAAGTAGTCATCTGGAAATCAACAAGTGGAAGTAGCCTGTTGCTAGGAGTGGTCATCCATGTAATGGAGACTTAAAACATTTTGTTCTCTCTATATGTTTACACAAGAATAAAAAGGCATGCTGAGACATGCAGATTTTACAACCTACTATGTCTTTTGGGGGAGGCAAAGGAGATTTGGCATCAGGGAAAATGAGAAGAAACACAAAGAAATCAGGATGGGCAATGGGAATTCTTTTAAATATTGTTGAACTGTGAGACTCACGTTTTGCTATACTTAGCTGTGGGATTCAGCTGGTTCGCACCAGTTTGGCAGAACCGGTAGCTACTTTTTTGTTGCCCAGGCCCAGAATGAACTTCCAGAAGCGGCATCCACACAGAGAACCAGTTGTTCACATATTTGAATCCCACCACTGGCTATACTGGCTGGTGTTGTTGGGGACTGGCCCTGGAAGGACCCATGTTGCGCATCTCTGCCACAGAAGCGTTGCTTCTTAACTACTTTGAAGCTGCTCCAAGCAGTGCAGCAAACTCATTCATATAGATGTATGAGGCCATTTTCTTGAGGACAGCAATGTTTTGCAAAGTGCAGAAATTAAAAGGCCTCAGAAAGCCACGATTTGGACACATGGTTGAAAAGATTATAATAGCATGGTATGAGAAGTTTTATATCCAAATATATTTTACTCTTTATATTATTTCCATCTTCCCCTTAAATTATTAACAGAATCCACAATGGTTTGGGAATCAGTGTCTCCACTAGATAATTAACAGTCAAGCTGAAACTAAGTTAATCAGCTAAAATTAGCAAACTTCCTCAAATAAGTTATCCAGACCTAATCCACAAATTAAAGGAAACAAACATAAACAGAGTTAATTAAATTAGGTCTACCAAAGGAACTGCAGGTTCACAAGAATAAACTTAGCCACACACACATTCACACACTCCCCTCAAGTGTCTCTTAGAATCAGCACGTGACACCTTAGACAAGCTCTCCCTATAAAAATCTGCTGCTGTACCCCATTTCTCTGCAGTCTGCCCCTAAATGCAAACTGTTTTGCTTCTAGGAATAAATATTTTTTCTTTCCTCACAGCTGTCTAGATCTCATTTTCATTTATTCTTGCGCAGCCCCGGCTCAAGTTGGAACCCCAAATTATTCTTCTAACAGTAGCCAGTTCTATATATGAGGGGGTATTCTGCAAGGATCTCTCCCCCTTAATCCAAGGGCCTCACAAAAGCACACCAAGAACAGTAGGAGCTCCTCCCCACAAATTGCTTTGCTTCACTGAGATCTGTGTCTGGCCCCTCTAGCCCCACAAAGTTGTGGGCTTGGATTTACAAACCGAGCTGATTCGTGTTCAATTTAGGTTCTCTTCCAGAGGAAATGCTGCAACATTTTTTTGCACCATTTCCTCTGAGGCTGAGGAACAGATGGTTTTGCATTCCTTCCCACTCCTGAAGCCTTCTAGCGCCTCCCTCCTGTGCTTGGTTGATCTGAGGGAGGGCTGCTCCCCTTCTTGGTTTGGGGTTTGTTCCTTTTTCTGCCCCCTGAAAATCAAACCCAGCGAGGAAAGAATGGGTCCAATGGCAGGGTGCCACTAGCTGACAAATTTTCCCTATTCCTATTGGCCAGGTGGAGGAAGGGCAGTTGGGAAGACATTTGGGGGATCATGAAAACGTTGCAGAGGATATGAGAAGGGAAAGCTGGCACCTCTGTGGAACTTCTCCTCTCTTACAATACATTCTTTTAAGACCCAAACATTTTGCCTTGTGATTTTATGACTTGCAAAACAATGGGGTTTTTTTTATACTCCCAAAATTTCAGGATTCCATTGTAACCACAGGTATTTACAATACAGTTGTATGTTTGTTTGTTTTTACAATTGAGTTGTAAAAACTAACTCAAAGACATGTAGAGACAGCATTTAATGCAACTACATGCTTTATAATTGTTCTGGCATGGAGGGAACAGAGAGGGAAAAGAAGAGAGGCTGATATGGGATGGAAGAAGTATAGAAATATAGATATATTCTGATTTGGTATAAACAGGACCGGATTTTCTAAGTTCTTCTGACAGTAAAGAAGAATTTCTTTGGATTCTGTCTTGCACTAGAAAGTGAAGGTAAATACAGCATGGAGACAGAGATATCTAGACATGGTTTTAATCACCAGTACATCCCCTTTAGAATTAAAGAATAAAAAGTACAATGTAGTCAAAGCTGCTATTCTGTGATACTGGATTCAGTGGGAGAGATTTAAGAGTGTGCTTCACTTTCCAACTGAAACCAAATTGAATTAAATATAAGTTTGGATGGATTACATCTACTTGATCTTATTTTTTTTTTAAAAAATCAAACATTGAACAAGAGAACATTTTCTCAACTGCCGCATTGCTACGTCCTTCTTTAGGACCAAATTTCTTTATGTTTGTAATAGTTTTGTCTCTTTCAGTATACTCTTTAGACTAAGAGTTTCTAAACCTTTTGCCATCCCACCTTGTTGTCTTAATGCACAAACCTCCCCTAAAAACTCTAAAACCAAAATGGACACCAATGAACAATGAAAACAATGCAATGAAACTTTGGGAAATGTGGATTTATTGTTAACAATGTGCAACTAAAGGGATTTTCACATCTCTTCACACTCTGTCCACAACGGAGGTACAGCTCACACTTGGGGAAATCATACTTTAGACTCTCTTCTATTATGATTAGGACAGAGCGTTGACTCTTTTCAGCACTCAAGTTCCTGTGCGTATCTCTGTACATGGATTTTCACCCTGGTATTTAAAATGCTCTAGTTTCCCCACCCCCCTAACCTGAGTCTGCCCATAGCAACTTCTCCATGTGAAAGGTAAACACCCCTCCTATCGAAGTGCAGAACACTATTATGTGTCATTAGCTGGGATGGAATTTCCCCTCCTCCTGAGGAGATGGGTCACATTGAAGTGGGAGTATCAGAAATTATATGAGAGGAATGAGGTGGGAAAACACACTGGAGCTTCTTTGAGAGGAATAAGGTGGTTGGTGCTGGTTTTCCCCCAGGTTAAGCACCAAGGTTTTGAGTGGGCTGGATTATGCGTGGTTTCAGAGGCATTTTAAAAATAACTGGAGAAGGTTACAGTAGGTGGGCTGGTTGTTGATCTGAGGGAGGCAATATGGAGTATCTGACTCTGAACTTTTCCTTAAGAGTAAAATAGCTGTTCGTTTTTACACGTTGCTAAGTGGTCTGGTTTACTATGTTATCACCCACATGATATTTAATGTCCAAATGCATGGGCATGTTGTGAAAAGTTGGGGGATCTATCTTACATTACAACAAGTTTAATATATTAATATTATACAGTCCCATAACAAAAACTTATCATTTCCAAAAACAACACGGTCACAGACACTTTTCCTATTTTTCAATTTGTCATCTGAACAATGCAATATATTACACATACTTTAATGGAACATTCATGAAAAGAACGCAGCTGTAAGAAATCGGAAACAAACTGATTTATTTGGGAAGAGTTATGAATGGAAAATCGATGCATAGAATTAGGAAGGGGTCATTGTTAGTGAGACAATTAAATAGACTTTTTTTTTAGTATCAATTCTGATGGAATCCAAAGGTATCAATTTGCATATCAGGAAATAAATTGGACTGAACTTATCCTTTTTATTTCTACCACTATTACTTCTGTCACCCATATACAACTTTTCATCTAAAGATAGCACAATGATAGCCATGGATATATGAGTATAGTTCCATTTTTATGAACTTTGCTAGTTCCATCTGCTGAAAATACTGCAAGTTCACCATTTGCCCAGGACTGATAGGTTATTTACAGTGGATCTCTCTCTCTCTCTCTCTCTCTCTCTCTCTCTCTCTCTCTCTCTCTCTCTCTCTCTCTCTCTCTCTCTCTCTCTCTCTCTCTCTCCTCTCTCTCTCTCTCTCTCTCTCTCTCTCTCTCTCTCTCTCTCTCTCTCTCTCCCTCCCTCTCTCTCTCTCTCTCTCTCTCTCTCTCTCTCTCTCTCTCTCTCTCTCTCTCTCTCTCTCTCTCTCTCTCTCTCACACACACACACACACACACACACACACACACCATATTGTTCCTAAGCAGTAAAAACAAAAAAGGGTCTGAGTTTCTTTTATTGTCAGGAAAAATATAGTTAAGAGAATACTTAAGTACAATGCAATCAGTGACCAAATAATTTTAATTAGATTTCATGGACAACCTTGATACTAATTCAAGTTTATGCTCTAGCCACTGATGCAGAAAAAAATAGAAGTTGATAGGTTGGTTTTATGGTCAAATTCAATTTGAAACAAATAGAGCATATAAGCAAGATGTGCTGTTGTAGTTGGAGATTAGAAATATTAATGAAGAAAATGATGCAGTTGTACCGTATGGCCTAGGAAACTGGAATGAAATAGGAGAATGACTTATCAATTTCTGTCAAACCAATTATTTTCTTTTTGCTAATACCATCTTCAAACAGCCAAAATGACAGCGATATTCAGGAAGAGACAGGGTTAAATTGACTACATTATAGGCAAACGGAGGTGGAAGAGCTCAGTAGTAACAGTAAAGCCATGGCCAGAGTTTAATTGTGGAACACAGCATGAATCACTTATGTATAAGTTCCAAATCAAAGTAAAGCAGAAGAAGAAAACCAGCTTCCATGATATGATAGTGAACATATGTCCACCATTTTCGAAGAGAACTTCAGTAATCGCTTTAAAATCCTGAATCTCATTGATAGGAAACCAGAAGAACAGTGATACGGAATCAAAAAAGTTGTTAAAGATCAATGTGAAAAACAAAAGAACTAAAGAACATAAGAAGGAAACTAGATATCAGGATAAACAGTGGAAATTGCCAAGGAGAGGTGGGGCAAGGCGAGGTGGGGTGAGGTGAGGTGAGGATAGGAGATGAATACAAAGATTTCAGGAAAGAATTTAACAAAGAATTTCATGAGTGGTTAGAAGAGACAAATCTGGAAAAACAAGCAAAGTCTTCCAAAAGCTTTCCAAACTCAGACGAAGGTCCCAATCTCAAACTGGTATGCTAAAGGATGCCAATGGACAGATGTACGGTAACTGTTTCAAAGAATGTCAAACAAATGTCAAACACTTCAATATCTTCATTGCCATTTCTAAGGCTGGTTGTCTACCCATTGTCATTAATTTAGTCTTTATAAATAATTTTCATTCCTTTTTTCATCCTGAAAAAAGTCTATGTGGTTATAAAAGTCGACATCAACTTGATGGTACATAATCAATCAATCAGTGGAGCAGGAAAGAGATTAGTGTTATGATTCTTAGGGTATGAAGCAACCATATTGTAAGACATTTTAGTCTTTAGTCAAGTATTTTACTCACAATTATTATATCCTTGCAATAGTCCCACTTCATGGGTTATTCCAACACATAGCTATTTGCCAAAAACTATTGTTACCTTCCAGGATATTTCTTAATAGCTTATCTCTCTGGCCAATATCCAGTGTTGTTCCAATATCAATGGAACTACCTGCCTCCAGAAGCCGTGAATGCTCCAATACTGGAAGTCTTTAAGAAGAGATTGGACAGCCATTTGTCTGAAATGGTGTAGGGTTTCCTGCCTGAGCAGGGGTTGGACTAGATGACCTCCAAGGTCCCTTCCAACTTTATTATTATTATTATTATTACTATTACTATTATTATTATTATTCTACTGAAACGGTTTTGAAGATAGATGATAGCAGCATGAATCATTCATTCATTAAAATGCCTTGTGTTAAAAATTCCTGGTATTCTTAAAATGTGTTGAACTACTTTCTGTTTTGTTCTTATTATGAAGGTCTGCAGTACCAGTTCATTGAATTTTTTTTAATGACATTTTATGAATGGGGCAGAAGGAAAAGTATGTATTTTCTCCCCCACGCCCCGGGATAATTTCTATCATTGGTTCCTCTGTCTGCTTTAGTAAGTAATTCAGCACCAGCTGACTGTCTACAGGAAGTGTATGGCCATGACAAACCGGGAAAGTACAGAGTGAAAACGTACACAGAACTGGCACTATGTGTGCTAGAGCATATGTGCATATGTGTGTGTTTGTCATAAGATCAGAAAATCCACCAACATTCAGTGTTTCTTACACAACAAAATGGTGTTCTTCCTGAATGGTTTACAGTATAAGGAAAAGTGTAGTGATTCATGCAATAGAATCATAACCTTGGCATTTAAATACAAGATTCATACTTGTAAGAATGCATCTTATTCTAAAACTTTGCTAATCCATTCAGTACAATAACTAACCCCAGTTACCAAAGTATCTTCAGAAAGTCCTTGTTTTCGAAATTTTAATCTGACAAGAGAGTTCAGTTGGCTTTTAAATGTTTGTGAGTGTAGTTCTTTTTCACTTCAGGTGCAGAAGCATGGTGCTAAAACCAAAGTTATCTGCAAAATAAATGTGTATAAATGTTGTTATATCTTGCTTTTTAAACAGTTTGCTTTTAAACAAAATAGCTTATAAATGAGTGAACACAATACTTACTCATAGTATTTTTTTTAAAAAAATCTAAAGAATGAGTTTGTATGTATCAATCAACCATGTAATCTTCTGGGACAATATTTTTCCCCATCTAAAAATAGGAAAAGAAAAGAAGTGGAAGATTTTTTTCCTGGAGATGCTGTAATTAAATCTTCAAGCTTAAATGGGTTATAAAAGAGTAATTCATTCTAGGCCATTAAAAAATATTCACCCCAGCCCTTTTATTTAGGTTGGAAATGAACAGCTGACCAATGTAATTGGTGTAGGATATATCTGAAGTATGATCACCTTGCTTCCACCTACAATTTAGTTGCACTTTGAATCAGCTCGAATGTTCCTGTTATACTTCAAACCATCTCTGTGTAGATTATTAGAACTATCTAAACTCTGTAGAATGAGTGCAGGAGTTATTGAAACTAGATTCACTTTCACAAGGTAGGACAGGACCTAGCTGACAATAATTTCAGACCATTCTAAGAGATAAAGTTTATGCAAGTCAGACGCAAACAGTATTTTTAATTTTTCAGAAAAAAGTGCAAATCTCTCCCAAACAGACTGTATACTTCCACCCAGAAATCCCAAGCAACAGTATCTTGACTGAATTAAGTATCCATTTATTCTTTCTCTTACTGGCTGGTTTAATACCTCTTAATACTGGTTTAGAATTTCAGCTACCTCTCTCCCATCAGTTATAGGGAAGAAGAGTAGATCCAATAAATCTTTACCCTACTTATCCAAATTCTGGTAAAATCTCATCAACCTGATGGTACTCTAGGATAAAGGAACTCTGAACAAGTTTTCTTCATGAAGTTTCATGCTTCCTGCTCTTTCAATTCTCCTTTCTTCCTATTCCTCCTATTTGTCTCTTGCTCTCTTATTCTCACAGTTCTCTTTTACCTAGTTTTTGCTTTTTAAACGGGAATCTCTGAACAATTGCCTTAAGATCTATCCCTAATGATTTCACTGCTTCATTTAATAGATTTATACATACCAGAAGTGAACAATATCATGCCGGTCTATACTATGGCATCTTTTATTCCTAAAATCATATTTAAGTTCATTTAAATAACAATAACATTTTTTTAAATAGCTGAAAATTCTTCTGAGATTTAAATTCTTACACAAAACCTCCCTGATATCAATCCCAGGAATGCCAAAGCCACATTCAGTTTAGTGACTTTTCAAAATAAAGTAATTTTATGGGGTTTCTCTGGCCTTAATATGTGATTGCTGGATGATGAGCAGTAAAAGTTTGAGAAGTTTGATTCCTGAAAAGCACAGGAGGCAAGATGGAGCCACAACAATAGTTCTTGGACATCATTTCCAGTAAAACAAGGGCAGAAACAAGGATGATCCGTTCTTCCAATGTTACTTTGCCGTGCAACTGACCAATACTGGTTGATGGCATTGTTTAGACATCTGTGAAATAATCTAAAGCTCACTTAGAAAAGAGAGAAGGACTAAGTGAGCAATTAAGGGAAGACTTTGTGAAAAGATTACTTAGCCTAAGAAAGAGAAGACCGTGAGAAAACAACAACCTCAGAATAGTTCCATCCTGGTTTTGTTAGTGTCAAACGGGACCAGAGAAACTTGGGAAGCTTTCAAGATTCTGTTATTCTATCATAGCAAAATACAGGTGGTCTTCAATGACCACAACTGAGCCCAACATTTCGGTTGTTAAGTGAGACATTTGTTAAGCCCCATTTTATGATTTTTCTTGCACACGGTTATTGAGTGAATCTGGCTTCCCCATTGTCAAAAGGTCACAAAAGGTGATTACATGACCCCAAGACACTGCAGCCATGATAAATATGAGTCAGTTGCTAAGAATCTGAATATTGATCACGTGACCATGGGATGCCACGATGGTCATAAATGTGAAAAGTGGTCAGAAGTTGCTTTTTCACTGCTGTTGTAACTTTAAACAGTCACTAAATGAACTGTTGTAAGTTGAGGACTACCTGTAATAAAAACATATTATTTTATAGCAATTGGGAATTGACACATGGTTCAGTAGGAATGCAAATTAAGATCCTTTCGTTTAAAAGCAAATGCTGATTGACAGAAAGAGATGAGATTATAAAATCATAAGGAATCTAACTATTGGCAAGGTAAACAGAGGCAGTGGTTAAGCTAGCAAACAGCTTTTGATTGTTTGTCCCAAATGCACTTTCTCAGTTTTTTTCCTTGAAAACCTTTCTCTTCTCATCCAAGGTGATTCTTCAGATTGAACTGAAAAAGCTTTTTGGATGAGAAGCAAAACATCTCAAGGGAAAAAAAAAAACTAAGAAAGTCCAGTTGCTTTTCAAAAAGCACCTTTGGGACAACCCTGACCTAGATGACTGAGAATCTCCATAGACTTTTGATTCTTTAGATTAACATTTCACTAAAGCAGAATGCATTAGGATTCAAGTGGCTGTGATGTGGATTGCTCACAGCCATTATTCTGCGTGAGTCAGTTGATGTCCGAAATAGTTGGAGAAAATGAAATAACATGCAAACCTGGGCAGGACATACCATTTTTCTTCAGTCCTGAAATGCTTTAAAGGAAATATTCTGAGGCTTGTTCACTAGTTGTTCAAGTAGGGTATTCCTTGGCATGTAGCAAAGTATCTAGCTTACCTATCAATAGCATCTAGGCCTGTTGCTGCTAAGGTAAAATCTATAAAGCAGGTGTAATGCAGGATGTGGCTTGGAATATTTTTGCCTAAATGATTTCCTGTGGGTTTGAATATACACCCTCAAGAAAATCTCCAAAATACAAGATAGAAGTTACATCAAAACGTGCCTTGGAGGAAAACCCCTTGAGTTAACTGCACACTTCCCCTTTGAGCCTCACTATCAGAGCATCAGAAAGACCGAATCTAGCAACTGTCACACTGCTGCATTACAAGACAGGTATAATTTAAATGGCTTCATCCTGCAACAGTTTGGTGCACATTGTCTGGACTGATGCTCGGATCATTCAGGACTACAAGGAATTTAGAAAGGTGAACGTCACATGTTTTAAAAATTCACATATTAAACATAAACTTCTGTTGTAGAATACTTAAGACAACTAGCTGAAAAGCCCCAGATTAAAATCTCACTTCAAACAAGAAGTGACAATTTGTGGGCTGAAGTCCAACCAGTATCCTTTCAGTCTCAATCATCATGCTAAATAACCATTTGATCTAACTTAAAGGATCCTTTCAAGAATTCCAGGCTTTTAATAAATGTATAGGTAGCTTCCCCTTTCTACCAAATTTCAGATCTCTTCTATACCTTGTAACTGAAAGTACACTTCAAACATTTACTTAAAAATAATTGGTAGTCCAACAAAATTACTTTATAATATATTAAGATGTTCAGCTTATTGAACATATGTTGTCATGAAAATTAATGGATGTTTTTAGACTACTTGTGATGCAACAGGGGATAGATATTATTATTACTATCCAAAGATTGCATCAGGTAAACAAAAGATAGGTTTTTTTAAAAAAAAAAACAAACAAACTGGGTTTTCAAACCACTAGGTTTGGGGGAAGTTAATAAAAGTAAATTTAATAGGGTTCAGTTGTAAATGCCAAGTATTTGTTCAGTCCCAATATTTATTGAAAAGTTCTTAACAGAAGGAAGTTCAGTGAAACTAATTTGTTTATTAAGTTTATTAAATTCTACGCAATTATTGTCTGCTTCTAATTGGATATTTGGCCTTACCACTCTTCACATTCACTTTGTTTTGGGATAGCTGCTTCTCTTTATTCTCCTTGTTTTTGCACTTTTTTCTCCCAGAATTTTTCAGAGATTTTTGGGCTGTTTTCCCTTTCCCTTTCTTTGAGTTTATATCACAATTTTTTATTTTGAGAGTTCAAGGCATCATGTGTTGGGGGTCTCTCCTAATTTTGTTCCCATAATAACTTTTTATCAGGTAGGTTGGACTGAAGTCTAGCCAGGGTGTTTTGGGTGCTTGAAATCAAGTCCCCCAAGCCATGACCAATGTCTTTACCACCATACCATACAGCTATCATTATGGAAAGTGTAGTTTAGATCTCAGTTATTGGACAGGAAAGTGTGGAGTTGATGGCCTGAAACTGATTCTCTGGAGAATGGAACACATATACACATCATATACATATAAGAACATAAGAACATAAGAAGAGCCATGCTGAATCAGGCCAAGGCCCATCGAGTCCAGCATTCTGTGTCACACAGTGGCCCACCAATTGTACATGGGGATCTTGAGCAGAAAGAGAAGGCAAAACTCTCCCTTTCCCTTGACCCCCAACAAATGGTACTCAAGGGAATCCTGCCTGCCTCAACCAACATAGAGGCGGCACATGGACATCCGTTTTAATAACCACCGATACACTTGGCATCCATGAATCTATCTAACCCTGCCTTGAAGCTGTCAAGGCTGACAGCTGTCACGACCCCTTCTGGAAGTGAATTCCATAAATCAACGACCCTCTGGGTGAAGAAATATTTCCCTTTATTTGTCCTCACTTTCTTAGCTATGAGCTTTAGGGAGTGCCCCCTTGTCCTGGTATTGTGTGATAGAGAAAAGAATTTTTCTCTATCCACCTTTTCTATCCCATGCATGATTTTATACACTTCGATCAAGTCACCCCTGATTTTTCCCTTCTCCGTTAATTGTAATTCCTGGTATGGGTGCATGATTTGTAGCACAAACAGAATAAACTGCAAACGCAGTTTGCTCCTCAGCATTCATAAGACATGTGAACATTTTTACAAGAAATAAAACGGGAAGCTACCAGTTTGTCCTTAAGTTTACTATTTACATAAATGAGAAGGGTAAGAGAACAGCTACCTAAAGGACAATGTTCAGATGCTATATGTGATTTCAATAGCTGTAATGAAATAAATTAGCCTTCTACAACCCTTGAAATGAGATGAGATTCCATAATTTTTAGACAGCTTTGAAAAATATAGCCCCAGTGTACTTGGGGGGGCAAAAGGTTAGAGAGGAGAATGATACAGGTTATAATGACAAAATGGTGGTAAATGGAAAATATGTCAGTGCACTGCTGGATTATACCAGAATGACATTCAGGAGTAAATGGCCATTTCAGTTCTTCTTCTTCTTCTTTTTTTTTTTTTTTTTACAGTCAGGAAATTTTCTCCACTCTTGGCTGGGCTCTCCCCTTCAAACCCACGACCTACTGTACTGAAAAGAAAATGAAAAGCCAATGGTTGCTATAAAGAGGGGAGAAGATAGTGGCAGCAAGCAAATTAGCACTAGCCTCAGAAGTGAAAAGATTGAAACACTGAAACAACTGAGAGAATTGTTCCAAAATATGGGAAAGGGAATACCAAAGTGGGGACATACAATTCATGTCCACATTAACAAATTCTGTAAAATCAGTGACATAAAAAAAGCATTGTGGGAAGTAAAGTCTTCCTCCTGGTTCATTCAAGCCGGGGATAAATAAGCAACATGGCGACTGCTTTGGGAAGAAGGTTACAGTTTATTGAAGAGGCAGAAAGATGGTTCTTGCAGGAAAGAGCAGAGGGAAGAAGAAGAGAGCACCTGGGCTAGGGGTTTTTATACACCCTCTAGCCTTTTGTTTGGAATAGTTTCCTGTTCTTGGATGAACTTTGAGGCTATTTCTGAGTGTTTTTCTAGGCCTTGATATCTGTGGTTTAATCCTATTATCATATCCTGCTTCCCAGGTGATGGGGCTAATGACTCCTAGAGTTTGGGTGGGGTATGCAGATTTTCTCTTTGTCTTCTTGAGTTCTCTGGCTCCAACTTTCTGATGGTTTTACATCTACATTTGTATAGGGCTGGCTACTGCTTGGGGCAAAGAGATGAGGCCAGGGTTGGTTTTTGGTTTTAAAAACCCTTTTGAGGAAAAATATATTTTTCTGCCCTTTTAATATTTCCTTCTCTGGGCTAACTTCGCTCAGCATATATCAACAGGAGACTCAAGGTTTTTTTTTAGAGAATTCAGTTCTTTAAAATGGCTTCCATTTATCTCATTTTGTAAACTAAATAATGATTAACATTTCCTTTTAAAAAAGAGCAACATAGTGATTTTAATTTATACATCTGGGTTGTGTGTGTGTGGTGGTTTTTCTTTGTCATTAATTTTTGAGCATTTGAATACTAGACGAACTAGCTTTTTAAAAAAAATTTAAAAAAAGGAAGAGAGTTTGTGTGCACACAAATTTTCTTGCTCAGTTTGCTTCAGCCTCTGAGGAACATATAAGGATGGCTCACGTTGTTTCCATGAAGTTTTAGGCCAAAAAAGCCCTTTATGCATTAGAGTAAAAGGGAGTTTCAGAATTTGGGATCCCAATTTTAGATTTTTAAGTATAGCGAGATTTAGGATGGTGGGAGATGAATACGCTGATTTCAGTGAACATGAATCAGACAGAGATATTGAGTCAGGCCTCTATTTACAACCTGTGGTCTGGTCTTTATAAATCTAATGACTTAACTGCAGTCCTCTGAGATTTTAAATTGATGTTAAACGCCAAGTTAGCTGGTAGGAAAGCTATAAACATGTGTGCCTTAATCCTGAACAATGTGCAACTTGGTATGTATAATTGAAACCTTGGTGGGTGATCTGAGATGTGTGAAGCTTTCCCAGCTATGCAAATTATAACTTAGTACTATAAAGTGAACCTAGGCTGTTATCTCTCTGGTCAAACTAGGAAACTAGAAAGGGTCATTCCTCTCAGCAGGCTCAGGAAGCTGCAGAAGGGCCTGGGCAGACCACGTGGTTGCCCGGGACCAGACAGGCTGTCTCCAGCCTTGTGCGCATGTGCAAGGCAGGAGAATGCCGTGGAATGATTGGCTGATGCTGTCCCTGCCAGGGGTCTACAAAAGGGCCTGCGCCATTTTTGTTCTCTGTTCTGTTGGTGAATTGCAAATAAAGGAAGACTGTTTGTGTTACTCCACTTCGTCTCCATGCCTCTTCTCTGGGAACAGAACAATTCCCATATATCATTACAATAGTCTTAATTATCAAAGGCAGTGGCCTAATTTTAAGAATCTGTCTTGGAAGCTGATGGATCCAGATAGTTTCTTGAAGTCTCTTGCAACATTTTCGGCCATATTTAACATCTCTTCTTCTATCAACCACTCCCAACTTTCAGCCAGAATGACATTTATCTTAGAATTATGGAAACTTTGTTCCCAACCATATTTCAAGAGCTTTAAAAGTTTACGTATTTTTATTTCAACAGGAATTGATGAGATAAAATAAGATTTCTGTTTTCCAAAAATTGTTTTGTGTAACAATTCTATTATCTGGGATTTAATTAATTGTACAGTAGGAAAAATGCTTAACCCACTGGATGCTTGCAAACTTTCTTCTGTGTAGCTTAATGCAAGATTGCCTTTGGATTATTTCTTCGAATAATTTATAGAAGTATTGTTCCTTTTTTTGTGTTGCTTTCATTTTAAGTATTTCTGCTTTTCATTTCTCTTTCCTTCCTAAATCAGAATATATTTAGAAAAACCTTTATTTTTACTTTCAAATGTTATCTTAAAGTGGGCATGGATTTTTCTGAAGCATATTCTATATATGGGTAAAGGAATTTTTTTTTTTTGTTTTTCTCACTCATCGGTACATTCCAAACCAAGCTAACAAGTAATGTCATATTTATTATTCCTCAATCCTATTATAGGATTGAATAGGATAAAGAGAAAAATTGAAGATACATTAACTAATATTGCCAGAGGAAAGAATAGAAGACAGATACTGGTCTAATAAAATGTAATTTGCAGCAAAAACAATCATTTTAGTTGCCCTCTTTATTTATTTGGAAATTATATACTAATTTTTTGAAATAGCCTTCACATTTGCATACTTTATATTGTAAAACTATTTATTTTGGGCTGATAATTTTATTAAAAGTTTTACCTAGAACAATAAAAGTTGTTGTTGTTGTTAGCTGCAATGTCATCTCTGACCCATCGCGACCTCATGGACAACGTTCCTCCAGGCCTTCCTATCCTCTACCATCTTCTGGAGTCCATTTAAGCTCACACCTACTGCTTCAGTGACTCCATCCAGCCACCTCATTCTCTGTCGTCCCCTTCTTCTATTGCCCTCAATCTTTCCCAGCATTAGGCTCTTCTCCAGTGAGTCCTTCCTTCTCATTAGGTGGCCAAAGTACTTGAGTTTCAACTTCAGGATCTGGCCTTTTAAAGAGCAGTCAGGGTTGATCTCCTCTCGGATTGATCGGTTTGATCGCCTTGCAGTCCAGGGGATAAAAGTTAATACAAACTAAAAAGAAAGGAAAATGGTGCAAGAAAGCAAATATATCCATTTGTGTATGTGTGAGTGTGCATGTGTGTACCCTTACCCCTCAAATGACTTCCTACCTTAAGATGACAAGTATAAATAATTTCATAATCTGTTCCCCTCTTCTTAGCTAACAAATATAAAACTCTTCATCCCAGAGCCCATTTCTTAACAATAAGCAAATCAAGTAACATCTTCCCCAACCCAATTATCAGCAGTCTACAGCTCTAAAATATTAGCATTAATTAACATGTATAAACTCAACTTTCCACATCTCAATTCTGAAATATAAACAAAATCCCGTTTAAACGCATAAAAATTCCCCCATATCCCAATGTAAACAAAAGAAAAGAAAACCAAAGACTGACATAATAGAAAGAAACCATGTCTTCTTTACAAAAGGCAAGCTCCAATATACATTTTTCCATTCCAGATACCAACAATTCCAAAGAAACCCACCCCAAATAACAATTTAAATAAAGAGTCCATATCTGAAGTATAAACTGTAAACACACTCACACTTTGCACAAATATAAAATCATCCCTGATATAAACAAAATACTAAAATTTAGCATAAGAAAGAGAAATTATTTCTCCTTTAAAAAGACAAGATCAAGAAACTTTCTTACTTAGAGTAAAAAAAACACAGTTAAATGCAAAGCCAGTTTGAGTACTATACAGTTAGGATACATAAAATAACTGTGAGAGAAAGAACTATGACACCAGAATAGCAACATGTCCCTTTTTATTCCTGGTCAAATAAACCAACTTTGTATTCCTTTTTTCTCCCTGTACAGAACAATCTTTCTTTGGAATCCATTCAAATTGTTGTTGATTCTTATTACAAATGTCTTCAGTACTTTAAACAGGCTCTTTTATGAATTCAACAAACAGGGATTATTCCAAGTACTCTCTGGGATTGTCATTTTTATTTTCTTCTGAATTTTTAAAGCCACATCCACCTTCCTCTTTATATTTGATGACAAGTTCTTATTCAGAATCTTGTTTTTCTTTTGCTGCATATCTTGTTCTGTAACATCTTGTTCTGTAACATCTTGTTCTGGGAACAGATGACGTAACTGACAGAAGTTATGACGTAACTGACAGAATTGAATCAAATTCCTGATGAAGGTCCCTGTGCAGTTCCTCAAAGATATCTCTGAACACCATTATAAGTTACTTGTCTTGTTATGTCTTCAATCTACAAAAACATTTTTTCTTTTCCACAAGCATGCAATTATTCTTTATAAATAATTTCAAAGTCTTAATGTTCAAAATCCAATATTCCAATTTTCCAAGCTCTTAATCCATTTAAAACTTTCTGTAGCCAAAACATTTTTGCTTTTTACCTCTAAATTCTTAAGGGTTATAAAGATAGATCTTCATAATCTTATATTAAGGATTGATAATTACCTGGTGTTTCCAGCCTTGTCACTTTGAAGGCATCTAGCTTCTTTGAAGTAGTTAATAGGCAATTTTCCAAGGTTATTAGCTATGAGAGTGTGCAAACATAGTTTCTTTGAAAAGGCTCAATTTGGAGCTGGGTAATTATGGTGAATTCCCTTGTCTCCCAATTTTCTTTCCTGCAAAGATCAATGTTTGGCAGTCACTTCACGAGGAGCAACTGCAAGGAGTACAGCCTGGATGATCTTGCATCCTCTCCTTGTCCAGAGAGGAACCAATCTACCATCATCTCCCATATTCATGCCTACAATATTGACTCCACATTCAGAAAATGGTATCTTCAGTCTGCCATCTTCCCTGGAAGTCTATTTTACATTGCAAAGTCTCATTCTTCCTGGGCTCCAAGATCACCACAGATGGGGACTGCAGCCAAGAAATTAAAAGATGCTTGCTCCTGGGGCGGAAAGCTATGGCAGATTTAGACAGCATACTACCGGTAAAAAGCAGAGACATCACCCTGCCAACAAAAGTACATATAGTCAAGGCCATGGGTTTCCCAGTTGCAATGTATGGCTGTGAACGTTGGACCATAAGAAAGGCTGAGTGCAAAAGAATTGAGGCCTTTGAACTATGGTGCTGGAGAAGACTCCTGCGAGTCCCCTGGACTGCAAGGCAATCAAACCGGTCAGTCCTAGAGGAGATCAACCCTGACTGCTCTTTAGAAGGCCAGATCCTGAAGTTGAAACTCAAGTACTTTGGCCACCTAATGAGAAAGAAGGACTCACTGGAGAAGAGCCTAATGCTGGGAAAGATTGAGGGCAATAGAAGAACGGGATGACAGAGAATGAGGTGGCTGGATGGAATCACTGAAGCAGTAGGCGTGATCTTAAATGGACTCCAGAAGATGGTAGAGTACAGGAAGGCCTGGAGGAACGTTGTCCATGAGGTCGCGATGGGTCGGACATGACTTCGCAACTAACAACAACAATAACAAAGGATCACACTATATGTCCCACTCCCCAATTACCCCTAAAATTTAGATCTAATGCAACTCAGAATTCTCTTATCTTCTTTGTTGAGGTCTCAACTTAGGGTCGTCCTGGATTCATGGCTACAGTTAAATAGGCAGCTGGGGACTTTTGCTTGTTCCCCAGTTTCAGATGGTCCTGAATTTGCAGCCCTGTCTCCCTATCCATGGTCATTCATGTATTTGTCACAAGGATTACTGAAATGCATTCTACAGGGTGGTGCTGTTGAAGACCACCTAAAAACTGCAGTTGGGACAAAACATAATGGCCTCTTTGTTGACAAATCAAAGTCACCATGATCACATAACATGTATGTTATGGTTGCTGCATTTGTTACCAATAGGTTCCTGGGTTTAATTCAAAGAAATGGTTTTATCTGTATGGGTTGGTATCAAGGCAGTGATAGGATCAACTTCTTTGTGTAGAAACAGCCCACCCCCCAACTGCACAATGCTCTTTTATTGACTCCTGGACTCATGAGGTGAAGGGAGCCTAGGATCACAGAGAATGTTTTTCAGTTGCAGATCCGTGTCATAGAAGAGACTCCCCATGGCCATTAAACTAGCACTTTCATGGTTAGTCGTCCAGAAGCTATTAAAGGCAAAGCTCTTTTGGAGGCCATTTGGGGAATAAATAGGCATTACTGCACATAATGTACTGATCTGTCATGATCATTCATTTTGATTTTATATTTTTATTGCCTTTTATCATTTTATGTTCTATACTATAAAAACAGATAAATAAATATGTCTCCATACTGGTTGTCTTCACTTACTGACTGCCTCATTTAACAGCTGTTCAAAGTTACAACAGTATAAAAAACCCAGCTTTTTGACCAATCCTCACATTTATGACTATTGCAACTATTGTGATCACCATTCAGATGCTTTGCATTTGGCACATATTTGCAACCATTGGTACCTACTTCAGCCACACAATCACCATTTGTGTGCTTCACAACTGGGTTCCAAAAAGCAGGGCTAATGGGGAACGCTAATGTAAAATTGTAAGTCACGGTCATGTGATGTCTTGCTTAACAACCATGATGATTTCCTTAACAACCAAATGGGAAATGATGTTGTAAACCCTTCATGGTCATGTGATTTTCTGCTTAGTAACCATAGTACCTAATGACGGACTTGCTAGTCCCAACTGTGGTGGTGAAGTGAGGATACCTTTACTCTGGCTTGGTAATCAAAGTGCTTATGCTGGTCAAATTAAGGCGCATC
Source organism: Bothrops alternatus (assembly GCA_034064705.1). Taxonomy (NCBI): domain Eukaryota; kingdom Metazoa; phylum Chordata; class Lepidosauria; order Squamata; family Viperidae; genus Bothrops; species Bothrops alternatus. The sequence goes on along the minus strand of JARGCV010000023.1, from coordinate 109,520 downwards.
AAAAGATGGAATTTTCTGCTAATGGGAACATCATTCATTAATTGTTTCCCTTGATATGGGCTAAGAGAAGGAAGTGAACTTAGCCAACTGTCAACATTTTTAAATACTGTGTTTCCCTGAAAATAAGACCTACCCCAAAATAAATCCTAGCCTGATGGGTGGGCCAAATATAAGCTCTACCCCAAAAATAAGCCCGGGGTGAGTGTGGCCAGCACAAGAGGCATCAAGTGCATGGGGGCTGACGGTGTCCAGCAGCTGCCGTAGCCCGCCAGCCTCTTGAAGCACTGCAGGTAAGTCCAGCATGGAGGCAGAGGCGGTGGGAAGGGGGAGCCAGGTGATCCGGATGTGTCTTGCACTTTTCACCTAGAGGCAGATGGAACCTTTGTCTGCTTGCAAACGGGGCAGTTGTAAACCAAGGGATTTGCTCCATTTCCAGTTACTCCATTTGCAAGCAGACGAAGCTTCCAGTCTCCATCATTTCTCTGTCCTCATAGGTGCCCAAACACTTTTCACCCAGAGGGAGACTAGAACCTTTGTCTGCTTGCAAATGGTTCAGCTGGAAATGGAGCGAATCCCATGGTTTCCAACTGCCCCATTTGCAAGCAGATCAAACTCCAACTCCTCCCCCAGCACAGCAGGCTACGTGTCCTCCTGCTGCAGAGAGGCTGTGAGCAGAAACAGAAGTGGGCCAGCAGCCACGCAGGCTCCTGCCAGACAGGACTGTTGGTGCTGCCATGGCGAGGCAAGGCAGGTGTTGGGGAAAAAAATAAGACATCCCCTGAAAGTAAAACTACTGCCTCTTTTGGAGGCAAAAAAAAAAAAAGACTGGGTCTTATTTTCAGGGAAACATGGTCCTTCTCTGGGCAATGTTGATCTGCCTAGGAGATCTAGTCAGATTCACCTGTGGCATCCTTGAAACAACCTGTTGTTTTCTACATGGGTATGATAAGCAGGTCCCATCAAGAACAATAGAGAAAGCAAGACTAATGCTTCTTTAAAGTGTGCTGCCTTTCAGTCCCCTCAGAGAGAAAAAAAATCTCAACTTAATACTACCTCTGTTCCTAGGACATGGGAAATGCTACATCATGGTTTCTGAGCTTGTTTCGAGACCCCCTCAATGGATCTTTACAGGACTTCCTGTGTCTGGTGTCTAATATCTGATGGCCTCTTTGCAAATACACAGAACGGATGCTTTCCATAAGCCCCTTTTTAAGCAACATTGCCAAGCGCTTGGCTCTGGTCAAATTTACGTAATAAGAGTCTTGGAGCTCTGTCAGTCCATCAGCAGAGCAGCTCTCCAAAAACCCTGATGGGACCACATTTGGTTTATGGGGAAAATCTGGCAAGCGAAAGATTGAATACAGAAATGGATCAGATGTGGCTAAGGGTTCTGAAAGGAAAAAAAAATATTCCAGAGGAAAAAAAATCTTCCAAAGCAATTGAGCAACAGCTCAGAATATTGGCAACTATTTCATTCGAAGACTTCTTCCCTTCTCGTTTCTTCTCACTGTGGTGTATTTTCATCAAGATAATCTTCCATGCTCTTTACTGCTTCCCCTCCTTTTTAAAAATATCTCAGCTTGCAGCAAAGCAAAGTAATATTTGGCAAGACCATGGGAAATTGGCAATAAGAGTCAGTCACTTGCCATCAATGAAATGCTGTTGCCACCATAGTAGACCCAATGGAACTCAATGATGGAGAAGGATGTTCACACAAGACTCCCTTAAGACTGGCCACCAGGCATGCACACTTGCTAGCTCATCTCCAGATTAACAGAATAACAGAATTGGAAGGGACCTTGGAGGTCTTCTAGTCCAACCCCCTGCTAAAGCAGGAAACCCTATACCATTTCAGACAAATGACTGCCCTATCTCTTCTTAAAAACTTCCAGTGTTGGAGCATTCACAACTTCTGGAGGCAAGTTGTTCCACTGATTAATTATTCTAACTGTCAGGAAATTTCTCCTTAGTTCTAGGTTGCTTCTCTCTTTGGTCAGTTTCCATCCATTGCTTCTTGTCCTGCCCTGAGGTGCTTTGGAGAATAGCTTGACTCCCTCTTCTTTATGGCAGCCCCTGAGATATTGGAACACTGCTATCATGTCCCCCCTCGTCCTTCTCTTCATTAAACTAGACATATCCAATTCCAGCAACCATTCTTTATATGTTTTAGCCTCCAGTTCCCTAATCATCAGATTGAAAGGCATGGTTTTGCCTGTTTCATCTCAGCTTTGGGGGGCTGAATAAAATGATATAGCTGAGATGAAAGAGGAAAAATCATGCCAAAGTGGAGATCTGTTCTCACATAATATCAATTTCAGTAACACCTGTAGCATTTGGTTCTCTTCCCTGTTCCTCTATGATACTACATCCGTTTCCCGTTTTAACTAATTTTTCATCCCCCATGTCTCAGTCAGTATCAGTGACCACCAAATAAGTTTAATTCTTATTTGGTGGTTTCTCAATTTTCTCTTCCCTTAATTTTTTCAAACACATATGGCAAACTTCTGCAAATTTGGAGGTTCCACCAAGTCTAGGGCTACCAGAGCTTGGCTCCAAAACTGCTGGCTTCTATTCAATCCTCCCATTGTGATTTTTGCAGATTAAAATTGATTGTTCTAACCATATCAAAGAATATAACATATAACAAGAATCATCAGCCACATTTAAAATTTAATATTAAATTAAAGAGTACATTGTTATTTTACTGTACTGTATCCATTTCTGAGTTGCCTTTTAGATCATGCAAGAATACATGATCAAATAATATTAAATATAAACCTTTCAAAATAAATTAGACTCCAAAGACAGATTTTAAAGACAGCCTTTAAAATGCCACATCAGTAGAAAGTGTTTGACAGGAATTATAACAATACATCAGTAGCAATAGAATAAAAAAATAAATGTGAATTTTCTTGAGTACTGAACAAGCACAGAGTAATGATCAAGAATAAGCCACAAGTCTGTAGTTTTCTAGATTCTGTAAGGTTTAATTCTTGGTTTTTCCCCAGATTCAAACCAAAATCAAGATTAGTCTACAAATGCCGTTATCACGGGAATTTTTAAACCACATTGCTGTATGTTTTATTTTCTTCTGTTTTTATGCTTTGGAAAATTTAAGTGATTAAATCTTGTCATTATTTCTCTGGGGGTTTTTATTTGTTTTTTTTTTTGTTTTTTAAGATGGGCATGAGTAGATATTTGGCTATCATTTGAGGATTTCTCTGTCTTTAAGTAAAGGACTGCTACTTGTTTTTATTTGGCCACTTAATGGAATGCTGTAAAATATTTGTCCTTAGCCAAACATTTTTCTACCATTTCTACTTAGTCAAACATTAATTGGTTAAAATGCTGCCATCTATTGGCAATTGGCTAGAAACAACAAATAGTTCATTTAGTTCAAGGGTAGGAAACCTTGACTCTTTTATGACTCGTGGACTTCAACTCCCAGAATTCCTCAGGAATTCTGGGAATTGAAGTCCACGAGTCATAAAATAGCCAAGGTTGCCTACCCCTGATTTAGTTCAAAGTTACCACAGTACCGAAAAAAGTGACTTGCTATCATTCTTCTCAGTTACGACTTTGTAGTATCCCCATGATCATGTGATCAAAATTCAGATGCTTGGCAATCGGTTCAGACTTACAACTGTTGCTGTGTCGCAAGGTCATGTGATCACCTTTTGCAAAGTCAATGGGGAAGCCAGATTCACTTAACAACCAGGTTACCAACTTATCCACTGCAGTGGTTCACTTAACAACTGTGGCAAGAAAGATCATAAAATGGAGCAAAGCTCACTTAACAACAGAAATTTTGCGCTCAATTGTGGTCGTAAGTCAAGGACTACCTTCATTGGATTACAGTTTATTAAAAAAAACTAATTGCAATGCGATAGCAAAGTAATACCGTAGCTGGACTGATGGATTGTGCTGCATGATTTCAGAGTACGTCTATAACATTTTATTTTCAATATTAAAAAAGTTAACCTTTGAGGAAAATGCTAAAATTCTAAAATGGAATGTAATGGCTTATTGCTGTTCTTTCAGATTTCCAGATTTTTCAACATGCTAGTGTAGTGCTGCCTTTCCTGAAAATCTGTAGTTATTCCATTTTAGAACACCTCATCCTGAAAAGAATAGATCATACATTGTAATGACATTTTTGTGTAATTGCTTGAAGTCATCCCACTCTTTTTAACTAAAATAGGTTGATGTTGGATTTATAATCTGTGCTTTGATTCCCTGGGTGTTTAAATGTGAAGTCCTGTATTTGGAAAGAATTGTATTTCAATTCAAGGCTAGTTTCTCATCTCCATTTGTTGTGAAGTATTTGGTCAACCTGAGCAAAAATAAAACTGTTCTGATTTGCTGTGGTGTTATGTTAGCTCAGAATGTTGAGTAATTAGCACCAATGTAAAGAATATTGTTTGAAGATACCTTTTATATAGTCCTTGGTGCGCTCTGGTATTTTGCTTGCAGACATTTCATAACCTAAGACCATGTTTCCCCAAAAATAAGATCCGGTCTTATATATTTGCCTCCAAAAGAGGCAGTAGGGTTATTTTCAGGGGATGTCTTATTTTTTTCCAACACCTGCCTCATCTTGTGGCAGTGGCTCCAACAGCCCCATCTAGCAGGAGCAGGCGTGGCCGCCGGCCCCCTTCTGTGGCCACTTGTGGTTACTCGCCGTAGGAGGCCGCATGACCCACCTTGCCACTACTATGAGGCGAGGCAGGTGGGGGAAGGGGTTGAGCTGCCCCAACGGCCCCATAGGCACCCAAACACTTTTTGTCCAGACAGAAAAATGACAGAGACTGGAAGCTTCATCTGCTTGCGAATGGGGTGCTTAGAAACCGAGCAATTCGCTTGGTCACCAAAAGCCCCATTTGCAAGCAGACAAAACTTCCAGTCTCCATCATTTCTTCATCTGTGTAAAAAGTGTTTGGGTGCCTATGGGGCACTTGGAAACGGAGCGAATCGCTCCATCTCCAAGCACCCCATTTGCAAGCAGACGAAGCTTCCAGTCTCCTTCTGGGCAAAAAGTGTGCCTGCCACCTCCCTGCCTCTGCCTCCGCACTCAGATTTACCTGCGCTGCACCAAGGGGCTGGCAGGCTGCTACTGCTGCTGAACACCACATGCTCACCACCACTTGTGCTGGGCATACCCATCCACTTATTTTGGAGGTAGGGCTTATGTTAAGTAGGGCTTATTTTCAGGGTGAGCCTTATTTTCAGGTAGTATCATCAATGCACGTTCAGAGCATGTGCAGAACCCCAATGATGTTGCCTAGTTGGGTCACGAAATGTCTGCAAGCAAACAATGAAGCTCAGAAAGCACCAAAGACTGCACAGATCAATTTGGAGTTACCCATGTCCTCTTCTATGGGAATCTTTTACATTTTTCCATGCATAGCCATTCAGCTGCTTTGGGAATTGGGGAGGAGAACTGGTAACTCTCCAGATGTTGGATTCCAACTCTCATTATTTCTAGCCGGTATGATCAGTGATACAGAACTGTACTTCAGCAACATTTGTGTGACCTCACATTCTGCTTGCCTGCTTTGGATGACTGACAGCTCTTTGGCATGGTTTGGTTTTCAGAATGCCAAATGATGGCTGAAAACCTCATGCTGAATAAGGGTATTTCCTAAGCTTGTGGAATCACGCAGAATTCTTCTGAATATACTGTGGGTTGACTTATGACCATTAAAAGTTATGACAACCCCTCCCTCCCCAAAAGCTACTTATGACTCTATTCTGATTTCCAACCCACCCACCCACCCACATACACACAGAATCACATGAACACATTTTGGGCATTTGGCAATTGGTTCACTCTTATGACCATTTGCAGCATCCCCCAGTTTTGCATCCATGATTTATTCTTTTTTTGCCAGTTTCTGACCTTTGGGGCCATTTTTGGCAAAAAAAAAATGGCCATAGAAATATATTGATTCACTTAACAACTGCTGCGACGTAGTTGTAAAAAATTGTAAAATTGGGTCCAACCTCGTGCCTCAATTTATAACAACAACAACAACAATAATAATAATAACAATAATAACAATAATAAAGTTGGAAGAGACCTTGGAGGTCATCGAGTCCAACCCCCTGCTCAGGCAGGAAACCCTATACCATTTCGGACAAATGGCTGTCCAGTCTCTTCTTAAAAACTTCCAGTGTTGGAGCATTTACTGCTTCTGGAGGCAGGTTGTTCCACTGGTTAATTGTTCTGTCAGGAAGTTTCTCTTAATTCTAGGTTGCTTCTCTCCTTGATCAGTTTCCATCCGTTGCTTATAATTGGAAATTCTGGGCTCTGTTACATCCATAAGTCAAGGACTATCTGTATTTGGAAAAAATAATATTTTTGAACTACACACAATTCTTTTTAGGGATGTGAGAGAAAGAAGGTAAATTTGACCTTATCATTTGGTTAGGTGTCCTTGAGTATAGGATTTTCCATTATAAAACGAGGATGGGAATATTCAAGTCTTTAGTACTACCTTCTGAGCCTTAGGAGTGAGATATTCACCATGCTAAATCTGTTTGGAAGGATTGTAAGGTTAATCGGGTAAATAAGCCAGGTTCCACAAAGGCTTCGGTAGGCAGAGGGCAATGAAAAGCAAGATGGTGACATGTATATAGGCTTTTACATAGGCTTTTGAACTAGCTGGACAATCCTGGCTTGGTATTTTGGGATTAAAGCCCAACACATCTAAGAATGGCAGATGGAGAAAGCTGAATCAATCTACTTCTTCAGCTTAGTTGGCTGGCAAACCAGTCTCACTTGATTTTATTGCTGTGTATTGGTGAGAATATTCCATCTTATCTGATCAGGAAGACTGAAAATTTGTCTTTTGGCATATCAGCTTTCTTGGGCAAAGGTACCAGATAGTCCTCCAGATATCATGGTCTCATGGCCAACAGCTCTAGTCTTCCCATTTTGGACAAGGATATTAATTAGTAATCTAACCACAAAGATATTAATTGGTAATTTTCTTGTTACTAATGAAGTTCTTTGGGATCCACATTGCATTATGTGTGGCAGCTCTGAAGAAGAACAGGCTCTGAATACAGTCCAGGGCTGAGGAAGAACTTGTGTCAACTGAAATAACTTTAGAATCTTTCTCTTTTCTACAAAGTTCTTTAGCTAAAATAATTCAGGAATGATGTATCCTTGCTCAACACGGTCATTTTAGTTTCCAAAAATTCTTGGCTGCTGTTTGTTTTAGCTAAACAGTATTTGGAAAGAAGGTATGTTAGAAGAAGAGATTAAGCTTTTTGGTTTTTCATGACCTTGTGCTGATATTTTGATCTTTCCTCTTCCAGTTTGCTCTTCTAGTATTTCACCTGCATATCAATTGTCTGTGATTAATTAGAAAACTTCAAACACATAATATGATTGGCTAGCCCTAATATTTTATCTCATGGGCCTTGGTATACAATACAATTTTTCATTTGTAGAAAACAAAAGCTGATACATTTTTACATCTGTATCTGTATTAAAGCAGCTTCCATAATTTTGCATCCTGCTTTAGAATACAGCATGTTCTAACATATAGGAATGAATCCTTTATTTGTAATAATCTTATTTTTTATTTGAGAGGGCTCCACCACACAGGATTTTGGTGTCATTAATCACATATTGCTGTTTGGGGCAGTAAAGCTGATTTTTCTACTCCTGGACCAATGATAGTGCAGCTTAATGCAGCTTATTTGGACAATCTGTATTTTTAATTTTCCATGTATAAGAACTGGCATCAAACTAACTGAACTCAGAGTTCCCTGGAATGTTTCATGGACAACCTTGTAAGGAAACCCAATCTTCATGCCTTTAGTCAGATTCTAACCTGTTTCACAATCTCTTGCTTAACCCAACCTCCAAGACTTTGTTCATTATTGTCTTCAACCCAATTTTGACTGTCTGAACTAGTCTCTGAAGTTTTTTTGGCATGGGTTTTCAGAACTGACTCTTGTCCTTGCCTGTCTCGTAGGGTTGAGAAAGTGTGACTAGTCTCTGGGTTTGAGAGAGTGATTAAGACATTTGGCTTAAGTAAATCATCTTACCTTCTCCAATCATACACAGATACTATTTAACGAGCCTACATTGTACCCTGTAACATGGTTGTTGGGAATAGGCTACAAAACCGCAGGGTTATATCAGTCCTCTAGCTTACAGTGGGAATTTATTGCAGGAAAAATAATGTCTAGGTAGCTTCCACTTGTATCAACTCAGATCCTTTTTAGCGAATAATGCACATAGCGTGTAATGAAAAGAAGTGAATGGGGACGATTTTTTCCCTTTTATTATTCATTATTTCCACAAGTCCCATGTTGGATGAAGAGGAACTGGTTGTTTAGCCTCTTCTCCAAAGTACCTGAGAGGAAGACAAGAAGTAAAAACTAATTAAGGAGAGAAGCAACCTAGAACTAAGGAGAAATTTCCTGACAATGAGAGCAATAAATCAGTGGAATGGCTTGCATTCAGAAATTAGAGGTGCTCCGTCAATAGAGGTCTTTAAGAAGAGATTGGACAGCCATTTGTCTAGAATAGTATGGGGTCTCCTGCTTGGACAGGGGATTGGACTAGAAGACATCCAAGATTCCTTCCAACTCTATTATTCTGCATTCATTAAAAAACTAATCAAGGTTCAACAAAATGTTTGTCTGTGGACAGTGCTTTATAAATAGTATATTAGGACTTTGCACTTAACTGTGGTGCAAAGTTTTTTTAATAGGCACCATATAACATTATGTGTATATACATGAAACTGGGAAACCTAGGAGTGTACATACAATCAGGAAACAATATGCAGATGTGCAATTTTGTGAATTGCACAGCCGGTTTAGCACAATTGGGATGAAAACAGATCCTCTTGTGAACTTGTTGGCATGATAAATCTTTCAAACTTCCCTCTGTAGTACAGTGGATTGTAGTAGATTGACTAAGGCAATTTTGTACAAAGGCATCTTTACTTTCACAAGACTAGCAAAAAAAATTTCAGAACCATGTAGGAATTTCCTTGGTTGAGACATGACCACTTCTGTAAAAAACTAAGTGAATGTAGAGAGACGGACATGCTGCAATCAGGTATTATGGGAAGCATAGAAACTTGACTAGAACCTGAGTAATTATTATTCCAATTAGGCTGAATATACATCTTTTACTCAATGCCTTTGATTTTCATATGGTGAGTTATAGCTCACATTACAGCAGATTCATCTTTACCTTTATCTGGAATTTCCAAGCCACATTAACTGAAAAGTATATATCAAGTTTTTATAAGTTATTAGTATTATTATTATTTATTAAACTTATATGCCGCCCTTCTCCCAAGACTCAGGGCGGCTCACAACAACAATACAGTATAAAAAACATAACATAAAATCAATTAAAATTACTAATTTACAATATAAAGACTAAGCAATTTATTTCACTCACACAATCACAGTCAAAGGCCCAGGGGCAGAGTGCAGCTCACACGCCCCAAACCTGTCTGCATAAATGTGTCTTCAATAGTTTTCGGAAAGCTAGGAGGGAGGAAGCAGTACGGACCTCTGAGGGAAGCTGGTTCCAGAGGGCTGGGGCAGCAATGGAGAAGGCCCTAGCCCTAGGCCCCACCAGATGACATTGTCTAACACAGTGGTTCTCAACCTTTTTCAGGTTGAGACCCCACTTGCCCCGCCCATGCGCGGTGTGACCCTGGCACGTGCGCGTGCGCGTGCGCACACACATTGGGCCAATCCACGCATGCGTGGCACGCGCACGACAAAAAAAACAAAAAACAAAATGGCGGACCGCGACGGGCCGATCCGCGCATGCGCGGCGTGCACACAACGGCCCGAACCGCGCATGCACGGTGCGCGCGTGACAAAAAAAACAAAACAAAAACAAAACAAAAAACAAAATGGTGGACCGCTGTGTCCGGCGACCCCTGCGAAACGGTCGTTTGACCCCAAATGGGGTCGCGACCCATAGGTTGAGAACCGCTGGTCTAACAGACGGGACCCGTAGGAGGCCAACCTGAAAACAGTTACTGCGGACCTATGTATATGCACCTTTTTCTTATCTGATAAATGATTATCTGATTTATAATTTCAGCTTGTCCCTCCTCTCTCTGGTTTAAACAACTTTCAAAGATAGTTCCTTGGACTTAGAAGGCAGGAAATAATAAAGCTGAATATCATCCCGATATACTATTGGTGACATTCTACTCAAACGTTTTGAAAGACCATATTGATTTCATGTAGGAGTCAAAGCAGAGTTCTATTGGGCATTTTGCCCACTACTGCTTTCTCAACTGAACTGAAAAGGACTGGAACCTCTGCAAAACAATACCCCAAATTCCTATTTCAGATGGCCCCAAAGAATACTTTGATCAGTGGTATCGAGAGCTACTGAGAGGTTCCCACCATCTGGCTTCTGACATAGGTCATCTATTAAGATAATCAGAGTAGCCTCAGTGTACCTGAGTAACATCCCAGTTGAAATGGATTCAGAAAAAAGGTTTTATCTAGGCGCATCTGGAGTGGCCAGGCCACTATTTACACAGTCATTTTACTCAAACAGCTGAGAGTGGCCTGTAATTAGAAAGAACTTCTGAGTCAACAAAGGTTTTTATTAACTGCTGCTTTGAAGCATGGTAGGGTACAAGTCATTCCAAAGAGGCATATATCATCTCCTCCCTTAAACATGGGATCTGTCAGTCCTAACAGTCTCTAGTCATTTTTATCAGACAGGAAGAGCACCAGAGAAACAAGTGGTGGCCTCTATTCTCCAGCTCCCTGAGTTACAGACTGTAAACAATTTGTGTGAATCTGAGAGGTCTTTACCAACCTGGTCCCGAAAAGAGATCAGGAGAACCATCTATTGCAGGGGTGTCAAACTGCTGGCCTGTGGGCTGGATGCATCATAGCGAAACTGTGCCCACCCCATTGCCAGCAATGGCAAAAAAGTTGTGATACATCATGACACATCACATGACATTGCGAGTTTGATACCCCTGGTCTATTGCATTCTACAGCTTCTCCCGCAAAGGTGCTATAACTGGCTACATTTCTTTGTCACTCTAACTTTGCCCCTTCCCTTGAAGCTAAATATCCAGAGAGGGTTTTATTCAAGTCTTTTGTCTTAGCTCTTCCTGCGAGCAGGACATTTAAAAGGTGAGATAAAAAATTAATAATAATATTGTTGAAAAAGTAGTCAAAAATTAGCAGGTTATACAATATTGTGGGATTTCTGAATACAAAGTGATAAAAGTCTTGGCTCATAACATACCATATTTAACTGTGGTTGAAAAGAGGAAAGTGTGAATCAGTTAAATTCAAATGTGGCAATTCCAGGGGGTAGTAAAATAGACAAAGAATTGGACAAAAATAACAGATTATCAAGATCTGAAAATCAAAGTTGAAAGATTATGGCATAAACCATCTGTGGTGATCCGAGTGATTAACAACACCCTGGGTGCCAAACCAAAAAATCTTGAATGGCATTTAGAAAATCTACACATTTATAAAATTTCCATCTGTCAATTACAGAAGGTCATATTGCTTGTATCTGCACATATACTAAATAATACATTATGACATCCTAGGTCCTTGGGAATTACTCAGTGCATATGAAGGCCAACATCAGCTAAAGAATACGCAGCTATGATTTCACTGCTGTGTATATAATATTTTGTAATGTTTATAAGAGAAAAAGTTGCAAAGCATGTATTCAAAAGACAAATGCAGAGTGATTTTGATGGGAAACTATTGTGAAAGAGGAGTATAAACTGAATGGGAAAAAAATAAAAGTATGAGATGATTTTGGATGAAAGTGAAGTGAAGGAATGCTGAAAGAAGCGTTTTAGATATTTGTATGAGAATTGTAGTGATATGTAGAAGAGTGGAATGGGAAATCAATTTTAACAGATGTTAATACCCTTGGGAAAAATGATGAAAAATAACAATAAATGCTATAAGAATATTTAAAAAGGTAGTAAGGCTGTGGGTTTAGATGGTATAATTGGTGAAATGTTAAAATACGGATAGGAATTCTTTAAGGAGTGCCTGTGTGATTTGTTTGTATGAAAAATGCTGTTATTGTTCACTTGTGTGAAGGGAAGGAAAGCATTAATGCAAAAAACTAAGGGGGATTCATTGGTTTAATGGGCTTTAAACAAGTCTTTAGGAGAATTCTGATAGAAAGAGTTTGAGAAGTGACAGCAAGGATAATTTGGGAAGTGTAATGTGGTTTAATGCAAGGAAAAAGTGTACAGATTTTTGCTTTCCAGCAAGACACTGAGAGATGTGAAAAGGTTTATTGTATATTGATTTTGGTACTTTTCTAGAATGTTTACTAGTGGGGAATTGGATGGAGAAGTTTTAAGATATTCAAATGCTGAAATAAATGTAATGGGTCGTATGTAAGTCCATTGTGGTGAATGAGTTTCTGTTGAAAGAAGCAAAAATAACTGTGCCTAACAGCAGCTTTCTGCCCTTTTATATGGAAATGAGACTTGGGCATGTAAGGAGAAACATAACATTAATTTCAAATAAATAGGTAGAGAATAGGTAACTTTTAAAAATGTGTATGACAAAACAAGAACCAATAAAGTAATGTGATAAATAAATGTGAACTGAATACAGAAGAGAGTATCCATACTCTAAGTGAATACAATAGTAAGTGAGTGAAATACATTCAGGTGATTTGATCAGATAGAAATACATGGGGATTCAATCACAAAACTAATGGATGAAGTAAGAGTGAATATGTTAAGGGGCTATTATTGAATGGAATTTGTAAATGAGATGAGACATTTCAAGAACAAAAGGCAAAATATGAAAGAATGAAAAGGCATGGTGGAAGCAAGAAGTATTTGCTAAGATAGAAAAGCAAGGAATAGCAGTATAGTGATAAGATAAACCAGATTTATCTAGTTTATTGGTCTTATCTCGTTATTATTATTTATTATTATTTATTTAATTTCTATGCCGCCCTATTCCGGAGAACTCAGGGCGGCTCACAACATGTCTTTCATTTCTTTTGCTTATTGTTTCTTAATCCTTTTCATTATGTTATTTACCTTAAATGGTAGGATAAGTATGTACACAGTGTGTTCTGAAGGTATATAAGTATGTACGCAAGAGCTTATAGGGGAAGAGACTCTAGACTGGTTAATATTTGGATATTTCCATCAAGAATTTATCATTTACCTTCAATAGGTTTTCTCTAGCAGATTTCAAATGATAAAATAAAGTGAAATGTGTTTCTTTCGATCACATGCACATTGATTTTGAACAATTGTTTCTGCTTCTTCCACTTTTGGGGGAAAAGCACCATAGAATTATTAAAAGTCCTTTGTCACCTTCTTTGACATCCTTACCCATGAAATTGGGTTATAAATCTCACCACATTCTTGGCAAACAAGATGCTCCCATTTTACAGCAGCCCACTTTGATGCAGAAACAGGAGTGATTCAGAATGTTTTCAAATCCAGCCCAGTCTACACTTTCATTGGAGAGAATATCTGACTCACCTGATTTCCCACTTCTGGTATCCTGCCATGACAAAAAAATGGCATGAATTCATAATGGGCTCAAGAAAGAAGCCATCTTGCACGAAATTAGGTGCAGAACAAAGCAAACATATTTGTTGGCAGATGAACATTAAGGTGCTGAGATCTCTTTTAGTCAGAAAAGGTAATTGGCTGCCAGTTTTTTTATAAGTTCCAAGACCTCCCCAACACACACAAACAGACACAACGACACACACACAAAACAAGCATACCTATTCCCATTGTTTCCTAATTGACATGAATAGCAGAGCAGCCTTGTTAAGCACTGTTTCATTGAGTTAGAAATTAGAAAACTTGGGCAAAAGAAAGGCTATCCCAAAAGAAAGGTTAGCCCATTTCTTTCAAGATGGTGGAGCTTGCCATCTTAAGACTAGGGCTGGAATATGCCAGTTGGTTTTTGTATGCAGTCTTGAGGGAGAGAGATCTGTAATGTCTTGGGCTGGCCTTGACCTTCAATGTTAATATTTTTTTAAAAAAAATCCTATCTGTTTTATGCACATTGCCTGACATCAGTGTATTTCATCAAAATGTCTATGCAGAAGTGCAGCTCATAAGATTGAAGGACTTTCACTTATATATGAAGCTTTTGAATGGGAAGAAAACAAATATTACTAGTGTTTCTTCCTCAGATGAACTTCTTGCCTGGCCTGACCTCAAAGTCCCCAATCATCCAGAGACATTAACTAAAGAAGCAAGTATTCTCCTTACCATTAAAGTAATCACTGCCAGTTCTTAACTTCTATTTGTTGGCAGATGAACAAGACCTGAATGGAAACTAAAGACAAGTCAATAAATGTTTTGGCAAAGAAACAGAACTTCCCTCAGGGAAGCAGTTGATGGAGTTCAGAAGAGAGGAAAAGAGTGACCCGCTCTAGGCCTTCCTATTTTTCTGATAAAAACACGCCTGCAGGTCAACCTTCACATTTGATTCTACTCTTTACACTTACAGGAACATTTTGTGTTGTCTCTAGAAATCTTGGAGGATTTATGGCTGACATTTCCCAACAAATATGGAGCCTAGTGGTATTTGTTTCCGCCTTGTCAACATTGAGACTCAGATTTGGCATAGGCTACTCATACTTTCAATTCTCCCCTTGTGTAGCCTTTTGAGATTAATCAAACTAGCACCAAAGTGAATGGCATGCTTGTGTAACTGAAGGAAATATGGTTAGCAGGAATGCAGGAAAAGACCTCCTCAGGTTGCCACACCTGGGCTGTGCAACTTTCTGTGAAACAACTGACCTTTTAACAAAAATGCATAAGTTGCCTAAGATGTTCTCTATACTCAAAGACTGGGAAATAGCCAACGTTATCTCCATTTTTTAAAAAAAGACCTGGACATAATTTGGGAAATTACAGACCAAACAGTGTAACATTTGTTGCAGGTAAACTGAGAAAAATGAGTCACTTATCAAATAATGAAGAGCAATTTTGGTTTTCTAAAATGTTTTAGAGCTTGTGAGGAAGTATATATAAGCCTATCAACAGAAAGTACTGTTGTGTTCTTAAACCATACAAAATAGGATAGAAGATAGGAGTCAACGGTCAGTTCACACAATGGCAGATTGTAGATATGAAACTAGTCTTTCAAAACTCCTCTGTAAGTTCTCTGATTAACACTAAATTATTCAGAGCAATATAAATTAACTAGGAATTTAAATGTTTTATGTTTGATTATTTTCAAATGTGAGCTATTGTGGATATTTTTTTCTTTAAAGTAGGAAAAGCAGATAGAAATATTCTAATCAATAAATAATTACCACAGAAATGGTTTATTAGTTTGGGAAATTGTTTATTGAAGGCTCCTTAATACGTTTATCAGTCAAAACAGAGCAAATTTTGTTGTGATGAAGGAGAGTAACAATTTTTGTCTACAAAGCTACCACCTATCCCCAGGGGTGGTGGGTTGCAAACAGACAGCTGTCCACATAAACCATACTGACATGCTCAGACACAGATACACTCCATACACTTGCCTATTGTTCTTGAGAAGAGTAACTAGGAAGAATGGGAAACATTCTCATTTTCCTGGGAACAGAGAACCTTCTGTATACAGACTTGCGGTATACAGTAACTCAACTATTTTGAACAGTCATTGGAGATGTAGACTTCTCCATTTGCATTGGGAAATCAGCCATATGTTTTGATCACATTGATTAATTGAACGGAAAGAAAAGGTAAATGTATTAAGGAACTTTCCATGACAACATGGACCACATTTATTTGTTTGTTTGTTTATTTATTTATTTAATTAGTTAGTTAGCCAAAGGCTATATGTGATCTGAGGTTCATGGGCTACCAAACATTCCATATGGACTAGTAACTGACTCTTAAAAAAAAGCCACACAACTTTGAAGCAGAAGATTGGAGTCAATGGTCAAGTGACACAATGGCAGATTGTGGATATGAAACTAGTCTTTCGAAACTTGTCTGTAAGTTTTCTGATTAACACTAAATTATTCAGAGTAATATAAATTAACAAGGAATTTAAATGTTTTATGTTTGATTATTTTCCAATGTTGATGTGAGCTGTTATGGATATTTTTTTTCTTTAAAATAGGAAAAGCAGATAGAAATATTCTAATCAATAAATAATTACCACAGAAACTGTTCATTAGTTTGGTCAGAAGCAGATCCCTAATTAAATCTTACACAATGTACTAGTTTATTACTTAACTTTAGGACTGAAATTCTGAAATTGATCTACGGGAATGAATAAAAATGTTTTATTGAAAGAAGGCATAAGAATAAGTTAGTTAATGAAATGTTCTGGCAGTTTAATTTAATGGCATCATGCTCCCCCCACCAACTGAAATGAGTAAATTATATCAAGTCCATTATCTGGTGACTATTAAAAATATCATGGAGAAGGGGGAAGTTGCTTGAGCTGTCAAGAATTATATCACAAAAATTTAGTAAATACCCATGACTCTTACATAACAATTTCTATGCAGTAACTGCAAAAATTTGCTTCTTTGTAACTGAAGCAAAGTAATGAACCTACAGTGAACCTACAAACTTTATTTAAAGCTCATTAAATGTTACTCAAAGACGCGAAAAACCAGGTTAGAGACAGATCCTCATGGAGTAACAATGATTGGTCTATGCAGTTGGTCTAGGAGTCGAAAATGACTGGATAGCACATAATCAATCAGTCAATCAGATGTTACTCAAATATATGACAGAGCAAATGACATGGGCACTTCCTTTAGGAAGTCATTCTCTCTTTTATCTACCATTTTTCTACCATTACAACGTATTTTTGAATACCAATTTACAGTGTTTCGGAAAAAAAATAAGATAAATTGATATAAATGGGACAAGTGTATTGTAAATGGCAGAGTTCATCTGACATATGACCTGAAACTTACATGATACCCTAAAGTGTTTAAATGGATGATTTGTAGGGAGTGGGAGGTGTCAAAAAACTTAAGATGATTGCTATTGTCACACAATTGGAACCCTGCCCCCTTTTTTGTGTATGTTGTACATTAAGGGGGGGGTTGTACAACTTTAATCACATTATCATGGTTGCCATGAAAAGGCTAACCCTAACGTGGGGACAGAATTAAGGAAGTAATCAGTCTGGAGTCATTATGTTACCACAAGTGATCCAAATGAATCCAAGCCCCCTTGAATTTCATTAACTCTTATCTAGCCCCAGTTTAGGGCTGACCATTAGTTGACTAGATTCTTGTGTATAGGCTTGAACAATAAATCTTCTGAACTGGAACTAGCATGTGATCCTGATTCTTTGCACCTGACCCTCTCCCACAAATGACCTAAGTCTTGTACCTTCTTCTCCTCTTCGACCTTAAGGGGTTTAGTCATTTCTAACATCTTCTCTTCAACTGGAATTTTTGTCCCATTCTGTTCTCTTAAGTTTACCTGTCTGTAATACCTTGTCTGCATTTTATGTGCCCAAAGACATTGCCTGGTCAAAATTTGTACAAATTATTTATAACGTGTATTTGTTTCCCATTCTTTTAACCGTTTTGGAAATGTAGAATAAAAGCAATTTATAAAAGCATTAAACATCAATAATACAATACGCAAAAGCAGTGGTCCCCAACCTTTTCTATACCCCACACCCCTAGAACGCTTCTGATATATTCTCGCACCCCTCACAAAAGTTCGAAATAACAGCAATGAATTATGCATATAAACTATAATTTTGAAAATCCAAGTTTTCACACCCCCTGGAATATCGTCTCGCACCCCCAGTTGGGAACCCCTGCACAAAAGCTAATACCTCACCATTACAAAAATGCTTTTGTTATAAAAAAAATGCTTTTGTTATAATTTATTTTTGAAGGAACCAAACAAACAGCTATGGAAAACAAAACAAAAGCTACCCTGTGGCTATTTTCTATATTTCATGTTAGATCCTAAAAGCTGTATCTAGAGGATTCAAAGAAGTAAAAGAAATTAATGGCTATTTATAGCTACAGAGCTCTAATATTTTTTCCAATAATTTTGAAACCACATGACATTAATTAAATGAAACCAATTTTCTTTTTTAGCTTTCATTCATTTTAGGAGGAGTTGTGTTAATTTATGGCAGTAAAAAATTGGAAATGGTATGGTAGCACCTTCTCCATATCTTTTTAAGTAACAAATGTTATTAAAAGACATAATTAATTAAAAGGAAAAAGTTCCTCACACAAAAATTCAGTATTGTTGTGAGAAACCCAGCTCTTGCCATTATATTTGACAGTGACCAGTAGAGAGCAGTATAGGACAGCAAAGTAAGTTGCAATTATTATTATTATTTAGCTACCGTAGTTCCATCTGCTGAGAATACTGCAAGTTCACCATTTGCCCAGGACTGATAGGTTATTTACAGTGGATCTCTCTCTCTCTCTCTCTCTCTCTCTCTCTCTCTCTCTCTCTCTCTCTCTCTCTCTCTCTCTCTCTCTCTCTCTCTCTCTCTCTCTCTTAAACAATGTGTGAAATTTTAGGTGGGCTTAGCCTTGTAAACCTTTGTACAGTGCATGAGTTTTCTTCAATAGCAGAAACTTTGAACATGTGGACAGTATCCTGTTTTCTCTTCTAACAGTGTCCAAATCTTACAATTAGAGATAGGTGGGAAGAAAACTGACTGCCACTATGTCTTGTTTCTTTGCAGCAATTCTCTAAAATGGCCTTCCTAAACATGAGAATCTTAGGATTCCACGATTCCCATCATTCTCAACCAGCCTGGCCTTTAAATGAGAAGCATTGAATCATTTGGAAGCCATCAGATCTGGAGAACATTGCATAAGAATATACTCTACTACTGAATCAGAACACAGGTAGTCCTCAACTTACAACAGTTCATTTAGTGACCGTTACAACGGCACTGAAAAAAAAAGTGACATATGACTATTTTTCACATTTACGACCGTTGCAGCATCCCCACGGTCAGGTGATCAAAATTTGACCACTTGACAACTGACTCATATTTATGACTGCTGCAATATCCTGGGGCCAGGTGATCCCCTTTTGATACCTGACCAGCAAAATCAATGAGAAAGCCAGATTTGCTTAACAGCCAGGTTGCTAACTTATCAACTGCAGTGATTCACTTAACAGCTGTAGCAAGAAAGGTCGTAAAGTGGGGCAAAATTCACTTAAGAAATGTCTCACTTAGCAACAGAAATCTTGGGCTCAGTTGTGACCTTAAGTCAAGGACTAGCTGTACTTTTGCCAAACAGCTTTTTACACTTATTATTTATTTTATTTATTCAATTTCTATTATGCTTCTGGATTTAAAGTCTTGATGGACATTGTTGTGTTTCTGTTACAGGTAGTCCTCATTTGACGACTGTGGAAGTTATAATGGTGATGAAGAAACAACTTTGCAACCAACCAATCCCTGCATTTATGACCTAAAGCGAAACAAAGCTGAGGTAAGATCACTAAGTGGTTTCTCTTGGCAACTATTTTGCTTAATAACTGAGTCTGAGTAGCCAGTCCCAATTGTGTTCACTAAATGAGGATTGTCTGTACACTTCGGTAATCTGCCCTATTGGGAATGGGCAGAAATAGTTTCTAAAATAAGTTAATTTTAAAAAATGCATCTCAGATGCCACCCAGAAGTAAACAGGCTGGCTTAATATGAAGAACAACTTTAAAAGGTTAAATTGCTGAACTAGTATTGAGGTTGTTAATGAGAATCAATATAAATTTACCCTCAGCAGTGAAAGCTGACTGATTATTTGGGGTTGTTCGCTATCTTTCAACCAACCTAGTTTATAGCATTATTGTTGAAAAAGCTGCATGTACTTGCTTGAGCACCAAGATAAAAGGGGGAAGACAGATGTAATTAATCCATCAATAATAGAAGTACGCAGTCTTCTTATGTGCATTTTGAGATGCTGTCATTCACCTTTATTTTGTGGTTTTAGTTCATTGTAACAAAAAAACAGACATTTGCAGGTGGGGGGGATATGTGTACAATGGTAGCACACTTACTTTTTATTCCGAAGACTTGGAACCAACTTTCTATAAAAAAAAAATAGGAAAAGGAAAAAAAATCTGTCAGAGTAGACATATAGCAGCTGCTTTACATGCCTTATGTACCTGTTTCTTCATTGTGATATGCAAAAAGAAATAGGGGAAAATATGCCCAAACATACAGCTCTCGTATGCTAATCAAAACTAGCCTTATATAAAACAGTTTATTTATCAATAGAGAAAAATGGAAAATTTAAGCATGTTGATTGTTCTAGATTGTCTGATTCCTTAAAAAATTTTAGCTGTCTGTTTTACCAGTGAGGAAGAGGTGATTCTTCCCGTCTATATGGCTAACTGTTAGATGATACATAGAAATGATTCAGTGGAGGTGAATAGTGTTGCAGGCTTTCAATTATATGCATGGGGGAAAGAGTTACTGATCCACATTAGTGCAAGTATATTGGAAATGTGAAAATAGCATTCCAGAATTACTCATCTGACTTTGTTATTCAGATATATTCTTATTATAACATGCAGATCTCATTACAAAATTTCAATTTATAAAATACTGGCACAGGACAAAACTAAGTATGAAATGGCAAAGCATATAAGGGTGGAATCTGAGTCTGAGTACATACTCAGTACATACTACATACCTATGAATCGTATAACTAATATCAAAGATTCTTCTTTGAGTCAGTAATGGTAGAACTGCATAGTTACTTCACTATAGTGCAGTGTTGTATCCATCTGCAGTACATAAAAGCAGCACTAGCAATAGCACTTAGACCAGCAGTTCTCAACCTGTGGGTCGCGACCCAATTTGGGGTCGAACGACCATTTCACGGGGGTCGCCAAACACCGCAGTCCGCCATTTTTTCCCCTTTTCCCCTCGGCCGGCGCAGGGGGCAGCACCGTGCGTGCACGGGGGTAGCACCACACATGCACGATGCGAGCCCGTCGCGCCGCGCATGCACAATGCAGGCCGTTGCACCGCGCCGCGCATGCGCGATTTGGGCCGTCGCACCGCGCATGTGCGATTTGGGCCGTCACACCGTGCATGCGCAATTCGGGCCATTGCGCGTGCGCCGCACATGCGCGATTCAGGGCATTGCACGCGCGCTGCGCGTGCGCGATTCGGACCGTCGCGCCGCGCATGCGCGATTCAGGCTGTCGCACGCGCGCCGCGCATGTGCGATTCGGGCTGTCGTGCCGCGCATGCACAATTTGGGCCATCGTGCACACGCCACACATGCGCGGTTCGTGCCGTTGCATCGCGCATGCGCGATTCGGGCCATCGCGCCGCGCATGCGCGATTCGAGCCGTCGCTCCGCGCATGCGCGATGCGGGCCGTCGCGTGCACGCGGTGCATGCGTGGTTCGGGTCGTCGTGTCACGCATGCGCGGTGCAGGTCGGGGTCGCGCCGCGCATACGCGGCGCAGGTCAGGGTCTCGGACTGAAAAAGGTTGAGAACCGCTGACTTAGACTTATATACCGCTTCACAGTGCTTTACAGCCCTGTCTAAGTGGTTTACAGAGTCAGCGTATTGCCCCCAACAATCTGGGTCCTCAGAAGGATGGAAGGCTGAGTCAACCTTGAGCTCCATCAGGATTGAACTCCTGGCAGTGGGCAGTGAGTTAGCCTGCAGTACTGTAAATTGAATTAAAGTGGGGCTTAATACTGGGCCCTGAACTCTGAAAAAAACAGTTCCATGAAGGCGACGGATCTGTACAATATGTGTTTTTAGGAGGTTCTTATGATCTTTGTTCTATGTTTAGATTTATTCTAAAACATTCTAAATTGCGCTGATGGAAATTGTAATGTGTATTTTGAACTTTGCTTAATACATTCCTCTGGTACTGCTGGGAGACAAAATAGAAATGAGGGAACAGTGTTTGGAGCAATTACTATTGATAGCAATGAATTATATGATCTATAAAATTTTACAACAAATGTGTAGGTGGAAAATGGTAATTATCTGAGGAAAATATGAGCTTATTGTCTGGGATGAGAGATATACAGGTAGACCTCAACTTACAAAAGTTCATTTAGTGACAGTTCAAAGTTACGACGGCACTGATAAACGAGTTTCTCACAGCATCTTTCACAGGCCTTTGCAGCATCTCCCTGAACATGTGATCAAAATTCAGATGCTCGTCAACTGGTTCCTATTTATGACCGTTGCTGTATGGCAAGGCCATGTGGTCACATTTTGTGACCTTCTGACAAGCAAAGTCAATTCACTTAACAACTAGGTTACTAACTTGTCCACTGCGTGGCAAGAAAAGTCGTAAAATGGGGCAAAACTCACTTAACAAATTTTGGGCTCAGTTGTGGTCATACAGCAAGGACTACCTGTTGGTTATTTGTCGGATTATTCAATCTCCTGAACGATCATGTCCATCTTAGGAGGCTATTGAGTGACAGTCTCCTGAAGAGCCTGCGTACATGTGAGTTGAGTATTTTACAAAGCATTGCCTCTGGAGATTCATTTGATATCTTTGCTCCTGGCCTTGCTCAACACATGCCTTTGTGACCAGGCTTTTAATCATTTTTTTCAGAGAGACAGTTTGGTGAAGTAGTTAAAGGCACCTGTCAGTCATGTTGCTCTACACACACACACACACACACACACACACACACACACACACACACACACCAGTAAACCAGAAAGGAAACAAGACTAATTTAATTAAATAGGATTAATTCTGTTTTATTAAGAGAATCTTGCAAGTCTGAAAATATAAACCTCCTGCCCTCCACTTTTAAGTGCCTGATCCATTAGAGCAGATTGCTTCTCTGTTGTTGTTGTTGTTGTTGTTGTTTTCTGTGATCATTAAGTGACTATGGGCTCCTGCCCCTCTTCTCTGATTGTTTCCTAGGCAGCATCTTTCCTTTTCTCTCCTGAAGGCCACTAATGCATTCCAATATAGCACCAGGAAATTATGAGTTCTAGCCCAATCATAGGCACAAAGCCAAGTGAGTGATTTTGGCCCAAGTCTTCTCTCTCAGCCCTAGGAAAGGGCAAACTGCTTGGAGTCAAGATTGACTTGATTCTATCTCTCTATCTCTATCTCTGTCTTCCTCTGCCTCCTACCGTAATGGGGATGGACAGTCACCATCCATTATTTTGAAATGTTTCGTGCTCTTGAGGTTGACTTGTATTGGCCTGGATGGCATATTTTTGTTAGTAAGTCAATCTCCTGCTCTAACCCTAATATCAAAGCAGCGCACATATTTCCTCCATCCTCTTCCTCCATATTTTTTTTCTTCCCAATCGGTCTATGGCCTAGATTGGATTGAAGGACAGAACGGCTCAAACTCATTCAGTGAGCTTCCCCAATGGAGGGTGGGACTGGAACATGGGTCTCCCTGATCCTAATCCCCTCCTTTGCTGCTGTCCTCCTTACCTCAACTCCATCCCACCCCAGTCATCGGTTTGTCAACATGAGGAGAAACCAAGCTAAAAGCTATTCAAGACAGACAATAAGGCAGTTGTGACATTGCAATAGAAACTTTCCCCCTTTTGTATCATGAATGTACACGAAGGAGCAAGGCTTTCATTGTGATCTGACTGCCTCTTTTGACTCCCTCTGCCCAGCAGTTTCGCCAGCAATGTCAAGTCCATCAGGGAGTGAAGGAGAGGATTTCAAAGGGCTTTGGGTCTTCAGTGACTTAACTCTGAGAAAACAGAGCCTTCTCTTTGTGATTCTCTTTGTGGCACCTCTTCCTTCGATCCTATTGAGTAATAGTCCAGGATACAGTGCAGCTCTCAGAAGAATCTCTGACATTTTTCTCCTGCAGCAGAAAAGAATTTTTTAAAAAAACGATCATGGGGAATGAACACTGAATTTAGCAAGCCCAATCTCTGGGCCATTTCCACACTAGTGTTGTATCAAGATTAGTGCTCTTTTATAGCATCAGCAGTCACAGGTGTAGCAACATAGCACATTTACTATGAGAAGACGAGCCTTTCTTATATTTGCTTATATTGTTAAGAATAAGGACACAAGGGAAATAAGAGGTGCAAAGTGCTATAGACCAGGGGTCACCAACCCCCAGTCTGTGGACCAGTACCAGGCCCTGGCATGCCAGCAACTGGTTCGCACAAACAAGGAAAGCCCCATCCACAGAATGCAGGCAGCACACAAAACCAAGCCCTCTCCAGTCCGTGGAAAACCCTCTCTCCATGTAACCAGTTCCTGGTGCCCAAAAGGTTGGAGACCTCTGCTATAGACACTTCAGTTGAATAACAGGGATGGCCAGCATTAACTGGTGGAAGAGCTCCTTGACTTGTGAGCTTAACTCTTTCTGTAATTCTTTAATTCCTTATGTAATGCCTAAACGAAGCTACCCTCTCTTCTTTTCCATCTTTTCCTTCCCGGTTATCTCCCTTCCTTCATCCCCATCTTGTTGTGTTTCTACTTTTATTTTTCCTCCCCATTTCTAAATCCCCCCCCACACAAATTCTTTGACTGTTCCTTCTGGATGGATGGCGCATGTGTGCACATGTTCACATACAAGTGGGGGTATTGGGATTATGCTTCCTTATGTGACTGTGATTTGTATACATGAGAGAGAATGGTATATACAGATGGAAGATCAAATAATTTTATAAATGGGGCATTTTGTTTGGCAGGCAATTAATTTTAATCAGTCATTCAGTTAATTCAATTAACCAGGTTTGGTTTTTTTTTGTTCTGGTCCTGCCTTTGGGGGGGAATGTGGATTCTGTATAAACCAAAGAATGTGACACAGACACAAATCACTATTTTCATTTTCATTTATTTCGACTTATATGCCGCCCTTCTCCCCAGACTCAGGGCGGCTCACAACAGAAATATAAGTACAAAATACATAGGTCATTAAAAAAATGGTACAATATAAAACTATGAAACTATAAAAACTATACTCACTCATACAACATACACTCCCAATCAAAGGCCCAGGGGCAGAGCACAGCTCACACGCCCCAGGCCTGTCTGCAAAGATGTGTTTTTAAAAGTTTACGGAAAGCTAGGAGGGAAGGAGCAGTACGAACCTCTGAGGGAAGTTGGTTCCAGAGGGCTCGGGCAGCAACAGAGAAGGCCCTAACCCTAGGTCCCGTCAGACGGCACTGTCTAGCAGACGGGACCCGTAGGAGGCCAACCCTATGTGCCCTAACCGGTCGCTGGGATTCATGAGGCAGAAGACGGTCCCGCAAGTATCCTGGCTGAAAAATCTCCAGGATTAGTTTCAGATGGAGTTGACATTCTAGGCTGACAAAGCAAGGAAATTGGGCATTGAACATTATGGATTATGGAAACGTTCATTTTTATTGCTGTTAGGGCCATGGATGATTGCATAATGTTAAAAGAAACTGTAAATCACTAATTCAGATCTGTACTATCAACAGAATCAAGACCCTTTTGCCTTCTTCTGAAACAAATAGTGACATGGTTCCTAATGTCAGCACAGAAATACTGCTGGTTTCCATCGTTTTTGGCCTTCATAGGATACCAATCCTTGCCTGCAAAAAATCCAGGTATTATAGTAGTTCCAGTTGTGGGGTTTTTCTGTATGTCTTTGCTGCCGTCTAATGGTCAACTGGATATTGCAGACCAGATCTGTTCATCTTAGAGCTGAGAAATGCACATCTGGAGTACATGAACTTGAAGAATATTGCATTGCAACAACTGAGTCCAGATGTACATTTGCAAACTTACATTTTCTCTATCTACCAAAATGGGCACACAAAAAAGAGGAATTAGACAAGCAAGTGAAATCTTTCAAGTTACTGAACTGTCATTCATGTGACTCAAATACAGTAGGTTATTCCTACCACCCCCTCTTTGTAATGGAGCTTGCCAGCAAGACGACAATGAACCCAAGATATTCAATGTTCTAATAAAATAGTAATGCTGCAAGCTCAGCGTCTCATAAAACATTTACAATCTGTAGCTAATAAAGTGTAAACAAGAGATTTAAGTCCTGCTGCTGCCTAGGCTGATAAGAAAAAAGTTTGGAGATTAGCGGAAAGATTATTCCACACAGGTTACATTGAGGTTCATTAAATGCCTATCTGTCTTCTCATTTGTTCCTGCATACTTGGAGGGATATGGAATTGGACCCTTGGAAAGAAGCCTGTCTCTTAACAAATGTTACCGCCATCCTGTTAGGAGCAAGTTGCCAAGCAGCAGAGGGATGTTATAATCAATGAATCCAAAGAAAGGGTCTTGCCAAGGAAAGACATCGTTTGGGAACATGAGAGCTCTGCTGGATTAAATCAAGGATCCAGCATCCTGTTTTCCACAGTGGCCAGTCAGAAGGCTCCGTTCAGTTGAGATGAGGGTTACGAGCTTCCTTCCCTGCCTTCAGAGGCATTGGCACATACAAACAGGAGAAACTGCTTTGTGACATGCCCTTGGCCTTTCCAAGGTTCTAACAGAGGCTTCTTTCTAAGGGAGCTGGGTGAAGATTCAGCCAAAGGAGAGCTAACCAAATCTCCAAACTGCATTTTTCTTTTGGATCAAATCCTCAAGTCAGTTTGACTCATCAGACCGAACAGATTCAAGATCAGGTTGACTTTTGCGCATGCGTTTGGTTTCTCTAAACGGGATGGAGTTTTTGAATCTGATTCCACAATCCAATTCAGATGAGTTTGACAATATGATTCAGAATTCTAAATTGGACTGGATCTCCAATTTAGAATTTTGATAAAATCTCACAAATCTGCATTATGCTTTGCCTGGTTTACACACAGCCTGCTTTCCAGGTTTTCAACCCAGAACTTTTCTTAGGCCTTCTATGGGTAAATCAAGACCTGTATCACTAAGATTCGGCATTCTTTCAATCCACTCTTAAAGAGCTAAGAAAGATGGAGAAGGGCACAAATAGCTCTAATATTTATTAGCCCTATAAAGATGGGTGTGTTGGTCTGCTAGGCATATGCTCCATGCTCAATCAATATTGTTTGTATCCAGTGATGCCCACCTGATCTTGAACATTCAGCCAGATACCATGCATGTTCTAGAAGTTTGTTTCTTTTCTCGACAATGAGAAGATAATAAGCACCCCCCCTCCTCCTTCTCTTCCTCCTCCTCCTCCTCCTCCTCCTCCTCCTCCTCCTCCTCCTCCTCCTCCTCCTCCTCCTCCTCCTCCTCCTCTCCCTTTCTCTCTCTTCTCCCTTCCTGAGCATCACTAGCCGCTGCTGAATTTTATAAATCCAAGAGCAGTCACTAACACTTCAGTTAATCCCTGTTCCTGCCAGCAGTGCTCAGGATGATGCCATTCTCTTGCAGAGATTTGCATGTTTAGTGCAGGACAGAAGCCTTTGGATGTACAATTGCACCTAAGTGATTCCTGGAATCATGGCTCATGCAGAAGCCAATGCATGTTGAATGCATACCCAGCAGGCCAATATCATTTCAGAAACATCAGGTTGTCGAGAGCTTAAAGGGGACTTATCCAGAGCACCCACATAATTAACACTCTTATTTTGGCAAGCCCTGAGCAAGTTTGTTTTTTTTAAAGAAGAAGTGTCAGATCACAAAGCATCAGCTTTACAAGTTGTTTATCCTGAACATAAGATAAAAATGGGTCTTCAGCCTCCAAACACAAACTTACTCATGTGGATTTCAATTTTTTTTTATTTACAACCATTTTCCTCACTACAATTGTTTGCATGATTCCTAAAGGCCAGGTGCAAGCGAATGCTTTCCTTTGAAATGTGTGCTATTGCTCACCCAAAAAACCCCCACAAAAGAAAAAATAATAATTCAAGCCTTCTTATTTATCTACCTGTATATAATTGCTGATGCTGTTTTTCCTCCATCCACACCCCCATTATTTATTTATCCTTTAAAATCTGAATTTGTATCAGCATTGTGAATTCTCCTTTTTTAAAAATACTTAAGTAAATGAACATTTTATCGTAAAAAAAAAAGCAAAAAGATAACTGGGGGAGAAATGGTGCTAGGATGTTCTGTCTATATGCTTTCATCTGTGTCTTCTGCCAGTTTGCATGTGTGTTTTGCTTTTTTTTTTCTCTGTGCAAATGGCTGTTTTGCCTTCTGTGAAGTTGGCATTTTGTTGCACTGTACAAGAACGAACGTCTGATTGGAACCCGAAGCCTACCCTCTTCTTTGCCTGAACCCATTTTTGTGGCCAAGTTAATTTTCTCTGACTTTCATCAGTTTGACTTCTGATGTTGCAAACAGAAAAAAGATTCCCCTTTGTATTCTGGGATGCAGAAGTCACTGTTTGGGTTAAAAAAATATGATCTTTTTCACTTCTTTGCCTTTTGATTTGTGTATTGCCATTTCCACTGTGATTATCATTTTCTGAAACACAGTGTTCTTCCAGTAGGTGAGAATGCCTGCTACATATTCTTTTTTATATTTTGATACATTAATATTCTAACATTTTTGTATACATCAAGTTAATTGTTTTGTATCAGTATATTGGGTCATTTTAAACAAGGAATCAGAAAGAACCTTTAAAATGTTTAATTGTGACTATAATTACTTCCAATATTATTGTACTTCACTTTGGCTTATTAATAAAATGTTTACTTTGATTATCTGGCCTATTAATCAAGTGTTCACTTTTCAAGTTATGTTGCAACATATCATCTGAAGAAGAGAAATGTTGGCTCAGTAAAACCTCCAGCAGCTTTAGGATAAACCTCATCTTCAATATATCATAAAGATTTTTAAACTTTTGTTCTTTGTGCTTCTTTCTTGATCAATGCCAACAAATTTTTCAGATATGCAAAAATGCCAGAAGCAAAGAATGAGCAAATTATAATTAGGGGAGATTCTATTTTATGTAAAAGTGATTTTTTTTTTAAAAAAAGGAAATAAAATCACAAATGATGTGTGAAGACGTTATCCCATTGTCTTCTCTGTACTCTGCAAACAGCTTACTGCTACACATTCATTTTTGTAACAAGGATCACTTGATACATATATCTTCATTGTGTGGGTATATGTGTGTGTGAGAGAGAGAGAGAAAAAGAGGGAGGGAGGGAGGGAGGGAGGGAGGGAGAGAGAGAGAGAGAGAGAGAGAGAGAGAGAGAGAGAGAGAGAGAGAGAGAGAGAGAGAGAGAGAGAGAGAGAGAGAGAGAGAGAGAGAGAGAGAGAGAATCCCTATTATTGGATTATAAGACCTGGGCCATTTTATTTTGGCCAAGAACTACTTTTTACCTATTTAAAACCTAGGAAATTTATGCATTCTGGTCTTAACAAAATCAGAAAGACAATTTCCCTGTGGGGAATTGGGCTACAACTGTGCAGTTGTGCCTAGTGAAATGAAGTTGAGGTGCACTGTATGGTATGATATAGACATAGGTAAATCTAGGATTCTTCACAGTTGATTTTACAGTGTGTGAGTTCACATACTGAAAATGAGATTTTATTTCAGAACTCAAACTGGTATCTGGTGTGTACATTATTTAGCTGTGGGAGAAAGGGTTTGAGTTGCTTAGGGAAAGGGAGATATTGCTTATTCCTGCATGGAGGCATAGGGCAATACAGCAAGGCAACGTGCTGAGGTTTTACTATTAAGGATTTTGCTGTAAGGCAATCTTAAAGGCAGTCTTAAAAATCTACCATTTCCTGACAATCCAAAAGAGTTTTCTTTTGCTAGATCCATTTAAAAAGGAGTCCAATGAGTTTATGTTGTTTAACCATGGTTAAACTTATATAAAATCACGACTGACCACAGCTAAACTAAAAAGAACAAACAAGCAAAGTAAAAACATAGATTTTTTTTAAATGAGGCAGCACTGAAATCATTGTAATAAAATATTTCATAGAGATGCAATTAACCTGAAATAGCTGGATAATGTGCATTAGAAAGGAGTTATATTAGTAAGGAGATGCCACTTTACAACAGAGCTGAGAGAAAAAAAGATGTGAAAACTATGTCAGTGGAACAAAATCCAAAAAAGGGTGGGAGGGAAGGGGTTTATCTCATTATTGGCATGACCAGTTCAGTTTCCATCCTGCCTAAACTCTTATTAGTTGACATTGAACAGAGAAGAGACTAGACGCCCACACAGCCAGTCCTTGATCTTAGTAGAATAGGAAATTTCAACACATGAAAATTCACATATTTGTGCAAGCAACTGATGTTACCTAGTTTGGGTAAAGAAACATCTGCAAGAAAACAACCAAGCTCAGAGAGCACCAAGCTCATTTCAACCCTGAGCTACAAAATTCTACTCTATTACGGTAGTAATTTCACCGCTGCTTCACAACTTGCATGACAAAGTGTTGGTTATGACCTATAAAGCCCTATATGGCATCGGACCAGGTTACTTACGGGACCGTCTGCTGCCCCATGAATCCCAGCGGCCGGTTAGGGCCCACAGAGTCGGCCTTCTCCAGGTCCCGTCAGCCAGACAGTGTCGCCTGGTGGGGCCTAGGGGAAGAGCCTTCTCTGTTGCGGCCCCGGCCCTCTGGAATCAACTCCCCCCAGAGATCCGTATTGCCCCCACCCTCTCCGCCTTTCGTAAATTACTTAAAACACACCTCTGCCGGCAGGCCTGGGGCAGTTAACATCTTGCCCCAAGCCAGTGTATGTCTGTGTGTATGTTGAATGATTGTTTTTTTTTAAATTAAGGGGTTTTATATACATGTATTTTTAAATGTTGATTTCTATTATGTTGTGAGCCGCCCTGAGTTCTCCGGAATAGGGCGGCATAGAAGTCAAATAAATAATAAAAAATAATAATAATAACAACTGGTGGGTCAACCTTGGCAAGCAACAATATCAAGCTTCAGATAGCACCCGTGATGGACAGGGAAGAGGTGAAGGATTAAGGTGCAAAATTAAGTGGCATCTGAACCCTTTTAAAACAGCCATCCCCATGTTAGTGCCCATCCACAATTATGGGCAGGGCAGCAATCTGTTGGGGGTGTTTGATTTGGATTCTTTACTGGAGTAGTGCTTTGGCCAGAAGGCTTACCAATTCTGATTCTCTATTTCCTATTTTTTGTAGCCATCTCTCCTCTCTGTAGCAATTCCACAGAAAATGGAAATTTGTATGGTCAAATACTACATTTGACATTTCAGTGGCATTTCATGAGCCACATTTCATAAAGTAGTGTGTTGAGCCAGTATAAAAACTAAATTTCATTTCATCTGCATGGTTTAAATTAATGCAATTAATACGGTGGCCTTCCTCCAATCACTTTTATCTTTGTTTCCCCCTTCTGTTGTAATAAATTCTGGAAAAGAAACAGTCTTTTAAGTGTTTTTAAGGCTGCAAGTAGCCTTGGGACTTTTGATCATGTACTTTGTTACTTCGATATTTGACATCCAATTTGGTCCACGGTTTCCTCCACCCACCCAATTAGTAGTCCTGATTATTGTTTATAAATAATGCAGTACAAATAAAGATACAAGGACCCAATCCTTCCTTCTAACTCATGATATGCCTGTGACCTTTTTGAGCTCTTTCTATCTTTACTATCCCAATGAGATGGGGATGGTTGTGGTGATGATGGTAATAATTTCAGATAGGTGATGGATCCAGGCCCAAATATGTTTCCCTCCTGCTTTGCTTAATGTAGACAGTCATCATGTGGGATTGCGATAATCGTTGCTAGCTACTGGGCAACTACCTGTAATTATTTCTTTTTTAGTGAGGATGCATAAAACTTTCTGACTGCATTTAATTCCACACAAAACAATTTCTATATTTCATGTCATGGTCCCGAATGAAATGGAGATAGTTCATCACTGCTGATGCGTGGTGTAAAAAGAGCTGAGCAGCTCAGGGGTATGAGAGTGCATAAAAATGTTTTGTGTCCTGACCAGTACATTGCTTTAAACATTTTTACAATCAGCCCCAATTGTTCATTCTTCCCATGCAGAAGATACTCACATATTCATTTTTAAAAGGGCAAATCAACCATAATTCAGTTTATAAACTGTGGAGCTGGTTGTGAATGTCTGGATGAATATTCATTAGAATCTCTTAATCTGCCATCGATGGTGATTCATTAGGCATATGTAAATATCATTCACTTTAATTGCCCCTAAACTGACTTAACATAATATTGTCATTAGCAAATTATTAGTTATTTGTGTAACTAATGGTGCATTATGGTGCACACGTTAAATGGTCAAATATATTATTCCAATTATGAAGCTATTTTATGTTGGGTGTTTTCTGAACTGTTTGATGAAATACAAAGGAGTTGAAGTAAATGTGGCATGTTAATAGGGAAGTTGCAGAACTTCATTACTGTTGTTAGTTTGCACCTTTGTGCAATAGACAAGCCATTTATTGAGGCCAAGGCTTTGATTAGTTATATATTGCTGTCCCTTTTCTTCCCATATCAAAGGCCTTGGAGAATTTCAAATGGATGCTAACCTGTTTTTAACTGGTGAAATCAGTCATCAGTTAATTATTGGTAGAACTCCAGTAATATGACCTTTTAACTGGGCAACTGTAGAATAGGGAGGAGTGGGGAAAGTAATGGTGAAAGGCACCTATCTAAGATTAGACTTCAATGCCACTTATATCTTTGTCTGCCCGAAATACAGCATTTGGGTGCTTTTTCTTTAGATTGTAGTAAGTAAATATGTTTGGAAATATAATCACAATAGGATTTAACAATTATCTTAAATTAGCTGAACTTCATATTTTGTTTTTATTTGATTTATAGTGCAATCATACCCCAAAGTATCTCATCAGTTTATAATGTTTATTCCTAGGTAAGTGCCGTGTATTGCTAAAATTTGAGGTTTCTATTTGATAAAGGTTTATTTTGCTTGTTTGTTCTATTTCTTCTCCCCTTCCTCTTCCTGTCCTTTTTCTTTATTGGGTTGGGGATGGATCTTTCCCACAATTAAAATGTGTGATTCCTTTTTGTCACAAAAATAAAAAATATATAATTAAGCTCTCCACAATTTCCCAAATTTCTCTAGGAAAGGAATTTAAACATGTTTTGTCCATGCCTTGTTTTTAGTATAAAAGTTCGTGGGTTTCTTATGACATTTACTTCTCTTTAAACCACCAAGTCAATGAAATGACACGTTATGGATAAATGGATAAAATGGTTCAGCATCTGTTTAGTTTGATATAAGAATCTGCAGGTATATTTTGGAAATCTTACATTTCAAGTTTGTTAGTTTCTATTCTGATTGCACACAGTCATTCTTACATTTTCTGACATCTTTCTTACATTTATTCTTCAATGAAAATTATTTTTTTAATGAGAAGCAGTACTCGAATGGGGATGGATGGATGGATGGATGGATGGATGGATGGATGGATAGATAGATAGATAGATAGATAGATAGATAGATAGATAGATAGATAGATAGATAGATAGATAGATAGATAGATAGATAGGCAGGCAGGCAGGCAGGCAGGCAGGCAGGCAGGCAGGCAGGCAGGCAGGCAGGCAGGCAGGCAGGCAGGCAGGCAGGCAGATGATATCCAGTTTGGTGTAGTGGTTGAGGTTCTGACCTAGAAACCAGGAGACTGTATTCTAGTCCTGCCTTAAAACCAGCTGGATGACTTCAGACTTCAGTCATTATCAGCCCAAACCACTTCACAGAGTTGTTATTGTTCTGGGAAATAGAAAGAGGAAGGAGCATTATGTGTGTTCACTCTCTTGAGTTATTTATAAATATGGGATAAAAATCTAATAAATAAGCTGTCTGATTTGATCCTTGTCTTCTCCTTTCCAAAGATGCAGTTGAAGGAAATTTTGGAAAACAATCATAAATGTTTCTGAGGAATTCCATGTCACCGTGGTTATGGTCATGTTAGTGCAATTTAATGTAAAGGTGCTCAAACACATTGGTACAATATCCTCCTGCTGGAGAGATACCGTAGTACAAGCGACAACGTCACAGACAATGTGGTAAAGCAGATGATTGCCATTCAGTTATGGGGTATAATCTGTTATCAAGAAATTGAGAAAGAAATCTTGGAATTGCATATCACATTAAAATAGAAATCATGCCTTACTATTTGCTTGATTTATATGACATAGTAAGGTAAAAACAAACAAATAAAATTATTGCTCATATTTATGGATAATATTATTATAAACTGAAGCAATGTAGTACAATATTGATTCATACAAATGAATCAATGGCCCAACTCAAGGTAAGGCAGTTTTTTTTAACCTTATTCAACTGGTTGCCTTCCAATTTAAAATGCAACTTCCATCTACAATCATCCTATTTAGAGTGGCAATTATGGGAATGAAAATCAACATGTTTGGAAAGTCACAGCTTGGGAAGACTGTACTTCCTATTTCCGTTTTGTATACAGACACACACATGCACACACACATTTACACATAGCAATAGCATTTAGACTTATACTGTATACCACCCCATAATGCTTTACAGCACTCTCTGGGTGGTATATAATGTACGTATTATTTGCATACTGCCCCTACAATCTTTTACTCACCTCACAAAGATGGAAGGCTGAGTCAACCTTGATGAGTCAAGATTATATCTCCTAATAATAAATACATAAAGAATTTCCACAAATGAGAGGAAGAAAAAAAATGGGGGAGCATCAATTTGCCCGTGGCAAATTGTTTCAGAAAGCAGGGACACTTAAACATGGAGATTTGGAGTATCTGAAAAGCCAGATAGCTGAATCCTAGCAATGAAATGCTTCGGTTTGAGAAGACACCAAAGGCTGACATATGCCATATTTCTCCATTAGGGTTATGTGCTCTTTGATGGGCACACATCTGTGTACTCTGATACACAGTAATGGAAAACTTCTTGCAAGGAGATTTAAAGCATAAGGATATTGCCTTCATCCATAAGGGTATCCTTTGGGGGATTGGGGGAGACCCATTCATATTCTATTCATTTCAGATGTATAAGTGCCATTAACTTTTTTCCCCATGTGTCACTCAGTCTAAGACCCTGGTCTTACTATATAAAATCTTCTTTCCTCCCTCTCAACCCTGACTATTTATTTATTTCTTAAATTTCGTTTCTTAAATTATGCAAAATATCTGCCTCTCTTTCCCCCCCAAAGGAATTGTCCTTTTCTTGCTTTCAATCATTAGGACATCATTAGCTATACTTGTATAATAGCCATTTCCCTCTTATTCTGAGACCCTCCTTTGGGGAAAAAAGAGAGGAAGACAGTCTCAAGATGTGTAGAATCTGTTATTCTTCATCACCAGTTGTCAGGAGGGTGAAATCAAATGACATTTTGTAGCTATGATCAGAAATATATTTTGGAAATGTTGACAGGGCCCTTCCTCTGGTTACTACCTTGCCTACAAAATTGCCATTTCATTTATTCATTTATAAAATTTATAGTTCAGTCCCACCTTAGCCATGAAAGTCAGCTGGTTGGCTTGGGTTAGTCACACACTCTTAGCCCACAGCCCACAGGGTTGTTGTTTTTATAGGGGAAATAGGAGGACAATATATTTGCTGCCTTCAGGTATTTGTAAAATTAATAAAGGCAGGCTGTAAATAAATTAATTAATAAAATATGGCCACCCATCTCACCAAATGTGAGTGGCATACAGCAAAAATAATAAAAACGATACACATGTCAAACTTTTTTTTCCTCTCACAGCTTTTTTCTTCTTCATCACTAAGTTGCTTCCTGAACTCTTTTTCATATCCATCATGTCTCCCCACATCTCCTGTGTTTTGACATCAATTTTGCTCCAGGCTTCCAACAAGGTAAAGAAGATCAAATCTCCACTGAGGAATGAACCTGTTTTACTGCCCTACTTTAACTTGTTTTGAAATAGATCTTATCTCTAGATACAACAGCTCCACTTTTCTTCTGTTTCAAAAATAATGAAAGATGTTTAACTGCAATTCTATTGTTTGTTTGCCAACTTTCCTATAATTGTCTTTCAATCACTTCTGTTTCCCTCATTATGAAATAAGAAAAGGATTGTCAGCAGCGAATCACCTTTGATTCTCCTGAGCTACATGTACAATCGTGACAGAGTCAACCTCTGTCCTCTCTTAGGAGATGATGTCTTCCGATTTGTTTTTCTGTTAATTATTTTAACCTGGGAGATTCCTAAACTGGGAAGAGGGGGTTAGATTAAACAATTTAGGAAACCCAAGTGCTATTCCCGCTGTATAATCCATCTTGATATATGCCTGCCCTGCTAACTGATAACGTGCTGAAAAGAGATGCTATCAAAGAAAAAATAATAGTTCTTGTTGCTAATAACTAATGGCACACTCAAAATTCATCTAACATTGTTTGAATTAAAGTGGTGGGTTTCTTCTGAAGAAGATTTCTCTTAGTCTGCCTTCTGAGACAACTGTCCCACCTTCCCTTCCTCACTGCAGTCAGAATTCAGGCCTGGAGGTGGGACTGATACAGCTCTTGTTGCCTTTGGGGTGATTTGTTGGGACTTGGAAGGAGGGAAGGCACCGCCATTGGCCTTTTTAAACCTTTTGATTCCCTTCACTACTACCGGTACCAACCATGACATCTCTATGAACTGCCTACAAGGATTTGAGCTTGGAGGCACCAAATTGCAATGATTCTGTGTGGTTTTTTTTTTCTTTCCTAAAGGGATCAGTTCCAGTTTGTATACATAAAGGAAGAGCGGTCATGCACATAGTAACTTTAAAATATAATTTGATAAGGCTTGGTTCTCACTCCCCCTGGGCTGTTTAACATTGACATGAAGCTTCTGGAGGAGATCTTCTGTCACTTTGGGAGTGAGATTTTAATACACTGATGATACCTGGTTGCACATCTGCATCCCAGGCCAGATCAGAGATGCTGTGGAGATGCTAACCTAATGCCTGAAAAGTGTAAGAATCTGGAGAGGTCAAAACAAGCACAGATTAAATTCTTGCAAGACACAGTTGCTTTTCCTTGATGATCAGTTTGCCTTGCTCCCAGATCCATCTTTATCTTTGAAAGGAATTACAGTACACACTTTCTGAAGTGAAGATTCAAGGTTTGGGGGCAGGTAAGGGGTTTTCATTAGAGCAGCAAATTTGATGGCCTGTTCTGTACCAGCTCAAAAATGAGAGATAACCTTTTAACCCTTTAGGGATATTTATAAGGTAAATTCTATTTTATATGTATGAATTCAAGGAGTTAAAATAGGTTTATAACCACAACACACAGTACCATGTATTTACTCAGAAATCTTTTTCATTTATTCAGTAAAACTTCTCTGGAACTGCTGTAGGACTGCAGTCATACAACCCAATTCTATAGAAATATATTCAGCAATCTTATAGAATAAGATCACTAGAGATAATTTAATCCAAACCTGGGCATTTTACAGCTCTTTGGCTGTCCCTGTCCAACCCACATGGATTGCATTTATTTTGAAGGCGACTGCTATTTTTTTTAAAAATTACATATGTGAATGCATGCATGCCTAGGTACTTTTACAGCCCTATTGCTTCAGCCCTCCACAACAGTCCCAGTTTCTCCTGTGCCCCTTTGGGAAAATTAATTGCCCACCCCTGATCTAATACAGCCTAAGGTCCAGTGCAGAAATCTACTACCGGTATTACAGCCTGTTCCACTGTTTTAGACTCATTTACTCCACATTGGACTGTAAATAGACTTTACATATTCAAGGGTGGATGTATGAATTTTTCTGTGAGTCTATGTTGTGGACCTTTTGATGAACTCTCATTCTCATTTATCTCCAAAGTAAATCTCCTGCTGGTATCACATAAGTGTTTGGTCTTGCTCCCCCCCTGCTCTCCCCCCCCTTCTAATTCATATTCCTC
This sequence comes from Bothrops alternatus, assembly GCA_034064705.1. Lineage (NCBI taxonomy): Eukaryota > Metazoa > Chordata > Lepidosauria > Squamata > Viperidae > Bothrops > Bothrops alternatus. The sequence continues at coordinate 71,802 of JARGCV010000023.1, read as the reverse complement.
TAAGCCAGCTGCTGAGCACAGGAGAGAAATGAGGGAGTTTCCATTCTGAAAATACAGGCTGAACAGCATCCAGTATACATCATATGTGGTTTGGGGCACTAAAACCAAATGTATAGATAAGCCTTTAATAGATTTGAGAGCTTCTCTTTGCTTCTCTCATTTTGAGAGCGCAAAAAAAAAAAAGCTGACTTGAAAGTAGTTCAGTCAAAGACATAAGAATGAAACCCATCCTTGCTAGTTGTGAGACCTTTCAGATTTTGACAAATACAAATAAACATTATTAAAATATCACCCCAGCTCTAGGATTTAATAACAAGCTTGTTGCCCATAATGGCTATAATCAAGAGGGAGCTAAAACAGCATTCTGTCTCTCTACCAAAATCCCTGAAGGGATTGGGATGTTTACAGATAGTAAATCACATGAAACTAAGCACATCTGAATTGCAATAGTATTTAAAACCCCTCATTGCCACTGGTTAGAATTCAGCCCGGACGATGCTGTTATGTTTATTTTATTTTATTTTATTTGGGTTTGTATGCCGCTCCTCTCCAGTGGTGACCCTTTTCCTGAAATGCTCCAGTGTGATTGTCGAGGCCTGGTAACAAATCCTGAATGTCACTTTCCAAAAGAAGGACAGATCTCTGATATGTAAAGGTTTATAGCAGAGCAATTAAACTGTTTAGATTTTTACGACGGCGTTTGAGCTCTGTGCAACCACCAGAAAGGGGCCAGAGAAAGGCCAGCGATGAGGGCCAATCCTCACTGTAATCTAGTTGAGACAATGCCTTATGGATTGCATTGTGATTATTGATTGTTAATCCTCTCTTCGTTTTGCTAGCTCTCTTCCCCTCCCTCCCCTTGATGGTTAAAAAAACCCGACATGGCTGCCACATTGTTGAGGACACGAGCCTTGGATGCAGATGGAAAAGTTCAGCCCTTGCAATCTGCTCTGCGTAAGGACGGCCGCGAACGGGGGCTGCAGCTAGGCCGCCTGTCAGCAGGGGACAGAACTGGGAGCCATATGCCTCTCTTCTTCTCCCTTCTGTCGCCAAGTCTGCTGCCTCGTCCTTCTGTCAAGGGACACTTTAATGATGAACATGTTTTAAACAGTTTTGTTTACCTAGCAGCGGCCTTAATTAGACACCTTAAAGCGGATTTTTTTTTTTTTAGCTTGGATTTGTGCCTGCGAGAGTGAGAACCACTCAGTGTCTGGTTCCCTCCCTCAGTTTTGCTTCCTCCAATGCAACAAACTATTTCTCATTTTCTTTTTCAGAGTGTCAGAAAGTATTTATGGCAACTACACAGTGCGGCACAACACTGAGCAGAAGAAACCCTAGCGCCATCTCTCTCTCTCTCTGTCTCTCTCTCTCTCTCTCTCACACACACACACACACACACAAGCACACACATACACACAGAGGGGGGGGCTTTGTTATTCTCAGAGTAACAGGATGAGGACAGAAAAGGTTGCCTTTCAATTCAGCAGCTTGGTTACAGGATATGGACATAGGATGAGAATTAGAGATGTACAGTATAAATGGATTTGTTCTAGAGAACAACCAATCACAGTAAAACAGCAACAATTATGTATTTTATTATGAACCTCTCTTCACTTACTTCACTAACAACTAAAATAAAAAACAAAATGCATATTACTTTCTAATGCAACATATTTGCATGTTTTTTTATTCTTGATGAATGGAAACCTTTAAGTAACAATACTGAATTTGAATGGAATGATGATGTAGTTAATTTATATTTATAGTAAATAAAACTTTAATGTTGTTTTGCTGAATAAAACCGTATTGCACATTATTCTTAACACTTTACATATATCTCCAAAAACAAGTACCTTTATGTTATCTGTGATATCAGTGCAGAGAACTTCTGTTTCTGTAATGTCATCGGAAACCTGACAGAAAAACAGAGTTTAAATCCTTGGGGTATTTCTCTGCCTTTAAAATGCCACAGCAGGCAACTAGTGTTGGGAGGGGGAAGGGAAGGGCAGGCGGGATTGTCATTTCATTTATCAAAGAAGCAGACTGTACATTTCAGGAAAGAATCTCTCCGTCTGTTAACTCATAAAGCAGACTGTAGTACAATAATATTAAAGTCTTTAATTTGTTTTTCATGATTTGGGTGGTTTGTTAGTTGTTTTAAATATCAAAACAAAACAATTCAGTTTTATGCTTTTGGGGAGGGGGTTGTTTCTGTGAAGCACTTATTTTGGCTGTCACACGCTGGCCCGCTGCCAGAGTGAATATGTGTCAGCTGGGACAGGCTGACGTTTGTTAAGTGAGCTTGTTTAATTCCAAGTACATAAAAAAGGGATCACGCTCTACATCTTTTCTTATGCCTGGAAAGGAAAGAGACAGGACTTGCTCGAGAAAGTGATGAATACCCAGGAAAATTGAAGTGGGACATTTCCTGATCTATATCTTTTTTCTCAAGAAAATAGCACACACTCTTAGCAATACATTGTTTTTCAAAATTATTTAGCAGCATAATAAATCAATCTAAGCTGTATCTGCCAAGTGGAATGAATACAATTTCTGGACAAATCTAAAATTAAAGTTAGAACTATATTTCTTAGATGACAGTATCTAGGAAACTAGTATTGATGGATTTTTTTTCCAATTAAAATAAGCATATTAAAAATGTTGGCGGCATAGCTTCTAAATAACATAAAGCTTTTAAATTTAAATTGCATATTTTTCCTACTCCACTATTTCACATAATTTGTTACTGACATTTAAAAACATGCATGTCTATATTTGTTGACTGATTTTAAGCCATCATGTTGATGTCAACTCTTAGTGACCACATACATAGACCTTCTCCAAGATGAATGTGTACATTTGTATATATCTATATATGTGTACATATGAAGAGAAACATTTTTAGGGATTATAAAATTAATTGTATTCACTAGAAGAAATAGGGTCGTCAGATGTGATTAAGTGTACAATTGCCATCCTCTCTTGGATTTGGAGGGGAGGGGGAGACAGGAGAGAAAAGAACATTCCAAAAATGTTGTCTTTAGTTTGCAATCCTCCCATTTCTCCCCAGTACTTTCATTTTTTTTCTTAATAGAGAAACTTAACATTTTGATTAACGGCATGTTCTAGAATCATGCAAACTATCATTGTGTTGAAATGAAAATAATGAAGATGAGGTTTATGTTGTTCGGCAATGACCCAGTGATGCTAGAAGATGCTATCCATCACTAATGGAGATTCTGAAAAGTGAAAGAACAGCTTCCCAATGCTTCTAAGGTGAAAATATCCTAAGTCCAATATGCTAAACTAATTTTCAATTACTTTGATTACTCTTTAATTTAAAATTTGGTGGAAAGTCCACAACACTAGATCAGCTGGGCATACCTGAAGTTTCATGAAACTGGGCATCAAGAAAAAAAGGGAAGCCTTTACTCATGCAATGGTTAATATAGAAGTTAATCTTCTGGAATCAATGTTTTACCACACACTTTCTGGAATGTATGTTTAATAAACAGTGGGATGTTCAAGAACCTGAAATGTATCAGGGGAAGTCACTCTGGATAAATGATGTAGAGAGTCACATTGCCAACAAACTTTCAGCCAGTTTTCTATTAGGCAATTCATTAGGGGATTGTACAATCTTGCATAATGCTCAGGTGAAAAAGACCTGTTGTAAATCAGGGCTTGGCAACATTGTTCTACTATGGATCATATTTCCTCCAGGGCAATCAGTTTGGAGGTGGTATCTTGAGACTGGAGAGAGTGATGGTAGGCAACCAAGAATCTAAGATATGTATTGTCACCTTACCCAACATCAAAATGAAATACCATTTGAAGGCACTAATGCAGACATGTCAAACTTGCAACGTCAAGTGATGTCATGCAACGTATCAGGCCGGCAATGGGGTGGGCGCAGCTTCCACATGACACATCCGGCCCGTGGGCCAGCACTTTGACACCCCTGCACTAATGTCTCCACTCCACTCTAGTGATAGTGAAATGATTAGTAGTTGCATATGGATATTGCAGATGAACAAATAAGAAAACACACTAAGAACAAGACAAAATGAATCCCTTACTCTCCTTCAAATCCCCTGTTATCTTTCCCATCATCATCTTCAGCCATCAGCATACTCTCAATTAACCCACTTTTTCTTTTTCAGAAGCAGCTGGCACACTTCAAAACAAAGTGCCCAGCTGCAGCTAACTTTCATTTTATTTTGAAAGAATGCCTCTGGAGCGTAAGGCATAAGACTTTGTTTCTTGACTTGAATATTCTAGTAAACTAGTTACCATATATCTTTCACCTTTTTAAAAAAAAAATAATGCAATTTGCCCAAGAAAGTTTATTACTTTTTGTTAGTTTGGAGAGGGGGTGTTGGTTGATTTAAAATTTGAATATTTTAATATCTATTGAATATTCAATATATTATCATAGGGAGAAAAAAGGATCAGCTGATACCTATATATGTTAAAGAGTGTAAGAAAGAAAATGAACTTTGGTATATCACTGGCCAATGGCCATAATATTAAACTGAAGTCTGCTAGAAACAGCTTCTGAAATCCCACTTGCAAGAAGATTGGGAACACTATATAAAAGCACCTCCAAAATCCTGTCACTCAGGCAGATACCATGAACACTGGCAAAAAGAGCCAGCACAATGAGCAACTTCTAGTACTGCAGTTTAGTTTCCAGTACAATCCATTCATCAAAATGATCAAAGCAATTAATTTCATAAACTGCTCTGAAGCCAAGTTGAAATGGATCTAGACAATCCATGTTACCCAGAAATTCCTATAACTCAGATGTTACCACATGCTCCAGCACTTTGATCAAGAATGGAAGATTAGGCTTTTCCCCGGCGGTAGCTGCCGTCTTCAGGTGAGTTTTGAAAATGGTCCGCTACTCACTCGACCCAGAGAACCCCACAAAATCATGCAAGTCCAGGGGTTCCAACCTTTGGGTCCATTTCAAGAACACACGTGAGACGGCCCAAGCCATCAAGGGGATGCACATCCGGAAGGCCACCAAGTACTTAAAGGATGTGACTCTGAAGAAGCAGTGTGTTCCCTTCCGCCGTTACAATGGGGGTGTTGGCAGATGTGCACAGGCCAAGCAGTGGGGGTGGACCCAGGGCCGTTGGCCGAAAAAGAGTGCCGAGTTCCTGCTGCACATGCTGAAGAATGCTGAGAGCAACGCTGAGCTGAAGGGTCTGGATGTTGATTCGCTGGTCATTGAGCACATCCAGGTCAACAGAGCCTCCAAAATGCGCAGGCGCACTTACCAAGCTCACGGGCGCATCAATCCGTACATGAGTTCTCCCTGCCACATCGAGATTATCCTCACAGAAAAGGAGCAGATTGTCCCTAAGCCAGAAGAAGAAGTTGCTCAAAAGAAGAAGATATCCCCCAAAAAATTGAAGAAGCAGAAACTAATGGCTCGGGAATAAACATTGATGTAACTTACAAATAAAACTAGTTCATTTTAACACACACACACACAAAAAAAGAATGGAAGATTAGAGATTGACTAGGAGTTATTCAATATAGTATGATCCAAGATTTAAAATAACCACATAGCCTAGTTGTTATTTTTTTACAAAACAAAAAATCATATTTAATTGCATAGAAATATTTAGCATTAGACTTACTTTCCTAATTTAATTCCACTCTTCTTTTATAAATTCCATGCATTTCCTACATTTGCGCTGTTAATTAAGTTGTGCTGATTTTAAAATTGTTTTTATTGACTGTTGGTTGTCTTGAGAGCATATTACAACAGGACAGGCTATACATATTTAAACAAACTAGCAAACAAGACACTGCTTGACACATTAAATGGCAAAACCAACACATTAATTGGTGTTAACCACAGAATTAACACCACTTGGTGCGGCCATCATTGGCTGCTAAATCAACCACTTAGAGTAAACAGATCTCAAAGTAACAGAAGTTCTCTTATCAGATGGACTTTATTTTGCCTTTCAACAATCCGCTGGACTGTTAACTTAAAGTTTATATCCTTCTGCACAAAAATTCATTTCTATTTCACAAGTTCCACTCAGATTTTGTGGCTAGTAAAATCAAGAATGTAAATACTATTAAATACAAAACAGCCTGCAGCATAATTGTTTCCAAGCAATTACAGATTATATCAAGCCATTCCTTGTACAGAAACTGTATTTTTTTTTCCAAGAGAGTGTAGTTCCCTGTACCTTGAAATTTTATTAGGCTAAGAATTACATTCACCATATGTTATAGTATGAGATTAACTGCAATTGAACAAACAACTTTCTGATATATAAGTGAATGATAACCTGATTTTAAATGTGTTTATCTAATGAGACAGTAACCTTAATTTACAGCAAATATAAAAATTCCCACTGTTATTCTTGGTGTACCTTTTTTGGCTAAAAAGGGTGATGCACTGAGATATGCTAATGAATATGTCTTGGTTTTTACCAGGTCAGTAATAAAATTTGCATGTGATATTGTGCACAGTAAACTGGGTTATTAGCTTTGAAAATGAGTCTCATAAAATTTAAATATAGGCGTAAATCATGTTAACTGTCCTGTAGAATTTCTGAGAGGCTTTAAAGCATTGTGTTTTGTTTCCATAGCAGTGAGGATACAGATGTCATGGATTTTTTTTGGCGGGTGGGTATCCTAAAATGATGGATTTTGGGGGGGGGAGATTCACAAGTAAACAGCAAAGATCTCCATCTAACCTTTGGTTCTTTCTGTAATTTAGGATGTGATTTCAATTCACAAAAACTGTGCTGGGCCACAGGCGAGATAAAACATAGGCATAGACATTCATATTTTAAAGACGATTGCTAGCACAAATCACTGCAGCTAACATAGGAGAATACTAACAAAGCATTCTAGAGAATTAGTAATCTCTGAGAAGATTACTAATCCAGTTAGTTCTGTGAAAAAAATAAAAACAATTCATTTATCTTGTATCTGTGTATCTACAGTATATCTAATCAATCACTCAGTTGTTCCTTGACTTCCAGTTAAACTACTAAACTTGATTATAGTTTTAATACAAATACAACGTCAAAATCGTGTGAAGTCCAGCAAAGAATTTTTGTTTTCCTTGTTAGAGAACTTAACTCAGAGAACTTCAATGGTAAAGAGCACCTTTTCTCCTGTGAAACAACCACTGGATTCTGGGAAAGTAGCTTTCAACATGAGGTCACAACACATAGTTGTTGACTAAATGATATCAGATGTGAAGGGAGCCATCTGGGGGGAATTCTTAGTGTTACGTAGCAGAGCCTCTATTTTAAAACTGCTTTCTTGTATTTGATAATCAATTATGTGAGCGTTTGGGAAATTTAAAGTGGGAATTCACCAATCTGGGCAATCAATATCTGGGATCCAAAGATGATGTCACTGTGTCTGTGAATCTGTGTACGAGTCTGTGGGGGAGATGGTTGTCCAAGGTTACTCTGCTAGCTTTTCAGTCATGATTGTCAGACTTGCTTTAAAATAAAAAGGAAGTTAATGTCTTATCCAATCATTTATCCATTGACTCATCCATCCTAGAAATAATTGCATTTATAGCTTCTACGCAGAATGAGAATATGCCCTTTGAGAGATGGGGATCATGGTCACATTTGGTCACTGACAGTTGTTCCAGGGCTGCAATTCTTAAAAAAAGAAAGATGCCACAAAAACTGTGGGAGCAGAATGTTTTTTTTTTAATGGAATGGAATATAATTTAAATTAATCTACTGCAATATTGCGGAATCTTATTCTACAAGATTGCAGTAGACCAATTTAATTGTTTATTAAACAATTCTTTAACTGAATAAGACATAGATGTGATTTCTACCGTCTATCACATTGAAAATAAACGATTGGTGATACTTTGTAGAAGAGCTCAGGGAATCACAGCTATGGATTTGATGATCAAATGTGGCCCTAAAAAGTCACGGTGCATAGGTAGTCCTTGTTTAACAACTGATTCATTTAGCAACCATTTGCAGTTACAATGGTGATGAAAAAAATAATTATGTGACTTGTCCTTGCATTTAGAACTTCACAACTAAGTAAAGGTCCTTGCATTTAGAACTTCACAACTTAGTAAAACAAAGGAAAGCTGAAGTAAGATCATAAGCTCAGTTGGGTTTTCATTTAGTGACCCCTTTGCTTAGCAACTGAGTTACCAATCCCAATTTTGTTCACTAAATGAAGACTAATTCTGGTGTAAAGAAGGATGATCTTGAGTGCTGAAGTTTTAGAGATAAGGAAGAAATGTTGATGCTCATTCAAAATGAATCTCCCCAAACACTTGCAAGGAAGGACCAATTGTACAGGAATTTGAAACCCTGGCAGAGAAATTGTATTTTTTCTGTTTCTATTAGCCCTTTCTGACCAGCAGTACCAAAGAAACCTTTGCAAGTTTCAGGCTGCCACTGTGTGACCGTGTGTGAAGGTAAAACCTCCCTAAAACAGGTTTTAAGAAAAGAAGAAATAGCAGGGGCTTTTCAGTCATTTCAGCGTCAACAACCTAGAGTAAACTGAGCAAACACTAAAGTCACCTGCTCCCAGGATTCTTCATTACTGATTTATTTTATTCATCAAATTTATTCATCAAATTTATATGACTGTCCATCTCACAACAATAACAACAAATGACTGTGGGCAATGTACAACAAGATATAAAACAGTTAACATATAGAAACAATTATTATTATTATTTTAAATTAAAAAGACATATTTTATTCATTCATCAAATTGATAAATGATAAATGTATTCCTAAATGATGAATATATTCATAAATTACAAACTCTCTATAAAGTAGGATCTACAATGGTTATGCTAACTATATTGCTTTAGGGATGGGTAGAAAGGTGTGTCTGTTTTCTTGAAATTGTGACCCTGTTCTAATTTTTTTGCTCCCAGTTAACTATCCCACCCACCAACTATGCCACCGTTCTGATGTTTCACCAACCTGGATGTGTCACACAAGGAATACTCTTTTTCATGCAGTGTAACTGCTTAGACACTGAATTATGGCACTGTGGAATTAGGCTGAACTAAATCTAACTAACATAACTAAAAATGAAGCTGGCACATTAGCAGAGGACCAAAAGCCTCTTGTCTAAATGATCCCTAAAAGAAAGACACAAATCATTAAGGAAACAAAGGAAAAATGTTACCTGTACATGGGGGGGGGGAAACCCCAATCCCAGTCATTCAACAAAACAAGAACTTTGGGGGGATGAAAGGGAATTCTGAAGCCCCTACTGGATCCTGACTTGGTGGCTTCCATCCCTCTAGGTCACAGGTGTCAAACTCCCCATGTCACATGACGTGTCACAAGTAATTGTGACTTTTTTTGCATTGCCGGAGCTGGGGTGGGTGTGGCCTCTGTATGATGCAACTGGCCCATGGGCCGGCAGTTTTACACTCCTGCTCTAGGTAGTGGGTAAATGTGGATGAAAGTGTGTATGTGTGTATGAGAGAGAGAGAGAGAGAGAGAGAGAGAGAGAGAGAGAGAGAGAGAGAGAGAGAGAGAGAGAGAGAGAGAGAGAGAGAGAGAGAGAGAGAGAGAGAGAGAGAGAGAGAGAGAGAGAGAGAAAGAGAGAGAGAGCAAATATACATTGTAACTGATAATGTTTTCCTGTTATTTTAAATTCACCAGGTCTCTACGTATTCCAAAGAACTATTTGTATCCTGGTGTTTGGTTGGAGGTGATTTGTGTGAGTCCCTAATTATTTCCTAGCTGTTGACCAGGCTGTGTGTCTTGTTTGTACTAAGCTAACCTCTTTGGAAAAGGGGGGCTTACAAGATCTGCATGCCTCAACAGGCTGTAAGTTTTAGTGACCATAAGCCAGACTTGGGAATGTGTGTAACAGCACTTCCAATAAATAAATAAATCCCTCATATTAAGAACTTAAATGTGTGTACTGCCTCATAAGGGATCTAAGTGACACTGTCACTGAGCTCCTTTAGTCCATAACTTTCTTGCCTTTGTTAGTTCCTTGAATAGTTTCTTTTTCCACTTAAAAGTCTATCTCACTAACTGAGAATTGATGAGGAATGTGGATGGATGGATGGATGGATAGATGGATGGATGGATGGATGGATGGATGGATGGATGGACAAGTGAGTGAATGAGTTTTTGCTTGTGCTTCCAAAAGGCAAAACTTTCTCTGGAACAGTATTATAGAAACCTTGTACTTCCTAACCACTTAACATGTTATTAGGGAAATTTAAAATTTATGTTTTATAAGAACTAAATGCTTCAGAACTTCTCAAAGGCTAAGATAACAAACAGCTGTTTTTTCCTTTTTTTTAAAGGCATCCTTAAGCTCTTTTTATTTTGATCCAATAAATGTCATCCAGATGTAAAGAGAGACACACTTGTCTCACTTCTTTTTGCATGCTGAGCAAACACAGTTAACATAAGCATCAGGGCCCAGGGATCCTTCATTTGGTTAGGCTGGTTGCCAAGAATACATTTTGATTAAAAGTACTAGAATTGCAAGACATAGGGAACCAAAAGCATCTTCTCTGGGCTTTTAAATGGGGAAGTTTTTGGCTGGTGGCTTTAGCACGTCCCAGTATAGATATAATCAGCACCAACACTTAATCCTGTTTTTTTCTACAGTGGCACATATACTATAAAAGAAACTGCTATTGCAGCGGAATCAAGATTCTTTCATATCATTGTTTAAGGAGGGAGCTCAGAGCATATCTTTTTAATGTGGTCTTTTAGAGTGTTATGTTTTTTGTGATTTTTATATAAATCACTTAAAATGATTTGGATTCCATATCTTATACCATTTCTAAATAAATAAGTCTTATGCATAACAATAACAATTTTAAGGAGGTACTTGATTGATACCTAGGATGCTGGCAGCAATCCATGTCAACCATCAGCGCCAGTCAATTTGAATGTTCAGTTGACTGAGGTTCACATCTAATGAATAATAATAATAATAATAATAATAATAATAATAATAATAATAATAATAATAATAATTCTATTCTATTCTATTCTATTCTATTCTATTCTATTCTATTCTATTCTATTCTATTTTTTCTTTAGGTATGGAAATATCTCTGAAAGGATGACACAATGGTTCATGGGTTGTCTAGTAGAATCCTAATAATACCAGCACTGCAAAAGAAGAAATGTTAGATATACAAGCTGGATTCAGAAGAGGATGAGCACTCAAGATTTAATCCCCAGTGGATTATTGAAAAGGCCATGGAATTCCAAAAAGATATCTGTTTGTCTTTCTTTACTATAGTAAAGTTTTTGAGTAAGTAAATCATAACAAATTGTGAAAAGTCCTTAAAAATATAAGTGTTACCAGTCTACCATATCTCCTTTCACCTAGGCATGAAGAAAGGAAGTAAGAAGAAGCAAAGAAGAAGAAACTACTAATGCAGAGATAACTAATGTCAACATTCTGAAGGATATTTTTTAAATCACATGGTCTGATTATCTTGCTGTGAAAATGTAAGTTTCACACAACATTGGCCTCCCTCCCTTCCCTCCCCTCCCTCCCTCCCTTCCTTCGCAGTGAAGGACTAAGGCAAGCTTGACTTGACCCAGTATTAAAGGCCTTCAGAGAGGCAGCCTAAAGTTGCCACCTAGCCACATTTGGCCCAAGCTGCGGAGAGGCAGGAGCTGTGATTGCAAAGAAGTCTGCTGCCTGCCACGGTTGGACCATTAGTATGGAAATGAGGCAGGCATGTGACAGGTGGCCTTACAACCAACACAATTAACTTTCTTCATTAGCTGAGGTACTGACAAAACAGATGCAGCATCAATAAGCAAGAAAAAAAAAGGGAGGGGAACCCCACAAACATTGAATAGAAATGACATTTTGTACATCCCTTTTATTTATAAGGCGTAACAGCTAGTACACATTAGCTAATAGTGATTTTTTAAAAATAAATAAATAAATAAAATAGGAGGGTTAGTTTACATTACTATTCCATTAATAGTTCTATTGGGAGATGACAATGCAATAAAATACAGTTTGCCTCAGCTGTTCAAAAATATACTGGCACATTTTAAAGAACCAAACAATTGGTCACGTCATCTGGGTCAATTCAAGAATTTAGAAGTCTGAAAATGGAGATTCAGCTTGCAGTCCAGGAACTTGTTTGGATCTCCAGAAGTTTATCCAAGAACCTTATGAAAGAAGAAGAAGAAGAATTAGAAGAATAAGGAGAAGGAGAAGGAGAAGAATTAGAAGAAGGAGAAGGAGGAGGAGGAGGAGGAGGAGGAGGAAGAAGAGGAGAAGAAGAAGAAGAAGAAGAAGAAGAAGAAGAAGAAGAAGAAGAAGAAGAAGAAGAAGAAGAAGAAGAAGAAGAAGAAGAAGAAGAAGAAGAAGAAGAAGAAGAAGAAGAAGAAGAAGAAGAAGAAGAGGAAGAAGAAGAAGAAGAAGCTCTGGGTCCCCTGGAGAAGAGCGGCTTATAAGTCTAATAAATAAATAAATAAATAAATAAATAATAAATAAGAAGAGGAGGAGGAGGAGGAGGAGGAGGAAATAACAATTGATACAATGAGTGATCCATATACAGTAGCTTAACCTTTCCCAACTGTAGTCCAACTTAACTTGTAGACACCAAGATAGGGAAGATCATGTTGGTGGAACTCGTTGTTGCAGTGGCTCAAGTATTCAAAGCTGAGAAGAGGCTGGATTAATACAAGCAAACTACTGGAAAGTTCTTGGAAATTTTAAAAAGATAGCTTGGATTCACAGTTACTTATGCTCAATAGCTGCAAAATTTCTTGAGAAAAAAATATTCAGGATTAAACCGTAAAGCTAGAATTTAATTATGTTCTTTAAGTAAAGCTGGGTCGAAAAAGGAAGCTATACTCTTCCTTGTCTTAAAGAATTTAGTGGCCAGCTTCAGTGGGGAACTGGAAGATCCTTTTCTGAGAAATGTATATATGATCTGAGGACAATATCCATGTTAAAACCCATGCCAAATGGTTTTATAATCTGAGTTACAGGGCCATTGGATCCTGAATTTTCTGGCATAATCCAGTAACTGTTTAAAAGCGGGATTTTAAGATCAAACTTTTAAGAGTTTATGGATAAGTCGAAATCTATTCATAAGAGAAGGACATAGTTAGATGGGGGCAATTTGGAAATAAACCTCCGTTTGGTTATCAGTAACAGATCCTCGCAGATACAGAACTTTTTTTTTTAAATATTTTTATTAAGTTTTACAAAATTTTTACATACAAAAAAAAGAGATAATAACTCAACTGATAACAATCATATAACACATTTACCAAACAATCCAAATAACTGCTCGGTACCCCCCCCACCACATCCTCCTACATCTAAACTTCCCCCTCGTCTTTCCATCTAACTACTTACTTTCTCCTTTCTTTACATCTCCCCTCCTCCCACCTCTATCCCCCATCTTCACCCTCTTACCCTCTTCCTACATACCTCAACCTTCACTCCTCCTTCCTCTTTCCTCCAATGTGGTACCCAGAGGCCACCCGAGCAATACTTTAATACCTACAAACATAATCCTATATCACCCCCAAATGCAGTTGAGAAAACATAATGTAACATTTATTAACTCCCTCCCTCCTCCCCCCCCCCGGCTTCCCAGAGTGAATACAGAGTAAAAACGCAAGAAACCCCACTAAACTACTATTATATAACTATTTAACTATATACCAAATATAATTCCTTCAATTGATATTTCTTTTGTATATAGTCTATCCATTTCCTCCAATCCATCATAAATTCTTCATTTGAGTGGTTCTTCAGGTATGCAGATATCTTAGCCATTTCCACCAAGTTTGCAACTTTTAACATCCATTCTTCAGTAGATGGTATTTCAGATGTCTTCCAATATTGTCCCACCAACAATCTTGCTGCCGTAATCAAATTCAAAATCAACTTAGTCTCTATAGTTGTACAATCTTTTATAATGCCCAACAAAAATAACTGTGGTGAAAATTCAATACGTTTTTTCAATATATTTTGAAGGATCCACCATATTTTTATCCAAAAAGCCTTAATTTTTTTACAAGTCCACCAAATGTGAAAATAAGTAGCATCCATGGAATCACATCTCCAACACTTGGGTTGCATATTTGGGTACATAATTGATAATTTTTTGGGGTCTAAATGCCATCTATAAAACATTTTATAAAAATTTTCTCTTAAATGCTGTGCTTGTGTAAATTTTACATTTTTCACCCATATCCTTTTCCAAGTTTCCATCGTAATTGGATATCCAAAATTACATTCCCACTTAATCATACAATCTTTAACTACCGGTAATTCGTTTCCAGAATCAATTTCAATTAATACATCATATAATCTTTTAATGTGCATAGTTCTTTGATCTCTAACTTGTTTAATTAATTTTTCATCCTCTGAAGAAAAACCCATCTTGACATCTTTATACCATCTATCCTGAAGTTGTACATGTGAGTACCAATTGTGAGCTATTCCTTCTTCCTTTAGCCTATTTAGTGATTTCAGTTCTAGGTTATTCCCTTCTTTAATTAAAAGCTTCTCATAGGGCACCACATCTTGATTTTGTTGTCTATTTACACTCTCTATTGCATGCCTGGGAACTGTCCATAAAGGGATTTTCCCATTTAACTTATAATAATACTTTTTCCAGACACGCAGCAGAGAGTTTCTTAATAAATGCTCTTTAAAGCTCCTATCCAACTTTTTATCATAAACTAAATACGCATGAAACCCATACAGTAACCCGTACCCTTCTATATTCAATATTCTTTCATTAGTTAAGTTAATCCAATCACTTATTGCTACTAGAACTGCTGCATTGTAATATAGCTTAAAATTAGGCATTTTCAAACCACCTCTCTCTCTTATATCTTGAATAATTTTTAATTTAACCCTCGGTTTCTTGCCATTCCAGATAAATCTATTAATACCTTTCTGCCACTCATCTAAATTCCCATCCTTTTTAAGTATTGGTAGCATTTGAAATAAAAATAAAAATTTCGGCAATATATTCATTTTGACTGCAGCTATCCTACCCAACATAGACAAATGTAATTTTTTCCAATTTTCCAATTCTATTTGTACCTTATTCCATAAAAGTTCATAATTATTCTTATATAGTTTCCCATTTGAAGCTTCTATAAAAATTCCTAAATATTTGACTTTCTTAACTATCTCACAACCCGTTATTCTTTCCAAATCTTGTTTTGATTTATCATCTAAATTTTTAACCAACATCTTTGTCTTGGATAAATTTAATTTAAAACCTGATACTCTTCCATAATTTTGAATAATCTCCATCAATTTCTGGGCCAACTGTATTGGCTGAGTCAGAGTCACAAGTAGGTCATCCGCAAAAGCACATAATCTATAATCATGTTGTCTAATTTGTACTCCTTTTAATTCATCTGAAGCTCTGATCCTATTCAGTAACACCTCTAAAGTTAAGACAAACAGTAAAGGGGATAAAGGACAACCCTGCCTAGTACCTTTCTCTATATTAAATGAGTCTGTTAATTGTCCATTCACAATAATCTGTCCTGTCTGTTTCTGATAAACTGCTGATATAGAGTTGAAAAACTGATCCCCCATTCCCATCTTAACAACAAGTCTTTTCAAAAATGCCCAATTCAGTCTATCAAAGGCTTTTTCTGCATCCAAAAACATTAAAACTGCCGGCACTTGAATATGTTTATCCAAATATTCCAATATATTAACAAGTTGTCTAACATTAGTTTTCATCTGCCTCCCTTGTAAAAAACCAGTTTGATCTGAATGAATTATTTGAGTTAAAACTGTCATTAATCTATTGGCCAAAACTTTTGCAAAGATCTTATAATCTGTATTTAGCAATGAAATAGGTCTAAAATTTTCTACTTGAACATTATCTTTTTCCTCTTTAGGAATCAAGGAGACATAAGCCGTTTTCCATGAAGGTGGAACCCGGCCACCCTCTTGTATATTTACAAATAACTCTCTCAAAGGTTCCACCATTTCCTCTTGCAGACATTTATAGTAAATTGCTGTTAAACCATCAGTTCCTGGAGATTTACCCATTTTCAATTGCTTAATTGCAGCGATAATTTCTTTTGATGTAATCCGTGCATTTAATCTATCTCTTTGTTCCAAAGTAATTTTCAAAACATTTTGATTTTGTAAAAAGGCATCTATCTCTTTCTCTTGAACTTTCTCTTCAGAGTATAATTTGGTGTAGAACTCTAGGAAAGCTTTTTTAATAAGTTCTTGTTGATATACTTCTTGTCCCTTATATTCTACCTTCTCAATTATTCGGGATTTTTGTTTTTTCCTTAGTGTGTAAGCCAACCATCTGCCAGGGTTATTAGCATTAAAAAATGTATTGTGTTTAGCATATTGTAAGTTCCTGGCAACTTGGTCAGTCATCAATATATCAAATTGTTTCCGTAAAATCTTGATCCCTTCTTTAATGTTACTATCATCTGGTTTCTTTATTAATAACAACTCTTTTTTCCTTATTTCTGCTTCTAAAACTCTCCTTTTTTCTTCTTGTTTATGTCTATACCTTATATTCATTTCAATTAAAATACCACGCATATGAGCTTTACTAGAGTCCCACACTGTTTCTATTGTTGTTTCCCTATTCATATTCAACATAAAAAATTCCTTCATAGCCTTTTTACATTCTTCCACGTTCATATCATATTTAAACAGATTTTCATTGATTCTCCAAGATCTTCTAGAAGACTGACCAGTCCTTAGTTCCATCATAACCGGGTTGTGGTCTGACAATACATTAGGTAAAATTTTTACTTTCTTTAAACTTAAAATAAAATCACTAGTAGTTAAAATAAAATCAATTCTAGAAAATGATTGATGTCTATCGGAAAAAAAAAGTAAACTCTTGATCCCTACCATGTCTTTCTCTCCATACATCTGACAAACTAAAATCATCCTTAATGTCAAAAAAAGATTTAGGCAAGATAGTACGCGATTGCGGAACAGATGAGAGCTTTTTCTTATCCAAACCAACATCAAGAATACCATTCCAATCTCCCATTAAAATACAAGATCTATAATCCAATTGTATTAATTGTTTATGTAATAACTTATAAAATATACCTTGTTGCTGATTTGGAGCATATATACCCATCAAAAGAACTTTCTTCCCATCTAGTAAAATTTCAATAGCTAAAAATCTACCTTGAGTATCTGCTTCTATTAATTTCGCTTTTATATGATTTTTAACATAAATAACAATTCCATTTTTTTCTCTAGAGATGCTGCCACAAATTGTGTCCCCAACCTATTGTTAATCAGGTATTTCTGATCAGAAATTCTAATATGAGTTTCTTGTAAGCAGATTACATCATTTTTACATTGCTTCAAATAATGAAATATCTTCTTCCTTTTCTGTGGAGAATTTAAACCATTCACATTCCATGTCAAATATTTATTTGACATGACCTTTTTGTAGAAGCTTCTGCAAGGCCAGGTCAACTTCTTCCTTCCTCTTAGGCCTTGCTCCCATGGCTTCCAAAGATGTCGATACAACTTGCTTTGTGTAAACTGATTGTACTTTTTCTCTTTGCTCCATATTCTTGGTAGTTTCACGTATAGGCCTTTGTTCTTTAGCCTTCTCTGCATCCAAAGGTTGGAAAATATCAATACACTGCACTGGCTGCTCAGCTACGACTCCTTTATCCATATCCAACGTTGAAATTAGCTGAGGTTCCATAAGTTGTAGTGATTCTATGTCTTTTACAAGAACCGCCCTCTTAGGTCTTGGAGAAGTAGATTTACCAGCCATCAATATATTCTCAAAAAAATCTCTCGCTTTAGCAACTGTAATCAAACGGTATCTGTTATTTTGAAAAAAGAGGGAAAGTCCAGTTGGAGCCTCCCATCTATATTGTATCTCTCTTTTTTTAAGTTCCTCTGTCAAAAATGCATAATCTTTCCTTGATCTCAACATTTTGGGAGGTATCTCCTTCAACACCTGTACTTCTTGACCAGCAACACTTAGTTGTTTATTATAGGCTTTAGTAAGAACCCAGTTTCTAAATTTTCTTGTGCTAAAATATATCACAATATCTCTGGGCAAGTTTCTTTGTGCTGCTATACGTGAATTCATCCTAAATATTCGCTCAATTTGCCAGGCAACATTTTGAGCTCCCTCTTCCAAAAAAATTGCCAAAGCTTCAACAAAAATTTTTCTTAACTCTTCTTGGTTCTCCTTTGGATTTTCTTTAAATCCTCTAATTCTAACAGCCATCTGCATCTGATTATATTGTATCATAACAGCCTGATCCTGAAGATCGCTTTTAATCTCCTCTATTTTTTCCTCCATCTGTTGCTCCACACCTTCCAACTTTTCTTCCACTCCCACAGTATATTCCCAGACCCCTTTAATGGCCTCAACAATATCTTCTCTTATCTCCATATTACTAGTTTGTATCATACCTCTTAAGTCTTTTGTGTATTCTTCCATCTTTTTCTCCAACATATCAGTCTGTGCGGATAGTGCGGTAGATAATGCAGCCTGCAAATCTTTCATTGTAAGCATTCTGGGGAGGATTGTTTAGGAGCAGGGGCTTGAAATTCTGTTGGAATCAAAGATGCAGAGGCTGAAGAAGCAGGCAAAGTGCTTGATTGTGATTTAGAAAGCTGACCTGGGGAAGGTACAGCCGCCTTCGCTATTGCTGCCTTCTGTCTCGTCGTCATTTTTTAAAAAGAAAAAAAAACCCTTTGATTAAAAAGGTAAAAATTTAATTGCCAGATTTTCCTCTCTTCTTGCTTTCTTTTAAGTTCCAATTCGCAATGTCGTTTAAAAAGTATTTCAAATCAAAATGGTTTCTCTGTCTTTATTTCCGAGAGAGAACAAAGAAAGTTCAGTTTCACTTTCCATCACTTTCACTAGGCAAGA
Source organism: Bothrops alternatus (assembly GCA_034064705.1). Classification (NCBI taxonomy): domain Eukaryota; kingdom Metazoa; phylum Chordata; class Lepidosauria; order Squamata; family Viperidae; genus Bothrops; species Bothrops alternatus. Next base: position 52,910 of record JARGCV010000023.1, on the reverse strand, counting down.
AGAACTATCGCCATTTTGAAAGGATTATGTTGATTCCAAGAAAGTTATAAGTAGAAAGACAGAAACAAAGTAACAAAATACTTGCAATTCACTAAAAACTCCTGTATTCACTCCGTCTGTAGAAAGTCTCTGTTATTTCTTTCTTAAAAGCAGAGGCGGTCGCGACATCTTTTTCTGTCAGCCGACAGAAGCGTCTCTGGGCAGGAGCGTTTCAAGTGCCTAGGGAGCACACCCTCTTAGTCCCTGAAAACTATTTTCCAGGGCTTTCAGAGGGGCTCAACCTTGCTCTTGAGGCTCTTCACCTCTTCTTCGCCCGAAGAGGGGATTTTTCACCGCGACAAACAGCTGATGGTCGCTGTTTTTAGCGGCTTTACACACCCAGGGAACGGAGCCTCACGGAGGAGACTCTAGCGACGCCGGCGGTGCCACCGGAAGCCCAGATACAGAACTTTTATTATCTACGTTAGAAAACTACATTACATTACTTTTTGACATAATTGCCTTTCAAATTGAGGCACTTGTCCTAATGTCTTACAAGGTTTGACATTCCTTAGTAGCAGTCACTCGGTGCCAAATCTGGGCTATGGGGGGGGTGATCAAAGACATCCCAACGGAACTGCTTTAAACGTTCCTGGGTGCATCTAGCGGTGTGCGGACGAGCATTGTCATGAACCAACACCACACCGGAAATGGTGCCATAGAAAACCCTGCCAAATGTGAAGATGCCACAGGAGTACTGTTAGTGAGGTTCATGGAGCATGGTTCGACCATCAATTCAGAAGTCTACTGTGAAACATTAAGAAAACTCAGATGAGCCATCCGTAACAAGTGTTGGGGCATGCTGACTTTCATTGTGGTGTTGGTTCGCGATAATGCTTGCCGGCACACTGTTAGATGCACCCAAGAACTTTTGAAGCAGTTCCGTTGGGAAGTTTTTGATCACACACACACACCATATCCCAGTTTTGGTGCGGAGCGACTACTACTAAGGAATTTCAAACCTTGTAAGACATTATGACAAGTACCTCAATTTGAATGGCGATTATGTCAAAAAGTAATGTAATGTTGTAGTTTTCTAATGTGTATAATAAAAGTTTTGTATCTGCGAGGGTCTGTCATTGATAACCAAATGGAGGTTTATTTCGGAATTGTCCTCGTATAAATGTCTGCATTAAAACACATCTTTGGAAATAACTGTTGTAAGTTTAAAATGCAATTAATCTTTGCGTGGTGAAGAATAGTAGATGACTGTGTGTCTGCTCAGTTTGCTGACTAGGTATCAGAAACACTGTGGGAAGGGGTAAGAAAATATAAATTTAGTGGCTGTATTTTTAGATATATTGCTCATGTGACACATTTAAAAAGGGGGTAGAGGCTGAAACTTCAATCACATGGGCATAGCAACCATCTTACCAACCAACCAACATTTTTGACCTCCCCACAGCTCCAGCTAGATATTAAATGGATAGATATACTTAGAGCCCCTGTTTTCATTGCACCTTTTAAACTGGGATTGCACTAGACTCAAGTGTAACACAGACTTCAAATGCAGGACACCTTCAAACAGGGCGATGATCTTGGTAAAATAAGATAGTACAGATAATAGCATATTTCCCTTCACAAAAGACAATATTAAACTCCGACCATTTGGGAGTCTGTTTTCAAGCCACAAAGAGAAACATCTCAAAACAAATAAAAATAAATTTATTTTAGAGTCGTGCATCACCAGCAATATACAATATTTGCAGCATTTGGAGTTCAGCTTCTGAAGAAACTTAAGAAAACTATTTGGGTTTCTTTTTTTCTTTAGCAGTTTTTGGAACTGTGATGTTTTGCTCATCTTGCCTAAATATAAGCTAGGAGAGATTGAGATAAAAGTAAATAGGGACAGAATGAATGACAGATGAATTTCTGCCATTTCTTAGAATATGTGCAGCTGAGGTCTCACTATGGGAGAGTCATTACTTCAGCTGAATTATAAGAGATCCTTCAATAAAGCTAGATGATGGTGTATCTACATTCCCCAAGAAGGTGGCTCCTTTACCAAATTATTTCCTTATCATTCTGCAATGTGAAATTTCTTGTCCTTAGAAGCACAGCTTCTAAGAAATGTCTCCTGTAGACTAAAGTGGTCAATCAGCTGCTGATGCAAATCTCACAAACTGGTTATAAGGGCAATAATCTATTTATGCCCTTTTTCCTACCAGATGCTATCTAGAGCAGGGGTTCTCAACCTTGGCAACTTTAAGACTTGTGGACTTCAACTCCTAGAATTCCTCAGCCAGCTGCTGGCTGAGGAATTCTAGGAGTTGAAGTCCACAAGTCTTAAAGTTGCCAAGGTTGAGAACCCCTGATCTAGAGACTCCCTCTAGCTCTGCAGGTAATATTAGTTTACCTGATTGGTGGCCACAATACCTTTCCCATGCATAAATTTGTCTAACCCTCCTTTACAGCCCTTATCATCTCTTCTTGAAGGGAATCCCATAATTTAACTCTGCAGCATTTTGGAAAGTGCAGTATTTCCAGTGGGCAATTCAGCTTCACCCTGCAATGCTTTCTCCAGTTACCCTTTTATCTTGTCCCCCACTTAATCATTTTTAAAACAAATAATATTGCCATTGTTCCTTAGAGCTTCATAATCCTTGTAAATTGCCTTTTTGTGCCTTTTCCAACTTTCCCGGATATCTTTGACAATGTGGTAGCCCAAATCGTAGCTAACATTTTAGGTGCAATTGTGCCACACATTTCTAGTTGACCCACCACAAAATATCTGCTCAAATATTTTTATAAGCAACCAAAGAAATGGGTTCAGTGTGTACATGGAAGCTGGCACTGGCATATTTTGGGGCGTGAGAGGGATTTATTACTTCAAGAACTACAGCAGCTGAGTGGATTGAGCCTCTCAATTTTGTACTCTTCTCTTCATCAAATGGAAGAACCCCGGCTTGGTTCATGACTGTCTCTGCCTGTTCTTAGTATTTCAAGGCCAGCAGATGTTAACTCCTTCTGAAGATCTGAGGAATATGAACAATGTTGATGTTGAAGCACTTTGATTTGCTTTGAATGTTATATCATCTTATTGACCCAGTTTGGGAAAAAAAAACCTGCCAGAATGCTTCTTGCTTTTATGTCTCCTATTTATTTTATTAGAGTAATCCATAAATTTGGCCAACATTCAGGTCACTCTATGTATGAGCTCTCATTCAAATAAATATAAAAAGCAACCTTTTTATATTTCATCTTCTCATCTTTCAAATGCTTAAAAGTTTGTTTGAACACCTATTAGTATTCTGCAATTAGGTGATAATGAGATGGTTTGAAGGTGGAAAAAAGAACAAGAAAAATAAAAGGATGTAAGTAGAGTTGGCTTGAGGAAGAGTACAGATTTCCCGTTTAAACCATAATCTAACTACAACTACACTTGTAAAAAGAGATGGAAATAAATTTCTGTAAGAGGTTTAAGGCTATTGTTACTTATTTAAATTAGAGTCAGATAGTGTGCAGAATATGTAACATGCTATCTCTAAAAAATGAGAACAGTTGAGGTTGCAATTATTTATTTGGCAGTAAGTCTTCCTGAACTGAAGGAGACTAACTTCTGAATAGACCTGTAGAGAATCCTGTTGTTAGTGAAATATTTGAAACACATTCCATATTCTTTGTTTCTTCCTAATTCATTGGGAATACTTTCCATTAATGTCAAATATTTCTCATGAAAGTTTCCAGGAATAGCTGAAGCTCAAAGCCACAAGTAAAAACTAGTTCTGCATTAGTTCGTCTTGTCTTAATGTCTAGAATACTGGAAGAAACCAGATTCCATAAGTCACATTTGCAAGGGGTTATAATCAGTGGTGTTATTTAGAGCAGAGAAACTAACGTCTTTCCTCCGTAGCATCATAAGAGAGTTAGATTTGTTCTCAGAACAGTAATGAAACCATCCAAACATTGTGCAGGTCTTGCTGCACTGAGAAACTTCTTGCACAAGAAAACTTGTGTTTGCATCTTTATTTTAAAAGGGGGATACAGAGAGATGTGCTTGGCATAAGGAGGAAGAGAACATATCCTTACAAAGATAATACATCTTCTAATACATGTTTATTGAAGTCATTTTATATTCCCGACTAAAAAAATTAGGGAAACATTTTTAAAATTCACAGTGCCCTAATGGCAATAGGATGAAATCATATTTGTGTCTCAGAATAAATTCTGTCGAGTAACCACGGCAGATCTCTATCACAGAAATGTAGCTTCAACTGCCTAGTTCCTCGATATGAGTTTAGCCGTAACTTTGGAATCTAACACAGATTAATTGGTGAGGTGCTTTTGAAATTTACTTCAACAAAGAGTACGCAGGAAATGAATAAATAATTAACAAAAACATTTCCGAGTGCTTTATACACACCATTCCATTGATGTAAGAGAGTAGTGGGGGAAATGGTCATATTGATATAAGAGAGTAGTGGGGGAAATGGTTGGAAAATCTGACTACAGATAATATTGAAGTTGAAATGGTTCTCAACATGCTGGTGACCCCAGGAAAGGAATTCCTTAACATCACCAGTGCAGTTCATTATAGCCTTTGTCCACAAGAAGTACTCTTGGATCAATTGCCTCTTCAACACCAAATGAACATCAATACACTTAGGGCTGGAACAATGGGTCTCCCCAGTACAAAGGCTGCCAAAGGACTGTGGCAGTTGTTGAAACACGTTTTTCTCCCTTTTCTTCTTAAATGACTTAGAGGCTAAATGAGGAGAGATCTTAGGAAAGGAAGGAGATCCATTCATGTCTTTATGGAGTTTCTCGCAGGAAGTAAACAAAAGGGCACTTCTCTACATCAATTCTTGAGTAAGCAGAATCCCCTGAGCTTGGAAGATGAAGAGAATCAGGTAATGATGCAGAGACTCTTAATGTCTATGGAGATTCTCAGTCATCCAGGTCATGATTGTCTCCAAGGTGCTTTTTCAAGGGGCAACTGGACTTCCTTTTTTTCTCTTTGAAGACCTTCTTGCAAGTTCCAAGAAGGCTCCACACTCATTTGCACCACTCAGGTGACCGGGAGGTCACAGATAAACATCCAGGTGGCCTCAATAACTCTCTAAAAGAATGCAAATGACCAGCTGTCTGCAAGGAGTATAAATCCTTCCATTGCCCACCATCCAGACAGAGTTGAAGAAGCTTCTTGGATGAGAAGCAAAAGGTCTTCAAAGGTCTGCAAAGAAAGCCCAGTTGCCTTGTGAAAAAGCACCTTTGAGACAGAGACTCTTAAAAAGGCTTCTCAGGTCTGACCCACATCCTGCAAACAGAAGGGGAGGGGGGGGATAGAAAGTCTTATGAGAGGTCCAGAAAACAGGGCTTTGTTTCTAGGAGCTTTGCTTTATGGGGATTTTCAGATGCAGCTACTACTGCACATAGCCCTTCTTCCGCTTGGTGCTTTTAGAAGGTATAATATGACACACAATTATCCTTGGCAGCTAAATATCACATGAATGTTCTAAGACCATATGACACCGAGGACTACCTAGAAGAGTTTCCTCCAATCTGATGCCCTCTAATTTAAAGCAATGCAGACAGCAGCACTTGGGAGCCTCATTGCTGAGGAAGAACCAGGGTTGCTTGCTTGTCAGAGCAGCAAATGCTCTACATGAATCGTATTTTTGACTTGTTTTGAGTTTGAATGGCCATGTTGCAAGAGTCAACAGATAACAATTTTAAAAAGTTACCCGGTTAACTGTGTCTGTGCATGTTGGAACCTGTGAATTGTTATCATTCAGGCCCTGAACTTTAGGGCTGGGTAGCAGTTCAGACTGGAAGGCAAAAGAGTTCTTCAGAAGGCCCAAGTGCATGAGCTCCTTAAGCCCCCAAATGCCTTCTCCTGAGTCAGTGCTGAGGGCACTCTCAGGCTCCTGGGTATGGACCCACAGCTGCTTCAACGCATTGCCAACTGGGATTATCTTTCTGGCCTTGCACATCCTGCAGTATCTTCTCCCCTTCAACTCTGAACTGCTACAGGGTGCTATGAAACTTTTTTTTCCAATTTAGCTGACATTTGTTGAACTTTAGTTGCTGTTCAGCATGACTCGTTTTAGGATACGATTTCTTTTTAACGAAAATATCATAAAGACACCGAGGACGAGAAATGCACCAAAACGGAAAAGCTGAAGCTGACAAACCACTCACTGTAAGCAAAAGTTCTTAAAGAGATGGTACCAACCCCTCTCCTTTCTTCCACACTGGATAAGAGGGGCATGTGGGCAGGAAGGGTGGAAGCGGGGAGAGGATTGGTCCTGATTTTACTGCAAGCCTCCTGTTTTCACAGTTCAGAGGCTGTTAGGCCATAAAACTAATTCCACAGTTAATTCTGAATGGGTCACCAGGAGATGCTTTCAGAAGGAGGAACTCTCCTCTCCTGATGGGGCTTCTTGCTAATGCAGCATGCAGTACCAGTACCTGGATCAGTTGTCTGTTTTATGTCTGCACAGCCTTTGTGTTGTGGGAGTTCATTGTGGAGAGTATAAAGGAGTTGAGATGGCAGATGTGTGGTGTCAAGAGTCCCCCACTAGCCCTGTTTCTATAGGAGAAGAAACCCTGTGTTCTCCTTCCCCATTCCGGCAGCAGATAATTTGCAACCAGGAGAGCCCTGGAAGGGAAGAATCTGAAACCCAAACATTTAGGTTCTTCTTGCAACCCGTGAAACATTTTAAAACAGCACATTAGGATGATGGTTTAATAATAATGCCACCTGCACTGCAGCTCTAGTACCATTGCAAGCAGGCATGTATGTGTATGAAAGTCCTGTGCACGGCTACCTGCATGTTTTATTAATGTCATGATAAAAAAAATCACAACAAAATACTCGTGTTTTAAAAAATGAGGGCATAGGAAAATAGGAAGCCATTCTTTTTTGTTAGAGTTAAAATATGCTTATCTCTTCTTCAAAATCCCACCTGTATCACCTTCTCCAACCTATATTCCATTGAAATGTAGCCATTCTTATGCAGTTGACAGCTATCACTACCTAATGAACTAAATGGGTCCTTAGCAACCTTTAAAGACATACACATGTAAATATATGGTGCAGGTTGAATGTTGCAAAATATCACAGTGATCAAGAACTCATGACTAGTCAGTGTTGAGGAGCTGAGATGATGGTTCTTGGACTGCCATCAGAAGCTATTCCTCAACTTTAGTATAGATACTGGACATATCCCTCTTTCTTATTAGGGAGAGAATGGTCAACAGATCTACTGCCCACCAGTTGTGACCAATTTTGACAGTGCATGCCAATAAAATTAGGTTCTTCAAAATCTTCATTTTCAAATATGGCGCTCTTCATGTTAATGCAGATTTATTTACTTTTTTACTTATGGGTTCCAAGGAAGAGGATAAGGTGCTTATTAGTGTGTCCCCTGATCGTGGGTTAGATTCTTGCCCTTTCTGGGTGATTCAGACAGTGGTGAGTGGTCCGCAGGATCCAGGGAATGATCAGTAGCTGACCTTGAGAGGATGTGTTTCCTGTGGCCTTGAAGAGAACTGTAGTGAAATGATGCTCAAGAGATGCTTTTTAGATCCAGCACTGCTGTGTCAGTGGTAGGAAGGCAACTACATAGCAACTTAGAGAAAAACAGACTATCTGGACTCTTCAGGTAGGAAGATCTTGCAACAATAAACCATGCTCTCATCATTAGATCAGTAGATCTATTATTACAACAATGTTTCAGAAATCTCAGTTGGTGCAAAATGCAGTGCCCCAGGGGTTAATTGATAAGAAATGACATGAGCACGTTATACCTGTGCTGCAGGCTCTGCATTTCCAGTCCATAAATCTGAAGTTGCAATTCAATGTGTGTCCTATAAAGTCCCTAGACCACCTTTCCCAATTAGAAGAAGTTATATAACTATCTTGGAGAAACTGGAATCCCACGAAAAATCCCCCTGGAGAAATCTATCATGGAAATTGGGGGATATTGGGGGGGGGCAGGGAGAAACCAGGAGGTGCTTCTTTGTGATGGCTCCCACGGTATGAAACAATTTCCTCCAGAAAATTAGACTTTCCAGAGGTCTAATTAGCATACTGCAACCAATTTGAAATGGAGCTCTCTCAAGGGATTTTAACTAGTTGCTTAATGCCACTGGCATTTTACATAATGATGTATTGCCCATTTTAGCTTATTTTTGAAATGTTTTAAACTTTATATGTATTGTATTGTAATTGTAATATGTGTAAGTGTACATAGCTGAAACTAGGCAAATAAATCAATGCAACAGTTAGGATATTTCCCATGGCAGGGTTGAAATGCTATCCCTCATATCCCCCTTTGATAAAGCAAATATTTTTAAAGTTAACCTATTCTAAATAGCATGCCTGCAAGTGCATACACAAAATATCGCACCTTCTTTCAAAGCAATGTGTGAATAAGCTGATTCAAACGTGAGAGTGTTGAATGGAACATGAAGGCCACGATACATCTGGATGAAGTCAAAATCTACTGTTTAAGTACATAGAGTTACCATTCATTATTTGGACTGACAGCAATAAGAAGGGATCGAGATAGGACTAATCGTGCTAGCGATCACACACTTTAAAAGGCAAAACACAAGAATGATTTGCCCAAATATAAGAAGCAAAATTATTTCTCCTTCGTAGAGGAAAAACTGGAAGCATATGCAATCTTTATGCGAACACTTTTACTTTACTTCTGAGAATGATCTGAAAGCAAAGTATAATATTGCATTTCTTTTCCATTGACCAAACGAAATGCTGCGGAACACCAGGAATTTCTCTTTCTTCACTCTAACTTTTCCCAAGGAAAAATGCTTAAACTCGAAGAGGGATAAGCCAATGGAGCTTAGGAGGCAAGGAATATGGAGGTGACCCAGCTCTGCTGCCTTTAATGGGTCTAAAAATGCATGACTCAATTACACAAGAGTTAGCTAATGAGGAATGCGAAAGATGCTATAGATTAAAACAAATGGCAACTCAATGAATCAGGGCTGCTTTTCAAACTGTGTCTGTTTAACAAAACCCTGGCAAGGCATTTTCTTCACAGGATATGAATCACCCACACTCAAAACAGCAAGACCAGGCCACCTACAATCAGAGTTTGTACAGTATGACCTTAAGGCCCAACATGTACCAGAAGTTGAGTAGAAAAAAGCCAAGCTTGGGAGAATAAAAGGATTTACATCGGTATTAAATAATTCTCTCTTAGATATGCAAATTTCTAATTAGTTACTGTGGAGACTGTAGGGGCCTGGAAGTAAGCCTTGCACAATGAGAATGAGAGTTTACTTTTTTGATTTACTACGGGGCTGCAGAAGCAGAGGGAGGAGAGACAGAGAGGGGAGGGAAATAAATTCATTGCTTTTAACATGACAAGAGAATAAAGTGCAGCGAATGAAGTGACTTTGTTTTGTATGTGGCTGTTGTTACAGACCCCAGAGGAACTTTATGTGACACGGTCTTACTCGTAATGTCTCCCTAGAATTGTAGATGACTATTTTACAGAGTTGAAATGAATATTCCCAGCAAGACTTGCATTCATCGTGATTTCATAAAATTCACAGGGTGTGAACTCAAAGGCCAATGGATTTATCTATTCATCAACTTTGCATCTCAGTTTTTCTTTCTGGGTCCTTATTTATGAATATGTCTTGGGGGGATTTTAAAATTGCTTATCTTTATCATACATTTTATTTTATCCATTTTCTTAAATCCACAGCTCATATCATTTATTACCTGAAAGCAATCATAATTAAAAAATGTCATTTGAGGTAAAACTCTGTGATAACATTCGACAAAGTTCCAAAGAACAGCATTTGAATTCTTTTAAGTTTAAAATATAGAAAGCTACTTTTTTAAATATTATGTTTCAGTTTTATTATTCAGTTATTTGGTTTTATCACAGGTTTTTTTGTAAAGAAAAGAACTGTAATTTAAGTCACTTCTCTTTTCTACACTTTGGCTTCTTATAACTTAAGATGATTAGTTGCCTAATGTAAAGTTAATGCAAAATATTGGATAAATGATTTAGCTTCAATTGTACGCATTCTATTTTGCTAAGTATATTGAAGTTTTCACATCAATAGAGAAATGTAAAGTTTTTAATATATTTCATATATGTCTAAGAATGTTACTTTTGATTTCCATAAAAATGAGACAGATGAAAAATAATTTGACATTGTCGTGCCAAAATATTTAGAATCACTTGTTTACATAGGAAATTGAGTTCAGCTATTGATTTGTCTAACTCGGTGTTTCTCAACCATCACAACTTTAGGGTGAGTAGATTTTAATTCCCAGAAATCCCCAGCCAGCAAGACTGAAAAATACTGGTCTAGTTAAATACAGATCTTAAATTTATAGTCCTTAGATTTGTTACTTTTGAATGCATGGGAAGCAACAGAATTAATCCTGATTCTTACTCTATCCTTCTATAGCAGGTCAGTTATATATTTAGGATTTCAAGCCATATTACTGAAAGGATTATCATTTATCTATTGAAATCTTTGTTCAGGTAATAATTACTGATTAACTCTATACCCTTGGATATGCCCAATTGAATTGATAGTCTGATGCCTTTGAAGCAATTTTATTTGAGTTATTTGGGAACTCAGCACCAAAATATAGAGCAGTATCTTGAAAGATGAAGGGGGAACAAGTATTTCTTCTTAGAAAAAAAAAATCCAAATTACAATAGCTATAAATGATCAACTAGATATACCGGTAGCTGTCACAAGGGTACACATCTTTTAGCTGAAATGTTAGGTGACAGTTTTATCTGCATATGGATGAGGAATCAGGTCATCAGGTTGGTTCAGCCCATTAGAAAAAGCATGAACTAAGCCACTCTGAAGGTCAATCTTGAATTTTCTGCTATTGGGGAAATTGTAGGGCAATTTGCCAATTCATCCATTTCCTAAGTCCCTCTCCATTACACAGATGCTCAAATGTGTTTAGGGCAAAGCAAGAAGCAGTGGATCCTGTGTGGATTATTTTTTTGTGCAAGAATTTCCAAGCAAGTGGGTTGGTGGCTCTTTCTTTCTCTCCCTGTATTGAAAAGTTAAGGATGCCAAGATTGGGGCTCCCTCTCTATGATGGCTTGATGTCACCTGGCCAAACCAATTAGGTGAGAAGATGGAATCTGCTCCTATACCAAATCTTTTTCTTCACTCCTGATGTAGAGTCCATAGAAAATATACAAATGAAGTTGCAATTATTTCTCTTAATAATTACTCTTTTGAGAGAGGTTGTAAAGAAACATCAAGACAAAGCCCTTAAATCTGGCTAGAACAGCGGTTCTCAACCTTTTTTAGGTCATGACCCCGACCTGTCGAGCAGCGCGCATGCATGGTGCTACCCCCTGCGCCGCGCATGCGTGGTGCTACCACCTGTGCCGTGCATGCGTGGTGCTACCCTCTGCACTGCGCATGCGTGGTGCTGACCCCTGCGCCGGCCGAGGCATAGGCCGCCGCCCATTTGGGGCGGTGGCAGGCAAGCCCAGGCACTCCTGGGTGGCTGCAGCAGCGACGGCGCAGGGCGACCATGGGCTGGGCCACCAGCTGGCCTAGCCCAAGGGAGGTAAGACACCCGCCGGGCCCCATGTGTGCCAAAAACCCTCCCTGCGCCCACCGCTGCCCCGCTAGCCTTACCTTCGCTGCTGCCCATTTGGGGCGGTGGCAGGCAGGCCCAGGCGCTCCTGGGCGGCCGCAGCAAGCAGCAGCAACGGCGCAGGCGACCACTGGCTGGGCCACCAGCTGGCCCAGCCCAAGGGAGGTAAGGCACCTGCCGGGCCCCACGCATGCCAGCTGCCCTCCCTGCGCCTGCCGGCCTCCCACCTCCCACCCCTGGCCCTCTTTTACTTACATTTTTAGTAGTTGCTCAGCAGGGAGGGGTGGAAAGTTCTGGATAGCTCGCCTTCGCTGCAGACAACTTGCAGCACCGCTTGCAGACTGGGACTTTTGGTGGGCTCAGCAGGGCAGAGACAGCCTGGACAATTCCTATTGGCTTTTGAAAGCCAATAGAATTAGACTCTATTCAAGAAAGTTTATTCTATTGGCTTTCAAAAGCCAATAGAATAAGAGGGAGTAGCACAGCTAAGGAAAAGGGGGAAAAATGGCGGACTGCATTGTTTGGTGACCCCCGTGAAATGGTCGTTCGACCCCAAATGGGATCACGACCCACAGATTGAGAACCGCTGGGCTAGAATCTCTTTTGGCTTAATTAGACTATTAGTCAGGAGCTTACAGAAGCTGAAACTTTGCATTATTTTCTTATTTCAGTGAGGATTCTTTATTTGATTTATATCCCAATTTTATTTTGTGTAATTCAACATGGCATACATGATAGTCTCTTCTCCTTTTTTCTCCACAGCAACAAGCCTGTGAGGGCAGCTGGTCTGGGAGAGAGTGAAGTTACTCAGTTGACTTCGGTGCCAAAGGATGGACAGGAACTCGCAGTGTCCAGGTTTCTAGTCAGGGGCATTAACAATTTTAGTAAAATGTCTTGAAATGGTTTTTGAAAAGTTGCTCAGTAAACAATGAGAAAGCTAATTTAGGAAATCAGCTTGTTGTAAAGTAAATATAAAGAAGGAATAAGAGGAAAAAATTGTTAACATGAGGCAATTAGATAATTTTAGGTCTTCAACTAATTCCAGTTCTTAACATTTCTTGACACCCAGAAAGCGCTGCCAGCATTGACCGATGTTTGTATGCAAATCATGGATGAAATCAAACTTTAAATAGTGATGATGGAAGATAATATTTTGAGAGACATATTTAAGAAGAAAAATGGATATGGCCTGACATGACCATAAATTGCATTTAGTTTTCCTCTTCAGCAAGTTGGAAAGCAGCTATGAAAAAGTTATCGATGGCATTTAAGTAAATTTAAACTCTTTCAAAATAAGGGAAACATATTATCTATCATTGCTGGAAAAGTGGTTCCCTAAGAGAGGGCTATTTACAGATCTTGTGGATATGTGGGAATATATTTATGTTTATATCTATCTGTTTTTTGAAAGCTTTATTTAGATGCTCATATTTTATAATAAAATGTAGCCACATATCTTTGCCATTATAGCAACGATGTCAGGGATGACACAAATAATCACAAATCTCTTCCTTTTTAATACCAAAGAATTTTTAATAGGAATAGTTGGGTGTTAATGCTACATGCTTATTGATTATGCCCAAAAAATAAATTGATGGCAATCATCTATGGCGTTCATTCGTAAACTTAAATATTAGGAAATTGGTTTTCATAAAAACAATAAAAACAAATCCTGTATTTTCACCACCACCATCACCATCCTCCAGCAAAAAAAGTGAAAAGGGAAAGTGGAATATAGGTACTGTAGCATTTATTCAGCATAAGATTATTTATGTTTCAAAATGCTTGTGAAAAATCCTGATCTGGATCAGTAATAAAATAATTAATTATAACCAAGATGGAAAGAGCTTGAAAATAGACTTCAGTACAAAAGCTACAATGTGTTCAGCTTTGAAGACAATTATAGCTGAACTATTATGTGGGCATCTTTGGTGTGGACTAGGGAGAAAGATGAAACTTTAAATTCTCTCCAGCTTTAAATGGCCATTTAGCCTTCTGTTTTGGGATCCTTAGTTTGGACAGTCTGCAAGCATAAAACCATGTTGCTCTGATTGTGATTTCTACCATAGTAAACCTAATCAGAATATTAAGAACACTACATGGCCTTTCCTAGGCAATAACGCTATTTTTTAAGCATTCACGTGATGACACATTGTCCAGGTTTGTTCTTCTTGTTTGTCGTATAGTGGGATGGAAGGAAGGCTTAGCTACTCAATTTTATTGCAACTATGCAATGCCAGTTAATAAAACTGGTTTCCCCTAAGGGAACTTCACTGAAAGAGCCATAAAAATTAAACACACAACAAAACACTCAGGCTGGAAGAAAGGAAAGATCTGTTGAACCTGCAGAAGTTAATGCTTTTTACAGATGGTGCAAGCCCACTGCATATGACAGGGATGGCAAGGGAAGCCATTTCAGCCAACTATCCTGTACTGTTTTCTTCTCCTGCTTTATCTTTCCCTGAAGGAATTCCAGCAGCTTGGCTGTTTGTGTCCCCTCTTTCATGTCATTCATGAACCACCTCCTCTTTTTAACCTGGTTTGATGATCCCAAAGGAGTGGCCATGACAATGGATGTTCATTTTACCACTATAAAAGGGCTTAATGATTAAAAGACTACATCCATGCACTCTGCTTCCAAACTCATTCTTTTACTCCCACAAAGTCATTTTGATTCAAAATGTGTGGGGTTTTTTTTTGACAGGACGAGAGAGGGTCTCATTCAGCTGGCTGGCAGAAACATCTGCATTTTTTTATCCTTAACCTCTTACTCATTGTGCACAGTTATTGTGTAATTACAGAGTAACAGTAATTACAGTAACCCCATCCCTTCATGATTGCCTTGAATTTCCTACCAGCTATGTTTCTGCTCCTATAAAATAGTTCTACTTTTACATCACTGAAGCTTCAGTCAGACATTGTAGGAAAACAAAGTCCTCAATCTTATTGAACCTGCTTCCTATTAGTGTCCCCCTCATCTTTCTCCACAGTCTTGTGATCAGTTCCACTAATCTCTTTAGTACCCTGGGATGTAATCAGTGGTGGGATTCAAATATGCGAAGAACCGCTTCTCTGTGTGGATGCCACTTCTGGAAGTCCATTCTGGGCCTGGGCAACAAAAAATTAGCTACCAATTCTGCCGAAGTGGTGCGAACCAGCTGAATCCCACTACTGGATGTAATCCATCTGGCTACTTTAAATAAGACTTTAACTTATTTAGCTAAGGTCTCTCTTACCTGCTCCTTATCTGTCCTAAGGTGCATTTCTCCCTTTCTCCCTGTTTGAGCAGGGGGTTGGACTAGAAGACCTCCAAAGACCCTTCCAACTCTGTTATTCTATTATATAATGATAACCAGAAAATATCCTTTTCCTTCTGAAAGAAAACAGGTGCAACACTGAAATTAAGTTCTGCCTTCTCACCATCACTGTTACAATTCATCACCTTCTCTTCACAATGGACCTGCCCCCTTCTATAACTTTCCTTTTGCTTCTAGCAAACCAAAATAACTCTTTTTGCTGTTTTTGGTATTTTCGTTTTATTTATTTTTATTTATCACATTTTTAAACTGTCCATCTCCCTCACGGAGGGACTCTCACAAGCCTCAGCGCATTCCGAACTTTAGCCTTTCTGACCAATTCCTTCTGTTTCTGGAGATTACCTTATATTCTTCCTTGGTTATCTTCCCCTCCTTTTTTTCCTTTTAATGTCCCTCTTTCTCTTCAGTATTTTAGGGTATGCATGTATCCACACTGGCCTCTTTTATTTCGTCCTGTTTTTCCTTTTTGTGAGGATTACTCAAGAGATTGTTGTTGTTGTTGTTTTGTTAACCCAATAGTAATTTGTTTCACAGAGTTTACCATCCTTCCTGGATAATTTCCTCCTGAGATATTTGAAACCTTTGGATCTCACCGACCCTCTCTCAAAGTTTTAATGATTTTAAAAATAGATGCTCTTGTGAATCACAACCAGAATATCACAACATGTATGAACCTGTTCACTCCAAATAGGGTCAGTAAGATGAAAAGAAATATAAATAGTCCTAGACCTAGGGAATAATGGAAGGATCACAGCTGTTGGGTGTGGTGTGGGGGAAAATGCAGCAGAAGTGTACTTGAGTTTTATTTTCTGATATGACTTTCCATACCTAAATCCTGTCCGGTCACTTTTGATGGGAAGAATGGAGAAGGAAGGCGAAGGAAGAGTTAGTGGATCTCAAGGAAGGTGAGCCAAAATGAACTATAAGTTCCATTGATCCACTCTGGTTCTAATAGCAGAGGATAATGGATCATTGTAATCCTACTGTACATGTGTGAACCTTACCAAGTTTGGGTTGGGGATGGGGGTTGAGAAACCTAAGCCTCTCTTGTCATTTCAAACACTGAGTCAGTTTTCTGGGCTGAAGACTGTCTTTTGTGTTGTAAAAGACACACCATATAGCCACCCAGAGTCACTTTCCAGAGTGAGATGGTGGCATATAAATGCAATAAATAAACAAATCTATACATGCTTAGTAACTTTTTCTTCCACTGCTCCATAAACCAAGTTGGTTCCTCAAATGTTTGCCTGGAAAGAAAGTTTCTCTTCAGGCTTCAGCCCCAGACATTCACACCCTCCCCATCCACCCCAACTTTCTCTCTCTTTTTAATACAAATTAAGCATTGCCTACCCCACATAAAGGCTGTAGTAATTCAATTGTATTTCATTTGTTGTGAAGTCTGGCTCAGGATGGGAAGCTCAGGCCAGCTTGCCGATATATCTGTGTAGTGTGGAGTAAGGAGAAATCTTCAAAGCACTAACCCCCCTCCTTGTTTCAAAGTATAAGTGAGTGAGGAAAAGGATATAATGTTTGTCATGGGGATTAGACCCCTGCTGGTTCAGTTACATATGAGCACATTGACCATTGCCAGAATGCAGCAGAAACTCTTCTGCATCTCGGCAGCTGTACTGAATTCCAACTATCCATAGCATGAGCCTGTGCACAGGCATGAACACACACACACACACACACACACAAACACACACACACACATTTTCACAATAACAGCAAACAACCCAAAGAGAGAGACTTAGCAAAAGTCCTGGCCTAAATAAGAAAAAAAATTAAGCCTTGTGCAAAGGCCACGGATAGGTGTCATCAAATCATGAGATTTAGGAGTGTTTGAGGGTGCTCAAAATTTCACAAAGCAAAGGGGAAATTTGTTGACTTCCACTTCAGAACTCAGCAGAATAAAATCTAGCTTTCAGCATAGGAACATTTGAAGAATCTCAGTTATTGCACAGAAAGGGCTACTTTTTAAAGAGTCCCTACATAATTAAGACATGGAGTCTGCAGTCTTCATTCTTTAATCCCACAGAATTCATTGGGGTTTAGTCTCAAACTTGGAGAAAACAAAGAAACATAGAATTTTAATATTATTCCAATTATGTGTTGAAAGACTTGGTTGCAACTCTAGATGCATTTATTAGAGGATAAATATTATTGTAGTTAATAAGACTTCTGAATTTGTGTATTTAGCATAGTACTGCTTGTATCTCTGCCTGTGTGCATGCATGCATGCATGTGAACACACTGTCACGGCAAAAATTGTGTATTTTCCTTCAATGTCATTTGCAGCATAATCCTTGAATATTAACTTATTAACTGGTGTGTGTTGACTGCCAAACAGAAACGCAGACTAAAGTTAACAATTCTATGTTAAAGAGAAAAAGTGAGTGTCTTTCAAAATAGTAAGTGAATGACATTACTGCAGTGTTATCAGAACTTTTTATAGTAATAGCAATTTTATATTTCACTAAATTAAGCATATTGTACCATCACATCATAGTAATTTTCTCCTATGTGCAACAGTGATAATATAATATCACCACCAAATAATTTATTATTTTATAGTATATTTTTCCATCTAGTTGGGCCTGTCCAACAGTTCAGTCCTTCTGCAAATCTATTGTTTATACTCACTCTCCCTTGTTTGGTGCCATCCAGATAAGTTGGACCACAACTTCCATAATACTTGAGCATGCTAGTTGGGGATACTGGAAGTTGGAATTTAGCACATTTGCAAGGTACCTGGTTGGGCGAAGCTGCCCTGAGATCTAATTAAAGGGAAAGGGGAGAAGGAGAAAATGCTTTCCCTTAGTAACTGAAGCTTTAAAGAAATAATAATAATAATAATAATAATAATAATAATAATAATAATAATAATAATAATAATAAAGGGCCTGAGGGTGGGGACCAGAAAGAAAGAAAGAATGAAAGAGAGAGAGAGAGAGAAAGACATAGAAGAAAGAAGAAAGAAAGAGAAAGAAAGAAAGAAAGAAAGAAAGAAAGAAAGAAAGAAAGAAAGAAAGAAAGAAAGAAAGAAAGAAAGCACTGTCCACCTCTTAAGGTGCTGAAAAGCAAAGCAAGCGGTCAGCTCCTTTTCTCTCTCTTGGTGGCATTTGAAAGTGTAAAGCTTTGAATACCAATTGCTTGAACTGGACATATGTGAATCTCTCCTAATCCTACTAATCCTGTCCCTGAGTGTTTCTTTGTACCAGAGGCAACACACATAGATCTAAGTTAAAATGGCCATAATCTTGGAAATGTGGAAAAATGTCCCAGTGTGAGAGCTGGGAGCCACAGTGGCTGCTTAACAGAGGGGACCTGTTGGAAAAAGTATTGTCTGGGAGGGGGAAGACAAAGGCATGGGTGGGGGGGCGGAGGGGGAGAGACAATAAGATGACATGAAGCAGCAGCTCTCACCTTTTCGAAGCTGCTGGGAGAAAAGCAAACCCGCCCAGCAGGAAAGCTCCGTTGCAAACAACCATCGCACACTTGAGCAAACCCACAGAACGGAGACAAAATTCTGGATGCTGGGAAACTCACCCACTGGCTGCTTTGAACTGTGTGAGCCCAGCAGGCCAAGCACAAATGTGCTGCTTTCATTATTTGGGGGCCACCCCTCCCACTCACAAGCTCTCTTTCTGAATGACAACAACTTGGTGGACAGAATTTGCCTCAATCCTCTTTTTCTCATGCACACCCAGACCTCTGAGAAGGGATATTTTCCACAATGGCTGGGTTTCATCCACAGCCTAAATCTGGGTTTAAAACACCCACCACCACCCTTGGAGAGTTGTTCTCATGTGCTGTGTTCAGATAGGCCAGGGGTAAACAACCTCGGCTATTTATGACTTGTGGACTTCAACTCCCAGAATTCTTGAGCCAGCTATGCATAGCTGGCTCAAGGAATTCTGGGAGTTGAAGTCCACGAGTCATAAAAGAGCCGAGGTTGCCTACCCCTGAGATAGGCTATGTTATTGTTTAACATGTTCACGCAACATTTTAAGGAAGAGGCTGAGTTTCCTTAACGCCCTAGTTGAGTCTGTTTTGTAAATCCAGCCAGTAAACTCAGATCCTCTGCTTTCTCATTTTGCCTCCTCTTATGGCTGAGGGGAGGAGCTATTGAAGCTCAGGCCCCATTTCCAAAACAAAACTTCTACATTTCTACTCATCATTCTATTTAAATGCCATTTTTTTTCAGCAGTAAGCCCTACTCACAAGGTCAATTGGTTGATTTTGTGCCATCAAGTTAACATCAACTCTTAGCAACCACGTACATATATCTTTTCCAGGATGATCTGTCTCTAACCTGGCCCTTTGGTTTTTTCAATTGTGCTTCTATTGCAACTATAATAAAGTTCACTCACCTTGCTGCTGTTTGTCTTCTTCTCTTTCCTTCCACCTTTCTCAGCATTATGAACTCCTCAAGGGAGAGAAACCTTCCCAGGACTTACCTAAAAATATAACAAACTGAGCCAGGTGATATGTACCTCAAGAAAGAATTTTGGATTGATTTGTTCCATGGTTCATTTGTTTATTCTCTTGGCGATCCAGGGTATTCTCAGGAGTCCTCTCCAACACTAAAGTTCAAAAAAAATCAACACTCTCCATTCTTTTCTTTCATCCAATCTGTTGTTTCATCCAGTCTGTATAATAGGCTTAGTATGAGGACAGTGTGCCATCCTCCATTTTTCTAAAGACATTCTACATTGTGACATGGTTGACAAAACTGAAGGCATTGCTATAACCAATGAAGCACATATTAATTTATTTTTGTTTTATTGTCTTTCTTCATTATACATGAGCAATAATTTCTTATGTTCCTCGGCCTGGCATCTCCCTTTCTGTGTATGTTTTTATACTATGTTGGATGATCCTAAACTTTACTCTGCTAGCATGTGAAATTAAGGATATTGTGCAATAGTTTGCATAGTCTGTTAAGTATCCTTTCACTAGTACTTGTATCTAGACCAGGGGTTCTCAACCGTGGTAACTTTAAGACTTGTGGACTTCAATTCCCAGAATTGCTGGCTGAGGAATTCTGGGAGTTGAAGTCCACAAGTCTTAAAGTTGCCAAGGTTGAGAACCCCTGATCTAGACTAACATCTTCCTATCTGTGCTATCTGTCATGTTCCTATCTCCAGATTTACTCTAGTAAGACTACTCTGGTTAGAATCTTTACTGATTTTCCTCTGTGGCTTGCCTTATTTCTGTAGATATCCCGTTAATTCCTGCTAATTCCAAGCACCTAATACTACAGGTTCTTGTAAATAAGGAATATCTTTTAAGGCAGGGATCTTCAAACTTGGCCCTTTTATGCCTGGCTGAGGAATTCTGGGAGTTGAAGTCCACAAGTCATAAAAGGGCCAAGTTTGAAGACCCCTGTTTTAAGGGATATTGACATATCTATTAAGCAGACTTTAGGAATAAATTTTAATTCATTCTATTTTAGTTTGATCTTCTTAAAATCAATTACAATCAGTCAATTGATGCTTTAGCATAGCAATTCAAGATTGGAACCCCCTTCTGAGTTTGGAGTTTATCTCTGTCCTCAGTATCTTTATTGATGTTGCTATAATATTGTTTCTCAACCCTTTGAAGAGCTCTCTAATATTCTTTGTTAAGTTCTTTCTGAGATGTTTGGCTTTGGTTTATTTTCTCTTCTTAGCAGTTTCCATCATTTGTTTAACCAGATTACTTTGTTCCTTTCACATCCATCCTTAAGTTCTTTGATTTCATTCCACTGATCCTCTAGTTATCTATAAATGAGGTCTAGAATTTCAAACCATTTGTTATGTCTGCTTGGAAAAGGGTGCTGGTAAGTTCAAGATCATATCATGGAAACTGACTAATGTTGTTCTTCTGCTTTAGTTTGACTTGGAATTTGTGCATGAACAGATTATGAACTATTTCACATTTGGCCCTTGTCTATCTATTTGCTGTTACAACTGAAGTCTACTGTTGGCTTATACCAAAGATGCTTTTTCACGAGACAACTGGACTTCCTTGTTTTCTTTGAAAATGTTTCGCTTCTCATCCAAGAAGCTTCTTCAGCTCAGAACTTGGATGAGAAGCGAAATGTCTTCAAAGAAAAACAAGAATGTCCAGTTGCCTCGTGAAAAAGCATCTTTGGGATAACTATGACCTGGATGACTGAGAATCTCCATAGACATATTGGCTTATACAAAAATACAGTCAATTTGATTTACAGAATATGTGCTGCTGCATCTGGTGATGTCCATTTTGGAGGTGAGACGGGACCAATATTCTCACCCTCAACCTTCAGTCCACTTTGCTGAGCAAGCATGGAATGAATGCCATTTATTGAGTAATTGGAGAAATTAAAATCTGCACAGTAGTTGAATAAGAGATTTAAAAAACCCAGGGAACACCAAGATTAAAGTCTAGTTGACAATAGATAATAGACTTTTAGAGATTCATCTGAATTCTTATACATTCTTACTTTCATTCCTCCTGAGCTTATGGAACTTATATTTTAGTTTAGATGGCATAATTATTATATTATACATTTATTTAATAATAATGTATTTAATTTATATATCACCTGATTCCCAATGATGCAGTACAAGAGTGTCAGTTAAACGAATCATGTCTTGGACCATATCTTCATCATTGTCTGGAATACCACCTAATTACATGCCATTGAGGTGCAGTGTATATCCATGGCTTTTTTTCAAATCCATGTTGATAATGTCAAGGTGAGTTAATCCAAAAATAACATATAGCAGATGAAATATATTTCAGGAAAATGAGTTGCTTTTAATTAGGCAGAGAGTGACCCCAGCATATAAAAAAAGCAGGGTGGTGATATGGTTTCTTTATTACTGCTTTGTTTATTTTGATGTGTTAAAACTAAAAGCATCATCAGGTTGCAGAGTCTAATGAACTCCAAGATCAAAAAAGATCTTGCTAATTATTAAATTAATGAGGGCAAGTTCATAGACCAATTAAGTTAGAAATTACCCATTTCAAAAGTATCTCAAAATGAGACATAAACTTGACTTTATTGCTGTAATGATTTCTTAACATATTATAAAAAAGGTGTCCCGTATATAACATCTAATGCTAATAATATGGAAATGAACTCACATACCAAACTTCTACAAACTGCAAGGCTTCCTCTTTTCATCTTGTATATATCAGTGTGACATCGTGGGCATTAATGCTGCATTAATTGGAGGATATTCAGGTTAAAAAATGTTGACATAGCAAAGCCACCCTTGCTCATCAAGCTTAGTAAGAAGACTCAGTAATGAACTGGGGGAACTGATAGACAAGATGCTCAAACAAGGTGGACAATGGTGCTGTAATTAAGATGCAAGGAGATACAAGTTCAAGCCCATCTTCATCCTTGGCCAGTTGCTATCACTCACCCTATAATTACCAGAGCTCTGTTGTAAAAATCTGGACTGTTATTAAATGTCTTGTCAAAGACTGCATGTTAGAAGTCTATATTCTTGCAGCTCAGATGTGGCGACTCTGTTTCGATTAAATCCACAAGGTAACCCTTGTACGAGGAAAAGTGGATGGAGAGTGCAAGAGCAAAGTCAGGGCATCCAAGAAATATTCCTTTTCCAGAGCTTTCTGTTATCTTGAAATAGCAAAGCAATGAGCAACAGAAAAGGCAAACTTCCTTCTTCCTTTGCATCATTCAAAGCGTAATAATGTTTTCATTAATAGCTAGTGAAAAATCATTGATGAACCTAAGGTGGTTGTATCATTAATTGCCAAGATCTGCTTCCTCCGTGTATTCCTCTGGCCTTGGCTACAATAGGAACCTGTGCCCTGCACCCTCTGCCCCATTGTCTGATACCTTCAGTGAGGAACAAGGCAATCTACTTGAGTTAAAGCATAACTGGATGTGGGATAGAAATTCCACTGGCCGCTCTTATGAGTGGCTTGTGTTAAGCCCTGGAAGGAGGAGATGCAGTCTTCCTGGTTCTGTTAGATCTCTCAGGTGTACAGCATTTGTTACTATCTACCATTAGATCCTTCTGGCCACTTTAGGAAGATTTGAAGCACTTTTTTTTTTTTTTTTGCAAGGCATCCATTCTTGCCTAAGAGGCAGTGCTGTTAAGGGACTACTGATCAAGCTTTTGGTTTTTTGCTGCGGGGGTCATTTCTTTCCTCTATGCCAGGGGTAGGCAGCCTTGGCTCTTTTATGACTCGTGGACTTCAACTCCCAGAATTCCTGAGCCAGCATGGCTGGCTCAGGAATTCTGGGAGCTGAAGTCCACGAGTCATAAAAGAGCTAAGGTTGCCTACCCCTGCTATGCTGTTTAAACCTTATAAAAACCTATGGGAGGTACATTCATCATTATACTCACTTGTATATCTTGAGCCTGTGCTAAAATGCAATGCATATTCTCCCTTGATCCTTGTAACTAGAAGATGAACCACAATGAAACTGAATCCTAGCAAGACAAGTTAGTGTTTGTTTAAAACACCATTAGACTCATCGTTGGTCCTCATACTGGCTCTGCTGGTAATTTAATTTATATTGGACTACAGGGTTTTTTGCATTCTACTAATTTGTAAAATGTTTGGAGCTTCTTTTTAAAATTCTTCTTTTAATTTTGGACAGAAATATCCAGAAAAGATCTTCCCTGCTTTTTCAGCTATTTTTTTTTCATTCTGAGGATTCTGATGTGTTCTTTTATCTATTATTGTCAAGTTACACAGAGCAGGTTACAGACAAGCAAATGTGGCTGACATTTGGAAAAAGGCTGTTTGGTAATATTCAGTATTAATTTGAAAGCTTTTTTTTTAAACAAAAAAGTTTGATGAAATGATAATGGCTGTGGAAAATATTCAGATGCATCTAGCTGTAGATAAATTAGACTCACAAAAGGAATGTGAACTGAAAGCAATAGATTTGTTGGAAAGAACTATGACCTCTACAGACTTAGAATTCACAGACTTAGAACTGAATCAATCCCATAAGCTTCTCTGACAAATTGAAGTTTTGTATTTGTATTTTGTACTTTAACTTTGTTTTTGAATAAAATAAAAATAGAATTAAAAAAAACCACCGCATTACTGTGACAGTTTATGGAAGTTATTTTTGAAGCTCAGCTTCAATTGGAGCAGAATACAGCAGCCTAAATGATGCAAGTTAAAGCCAACATTGCTATGTTGCACCCATGTAACAGATACCACATTTGTTTGCTGTTATCTACAACCTGTTTCTACAAGTAGAATCTGCCTATCCTATGTGACCAATTCAGCCAGGGATGGTTCAGTTCTCTGTCTTGGGATGTTAAAAGGAAATTAAATAGCAGCTTTGTCTCTATGGAATCACACAAAGTCCAGATGGCTCCCATACTTTTAGAATTTAGGAAGGCAGTGAAGACTGTGATTTTCCATTAAGTGCTTGGGGCTTCAGTTGTTCTCTTGCAAAACCACTTTGAATTATGGTTTAATTTTTGTTTTGTTTTGTTTTTAAACTTATTTTTAGCTATATATTTTTTTATATGAGCTACTCAGTGCTTGCTGAATTGAGGCACGATACAAACCATGTGAGCACATTCATATAAATAAATAACATCTTTAAAATGTATTTTTTTTCCAGAGGAGTTGATAAGAGAAATAGCAGAGATGTTTTATTAATTGAATCTGGCTTCCTTTGCTACTAATTAGCCTTCGTTATTATTTATTTAGATGCTGAGTTTGTGTTTAGTGCTTTACAAGACAAATAAAAGACACCTGCCTTGAAATCATTTTTAAAAAAACAAACAAACTTATTTTAGTGCTTTTATTGCTTTACACGGAACCCGCTTCTTTTTTTTTTAAACTTTTATTAAAACAATCAACATTGAACATAAAATCATATTATGCAGCAATCATCATAGCGCCTGATATACAACACTAAGTATTAGTCTTTGTAAACTTCTGATTTGGTAAACATTTTTCACTCCTCACGTCAAGCCTCAACTATACGCCTGTTACACTTTATTTGATTGGTGTTTCTCTTATCTATAGTCTATCCACTGTTTCTAGTCTATCACATATTATTCATTTCAGTATTAGTACAATCTTTTTTGATCCCTAACCAACGATCCTGAGGTAGAAATTCAATAACCTGAGGTAGATATTCAATCCGCTTTTTCAATATTAAAGTGATCAACATTAAACATAAGATCCTATTGCTAAGCAATCATCCTAGAACATAGCATACAACATTAGGTATTAATCTTTGTAAACATCTGTTTTAGTAAACGTTCTTCCCTCCTCCCTTCCATCTTCAAGTATACTCCAAATACCTTTTGTTTGATTAGAGTTTCTCTTATACATGGTCTACCTACTGTATCTAGTCTATCGCATATAATTCGTTTGCACTTCTGAATTGACTTCGTCCCCGTAATAGTGCAATCTTTTATAGTCCCTAGCCAGAGATCCTGAGGTAAAAGTTTCATAACCTGAGGTAGAGATTCAGTCCGCTTTAGCAGTATTAAAGCAAACAACATTAGTCATAAGATCATGTTAAGAGGCATTAGTCCTAGAACATAAACATTCAACATTGGGTGTTAGTTTTTGTAAACATTTGATTTGTTAAACATTCTTTCCTCCTCCCGTCGAGCCTCAGCTAAACGCCAGCTGCATTCTGTTTGATTGGTGTCTCTCTTGGATATAATCTATCCACTGTTTCCAGTCTGTCAAATATTGTTCATTGGAGCGATCTTTCAAGTATGCTGATATTTTCGCCATTTCCGCCAAATTTGTTACTTTCACAGTCCATTCTTCAATAGGCGGTATTTCTGGATTCTTCCAGTATTGTCCCACCAACAATCTTGCTGCTGTAATCAAGTTCAGAAATAGGATTGTCTCTGAGGTAGTGAAATCCTTTGTGATCCCTAACAGAAAAACCTGAGGTAGAAATTCTATACGTTTTTTAAAAATGGTTTGGAGTGTCCACCATATCTTCCTCCAGAATGCTTTGATTTTTCTGCATGTCCACCATATGTGAAAGTAAGTAGCCTCCCCGTCCCCACACCTCCAGCATTTGGGCTGGGAGTCCGGGTAAATGAGTGATTTTTTTTCAGGTCTAGGTGCCATCTATAGAACATCTTGTAGAAGTTTTCCCTTAAGTGTTGCGATTTCGTGAATTCTACATTCCTCACCCAGATTTTCTCCCACGTGTCCATGGTGATAGAGTGTCCAAAGTCTTGTGCCCACCTTATCATACAGTTCTTGACTAGCTCAGTTTCAGAGTCCATTTCTATCAGGATGCTGTACACTCGTTTGATGTGCATGATCCCCTGCTCTCTAATCTGTTTAATTAGGTTCTCGTCGGAACCCGCTTCTTAATAAGGTTTGAAGTCATAACTGAAAGGTTACAACAGAATCATGAAGTGTTGGGTTTAAAGACAAATATATAGTGCGGAATGAGAAGGAAAAAATCAACAGCTTAAGTGATTACATTTATATAAAGCTGATTAGCAAGAATTATCATTGCAAAGCAGGGCAAAGAATAATAATAGTGCCATCCTATTAGAAAGACTTAATAACCTAAAAAAGAAAAAAAATCTGGGAGATGAGCTTCTTCAAAGTACGCAATGTGTACTAAAGATTTTAGTTCTCTTTTATCATTCTTGTTATTCTGTGATTAATCAATACGTGCTTTGGTATTCCAGTCTGTCCTAAGCGCCAGTATTAAGAAGGATGCTATCCTCTCTAAAGACAGATAGAACAGGGAAAGTACTGCAAAGTTGTTCTGCCAGAAAGATATGCCAGAATGAGTAAAACCCAGAAAAATTCTAAGACAGGAGTTAGAGACTCTGGGCACAGCCATTACTATTGCAGTATTTTACAAAAAAGACAGTCCCCTCCCCTCCACAGAGGATACGAAGGACTTATTTCTTGTTGCTGCAGAAGACCAAGCTAAAATCAAATGATTGAAATTGCAGGAAAGTCATTTTCAGCAGATAAGTTAAGAGAACATCCAAAAAGTAAGAGTTGCTTGAGGTTCTGGCCCAAGAAGACTATTTGAGAAAGGATGAATGGCCATCTCTCAGGCATAATATGTTTGTATCCTGCAGTGCAGATCCCACGTTAAATAGGGAATTAAACTGGATGATCACTAAGCTTCTTCTAATTCTAGGATTATGTGATTTTAGAACTAAAGAGAGAAAACTGTACTGTGAGAAATTTTTATATATTGTTTAAGTAGATATCACATCTGTGGCACATAGAATTCCTTATAGAATCATTGAAGGTGCCTTAGGGAATAAAAAATAAATAAAATCTTAATGCCAAGGTCTTATCAAATCTGATTCAACATAATCTACTCCTGTTTACCTGCTTTATAAATGACATCATTACATTTTATACTTGCCCTGGACATTATTTCTCCCAAGTGCACTGTCTGCCATGAATGTGTTCAAATGAGTAGAGAGTGTTAAGGTTTGGTATGTATGGACTTAAACAGCTGTAGGTTTGAATTAAAGAGCCACAGAAAACCAAAAAGAGGAAAATGATGTCAAGTAGTTGTTTTGCAGCCACAGTGCTAGTTTGCTGCTATCCCAAAGATCATCATCTATGGATCCTGAGTTTTTAGAACAGGACATCCCATAATGAAATGATCCCACTTTGCAGCCTCACCCCAGAGGTATTCTTCCATGAGCTGGGGTTTCCTTTCCCTTTCCCTTTCCCTTCTCTTCCCTTCCCTTCCCTTCCCTTTCTTTTCCTTTCCTTCCCGTCCCTTTCCTTTCCCTCCCTTCCCTTCCTTTTCTCCTCCCCTCCCCTCCCCTCCCCTCCCCTCTCCTCTCCTCTCCTCTCCTTTCCCCTTTTTCTTTATTCTTTCTCTTCAGCCTATGGGGCATGTGTTCATTTTATCTTTATAATAAACTGGTGAATTTGATTAGATTGAAAGAAACTACACCAAAGTTATCAATGGCTTTGCATGGACAAATGTGGCTTTTCCGTTCATTTCCCCAAACCTAGTTCCAACAAGCTACTGGCAGGCCCCATTGGCAGTGAAGATATTAACAAGCTGCATTCACCTAAACAGCATCCTGGGTTGGAGGCTTTATTGACCCTTTTCAGTGAAGGCGATCACTCATCAAGCAGTTGTAGAATTTTCCGTATGAGCAGAGCAGTATGCCTGGAACTGTGAAACAGAAATCACCTATTTTAAGGTCCACACATTTTAAGATGATATATTAAACATCAGGGCTTTACATGCTCTAAAAATCATTCACAAAATATACAGTACCTTGGATCTTATAATTTATTTTATATTTATTTTATAATCAAATTTATATGCCGCCCTTCTCCTAGGACCCAGGGCGGCTTACAACAAATACAATAAAATACAATAAAAATTTAAAAATTAGTTGCATTCATACAAACACAATCAGCTCACAATCACTAATGGAGGGACCTTCCTAGGGCCCAGGGGCAGAGCACAGCTCATGCGCCCCAAGCCTGTCGGCATAGATGTGTCTTCAGCAATTTACGGAAAGCTTAGAGGGAGGGAGCAGTACGGACCTCTGAGGGAAGCTGGTTCCAGAGGGCTGGGGCAGCAACGGAGAAGGTCCTTGCCCTAGGCCCCGCCAGATGACATTGTCTAACAGACGGGACCCGTAGGAGGCCAACCCTATGCGCCCTAACCGGTCGCTGGGATTCATGAGGCAGAAGACGGTCCCGCAAGTATCCTAGTCCAGCCGCATACAAATCTATTCAGTCTCACTAAAAAGCCTAGAAAATATAGTGCCTGCTTTCATGAATAACAGAAATATCCTGTTCTCACATAAAGCCCGCTCATGTCTTCCAAATCATTTCTGAAGCATGCACAGCTCTATTAAATCTAAGTCAAATAAATCTACAGATCTCAGGGAGATACTGTATAAACTGGTTCTACTCTCAAGGTAAATCACCAATTACATGGTTCCTGTGATGATTATCTGTTGGGCGGGGTTCTCCATGTTATATCTGTGTGTGTATATATGTATATTATATACTATACACATACACATACACATACACATACACATACACATACACATACACATACACATACACATACACATACACATACACATACACATACACATACACATACATACATACATACATACATATATATATATATATATATATATATATATATATATTTGTTTTCTGAGGTTTTCGCGGGTGTTTGTATGTAGGTCTTTGGTTCTTCGGGTTTTCTCCCACGTAGAATTTGAAGTGTCTTGGCGACGTTTCGACGAAGTCTCATTCGTCATCTTCAGGCTGGTGCTTTCGGCTTCTGCTTCTAGGAGCAATGTGAGATTTTAGCTGTTTCTTCCTTTTAACTGCCAGTGGGGGTTTGAACTGATTGGCTGGGAGCTCAGCTGTGTTCTGATTGGGTGGAGGTGTGTTCTGATTGGTTAGGGGCTTGGCTGTGCTCTGATTGGATGGGGGAGTGTTCTGTTTGGGTGGGGGCTTTGTTGTGCTCAGGTTAGTCAGTGTTACAAGGGGATTAGAGATGGTGAACTCTATAGCCGTTTGGCTTTGCGTTCGTGGTCGTGCCTCATCTTCATGGTGGGTGTCAGTTTGCTTCGTGTATGGATTGGAGGGGTTTAAGGTGGCTAATGATGCAGCTGTGGTCTGGCTTCTGGTTTGTGGTCGTGCCTCCTCATCAGTGTGGGTTTGGGTTTGCTTTTTGCCTGGATGTGTGGTGGTGACATCCTGTGTGGTTTTTGTGAGTGTAGGTCTGGTGTCATTCCCCGTGCTATGGACTCGTCTGTCAATAAGGGCGGGTTTCCAAATGGCTGGTAGGCGGGAGGTATCATCTCGTTTGTTCATGCTGTGTGGGCGTTTTTCTATCTCGATGGCTTCTCTGATTATTCTGTTATTAAAGCCCCTAACCAATCAGAACACACCTCCACCCAATCAGAACACAGCTGAGCTCCCAGCCAATCAGTTCAAACCCCCACTGGCAGTTAAAAGGAAGAAACAGCTAAAATCTCACATTGCTCCTAGAAGCAGAAGCCGAAAGCACCAGCCTGAAGATGACGAATGAGACTTCGTCGAAACGTCGCCAAGACACTTCAAATTCTACGTGGGAGAAAACCCGAAGAACCAAAGACACACACACACACACACACACACACACACACGCACGCACGCACACACACACACACACACACATATATATATATAGTCAGCGTTGTGACAACAGAAGAAATTGTAGCCATTTAGTTGGGAATTTTCACGTAGACAGACAAAGGGGGGAGAAGAATGAGCATTCTTAATTAGTCATAACAATTGCAGCTGCAAGGTCGATGTGAGTTAAGAATTTTGGCGGCAAGAGGGTGGGGGAGAAAAGCCCGCACTTATTTGTAATTGGAGAATGTGATGTATGACAGCTTGGTTTGGGGTGAGAATTGCAACTTATAACTTTGTATCAAGGGAGGGAACTTTCAGTTTTGGGTTCAACTATGCAAGTGCCAATATTTTGTTTCCTAATAAAATGTTCTTTAAGGAAGAATTTCTTGCCTTGAAGTTCTTTTAACTGGTTTCATTTATTGGAACCATGACATATATATAATTTTACATCACATACAACAAACAAGCAATAGTGATGCATTATCAATGATTATTACATATCATTATGGCCCTTTAGAAATAAACTGTCTAAATTACATATATTAATAACTTACTTTTCCATCAAATTCAACAAGGACCACCTATTCTGTGCTAATTGATATCACTGTATATTTAATGGTTTTAAAAGGCTTTCAAGGCTTGCTTCCTGTAATCCCTTCATTAAAAGTTAAATTTAGCATTCAGATATTGCCTCGTCCTTAGTACAGAAAATCAAATACACACCACTGAATAAGTAATTTTGTTTGTGTACGCAAACTAATTTCATGCTATTAGTAGCAAGTGCCACTAAGGATTAGCAATCTATGAACAGCAAATAAAATTAATTACTCCTTAGAAGCTGACTTACAACACTGCCAGTCTAACTTGCCAAGCTTTATGATCAGTAGCTCTGGGGAAAAAAAGAAGTTTTTCATTCAGGCAAAGAAAAAATAGTGGTCATCATCTTCTTCCATGCATCAATTAGATGCATTATTGCCAGGTATTTACTCAAAAGATTTACTAGATAAACAAAGCTATTAAATTATTGGGAATGTTATGATTAATTTCAGAAAGACTTGCACTGCAACCTTGATTGTATCATATCAAATCAGTGTACTTCAGCTGGTAGAATATAAAAATATGTGTTTGTATTTCTCTGTGTGTGTGTGTGTGTGTGTGTGTGAGAGAGAGAGAGAGAGAGAGAGAGAGAGAGAGAGAGAGAGACAGAGAGACAGAGAGAGACAGAGAGAGACAGAGAGAGACAGAGAGAGACAGAGACAGAGAGAGTTTGATGGAGAGTTGGGGGCAGGAGGGTGTTTGTTAATTTGTTTGCTTAGACTTAGAAGCCAGTCCAACACAGGTTCCAGGACAACAGCTGATGGGAACTACTGTCCTAATGCCAAGACAATGTTTTGTACATTAACAGTTTAATCGATTAATTGAATTGAGAATATATCTACATTTTTTTAATAAAACAAATTCTTTATTAAAACAATCAACATTAAACATAATATCTTATTAAGAAGCAGTCCTTGTAAAACCTGTAATACAACACTACGTATAGGATCATATTAAGAAGCAGTCATCGTGAAACCTGTAGTACAACACTAAGTATTAATCTTTGTAAACATCTGACTTAGTAAACATTCTTCACTCCTCACTTCAAGCCTCAACTTCAAATGCGTCGTATTTTTTCTCTATTTCTGCCAATTGTATTACTTTCAGAGTCCTAACCCCAATATGCGGTGTTTCTGGCTTCCTCCAGTATTATCCCACCCACAGTCCAGTTGCTGTGACCAGATTCAGAACCATATTCATCTCAGTAGTAGTGCAGCAATCTCTTATATTTCCTAACTAAAGATTCTGAGGTAGAAATTCAATAACCTGGTGTAAAAAATTCAGTCTGCTTTTTCAATATTAAAGTATTCAACATTAAACATAAGATCATATTAAGAAGCAATCATCATAGAACATAACATACAACAACAGGTATTAGTCTTTGTAAACGTCTGGTTTGGTAAACATTCTTCACTCCTTGCGTCCAGCCTCAACTATACGCCAGGTGCATTTTATTTGATTGGTGTTTCTCTTGTATATAGTCTATCCACGGTTGCCAGTCAGTCAAGTATTGTTCATTTGAGCGATCTTTCAAGTATGCCGATATTTTCGCCATTTCCGCCAAATTTATTACTTTCAAAGTCCATTCTTCTATAGGTGGTATATCTGGGTTCTTCCAATATTGTCCCACCAACAGTCTGGCTGCTGTGATCAAGTTTAGAGGAGACTGGCAAATGATTTCAGAATATCTACATAATGCATGAGATGATAATAAATATATTCAATTTCTATTCACATGGTGACAAATTATACCAACTTCTCACTATAACATTCAATCCATGGGAGTGTGAATCCTTTCTAAACCACATCACTAAGTGGAACTGGCAAAGCAGGAAAGGATGCAGTAAAACACACTGAAAGACAAATTTTCAAGTCATCCCTTAAATCTTCAGGTGATACTTGAAAAAAATCTAAAGACAAAGACAAAAGTCTCTCTTTTGAAGGCAGAAAAGTCCACGTTCTGGACAGAGAGGACCATTCGTTTGAAAGAGAGGTAAAAGAAGCCATCTATGTTAAAATTGAACAGCCTACACTCCATAAAGGGGGAAGGGATACAACAACATCTATCTCCTGTCTACAACACAGTCCTACCAGCAGTCCCAAGAAGATACACCTGTATTTGCACTCTGATTCAGGTGACCCTGAGGGCACAGATAAACCCCCAAGTGGCCTCAATGGCTCTCAGAGAGAGTGCTAATGGCCAGATGACTGAAAGGAATATAAATCCTTCCATTCCTCACCATTCAGTCAGAAATGAAGATGCTTCTTCAAAAGAAAAAAAAACACAGAAAGTCCAGTTGCCTTTTGAAAAAGCACCTTTGGGACAACCATGACCTGAATGTCTGAGAATCTCCTTGGTCACATGACGATACCTTCCTTCTCCAATTCACTGTTCTCCAGATGTTTTGAGCTACAGTTCTCCTCAGATACAGCCAGCAATGCAATTAGCTAGATTGAATAGAGTTGTAGTCCAAAATAAAAGAGCAACATGTGAGGGAAGTATATAGTGGTAAACGGGTAAGTGGGTGGGTTGGGAATAGAACAACTAGGGAAATGCATCTAATCTCAGTTGAGTTTGAATTATATAATCCATCAAATTTGCAAAAGGAAAGATTTGATATGGTAAGAAGATATTCTGAATCTTGTCAAATGGTTTTGAACTGCTATTTTGGATTTAGCAGGTATAGATCTTTGCACTGTTGGCTCCTAATAAGCTGCCATTTGGGTGCTTCTTCCTTTGTTGGTGCACACATCACCAGTGAGCTAAATTTCTACTATTTTATATATGTTCTTCCAGGACCCCAAAACTCTATGATATTTTGAGAAGTGGTAGGTAATAGCTTCTTAAATAGTCAGGGAAGGGAAGGCTTTGGTGTGCTCATGTAAAATAGCTGCTGAATGCTGCATGTGGTCCACCCAGATCTATGCCAATGTAGAAAATAAAATGAAATCCCACTGGAGTCTGATAGCAATTACTGACCGTTACAAAAATCTCTTGCTGAAAAAGGTAGTCAATTCCAAGAGATGTTCCATCAGAACTTCTAATTGAGTATCATTTTAATTCAGTGAAGCAACCCAGCTCCGTCAGATGACATCCAAAGAATATGATGCTCCTAGTCAAATGGAGCATCAAATGGAGTACACCACCTCTTCTCCTTGCTGATGAGAGTTGCTTCATTACAATGGCACATACTATAAAGCAATTCTGAGATTAAACCAAGCCACACTGCAGATAACTAATGCTATATCTTCCTGTGGAGCAAATAATGATAGTGATAGATGCTGTCATGATACTGCATCACACATAAGGAGAAAGTTGAAGAGAAATAAGACAAAGATACCTCTGGGATCCTTGGTGCTCTCTGAGCTTGTTTGTGTTCTTGCAGATGTTTCATTACCAAACTAGGTAATATCATCAGTGCACTTGTGATGTTACCTAGTTTGATAATGAAACATGTCAGAAAACCACTAACCTCAGAGAGCACCAAGAATCCCAGAGTGTAACCCTGAACTATAAATATTATCTTCTAAAGATAGCTTTATTAGTCTTCCATCTAGTTTCTTAACTTTGAGCCAATTTATTTTAACTCTTATATC
This sequence comes from Bothrops alternatus, assembly GCA_034064705.1. Taxonomy (NCBI): domain Eukaryota; kingdom Metazoa; phylum Chordata; class Lepidosauria; order Squamata; family Viperidae; genus Bothrops; species Bothrops alternatus. The sequence goes on along the minus strand of JARGCV010000023.1, from coordinate 18,668 downwards.
ATCCGGGGTATGTTAAGAATTTTTATCCTATATATCTGGGGGTGGGGGGGAAGGATGGCAAGTTTAAGTGTAGATTCTCCATGGTTTGACAGCCCAGATTTATATTATAAGACAGCACAAATTTTTATTTGCATTTATTAAGAAGCAGAGTCGTATCCTGACCCTGTTCATTCAAAATGTGTCCCTTTAAGGACAGGAAATGACCCATATTCACTTGTATTGAAAAACAACACAGGAGTTAACATTAGACATTTACTATTTTACTATAATGTGTGTGTACTCTAGTAATAAAAGTCAAATTAGCAATTACTGTCTATAGAAGTTCATTGCTTCGTTCTTAAAATCCTTGCCAAAGCAAAACTCTATAATGAATCTTGCTGGTCCTAACCAGCTTATGCATCATTAAACTTCCACTTCTGCCACCAAGTTACATTTCCTATATATATGTTCATAATTGGAACTTGAGAAACTTGTTATTCAGGAAGTCTGTTCAATCCCATGGAAGCCTGACATTTAAGGTTTTTTAGAAAACATCTGGAGCCTCTTCTGTTTTCATCAGATACAAATTTTGCTTTTCATCAAGTTAAAATTCTTACAGACGCCAAAAATTTAGATCCAAAAGCCAATAGAAAAATCCAGTTGTGATTTTTAGAGGACAAGCTTATGTGTTACTGATAATGCCTCATATCTCTTGTTGCAGATATGGCCCAGTTTCCTGAATTTTGGGATCTGATCTTGCTCATCCAAACAATGGAATTTTAGTTAAATGCCAGTAAAATCCAGTGCTTATTTTCGATTGAATTATAATGATCAGAAATTACATTTTCACTGAGACTGCCTGATATGAAAACTGCAGGTTCCCGTTTTGTTGGAGTAACTTGATTTCCTAAGTATGTATTAGATACTGTAAACATGTCTACCTGATCAGCTAGCTAGTTCACAAATACAGTACAACATATACCATGTTCTAATGGATTTTTTTTTTATTTTAGGCATCTTCAATCTCCCACATTGATAAATGGAAAAAGAAGTATATTGGCCTATGATCTAAAAGATATTTACAGGGAACAATGAAATCTACAGTAGATATTTCATGGCCATGTATTTATCAAAATTTATAAACAAATATATTCTCAGTTGAATCTTGCAGACACCCTTATTTACAATGATTGAATGTTGAGGAAACAGCAACAATAGATGACATGGATTAAGAAACTGATTGCTTACTTGTAAATTTAGGCTTTGATCCCATATTGCTCAATAAATGTTATTGACATTTACTAATATAACAAATAATACATATGTCTTATATATGGTTGTCAAGCCAGCTAATATTAATGAAAAGCATCCCATTAGGGAAATATCTTGGCAGTTTAAGGCTGTTTACTTCTATGTACATTTTCTTGAGAGTAAGTCCAACGGAACTCTGGACTTTATTTCTAAGTATACATAGAATTACTGTATATGATACTATTTCATATTATGATTTTAGCTTTGAACATTCATCTAAAACAAATGTGACATTTCTGTTTCACTTCCTTTGTCCTCTCATTGTTAAATGGTTTGAAAATACAGACAATATGTTTTATTATTCCTTAAGAGTTCATATATTTTAGGCATATATAAAAAACAACCAAAACTAGAATGAGCATTCTGGCCCAAAAAGGCATAAACATTATTAAGACATATAATGGTATGGTAGATGATTCCTCATTCACACTACCATTATACAGGTTTGTACAGAAACCTGTGAGCCAGGATCACACCTCAGTTGTATTTCACATATAAATCAAATTCATAGAAAGATTTTTCTGTTACACCTGCTGATTTCACAACAAGAAATAAAGTGCTTAATTATAGTTGGAAGGAAGGATTTCTTTTAGGCACCGCCTCCCGTGTGTGTGTGTGTGTGTGTGTGTGTGTGTGTGTGTGTGTGTGTGGTAAACCTAAAATCTACAATGGATAGACTGTGTGTTATACATTTTCATCCAAAACTCCCGTATCATATCAACCATCATGTTTAGCATCATTCAATAAAGCTTGAGTTATGTGTATGTTTGTTGTAAGTTTGTTTTCGGATGATTGGTTTTTAATCTAGGGGTTTTATAAATGTATTTAATTGCAGATTTCTATATGTTATTATCTATGTTGTAAGCCGCCCTGAGTTTTTGGAATAGGGCGGCATAGAAATCTAATTAATTAAATAAATAAATATTCTGTTCCTGCTGTTCAAATGCTCGCAGCGCATTTGATTCCAAAATCTCCTCCACCTTCTTTGCGTCCCATAGAATCGGCGATTGATTTTCTCCAAAAAGTAAGAACTCTTTGTTCGCCTACATCTCCTCGCTCGCAGGAAACTTAAATCAGCTGGTCTAACTAACACCGCATCTCAACCCACGCTTGGGGTTGAGTCGGGCCCAACAGCGAGATTTAGCTTCAGCTTTAGATTCAGCTTCCTTCCGAGTTCTCCTCCACCTCGCATCAGCTGCACCTCACCCGCAGGTAAGACCAGTGTGGGGGGGGGCGTCACAGGAGCGGCTCCGCAGGTGGGGAAATGCAAGTCCCTTTCCAGCCAGGTTCCCTCGCTTGTTGCAGGTGGCAACGCTGGAAACCCTGCGAAGCGAGTCTTGGTCGGTACCGGCCGCCGTAGGGCTTATGCTGGCAGGGCACCGATCAAAAGGTTACTAGGATCCCGCGAGATCGCGCGCCTCCGGCCCTGTTTTCTTCCCGGAAGTTGAAAGGCCACTTTCGTCCCAACCTTAGAAAGAGAGGGAGGAGGGAGGAGGGAGGAGGAGGAGGAGGAGGAGGAGGAGGAGGAAGGAGAAGTAGCGGCGGTCCCTCCTACTGGCAAAGGCAGGATTCCCGCCGAAGGAGAGGGTGCTCTCTCTCCTGCAAAGGCTCCCTTCCTAAAAAAGCCCAACGTCTCCAGCGCGCCTGTCTTGATGAAACAGCGGGGAAGGCTGCACACCGAGCCGGCGGGAGGGCTTGGGGGGCTCCCTCGCGGGTACCCGAAGCATGGAGAAAAAATGGTCCGGTTCCTCCCCACCCCTTGAAACCGGAGCTCCTTCCGCAAGGCCGACCTCCCCGAGCGGGTGCCATCGCTGACCTGCACGCTTCGTTCTGGCCCCGCGATCCACTCGAATCGGAACCAATCCTACCCCTCCCTTTCCCCCTCCCCCTCCCCCCGTCGTTTTAGGCAGGCTTTGGACCGAGAAACTCGCCGCCGACGCCTGGCCAAGAAGGAGCTGGGCGGGCAGAGCCAGACGCTCCCTCGAGGGCAGGGATCGGATGGCTTCGGTGGGAGCGCTTTCCAGGTTGCTGGAAGTCTGCTTTCCGACGGCTCCCAAGGTGGAACCCGTTGCAAAAGGGGCCCAGAATGAATCCCCCACCTATTTTGTCACCCTTCCCCCCCCCATTAAAAGCGCTCCTACCCAGCTCCAAAGTAGGCGCCAGTTGCCTGATCGAAAGGCGCGGGAAAAGCTGTCTCGCAAGCTTCTGGCGAAGCTGGAAACGCGGGAGGAAAAGAATTTATTTATTTTATTTATTTATTTTATTCAAATTTCTATGCCGCCCTTCTCCTAAGACCCAGGGCGGCTTACAAGAATGCGTTGAGGGCGTCCCACCAGGCAGCCCGTGGTCGGGGAGGGGTGGGATGGTGGTGGTGAAGACTTGCTGGCTCTCTCGTGAAGAAAAGAGAGCGCGGCGCGATCCCGGGCGTTTATTCCTCTGGGATCCTGTTGTAGTTTGAGGACTGGCAACACAATCCTAGAGTTCAATAGGCCTTTCTGACGGAAGGGTTCAACCTTTTACTCCCTCGGTTTCTAACCGTGTCCTGGTCCCGACCTGGCAATAAAGAAATTGACCTTAAGCAAGGTTAGAAATACTATAGCACCAAAAAAAAAAAAATGTGGCATACCTGCCTCTCCACACTGGCTGGCTATTTTATTTTATTTTATTTTATTTTATTTTATTTGGTGTGATCTGTTGAGGTTTGTCTGAGAGGGGCTGCTGCAAAACTTCCTACCGCTTCAGGGGTTTAAAGTTCGCTAATTTGGATTTTTGGTTAAGGAAATTATTTTGACCTCAATTTCTTTTGATGGGGTCCAAGAGGTTCCTTCAGATCAGCCCGACCGTATGAATAAACACCAAAACAAAGCTTTTACCCAAGATTTCTGCAATAGTGCTAATTCTATGCAGTAACCCTTAGGAGACAAGGGTGTGATAGCCAGTTTGCTGGGTAAAGTACGTGGAAGTCCAAATTAGCTTTCAATCAACAGGGTTGCTAATTTAGCAGGCAGTGATGCAGAGAGGGAGCAGTCACTCAGCCTTGGGAGGATGAGAAGAGGGCAAACAAGTGAGCCTTCCCCCCCCCCCAGAATAGGAGGTTGGCCCCATCGAAGGATGGCCAGAGCCTGGCACATTCAGACTTCAAACTGCTCCTTTGGATCTTCAGATGTGAAATATATCAGTCCTGGTCCTTTTCTATAAAACAAAAAACTTGGTACAGGGCTACAACCTTGGCATTTTTAATGGGAATGTACATCTGCTCACTCAATTCTCTAACTCTCTCTCTTTCCCCCCTCCCTCTCCCTCTCTCCTCTCTCTGTGCGCGCGCGCGCGCGCGCGCGCACACACACACACACACACACACACGCATACATTCTGCTCTAATCAAAGGCCCTTCTCTATTACTGAAGTCAAGCATTTCCACCCAGCCACAAAACAATGCCAGCATCCAATTTGCTGTGGTGACTGTCTATCTTGAACCTGCCTTTATAGCCTCTGTTTCAAGCCACAGCCAAACGGCATGCCCTAATTTGTGAGCATGCCTGGCAGTATAAGAACATTAACTGTTGGAGCTCCCCGGCCCCACTTTACTTCACTCCCTTCAGCAACTATTCATCTGGGTGACACAGCAGGAGAATTTTGTCTATCTTTTTTAGGCTATTTGTTCCCCTTGGGAAATGCCACTTTGGGCATTAAAGTAGTGAGAAGTTAAAAGTTAAAGGAGGGAAAATATCAGCTGAAGTAGGGCCAAACAGAAGGGAGAAAGAACCATCCTGATTGTGCAACCAGCCAGTCCTAGAATCTGACATGGAGCAGCTTTTGAGAAACCCGCTCCTTTCCCTCCATAGAAAGTAACTGAAACTGACAAAATATAGGGAAACTGGCATATAAGCAATAAGGACTATTGGATAGTACAACGAGGAAATGTTGGATAGCTGCACCTTAAGGTAAAATGATATCAGGATACTGTTAAAAGTGGTGAGAAACAACCTTTTCTTTTTTTCACCAAATAAAAACCGTGAAACCTTCCTTTTTTTCCATTTCCTTGTTAGAAACCCAGGGAAAAAAAAGTTGGCGTCTCAAAAAAGGGGGAGACAGATGCGAAAGGAACTCAGAAAAACCAAGTGGTGGTGGGGAAATAGCAAATTATAATTGTGTCCATCTTAGATGAAGAAGACAGTTAAGAGGAGTGTAGAAACAGGACGAAGGGAAGAAATGGGTGCTGCACTGTGCAATCCTAGACCTGGGGCAGCCAAAGAGGGTCGCTCATTAGGATCGCCGTCGCTCGGAATCCTAAGCCTCCATTACAAGCTCGGTTTTTGTCGACCACCGCCCCCAGCCTTTTCCTCCCCTTCCCCTCCCCTCCCCTCCCCTCGCGATTCTCCTGAATAGCAAGCCCCTTTGGTTCCGAGTAAGATCTACTCGGTTCCCTCCCATCTCTCTCCTGCTACCAGGACCAATGTCCTGGTTTGCAATTCGCAAGTCGATCGGGTTCGTTATTCCCCAAATCGAAACTGAGCTCACTTCCCCGATCTTGTTTACAGCCTGATAAAATATTTCCACCATCCCCCCTTTTTTTCCCAAAATGAGTTTTTATTGTGCTGCTGGTACAACTCCACTGGTCTCTCAGTGCAACTGGGTTGGCGGGGAGTAGGGAAACGGGCCGTTGCTAAGAAGTTGTGTGGTCAGTAAACCCAACCAAAGTCTGGTCTGATTAAACTGGATGGGGATCACCAGGGAATTCTAGGATCGCGGGCTAGAGACCATGGCCAAGCCCCTTCGTGTTATTGTCACGAAAGCTGCATGGAGCTGACCGGAAGTCCAGCTGGACTGGAGTGTGAGTCTGTGTGTATTCTCCTGTTTTCTGAAACTGGCATTAATTAGCACAGGGGTTCTCAACCTTGGCAACTTTAAGACTTGTGGACTTCAACTCCCAGAATTCCTCAGCCAGCAAAGCTTAAAGTTGCCAAGGTTGAGAACCCTGAATTAGCACCTTCTTCCTGTCTTCAGCAACCGCGCAACCACTAAGAGACACGCAAAGTCTCAGTGTGCAAGTCTGTTCGATCTGCGGAGCTCCTCTGCGTTCAACCTGCTGCGCTCTAAACTACTAAGGGGCGTCCTTTCTGTGCTCTTCCTTTCCTTCAATTCCTCCAAATCCGTGGGTTCCCAGGATCCAGACATGAGAGCGCAGCTGAAAGGAAGTCCGGACAGAAGTGCATGGGAGAGATCTTTGCGGGTCCTTGGCAAACCCCCCTCGTGCTGGCTGCTAAGTTTCCACGCCTCAGTCGGGTTCTAAAAAATATCTTGCAAGGCAAGAGAAATTCTGAGATCTTCCTTCTCTCAAGCAAAGCTCTACTCCAGAGCCCCCATCTTCACCGGCACTGGCCCATCCGGCTCAGATGAAGAATCCTGCTTGTTCTCTTGCGCAAAGAAGGCGCCATCCGGCTTGTTCTCTTGCCCTTGCTTTCATAGGGACCTTCTTGCCCGATTGCTGACTTAAAAGTATTGGTTTAGCCAAGATACACTAACTCAGGGGTAGGCAACCTTGGCTCTTTTATGACTCGTGGACTTCAACTCCCAGAATTCCATGCTGGCTCAGGAATTCTGGGAGTTGAAGTCCACGAGTCATAAAAAGAGCCAAGGTTGCCTACCCCTGCACTAACTGAACGGTTTCCCTTCAAGACACGCACCGTCTGGGAAAACCTCCTTGGGGTTCACACCTTGCAAGTTCAGCCGAATGTAGACCTGCTAACTCAGTGTTTCTCAACCTTGACAATTTTAAGGCATGTGGACTTCAACTCCCAGAATTCCACAGCCAGCATTGCTGGCTGTGGAATTCTGGGAGCTGAAGTCCACATGCCTTAAAATTGTCAAGGTTGAGAAACACTGTCAGCTAACTCTTTAACTGAGCTGCTTAGGCAGGTTTGTGTGATCACGACCTGAGCTCAGAGCCTCAGACTGAGTCGACCCCCGCCCCACCACCCTAGGCTAGTCTCCGGATTGCCTTGCTTCTCCCCAGCGGTTGCTTGGGTACATTGCTGGGATAAAGCCTAAAGTCCTGCCTTATTCCCAGGACTGTACCTTCAATCTGTGATTCTGCGCATCAGCCTTGGGCAGGCAATGCACCGTCGGGAAAAAAAAATTGGCTGCGTTCATCCAATCTGCTAAAAAAAACATAGCAGTTGATTAGATTTCTTCCCACTCCCCCATACATCACAGCGTTAACTCGATGGCCCGGGTAATCATAAACTAGGACTCAACCTGTTTAACCTGATTCGAACTCGCCCAGTGAGAGCATCAGGATTAAGCTAAAAGGGTAACCCAATTTATTCGGAAGGCGTTTTAGTGCACCATTTCGAGTTTACATCTTGTTTAGTGGAAAATCAACACCGGGCGGTTAAACAAGGGGTTTAGTAGGCATTTCCCCGCTAACAATCGTAAACTGAAAGTCTGGATGTAAACAACTTGGAACCAATGGATTAACTTTCGAGGAGACGCGTTCAGAACCGGGATGACTCTTTCGCGTTTTTAAACTGCAGTACCAATTTTTAGGCAAAAGAGGCGAAATTGCTCAGGGGTAAAAATATTGCTGCCTTTGACTAAGTGAGGTTTTTTTTTTCACTTGAGCAAGGTGTTCATACATCTGTACATACATCATCTCGCCCAAAGAGATCTTCCTTTTTATATTAATTGATTCGCGTTTCACCCAATGGAAAAAACCATTTCGCCATCGGCCATTAGGAAACAAGCGGCGGGGGGGGGAGGAGGACACTGAAACATTTGTTCTCCGCTTATGCACTGATCCAAAAACATAGTCTGTTTGGTAATGAATTGGTCCGCAATCAGCAGCGCGTTACTACAGAGTCATTAAGGCGTGCACGCTTCGACACCCGGGACTGCGCAATCCTGGACGCGTCGCCCCAAATATCAGTTAATGTGAGATCAAATGAACTTACTTCCAAGTAAGTGAACCTGCGAACGTGGCCGAAGGAATTGTGCCGGAATCCACTGATCGCCCTAGTTTTAAATAGTTCAAAACGGAACTGCCAAGATTTGGCTTAACATCCTAACTAGAAAGAACGGGCTTAGCCGTTTCTTTTCAAAGATTCGGGTGTTTTTTTTTTTTTTTAAAAAAACGGATGCAAAGAAATTCCCACATAGAAAATTTCCAACGGAATGAGAGGAAACTGTCTGCTTAAAAAGTATTCACCCAGAAGCCTTAAAACCCAACTTCGGGAAATGCAGCCGCTGTCTTTTCCTCCCCTCCCACGCGGCCAGTTCGCGTCTTTATTTATCGCTTCCTCATACGCGAAGGGAGGTCGCGCGTGTAAAAAGCAGCTTTGGAAAAAGCTGGTTAAATTCAAGCGACAGAATACGGGAGACAGAAGGGAAGCAGAACATTCTGTGAAAAAAAAGACTCATTCAGCAAAAACGTCCTACCTTCTAATACTATCAACCCAAACAACCTTTTTGTCTTTTTTTGGGGGGGGACCCAAATAATTGCCCCTGAGCCTGCCTGGGTTGGAAATCTCTGGCGCAACTTCGTTCGGTTCAGCGGCAAAGCGTGTGGGGCAGGGGTAGGCAACCTCGGCTCTTTTCTGACTCCTGGACTTCAACTCCCAGCTGACTCGGGAATTCTGGGACTTGAAGTCCACGAGTCATAAAAGAGCCGAGGTTGCCTACCCCTGGTTTCGGGCTACTCCGGCCGGAGGGGAGAAGGTTTCGCCGGCTGCGCGAATCAAGCCAAGGGCTTCTTCAGCCGCTGGGAGTTTTCAAGGCGACTTAAGTGAGATAACGGCAAAGCAATCTGGACCAGCCTCGCATCATTGGCAGCAGCATCCTTTTACCTTTTAGCTGTGATTTATAGGAGGTGGAATCGGACTCCCCAAAACTTCTCAGGATCTTTCTGGGATGCCCAAGGCCCTAGGAGGGGAAGTTGGCCGGCGCGAGTCTCTGCTCGCGTCCGAAGTTTGGCGGATCTTCTACGGTAGCACTCCGCGACGCTTTTCTCCGAAGCGAAGTTGCCGAGGACAGCAAGCAGATGGAAGCCTCCAGGAGCTTCGGCCAGTAGCCAGACCCGCAGAGTTGCCAGAAATCCAGCTTGGCGGGGCTGAGCTTGGCTAAGCTGAACGCCGTTCCTTCGGGGCGCGTCTCTGCCCAGGCTTCGGTCTCCCGGATTCCCATTCCGAAACCAAGGCGATCCGGTTCGCCCGGGGGGTTGGGGGGGGTGGACCTCAAAGCATCTCTCAGCCGCGTCGGGGAAGCGGGACAGTGGGCCAAGCTCTGACGGTCAATCTCGGGCGGGGCGGGGCTTCCACCAGTCCCGCGGGGCAGCGGCGGAGGGGTCCCCGGGGCGGCCCCCACAATGCCCGCGAATGGGGGTCCTGGATAAACCTGAGGAGCGCCGCCCCGAAGACTGGCGCGTCATCGCCAGGAGCCCCCTCCGCCCCCCGACTCTTTTGTCTCCCGACTGCTCGCAGCCCTATAAAAGCCCCTCGCCTTTGGTGGCGAGCTTAGATCAAGCCCGGGCGCGTCCGGCCGTCGGTCGGGTCTCCCGGAGAGGGAGAGGGGAGGGAGGGCTGCAGCATCCACCGGCCGGCCAGGCCCCTTTTTCGGACTCCTCGTATTGCCTGGACGTTAAGGGCACTGCGGCTGCCGCCTGGGTGGCTCTCCTCCACCTCCTCCTCCTCCACCACCACCTCGTCCTCCTTCTTCCCCGAGCTGGGAAGCCTCTCCCGCCCCGCCTTCCTTCCTTCTCCCGGCCCAGACCATGAATTCTGACTCCAGCTCCGTCTCCAGCAGAGCCTCCTCGCCGGACATGGAAGAGCTGTACCTGAGGGACCACCACCACCACCATCACCACCACCACCACCACTCGGTCTCCTCCACCCAGAACGAAGTGGGGCAGAAAGGCTCGGGCGAAAGCCTCTCCCGGAGCAGCGGCGGCGCCAAAGGCTCGGCGGGCGAGAGCAGCAAGTACAAAATCAAGAAGCAGCTGTCCGAGCAGGACCTGCAGCAGCTGCGGCTGAAGATCAACGGGCGGGAGCGGAAGCGCATGCACGACCTCAACCTGGCCATGGACGGGCTCCGCGAGGTGATGCCCTACGCCCACGGGCCGTCGGTGCGGAAGCTCTCCAAGATCGCCACGCTCCTCCTGGCCCGCAACTACATCCTGATGCTCACCAGCTCGCTGGAAGAGATGAAGAGGCTGGTGGGCGAGATTTACGGCGGCCACCACGCGGCCTTCCACTGCGGGACTGTGGCCCACGCCGCCGGCCACCCGGCCCACGCCGCCGGCGCCGTCCACCCCATCCTGGGCGCCGCCTTGGCGCCCGCCGGCGGCGCTTCCTTACCCGGCCTCGGCGCGCTCCGGCCTCCCCATTCCTTGCTCAAGACGCCGCCCGCCCCGCCCGCCCTGCCCGCCCTTCAGCTCGCCGGGGGCGGCGGGGGCGGCGGCGGCGGAGGCGGCGGCGGCTTCCAGCACTGGGCCGGCCTGCCTTGCCCCTGCAGCATCTGCCAGATGCCCCCGGCCCCGCATCTGGCCGCCCTTCCCACCCCCACCGCCGCCCTGGCTCGCCTCTCCACGGAAGCCAAGGACTTGCTGAAGTAAACAGCCGGCAGGCGGAGCTGGACAGATCCGATGCCCTTTGCCGGTTGGACGGGGGGGGGGGGGTTGAGCGGAGTCCCAGAAGCTCATCCTCCGTCCCCGGGGAAGGGGGGGGGTTTGGTGGTGGATCTCGCGTGCATGCCTCGTTGTCTTCTCTTCCCCAAACTGCCTCCCTCCTCTTCTCGCCCCGCTTTCCCGCCTTCCTCCCGGCCGGCCTGGCCCCATGAAAGTCCTTTCGCTTGAACGGGGGGGGAGGGGAGGGGAGGGGGGGCTGGCTGGCATCCAGCGTGCAGGGAGAGACTTTGCAAAGGTAACTGTTGAAACTGGATGGGGGGTGGGGGGGAGGGCAGTTCGCCTTTCTTTCTCCCTTCCCCCCCCCCCGCCCTCCCCCCCCACCCGAGAGGTTAGCCTACCGACCCCGTTGGCTCAACCGGACCGGCTTGGGACGAGCACAGGCGGGAAAGAAGGAGATGAAAGAGGCCTGGAAGCCGGCCGGTGAAGAATGGCGGGGAGAAAGTCGTCACTTTCCCTTTCCTCTCTCGGACTTGAACTTGGCGCGCGGTTTGTAAAACTCGCGGAGGGCGCTCTTCCCCGTAACCGCTTGAGCTTTTCCCAACTTTTTCCTCTGGATGCCGAATGGCTTTCCCACGTCGGGGGTGGGGTGGAGACGGGGTCGCGCGTCTCATCCACGCACTGTCTTGGAACCGCTGCAAAACTTTCCCGGGATTCAGTCCCAACGGAGCAGCTTCGGAGGAAGGGGTAGGTGGCTGGAGTTGACCCGCTGGAGGTCTACAAGTTTGCAGAGTTGGGGGGCGGAGGGCGAAGCGGGGGGGGAAGGTTAGGGTTAGGGTTCATTCCAAGAAAGTCGCCGAAGCTCAGCCTGTTTGTTGCCACCTGTTTCAACGGAGAACCCTAAGAAAGACGTGGAGCCGGGCGGCTCTGTTGGTGGATTTGATGCTGGCGACCAATTTAATTGCTTTCGGGATTCCTAGGACAGGGATCCGCAACCTTGGCAACTTTAAGACTTGTGGACTTCAACTCCCAGAATTCCCCAGCCAGCCATGGCTGGCTGGGGAATTCTGGGAGTTGAAGTCCACAAGTCTTAAAGTTGCCAAGGTTGCGGACCCCTGTCCTAGAGGTCCTGGGCAGCAAACACGCTGACCTGAGCAAAATGGGGGTAGAAACAGCTTTGTAAAAATTAAAGAGCAGGCGAAGATTCCTTCCTGGGCAAACCCTTTAGCCGAGTTTTTTTTGGGGGGGGGGGTGTTTCTTTTTATTCTCCTTCGTTGCCCAGGATGCCTGTCTCTCCCATCCACCCACCCACCCACCCCCTTCGGCGAGGAGTCGCGGAGCGCTCGTAAAGCCGCGCTCTCTTTTGTGACAAGTTTGATCCGAATTGAAGGATTTTGGCAGCTTGGCCGACCGGAGCAACCGGTTTCGGGGGCCGAACGTGGGTTACCGGATAGTTACAGATCGGTGGAAACTCTGGAACGCGCTTAATTTCCCCTTCATCTGGGCTGCTCGTTCCTAGAGAATGCCTCTCCTTGTGTCCCGAACCTGTTGCCCTACGCCGGGTAGTTTTTCTTGGAACAAGGACAGCGGATGGAAAACTAGGGGAAAAAACAACAACAACACCTTCCTGCATTCGGGGGGAGGGGGGGAAGAAACCACGCGCCACAACCGCACGCGTAAAAGGCAAGCGAGGGGCATCTCACCTGCCTGGACATCTTCTTGTGCCCTCGAAAATAGCTCCCCTATTTTCCTGAGTAAACGGACTGCACCCTCCCCCAACCATCCCGATCTCCCCCTTCCCCCTTCTCTCTCCCCCACCCCCCCCCCCGCCGTTTCCTTTTCATCCTCTGCATGCCAGCTCGGATTGGAAAGTCTTTTGGTTGTCCCCGATTTCCGTTTCTCCTTCTGGGCGCTTGCTTGAAGCTATTTTGTCAGGGCCTCACAGACAATGACGGTGTCTTTATTTTTTATATGTTCCTGAGAACTATCGATATATTTATTATTACTGAACCAGTGTTTCTGGAGGAAATTTCAAATTAAAAAAAAAAAGCAAACACAGTGAGGTGTTAAAGTTTTGGATATCTTTTCCTCCTCCTCCTCCTCCTCCTCCTCCTCCTCCTCCTCCTCCTCCTCCTCCTCCTCCTCCTCCTCCTCCTCCTCCTCCTCCTCCCCTTCTCTTTTTCCTGACCTGAAATAACTTGTGGGGGTGGGGGTGAGGGGGAAAGGGGTTGGGATGAGTTGATACGGATTGGCATGAGAACCAGTGAAAAACAAGTGGGGAAGGGGGGAGGGGAGAAAGAGGGCTAAACTTGCAAAGGGAGGGCTCGTTTCTAAAATAAATTACCTTGCTTCTGAGCGAATATGGGAAAGATTAGATTACCTAATCTATTGGTTGGTTCAATACGGGTGAAGAAAAACGGGATTCCCAAAGGCTCTCACTTAAAAATAGTAACAGTTAAATTTCATCTTTAAAAAGAGGCACAAACGCCTCAGTCTTAAAAAGAGTCACCTTTTGTTTGTTTGTTTGTGTTTTAAAAAAAAGGAATATATTTGCAAATTCTTTCAACTGAATCTAGAGACAGGAAAATTGCATGTTTAGAAATGAGCAGTGAACCTACCAACTGCCCCACACGTGCGCATTAGGTAAGCCAAATTATTTGAAGTCTTTCCTTTTGAAAACACGAATTAAATTCCTAATACCCATAAAATGACTTCAGCGCCCCTGCACAATAGTCAGGCTTGCTTAAAAACAAAACCAAACAAACGGCCCACGAGCAATGGAGAATAATAAATCTCTGGCTGTCCCCCCCCCAAAAAAGGCTGTGGCAAAAGCAATTGATACAAAATCGTTTATTCGGAACCACCTTTGCTAAATGTAAATCTGGAATCGTTTTAGTGATAATATTAGTATAAATACTCAAACCCATTTCAATCTTCGCACTACTAATCTCTCCAAAACGAGTAAAAAATTAAAAAAATAAAAAATAAACCCCCCAAAGCTACATTCTGCCAGGTCATTCTGATTTAAATTTAGCTCTCAGGAGGTTGTCTGAAATATTCCTTCCCTCCTTTCCTCGCTTCCCCTTTCCCCAGGAATAGCCACCCTTTTCAATGCTATGTTGCTGTTGGTGATTATTGAAGTTACCGCTCTGGACTGGAAGGATTGAAAACGAAAACCCTGGGAATGACCTGGGAATGGAAATCAGTTGATTGGTTGCTGTCGCCAACCCAAGCCTAAAGGTTGCCCCTGAGCCTCTTGTGCTGCCCCCAAAGTCTGCTTTGATTTGTTTTGCGTCATTCTGCAGAAGAACTTCACTTTCCCCCCTAAATACTCCACACACCCCTCCGCCTCTTGCTAAGGAGACTAACTCAGAATCCACACTGGCTTTTGTTGTTTGCAGGAAATGCAGCAAAGCAAAACTCCTAAGTAAGTCCTTAGACATTGGGTACACTCAATTCTGTAAACTCATTTTAGAAGCTTAATAACAACCCTTCTTGAGGGTTTTTTCCCCCCTCAAGAGAAAAGTAAGATATACACTGGCAAGCTTAGAATTTTGTCCGCATAATATACAAACGTACCATTATAAGTTTTTTCAAGGGCAAGCTGGAATGATTGAAACGATAACTACAGCTTTCATAAGCCTTAAAAAGAAAAAAAAAGAAAAAAAGAAGGGGAGAGGATTTGTTTATTAGATTGGGGTGCTGTGATCGTTATTTGGTTTGCCAATCCGGCAAGTGTCCCATTCTACCCAAAGAGATGGGCTTTCTCAGACGAAAGTCTCCGTGAGTATGTAAAAAAAAAAGGGGGGGCGAAGAAACCAGTTGTGTCCTTGGTCTTTCTAAGCACTTTCCTGGATAAAAATATTAAAGGCATGGTGTTGACAAGGCGGTAAGATTTGACTTGACAAAATGAAACAGAAACGTTGGGTTCCACCTATCTCCCGCCGGAAAGATGGAAACGGGGCTTTCTTTTGATTTCCAAACTCTTCCATTTGCAGTAAGTGAAACTAAGCAATTAATTTGGACCGTGGGGCTGCACTGGAGAAAATACCCTTTTCTTTTCTTTCTCCTTTATCTCCTCTATCACTCCTCCTTTCAAAAGAAAAAGAAAAGGGGCAGGAAGAGAAAAGAGAGGAAACTGATTCTTTACTTTACTTTTACTTTTATTAAATTTCTATACCGCCCCTCTCCCGTAGGACTCGGGGCGGTTTACAACCAATAAAAACATATAATATCAATAAATATTTAAAAATAAATTAAATTAATATTTATACAAGGCTGTTACTAAAACCTATTAAAAACCCAATTCTAAAACCCGAACAGCCTTGTTTAAAAAATTTTTAAAACCCGAGGAGATCTAGGCCAGGCCGGCTTGATTGAAGAGATAAGTCTTCAGTTCTCTTCTGAAGGTGCGGAGATCATGACACGTCCGGAGTTCTGGGGGAGCTCGTTCCACATCGTCGGTGCCCCCACAGAAAAGGCTCTCCCCCTGGGCGCCACCAGCCGACACTGCTTAGCCGATGGCACCCTGAGGAGGCCCTCTCTGTGGGAGCCAACTGGTCGCTGGGAGATATTTACTGGCAGAAGGCGGTCTTGTAAATAACTGGGTCCTATGCCATGGAGCGCTTTAAAAGTGGTAAATACGCACGCCTTTGTGTGATTATGGAGGGGAAAAAAAAACACCTCACTGGTCTTCTTCCATAAGATTTATTTAGGGCATTTTCATCTTTTAGAAGCAGCTGATTTGATGGTTACGCTTCAATGGTTGTTTGCCTTTTGTTTATCTACAAAGTGCCTTACGATTCCTCAGCCCCATCACCCCAAAAGGCTGGCTACAAATACCAGATAGATGAATAAATACATTTGGATGCATCCACTTCCTTGATCACTGCAAGGGGGGTGAGGGAAGCGGATAACTTTTATCCGCTCCAGAGAGCGCCTCCTTCCTTCCTGCAGACTGAAGTGTGGGTGGATGAGTACCCAGAAGGTGCTGATCCAAATCAGTAAGTGTATTGTCAGTCATACCCATGACGCAGAGCTTTTATGGGTGTGCGTGAACAAAAGGTAGGGAGAGAGAGGAAATATATGGTGTGTGTGTGTGTGTGAGAGACAGAAAGAGAGGGGGAGAGGGAAAGGGAGAAGGGAGAGGGGAGAGGTTGAGGAGAAGGATGCACAATCTAAGGAAAGAAAATACTTCTGCTTGGTCGTCTGTAGCCAAACCTGAGGTGCCGGACCTGACCGAAAGGCCCAGAGGAGGCCTTTGGCCAGAATCTGACCTTCATCCGGGTTGGAATTCCCGGGAAGGTGAAGAAAGGGCCGAGAAACCTGCTCTGCAAAGTTCCCCTTCAACTTTCCTTTCTGAGGGTCTCCAAAACCTACTCCCAAACGCTTCGGCTTCTCCGCTTAGCATCAGGGGTTCTCAACCTTGGCAACTTTAAGACTTGTGGACTTCAACTCCCAGAATTCCTCAGCCAGCTTTGCTGGCTGAGGAATTCTGGGAGTTGAAGTCCACAAGTCTTAAAGTTGCCAAGGTTGAGAACCCCTGGGCCCTTAGCTGCTTCCTGGATGCGATCTTAGAAGTGTCTCTCTTCCAGGAGCGTGAGAGGGTTTTTTGTTGTTGTTGTTGTTGTTGTTTTGCCCAAAGGGATTTATACTCAGGTCAATGGGTCTAAAAGTTGCAGCCTAGAGCTAGCGCGACGCAGTAAAGGCGGCGCAGAACTAAGAAGCAAAAACCATTTGCAGTAAAATAGGAAAGACGAAGGTGGGCAGCTGAAAGTTTCAAGATCCCCATCTCGGCAACTAAGCCGGACTTCGCAGGAGACACACCGGGGGCTGCAGTTTCAATTCTCCTTCTTGAGTATACAGCAGCAGGAAAACAACCTTGTTAGCTTGTGTTGTGGGAGGGAAGACACGCCTCCTCCACACACACCCCACACCCCCTCCCCAGTTTCAGGGTCAAGCGCTCATTTCCAGATGGTCATTACGCAACTCAGAACCGGGGCCCGAAGTTCTGACTAAGGAGAAAAGGAGGTTGAGGCCATGGGTTTGTTTTGGTTGTTTTTTTTCGCCCCTAGGAATGCAACAAGTCAGGCCGTTCCAAAATTTGGCTCCAATAACCGACTTCGACCTCTGCTGCTTGAGATAATGGCTCATTTCCCAAATCGCGTCCCAATTAATTTGGGCTGCTCGTCCTCGTAAGGATAGTTAATAATGCCTTCCCAGGCACTTTTTTTTTGTTTGGGGAGGGGGTGGAGGGGGTGTCTTCTTTTTGCATTTGTCCTGGTTTCTAGTTCTGTAGCAATTTTAAAATGGCTGATGGCCAGGAATTAGGGGGACAGTACCAATTGGTCACTTGCAGAGTCCTGGATGCAGGGTCATGAAAACACCCAATTATCCTCACTCACCCGGAGAACGTACGGATATCTTGAGGGAAACACCCCAAAGGGAACATGTTTAGCTACTTCTGCTTTCTCCCTTCTTATCTACAGTGTGCCAGAGTTAACTGGGTGAAATCTTATGTGTGTCAGCTTTGCTGGATGGGTTGCTTATGTAATTAGAAAGAATAAATACAAGGATTTCTTGCCCTTGGTGGGGGGGGGCTCCTCTCTATTCAGCTGAATAAAAAGGTAAAGCTTGAAGGCAACTTCTGGTTTCCTGTATTTCTTTATCAAGCAAAGCCTCAGAACCTGCATATCGTTGACGTCTAAAGGGCATCCCGCTTGCAGGGGTGGATCGCTCAGATAAAGTGAGAGAGTTCTCTCTCTCTCTCTCTCTCTCTCTCTTCTCTCTCTCTCTCTCTCCTCTCTCTCTCTCTCTCATCTCTCTCTCTCTCTCTCTCTCTCTCCTCTCTCTCTCTCTCTCTCTCTCTCTCTCTCTCTCTCTCTCTCTCTCTCTCTCTCTCTCTCTCTCTCTCTCTCTCTCTCTCTCTCTCTCTCTCTCTCTCTCTCTCTCTCTCTCTCTCTCTCTCTCTCCTCTCTCTCTCTCTCTCCTCTCTCTCTCTCCTCTCTCTCTCTCTCTCCTCTCTCTCTCCTCTCTCTCTCTCTCTCCTCTCTCTCTCTCTCTCTCTCTCTCTCTCTCTCTCTCTCTCTCTCTCTCTCTCTCTCTCTCTCTCTCTCTCTCTCTCTCTCTCTCTCTCTCTCTCTCTCTCTCTCCTCTCTCTCTCTCTCTCTCTCTCTCTCTCTCATATCTGTGGGCTCCAGAGGAAAAGCTCTCCTGTCATTTCAGTCCTTTTTTTTTTTTTGCTTGAGAGTCTGGCTAAATTAAGGGGGGGTTGCTTTGCTACTGCTAAGTTGGTTATGACCTATAAAGCCCTACATGGCATCGGACCAGGTTACTTACGGGACTGTCTGCTGTCCCATGAATCCCAGCAGCCGGTTAGGGCCCACAGAGTCGGCCTTCTCCAGGTCCCGTCAGCCAGACAGTGTCGCCTGGCGGGGCCTAGGGGAAGAGCCTTCTCTGTTGCGGCCCCGGCCTCTGGAACCAACTTCCCCCGGAGATCCGTGTCGCCCCCACCCTCTCCGCCTTTCGTAAATTACTTAAAACACACCTCTGCTGGCAGGCTTGGGGCAGTTAACATCTTGCCCCTAGCCAGTGTATGTCTGTGTGTATGTTGAATGATTGGTTTTTCTTTTAAATTAGGGGTTTATATATATATGTATTTCTAATTGTTGATTTCTATTATGTTGTGAGCCGCCCTGAGTTCTCCGGAATAGGGCGGCATAGAAGTCAAATAAATAAATAAATAAATAAATAAATAAATAAG